>CM074721.1:117978581-118578581 GCA_037306005.1 Rhinophrynus dorsalis
TTGTTCCATGGATGTTCAGTGACACAATGAGAAATGCTATGTACACAAGCATCAGTCGTGCTCGCTCACAATGGAAGTCAATGGGAGGTGAATTACATTAAAACTAATAATAGACCATCCTGCAAGCTGTTACTATGGAGATTTGTCTGTGGTATTACAGGACACATTAGATTAGAGGCGAGACAGGAGGTAAAGTAACCTGGGCTACCTTTGAAACTGTCTCCTCATACCCATCAGAGTTTTGCATATTTGTATGTTAATGTAATTCATCTCCCATTAACTTCTGTTGGGAATGTGACTGGCTGATGCTTGTGTACATCAAACTACTGTTAAAATCTGGCTATAATACAGATATATATATATATATATATATATATATATATGGTCTGTCATACCCTTTTGGGAACTACATTTCAATGCATAAGTGATTGCAGTTTACCTGAAATACCTGAAGTACTTCAGTGCTGATTGCCTAATAAACTAGGAGGAAGAGGAAGATTCCTGAATACGTGAATAGGACTATGTGGGGAAAAGGGTGGATTATATACTCTTTAATAATTATCACTGCTACACTTAGAGGTATGTGTTTGCACTGTCTTCTTTTCCTTTTTTGGTCTTTTCAGTTATATACAGCGTTATGGGTAGTGCCAGTGATACCCGCTTTGGATAGCTGCATCCGTAGACACTACAAACCTGAACAAAATCATCTTATCACCATCATCCCAGGCGTTTGATGAGTATACAACCTTTTATTGCTACAATACAGAGAGGACAGCTGATTTTTTTGATCTGGGCCCTACAGTGTGCTTCAAGTTCAGTGTCATCTCTAAATGATCTGCTGAATGTCCAGTTCTTAAAGGGATAGTAATACTTAAAATGAAAAAAAAAATATGTTGTAGGGTTTATCCCCCTGAGTAAAACAAGGGTACTCCCACTGCTGAAAGGTGTTTCATTCAAAAGTTATTAATTTTCAAAGATGAATTTTTTAGGTGCAATATCACAGTGGCCTGAAATTGTACAGTGGCGCTGTTGCTACACAATCCTATGGACAGCTCTGGTCCTGGGACCATAAATCTCCATAGGATGGTGTAGCAACAGCTCCACTGTACAATTTCAGGCCACTGTGATATTGCACCTAAAAAATTCAACTTTCAAAATTAATAACTTTTGAAAGAAATTCCTTTCAGCAGTGGGAGTACTCTTGTTTTACTCAGGGGGATAACCCCTACAACATATTTTTTTTACGTTTTAAGTATTACTATCCCTTTAAACCCTTAATTCAATCTTATGGAGGACTGAAGCTGGAAGCTGCTGTTTGTATAGAGCAGGTGCATGGGACAACTTTCTCAATCATAACATATTATTAATAATAATGAATAATGTCCTTTTAATGCCACTGCCATGTGGCTACTTGATCCAAATATTTTCAGAGTGGAGAGTCAGTGATCTACAATACCCATCTCTTACAGTGAAGGGGTTAAAGTTGCAGAGGGGGAAATGAAAAGGGCACCTCCCCTCACTCTTTAGTATAAGAAAGTGTTAAAAAGAAAGGGTCCTACTCACTGTATCTCAAGCCCCTGCCATAATGGAGAAGGGAGTGATTCCTCTCCATTACTTTTCAAAGGGCAATTATTACGTGATAGTTCCCTACTGGCAGATCTGTTCCTCTACTGATTAAGTCAAGGCTGTGTTCTGAGACCCACAGAACAACAGGAGCCTGATAAGAGACCCCGAAAGCTCCTCCTGTTTATCTCTAATGCCTTGTCCAAGACAGTTTCCTGTCTTGTGTGATGCAATTCCCCATAGACCTTTTTGTATGGGGTTTGGAAGTCCATCACAGCATGTTGGTGGGGAATGCACATGCAAACCTGTAGTTTGTGTTTGAGAGAGACAGTTTGCATTCCAACTGAGGGGTCAGTTTTAAGAACCCCTTCATGAACAGCTGATAGGAATCTTAGTGGGGTTTCACAGAGTAGCTCCAGGCTTTTTTTACGACGCCTGCTCATATTGGAACAGACTTATTAAAACAAGTTAATTTGTGCTTTGGAATAAGCTTAGTTTAAAGGGATAGTAATGTTTCACAATAAAAGCAGCTCCAATTAATCTTCATATCCCCCCTCCTGCCCCTTTTACTGATGTAACACTGCTCACCTCAGAGCAGCAGGGCGGTGTCCAAGTGAATTGCAGAGAGGGACAATCTTCAATTAAGATAATGGAAAAACCTGGAAAACCTGTCAATGGGGGCAGGACTTTCATTGTTCTCACAGTAAGAAGATTGTCCCTTGCTGTGAGCTGTCTGGTCTGTGGACCATATTCCACATCTGAGGGGAGGTGGCTTACACTAGGTAAAAGGAGCGGGAGGGGGAAACTTTATCATTCAATTACTCTTGAATTACAACTCTGACAGTATTGAAATAACACTCTCTATGGATCAAATACTATGAATATTAATTGGAGCTGCTGTTTTTGTGAAACAGTACTATCCCTTTAATAGACACTGGCTAGAGGGAGCCTTGTGAACCTGTCACTGCAGGTACCAGAAAATGGTGCAGACAGAAGGAGGAGAATTCTGGGGGAGAGCAGTACACAGGGAAGTTCGTATCTGGGTAGGATACCATCCAGGACTGGGCAATTAGAAGTCCCCACAAAAAAACAAATAAAGCCCATTAACTGTAAATCTATTTTTTAATATGCCTGACACAACATATGCGTGATTTTGAAATCACTTTCAAAATCAATTCATTGTTGTAAGATGATGCTACCATGGTAACTCTGAGTTTAAAGGGATAGTAACACTTTGTTTTATTTTTATTTTATTTTGTAGGCATTAAAAAAACATGAAGAACGATATAAGTCTTATCTCTCAAACCTTTATGGCTTGAGAGATATTCTCCCCTCCCGCCCTTTTTACCTAGTGTAAGCCATCTCTTCTCAGATGTGGAATCTGGTTGTAAGACCAGACAGGTAACAGCAGGGGACAATCTTCTTCCTATGAAACCAATGAAAGCCCTGCCCCCTTGACAAGCTTTTCAGGTTTTTCCTTTATTTTAATTGAAGATTGTCCCTCTCTGCAGTCTCCCTGGGCACCTCCCTTCTGTTCTGGCTGAACATTGTTACATCAGTAAAAGGGGCGGGAGGGGGATATTTTGTCATTGAATTACTCTTGAACTACAACTCTGACAGAATTGAAATAACACTCTCCAAAGTCCAAATACTATGATGATTAATTAGAGCTGCTTTTATTATGAAACATTACTATCCCTTTAAGGCTAAAGGAAGAGACATTTTGGCACCACCACAGAGCTAGATATTCGGGTATTAAAACACTGAGTAAGTGATAGTGCCTAGTAGTGTTATTGATAAACAACAAAAGAGAAAGAAAGGAAAGTACTACTATAAGTGGACTTATTTTCCCCAAATCACCAGTAGATTAGGAATACATAGAGATGCTCAACAGAAAAAAATAAATCTGCATTGTGTTTCATGATAGTGAGGATATGTAAATGATTAAAAACGTAAATTTTTATTAAAGGCTGATTAAGATATAAAAAATAAAAGAAATAGTGACCATGTAAGAGAAAAAATCCAGTTGTGATGGGAAGTCCTACTGCTGTTAGGTTGTCAGCAGCAACGGACAGACAAAATAACAAAGGGTTACTTATCAAAAATAAACACTTCATTGCTACATTATATTTAACAGCTATCAAGTGCTACAATGTCTATCAGGATCGCTTCATTACAAAGCCCACTATGAAGCCATAGAGTAGCATTAACTGACTAAGTTGAAGGCCCTATCATTCCCATTCAAATTATTCCCAATATTAGTTCAAAAATAACAAAAAATGCCTAAACTGTTTCGCCGGTTAGCCGGGCTTCATTAGAGGCAATAAGCCGAATTAATAAAACAGACAGTTTTTTATAGCCTTTCCGGAAAGTCTGATTGGAAAAAGAGACGTGACGTAAGGAGGAACACATTCAAATAGATTGGCCATTCATCCTATCAATCAAAACACAAAAATCGGTGTGTTAAAAGTAATACATAATAATAACATAAGCATACAGCATCTTTGCAAATATCTGAGGCACACCAAATGTATTGAAAAAATTTGAATGATCCCACACATATTAGATGGGTTGAATCTCATTCTTCGCATGATAACAATCCTCAAAGGATCATATATGCATTAATCTGTACCTGTATGAGAAGCACAATGATTATTAAATAATAATAAAAAATAGTCATGAAGATATAAAGTATGTGTGGCCACCTAGATAATAATCAAGTGTAGCTTATAAAGATGAAAAATAATTACACAAACCTTATCCATAAGCATATATGATAAATGATCCTAACAATCATCACATATGTGTTTGAAAAATTTTATATTTTTTGGCTATCCTCATATACTTTCTCCCAAAGTAAAACATATAGTATGAATTATGAGAGTCACCATCCTTTATCAGTGAAAAATAATATACCAGTTGGAGAATATGTACATCTGAGGTGTAACTGTACTACAATAGACCTCTTCAAGTCAAATGAAAGAGAATTAAAAATCTTGCCTATTGGAGAGGGGTACACTAACAACCTGATTAAAAAAAGCATATAATCATGCCCTACACACCAAAAGAGAGACTCTTTTGGTAAAAAAAAAAATCTACTGATGGTACACAACCAGGTCCTATTAGGTTTTTCAGGGGTAAATCACAGATGATTAAGAACATCTTAAATAAGCATGTCAGTATTCTGTTAAATGATCCTGATTTACAGAATGTAGTGGGTTCTCACAAACCAGTGACCTTTAGAAGATCACCTAACCTATGTGATAAATTAGTGAGAATCCATTACTCGTAGACGTAGAAGTGAGTACCCTATAAAAGGATCTTTTCCATGTTATGTAGCACATGCCAGTATATGAAGAGAATGCAAAATGTGACTGACAGATTTTGCAATAAATGTTTCATTAATACTTACATCAGCTATAAGACTAAGGGGGTCATAAATTGTATTGAATGTGAATGTCCCAAGAGATACATTGGAATTACTAAAAGAACTCTCCATGAGCGAATGAAGGAACACATAAGGGATATTAAAAACTCTGATCGAGACACTGCAAAGGGTAAGCAACTCTCCCCAGTAGCAAGGCACTTTAAAGGGGTAGTAATGTTTCATAATAAAAGCAGCTCTAATTAATCATCATAGTATTTGGGCCTTGGAGAGTGTTATTTCAATTATGTCAGAGTTGTAGGTCAAGAGTAATTGAATAATAAAGTATCCCCCTCCCACCCCTATTACTGATGTAACACTGCTCACCACAGAGCAGCAGGGTGTGCCCAGGCAGATTGCAGAGAGGGACAATCTTCAATTAAGATAAGGGAAAAAGTTGAAAAACCTGTCAAGGGGGGCAGGGTTTTGATTGCTCTCACAGTAAGAAGATTGTTCCTTGCTGTGAGCTGCCTGGTCTATGGACCAGATTCCACACCTGAGGAGAGGGGGCTTACACTAGGTAAAAGGGTCAGGAATGTGATACTTTATCATTCAATTCCTCTTGAACTACAACTCTGACAGTATTGAAATAACACTCTCTATGGCGCAAATACTATGAAGATTAATTGGAGCTGCTGTTTTTGTGAAACATTGCAATCCCTTTAAAGCATTTCATCAAAGTAAAGTTGTGAATTTTTCTTGCTGGGGTTTAGAGCATGTATCGCTCAGTATTAGAGGGGGCGATTTGATGGAAGCCTTTTTGAAAAAAGAATGTATATGGATTTTTAACCTTGCCACATTACACCCTGTTGGCATGAATGAGACTCTTAATTTTGGAGTATTATTTTAATGATGTCCACTTCCCTTCTGTATATTCTATGTGTTAGATCTATACTTTGCCTCTGACTTTATCATAGTTGTAATTTGCATTCTCTTACTTTTTTTAACCAATTATGGAGTCTGGGTACATGCCATTTATTCAGTGAGGTATGTTATTTCTGGACATGCATTCCTGTGTGATATATAATACCCCAGTATATCCTATAATATAATAACACATATATTCACTATTAGGATGGTGACTCATAATGATGTCTTTCATTGAATATAGAGACATACCATATACTTTACTTTGGTAGGAAGTATATGAGGATGGCCAAAACAATATACAATATTTTCGATCATGTTGCTGAACATTTGTGATGATTGTTAGGATCATTTATAATAAGCTTATGGTTAAGGTTTCTGTAATTATTTTTCATCTTTATAAGCTACACTTGATTATTATTATCTAGGTGGCCACACATATTTTATACCTTCATGACTATTAATATTTTTTTTATTATTATTTAAAATTAATTTTGCTTCTTACACAGGTACAGATTAATGCATATATTATTCTTTGAGGATTGTTATCATGAGAACCTATCTAATGTGTGGGAACATTCACTTTTTATGATACATTTGGTATGCCTCAGATATTTGCAAATATGCTGTATGCTTATGTTATTAGTGAAAAACCTTTGACACATTGATTTTAGCTTTGTGATTGATAGGTTGAATGGCCAATCTATTTGAATGTGTTCCTCTTTACGTCACGTCTCTTTTCCCAATCAGACTTTCCGGAAGGGCTGTAAAAAACAACTGTTTTATTCATTCGGCTTCTTGCCTTTGATGAAGCCCGGCTAATGGGCAAAACGCGTTAGTCATTTTGTTTTGTTACTATTTCTGAAGTAATAATGGGAATAATTTGAATGGTAATGATAGGGCCTTCAATACGGCATTTAATCAGTTAATATTGCTACTCTATAGCTTCATAGCAGGCTTCGTAATGAAGAGAGCCTGATAGACATTGCAGCACCGTATCTATTACTTTTGCAAACTGATAGATCAACGGAGTGTGTACAGTTTTGCAGGTTTGCATCTCTATATACCGATAATAGATACAATTTAGCTCACAGATAGAGGAACGATGGTCAGCATATAGGGTTGTCACCTGTGGAGGCAATTCCTTAGACTGCCAGGGTACATCAATTGAGCTATTTCTTCGTCTGTTGCTTTAAGGGCTTATGATCAGCATGAATTCATACTATCTCTATATAATGAGACATGTAGCCAACATTAAGAGGGGCAACTGTTGAAGAATAGGGTTGTTAGACATTTTGTATCAATTCCTTTAATCGCATTCGCTTGCCAGTTGTGCCATCTCAAGTACAAATGCAAGTGGCATGAGATTAACTAAAAGGGGTGATAGTTAATATGGTACACTTACTTATGCTGCTTAGTATTTTTTGAGGAAATGAACGCTATTCATTCCTAATAATAGACAGCCTTGATAGCTGTTAAATATAATGTAGCAAGTAAGTGTTTATTTTTGATAATAAGTAGCCCTTTGTTATTTTGTCTGTCTGTTGCTGATGAGACCCTAACAGAAGTAGGACTTCCCATCACAACTAGATTTGTTCTTTTTCATGGTCCATCTTCATTTGAATCAGCCTTTAATAAAAATGTATGTTTTTAATCATTTATATATCATCACTATCATGAAGCACAATACAAACTTACTTTTTTCTGTAGAGCATGTCTATGTATTCCTAATCTACTGATGATTTGGGGAAAATAAGATTGCCACTTATAGTAGTACTTTCCTTTTGTTGTTTTAAGCTTCACAATGTGTTGTAGACATCTCTAGCACCCAAGGGGTTGAAATACAAAGATGTTGCCTCAGGTGGTAATCAAAGGCTGTACTGTGAGTAAAAAGAGGTTATTTTATGTAATTGAAAATGGCTGAGTTCAGAATCTACTATGAGCTTTATGAGGAGATTTTGGTCAAAATGCTTCCAAAATAAAAGACCTAGGACCATCTTAGGCATGCTCCTCCTTATCTCTTTAAAACAAAACACTTATGAAAAATGAATTCCGCAGAGCTCCAATGATTATTTCCGGGATGCAATAGTCGTCATGTGGAGTATAATGGATGACACCTACATGGATTAACCAGTCATTGGTGGTTAAGAACAGCATCAAAACCTCCATTATCTCGTATGTGAATGATCTGCACCATAAGCCACCATATAGATCAAGCATGCTGGAACATTGAAGTTGCAGCATGCTGCCTTATGGTGTATTATGTCAGGCACAAATCTCCTGAATGACTAAAACAACAGGAGCAATATATTTCATGTGCGTGTGTTTAGCACAGTGTTCGTAATGATACATTTAACTTGCCTGTTTGAACAGGGCCTTAAAGGGATGAGGTGGCAACCCTATAAGTACAATAGATGGTTATACATTTAAAAGGTAGTGGTCCATAAACAATTTGACAGTAAGCAAAGGCTAATCACTATATCTTTATCTTATATCATTTTATTGCCAAGGTGCTTGAGTCCCAGGGTATTCACTGGGTGAGAGGAGAACTAATACCTCTTAATAATACCCCACCACTTTATTTATTATGGCTAGAAAATCCTAATGGGCCACATTCATTTTTCATTTTCTGTTTGATTCAAGGGATAACATCTTCAATCAGCCCTGGATTTCATCTCCATGGAGATGGACATGACAGTTGCTGGCAGTTTTTTCAGACTAAAGCAGTTCCATGAGCCTATTTCACCCCGTTAATTTTCAGAGGGATGTGCAATGGTATCCTTTTGAAATGTTGCATGCATAAGAGTGTGCAACATTTCTGTGAGATAACTAGGTCGCCGGGTTCAAAAGTGCCTCGTAAAACATTGCCATTGCCTGTAGTTCTATATTTTATTGCCGCCCAACCCGCTATGGATGTCTTTCTGGGCTCTTGTGGGAGGAGCCTGCACCAGGATTACAACGCAATGAAAGTAAAATCGACCAGCAAGTACTTATCCTGAATTCCTTTTAACCTCTTGAGTACCAGAGGGGGTGAGAATACATACATATTCTCACCCACTCTGGTAGTCAAGAGTTTGAAAGGAATTCAGGATAGGTACTTGCTGGTCGTTTTAACTTTCATTGCATTCTAATGCTGGTGCAGCCTCCTCCCACGGACGGATCTCCTACAAGTACTACAATATACTTTTTACTGGGCGAAAATATAGGTGCGGTCAGTGGCGACATTTTACAAGGCGCCATAAGAATCTCACGCTTTTGATTCATGCCAGATTCTGATATGGCGCTTTTGAAGCCAGCAACCTAGTTATCACCCTGAAATGCATGCAACATTTCAAAAGTGAACCTGAGCAATGCATTGGAACTTAAAGGGTTAAGATTACATTGTGCAGTGAGCTCTGTTTGAGGTCCTGTAGTTCTGCTAGCAATTGTCATGTCCACCTCCATGGTCAAGAAATCCAAGACTAACTGAAGTATTATCGAATGAATCAAACAGCAAAGGAAAATTTTATAGGGTCATTAGGATTTCATGGTCATAGTAAGGTAAGTGGAGGGCTGTTATTAGGAGATATTAGTTCTCCTTTAAGTTATATGTTCATGACTTCATTTCCATAACTGTCTCTGAAAAACATTACTCTATTTTGTGCAATGTATGCCCCCTTCCCTGCGGCTCCATGGAGAAAACATGTGACAGGCACACACACTACATGAGCTGTTGGATAAAGAAGTTGTCCTCAGCCGAATGCCAGAAGCAGACACACAGCAGAACAAGCGGAGGGTCTTGTGTTTATAAAGCTTGATTTGTGCAGACATTTCATGCCCCGGGGAATTGCTTCCAAAGGAACAGCTTGTGGTTTTAATTAGTGTGATGAATACTCAGTTAGGAATGTGTATGTGGACAGGAGCTAAGAGCTTATATAAGACGAATCACAGAACGGATCTGTGTCCCGCTAATTAACTATTTCCTCTCTAGAGGGGGTCCTTTTAGGAGAACATAGGTTGCATCTTTTCCTTTGCAGTTTAATACATATTCATCCAAATGTATGATTCCTTTACTGCACTTTTCCCATACTAATAAAAGTACTTTAGACTGATGCTCTTATCCCTCTTATTTTTGTATTGTACTATTTCTGTAAAGTGTTGTGTACATGTATGGTGCTATATGAATAAAGATACATATAAGGTAAGCTATAGTCATTGTCAGATCACTGCAGGATGAAGAACCCCACGTCGAGCCAAGCTGAGGGAATGGGCCAAACGCTGAATATTCTCACGAGAGCTCCCATCCCAACACGGACCAGGACATAGTCTTCTGCACTTCCAACAGGAATATGTGCCTTCAGGTACACTGAGTCATGTATGTATTAGGATTATGCTTGTATATGTGTATTAAATCTAACAACTCTGGAATGAAACACTGCATAATCTAAAGATGGTGTACTAAGAAAATAGTGTAACTCTGGAGCAATTGAACTACACCATAGGGAACAAATAAAAAAATTCAATTTTATTTAAATGAGTTTTTTAAGCCTTTGAGAGCCAAACAGGTATCAAATGCATTGCAACCCATATTATAACACAGACCCTTTGAATGGAACAAAATAAAGTAATCAACCTATACATATATATATGGATAGATAGATAGATAGATAGATAGATAGATAGATAGATAGATAGACAGATAGATAGGTAGATAGATAGATAGATAGATAGATGGATAGTCAGTCCTGATAAAGGTCCCATTATGAGATTTTCCTGTTTGCTCTAATAAAATACCCAATCAAAAGACCCACTGGTCCTGCCTTCCTTTTTGTTATATATATATGTATCTATATATCTATATATATAATTTGTTAGGATGCGTCGCTCCCTATGTGTGTAACATGCACATGCGCAGTAGAGACTACCTGAACGACGCAGTCACGCACAGTAGACATGCACAGCAAAGACTGTCTGAATGCGCCGGCCCCCAGTCCGAGGCACGGCTGATCCAGAGCGGGGTGCCCCGAACAGCCCACTGCCCATCCCCGGCCCCAGGGCAGCAGCCGAGGCCGCCGAGCAGCACCCTGGCCTGTGCACACAGGCCTTCAATACTACATATATTATATATATATATATATATATATATATATATATACAGTGGATATAAAAGTCTACACACCCCTGTTAAATTGCCAGGTTCTTGTAATGTTAAAGAATGAGACAAAGATAAATCATGTCAGAACTTTTTCCACATTTATTGTGACCTATAACGTGAACAATTCAATTGCAAAACAAACTGAAATCATTGAGGGGGAAAATAAAAATTCACAATAACCTGGTTGCATAGGTGTGCACACCCTCTTATAACTGGGGATGTGGCTGTGTTCAGAATTAACCAATCACATTCAGTCTCATGTTAAATAGAAGTCATTACACACATGCCATCATTTAAAGTGACTCCGATTAATCACAAATAAAGTTCAGCCGTTATAGTAGGATTTTCCTGACATTTGTTTAGTTGCATCTCAGAGCAAAAGCCATGGTCCGCAGAGAGCTTCCAAAGCATCAGAGGGATCTCATTGTTGAAAGATATCAGTCAGGAGAAGGGTACAAAAGAGTTTCCAAAGCAATAGATATCCCATGGAACACAGTGAAGACAGTCATCATCAAGTGGAGAAAATATGGCACAACAGAGACATTACCAAGAACTGGAAGTCCCTCCAAAATTGATGAGAAGACGAGAAGAAAACTGGTCAGGGAGGCTTCCAAGAGGCCTGCTGCAACATTAAAGGAACTGCAGGAATTTCTGGCAAGTACTGGCTGTGTGCTACATGTGACAACAATCTCCCGTATTCTTCATATGAATGGGCTATGGGATAGGGTGGCAAGACCGAAGCCTTTTCTTACAAAGAAAAACATCCAAGCCTGGCTGAAGTTTGCAATAACAAACATCAAGTCCCCCAAAAACACATGGGAAAATGTGTCATGGTCTGATGAAACCAAGGTTGAACTTTTTGGCCATAATTCCAAAAGTTATGTTTGGCGCAAAAACAACACTGCACATCACCCAAAGAACACCATACCCACATTGAAGCACGGTGGTGGCAGAATCATGCTTTGGGGCTGTTTTTCCTCAGCTGGAACCGGGACCTTAGTCAGGGTGGAGGGAATTAGGAATAGTTCCATATACCAGGCAATTTTTGGCACAAAACCTTCAGGCGTCCATTAGAAAGCTGAAGATGAAGTTCACCTTTCAGCACGACAATGACCCAAAGCACACATCCAAATCCACAAAAGCATGGCTTCACCAGGAGAAGATTAATGTTTTGGAATGGCCCAGCCAGAGCCCAGACCTGAATCCAATTGAACATTTGTGGGGTGTACACAGGAGATGTCCTCGCAATCTGACAGATTTGGAGCACTTTTGCAAAGAAGAGTGGGCAAATATTGCCACGTCAAGATGTGCCATGCTAATAAACACCTACCCAAAAAGACTGATTGCTGTAATAAGTATTAGTTTAAGGGTGTGCACACCTATGCAACCAGGTTATTGTGACCAAGTTATTGTGAGTTATTTTATTTTTTATTTTTCCCCCTCAACGATTTCAGTTTGTTTTGCAATTCAATTGTTCACATTATAAGTCACATTAAAGGTGGAAAAATTCTGACATCAATTTTAACATCACAAGAACCTGGCATTGTAACAGGGGTGTGTACACTATTTATATATATATATGTAAAATAACAAACAAAATAAGTATCTTGTAATACCTTTTTTATTGGACTAACAGAATTTTGGATTGACAAGCTTTCGGGAGAACCTCCCTTTCTCAAGTCTAAAGCATTAGATACTTATTTTGTTTGTTATTTTACATCTGCATCACTGGACTAATACGGCTACAATCTCCACATATATATATATATATATATATATATATATATATATATATCCAAACGAAACAGAGAAGCACTCTCAGGACTTGACAATCAGTGAAAAAGTGGGTTTATTTACAAATAGATCAACGTTTCGGTTATCACAAAGTAACCTTCATCAAGGATGCAATAAGAGTGACAAAACCTTCTATTTATCCCCTAAGTGAACAGAGTGGCGCCAAAAAACGGCGCAAAGTGATAGGACATGACGTACCCTACAGTAAGGGCCCTAAGTGTAATTGACATGTGAAGTTACCAATCATAAAGAGGCAACATAGTATCAAAAACAAATTACTAAAAAACAAATCGTTAAATAAACTAAAATAAGGAACCAGAAAAGCAATGATGTATATACGAACAGTTCACAAAAGTTACAATAGTTAAAGATTCTCTAACAGAGAAAGATAATGTTACATTTCGGTAGAAACCGGCATCCCACGCTACGGGGCTCCGTCGCATTGCAGCGCATAGTTCATTCATTGTATACTCAAGCAGTCCTATGCCAGATTCTAACCTAGCCCTTGTTTAGACATCAAAGAACGATGTACTGTGAATATTCTCAATAAACATCTGTCTATGTCGAAAAAGGGGAGACCGTACACTCTGCGGCCACTGAATTGAATCCAACTCATAATGACTACAATGTGTCAGCTCGTCCCCATCCAAAATACAAAGAAAGGAAGAACTGATAAATCCAAAACAATGTATCATACATAGGTACTCTTACCCCAGAATACTTGAATCTCTTCACGGCAAAGGACAGGTTCACAACTACAAGAGTCTCCGGCGCATTACAGCGCATGGTCAACTCCGATGTGTATCTGTGCAATACAGTGCATCCATCAAGCTTCTTGGGCTTCAGAGTATAAAGACACAACTAGATGTCCCCACATAGCCTCTATATGTACGGGATGATGTCCCCCATCCACTGTGGTCATGTAAACCTAGATAATCAACACGCCCACAGAAAATGCCAACATCTCCGTCCACAAAAAGAGGGAAAAGGGACCTTTATATGGGACAGGCATCAAAATCCATGTTAGTTTACACTCATTGTTGATAACATTAGACATAGATTAAATAAACGTTCTTAGTAGTTATACCGGATCACCCACATTGTGTTTGTCCTATGGAGCAACCACAATGTAAGTATACTTCAAGAGTATCAACTGAAGACATATAGAGACAAAGTTAGTACATCCTAGAGTGCTATCAGCAGAGGGAGTGTACTACACACCCCCACTGCTACAGAGCCGCTGTGCATAGTACCCCAATACATACAGATGAACATCCAAACAGTGCTGAATCAGCTAAAGACCGAGCATATGCATGACTAAATAAACCCCTTAGAGCTGCTATGCCATAACAGAAGGAGATTCAGATCGTATCATATAGTTCACTAGACTGGGTGTCAGTCCATAACATTAATGATCAAAACTAGCAAGACCATGGCTTGAGCTGCAATATGTATCATGATAAAAGTTATCAGTTATGTTCATATTCACAAAAAGACTCATTTAAGTAGAGCAGTTGCTTCAAATGGATGACTTCCACCATTAGCTGTAAAGCTATCCTTGATAGAGAGATATGAGGGTTAGTACATCAGTCTGCATTGTTGATTCATAAACTTGTAGCTTAACAGGCATACTGCTTCGATATTCGCTAATAAGGTCCAATAATAACCAATCAGCAATCATATCCAACTGATTTCAACACAGAGTGAAATCTTGATGATTCATGCGGAGATAGAGAAAAAGACTTAGAGTTAAAGTATCATAACCAAGAGATGTATGGCCTCTGTCAAGTAACGGCTAGACATACTGGGGGTTAATAGATACACCCTTGACCCAGTAATCTATGGCCAGACTTACTCACAATTAAGAGCCATCAATGAGTCTCTCCTGGTCATTCTCCCAAGTCTCCATAAACACTCCTATAGGTATCCATGGCTCTTCATGTGGCATGTGAGGTCTTGTCAATCATTGCGACTTACCTCCTTCTTTATCATGCGAGCCCGTACCAAATAAGTAAATATACAAACACTACTGTGTCATTATAGACTCAATATTTCATTAAAAGAAAGCAGTATAAGTAAGTTTTTCGTTTAAGCCTTTAGGAGCCACAGTTTCCAAAGTACGGATCCAAAATGTTTCTCTTTGGAGCAATTTTCTGCCTCTGTCTCCCCCTCTCGATAAGGGTGGAATGTGATCAATTAGCATAGTTTTTAATGATGCAACCGAATGCTGTTGTTCCACAAAATGCCGGGCCACCGGTTTATCAGATGTACCAGATTGTAAGGCTGCCCTAATCGATGAGCGATGGTTCGCCATTCTCTCCCGAAACGTAGTTTCAGTTTTACCCACATAATATTTAGAGCATGGACAGATTAAGATATAGATCACAAAATCTGTGGTGCATGTTAATCTGTGACGTATCTGAAAAGATTTGTTAGTGTGGGGGTGCCTAAATGTGGTGGTCTTGATCATACTATTACACGTTGTGCAATTAATGCAGCGAAAACATCCCTTTTGTTCTCTTGATCTAGTAAGCCATGTTGTTTTCTGCTCTTTAGTTGAAGTCATAACAGGTGTATCAGGTCTCATCAGATAGTCCCTCAGGGTCTTGCCTCTTGTAAATGCAACCATGGGAGGCTGTGTGTCAAAAAACGGTGACCTTGAGTCTGTGGATAGTAGGGGCCATTGTTGCCTGAGTATTGTGGAGATTTTTTCTGCTCCTGGAAAATATTGCGTGCTAAAAACCATCCTTTGAGAGTTCTTATTGGTGGTCTCAGTCTTTAAGAAGTCATCCTGTTTCAGTTGGCTGATACGTTCCAGGTCCCTATCGAGGAGATTCTTATTATAACCCCGTTGTAAGAATTTCTTTTTCTTTTCTTGGAGTTGTTCATGTGCCTTAGTGGAGTCATCATTATTTCGCAGAACCCTGAGGAATTGTGAGTAGGGAATGCTTTTCTTTAAAGCTGGAGAATGACAACTGGACGCATGGAGTAGTGTGTTTCTATCAGTTGGTTTTGTGTATAGTGTAGTCCCCAATGCATTTCCTTTTTTATAGATTTTAAGATCAAGAAAGTCTACATCTGAGAGACTGTGTGTGTATTTAAATTTAACAGGAGAGTTCAATGCATTGAGGGATGCAATCCAGTCGATGAGTTCCAGTGTAGCACCTCTCCATACTATAAGTAGATCATCAATATATCTTTTGTAGAAAACAATACTGGGATGGATAATGTATTGTTTTTCATATTGAAACATGAAAAGGTTAGCGTATGCCGGTGCTACATTGGAACCCATCGATGTGCCAGAGATCTGTAAGAAATAGGTATCCTCAAATTTAAAGAAATTTTTTGTCAGAGCTATTGTCAAAAGTTCACATATAAAATCCACTGGATACTGCGGTCTGAGGTTAGAGTCAACAATCGTGCGTCTGATAGCCTCAATTCCCTCATAATGTGGGATCACGGTATAAAGACTATCGACGTCCATGGTGACCAAGACATCAGATTCCCGTATGTCAGTGAGATCTCTCAGAGAACATAGTAGGTCAGATGTATCTTTACAGTAAGAAGGCATCATTTTAACCAGAGGTTGTAATTCACGGTCCAAAAATGTGGCTATAGGCTGTAGTAGAGAGCCTCTTGCTGAGATTATGGGTCTCCCTGGTGGATTAACTGGATTTTTATGAATTTTAGGCAAACAGTAGATAATTGGACAAACAGGATGTTTAACTGTCATATATTTTAATAAAGAATCACTGATGATTCTTTGATGTAATGCACAGATTAACGTGGTATCTATGGCTTTTTTGTACAGATTAGTTGGATCAGAAAGTAAGGGAAGATATGTGTTCTGATCTGAAAGCTGCCTGTTAATCTCAGCCCTGTAGTCACTGGAATTGAGTACAACTATTGCCCCTCCTTTATCTGCTGGTCTAAAGACCAAGTTGGAGTCCTTAGAGAGGGTTTGTAGTGCTCGCGATTCAGTGACTGATAGGTTTGAAAATTTAGTCTCTATGTTAAGTGCAGTCATGTCTGTTAGTATCCTCCTGGTAAAGGACTTAATAGCTGGATCAGTTAAAGGTGGTTCAAATGTACTTTTAGCTCTCAACACAGGTGGTTCAATATTTGTCTGATCCCTAAAAAAAGTTTTTAAATTGAGTTTACGCTGAAATTTATATGTATCAATTTCTAAGTTAAATTTATTTGGCCGAGTAGTTGGAACAAAAGAGAGTCCCTTTTTGAGCAATGAAGTCTCAGACAACGTTAGAGGTCTATCACTCAGGTTAAAAACTACGTTTTCGGAATCGTGGGAGGTTTTAATGTGTCCCTGCCTGCCGCCCCTCCTGGGGTGCGGGCGTGAGTGCCCCTTCCTCTTTTGTTTGAACGGGTCTGTACCCCTAAAAAATGCACATTGAGTTCCGTGTCCTGAGAGCTTGTATCAGTGTTCTGAGTATTAGATGTAGTGGGTTCCTCAGAGTCTGATTGAGAGGAATTCCCACTAGAATCAACAGTTGTTAAATTTTTGGGTTTAATTATTCTTCTCCTATGACGTGTGGACAAAGTAGAACGATCTCTCTGCCCTGAAAGCCAGGGATAAACCCTATTATCAGTGTAGTCTTCCTGAACTCTCTGTTGTTTGTTATTCTTGAAATTAATCAATTCTTGTTTGTATTTGGTTAGAGTAGTGTTTAGTGTTTAATGTTTAGTGGACACATTAAAACCTCCCACGATTCCGAAAACGTAGTTTTTAACCTGAGTGATAGACCTCTAACGTTGTCTGAGACTTCATTGCTCAAAAAGGGACTCTCTTTTGTTCCAACTACTCGGCCAAATAAATTTAACTTAGAAATTGATACATATAAATTTCAGCGTAAACTCAATTTAAAAACTTTTTTTAGGGATCAGACAAATATTGAACCACCTGTGTTGAGAGCTAAAAGTACATTTGAACCACCTTTAACTGATCCAGCTATTAAGTCCTTTACCAGGAGGATACTAACAGACATGACTGCACTTAACATAGAGACTAAATTTTCAAACCTATCAGTCACTGAATCGCGAGCACTACAAACCCTCTCTAAGGACTCCAACTTGGTCTTTAGACCAGCAGATAAAGGAGGGGCAATAGTTGTACTCAATTCCAGTGACTACAGGGCTGAGATTAACAGGCAGCTTTCAGATCAGAACACATATCTTCCCTTACTTTCTGATCCAACTAATCTGTACAAAAAAGCCATAGATACCACGTTAATCTGTGCATTACATCAAAGAATCATCAGTGATTCTTTATTAAAATATATGACAGTTAAACATCCTGTTTGTCCAATTATCTACTGTTTGCCTAAAATTCATAAAAATCCAGTTAATCCACCAGGGAGACCCATAATCTCAGCAAGAGGCTCTCTACTACAGCCTATAGCCACATTTTTGGACCGTGAATTACAACCTCTGGTTAAAATGATGCCTTCTTACTGTAAAGATACATCTGACCTACTATGTTCTCTGAGAGATCTCACTGACATACGGGAATCTGATGTCTTGGTCACCATGGACGTCGATAGTCTTTATACCGTGATCCCACATTATGAGGGAATTGAGGCTATCAGACGCACGATTGTTGACTCTAACCTCAGACCGCAGTATCCAGTGGATTTTATATGTGAACTTTTGACAATAGCTCTGACAAAAAATTTCTTTAAATTTGAGGATACCTATTTCTTACAGATCTCTGGCACATCGATGGGTTCCAATGTAGCACCGGCATACGCTAACCTTTTCATGTTTCAATATGAAAAACAATACATTATCCATCCCAGTATTGTTTTCTACAAAAGATATATTGATGATCTACTTATAGTATGGAGAGGTGCTACACTGGAACTCATCGACTGGATTGCATCCCTCAATGCATTGAACTCTCCTGTTAAATTTAAATACACACACAGTCTCTCAGATGTAGACTTTCTTGATCTTAAAATCTATAAAAAAGGAAATGCATTGGGGACTACACTATACACAAAACCAACTGATAGAAACACACTACTCCATGCGTCCAGTTGTCATTCTCCAGCTTTAAAGAAAAGCATTCCCTACTCACAATTCCTCAGGGTTCTGCGAAATAATGATGACTCCACTAAGGCACATGAACAACTCCAAGAAAAGAAAAAGAAATTCTTACAACGGGGTTATAATAAGAATCTCCTCGATAGGGACCTGGAACGTATCAGCCAACTGAAACAGGATGACTTCTTAAAGACTGAGACCACCAATAAGAACTCTCAAAGGATGGTTTTTAGCACGCAATATTTTCCAGGAGCAGAAAAAATCTCCACAATACTCAGGCAACAATGGCCCCTACTATCCACAGACTCAAGGTCACCGTTTTTTGACACACAGCCTCCCATGGTTGCATTTACAAGAGGCAAGACCCTGAGGGACTATCTGATGAGACCTGATACACCTGTTATGACTTCAACTAAAGAGCAGAAAACAACATGGCTTACTAGATCAAGAGAACAAAAGGGATGTTTTCGCTGCATTAATTGCACAACGTGTAATAGTATGATCAAGACCACCACATTTAGGCACCCCCACACTAACAAATCTTTTCAGATACGTCACAGATTAACATGCACCACAGATTTTGTGATCTATATCTTAATCTGTCCATGCTCTAAATATTATGTGGGTAAAACTGAAACTACGTTTCGGGAGAGAATGGCGAACCATCGCTCATCGATTAGGGCAGCCTTACAATCTGGTACATCTGATAAACCGGTGGCCCGGCATTTTGTGGAACAACAGCATTCGGTTGCATCATTAAAAACTATGCTAATTGATCACATTCCACCCTTATCGAGAGGGGGAGACAGAGGCAGAAAATTGCTCCAAAGAGAAACATTTTGGATCCGTACTTTGGAAACTGTGGCTCCTAAAGGCTTAAACGAAAAACTTACTTATACTGCTTTCTTTTAATGAAATATTGAGTCTATAATGACACAGTAGTGTTTGTATATTTACTTATTTGGTACGGGCTCGCATGATAAAGAAGGAGGTAAGTCGCAATGATTGACAAGACCTCACATGCCACATGAAGAGCCATGGATACCTATAGGAGTGTTTATGGAGACTTGGGAGAATGACCAGGAGAGACTCATTGATGGCTCTTAATTGTGAGTAAGTCTGGCCATAGATTACTGGGTCAAGGGTGTATCTATTAACCCCCAGTATGTCTAGCCGTTACTTGACAGAGGCCATACATCTCTTGGTTATGATACTTTAACTCTAAGTCTTTTTCTCTATCTCCGCATGAATCATCAAGATTTCACTCTGTGTTGAAATCAGTTGGATATGATTGCTGATTGGTTATTATTGGACCTTATTAGCGAATATCGAAGCAGTATGCCTGTTAAGCTACAAGTTTATGAATCAACAATGCAGACTGATGTACTAACCCTCATATCTCTCTATCAAGGATAGCTTTACAGCTAATGGTGGAAGTCATCCATTTGAAGCAACTGCTCTACTTAAATGAGTCTTTTTGTGAATATGAACATAACTGATAACTTTTATCATGATACATATTGCAGCTCAAGCCATGGTCTTGCTAGTTTTGATCATTAATGTTATGGACTGACACCCAGTCTAGTGAACTATATGATACGATCTGAATCTCCTTCTGTTATGGCATAGCAGCTCTAAGGGGTTTATTTAGTCATGCATATGCTCGGTCTTTAGCTGATTCAGCACTGTTTGGATGTTCATCTGTATGTATTGGGGTACTATGCACAGCGGCTCTGTAGCAGTGGGGGTGTGTAGTACACTCCCTCTGCTGATAGCACTCTAGGATGTACTAACTTTGTCTCTATATGTCTTCAGTTGATACTCTTGAAGTATACTTACATTGTGGTTGCTCCATAGGACAAACACAATGTGGGTGATCCGGTATAACTACTAAGAACGTTTATTTAATCTATGTCTAATGTTATCAACAATGAGTGTAAACTAACATGGATTTTGATGCCTGTCCCATATAAAGGTCCCTTTTCCCTCTTTTTGTGGACGGAGATGTTGGCATTTTCTGTGGGCGTGTTGATTATCTAGGTTTACATGACCACAGTGGATGGGGGACATCATCCCGTACATATAGAGGCTATGTGGGGACATCTAGTTGTGTCTTTATACTCTGAAGCCCAAGAAGCTTGATGGATGCACTGTATTGCACAGATACACATCGGAGTTGACCATGCGCTGTAATGCGCCGGAGACTCTTGTAGTTGTGAACCTGTCCTTTGCCGTGAAGAGATTCAAGTATTCTGGGGTAAGAGTACCTATGTATGATACATTGTTTTGGATTTATCAGTTCTTCCTTTCTTTGTATTTTGGATGGGGACGAGCTGACACATTGTAGTCATTATGAGTTGGATTCAATTCAGTGGCCGCAGAGTGTACGGTCTCCCCTTTTTCGACATAGACAGATGTTTATTGAGAATATTCACAGTACATCGTTCTTTGATGTCTAAACAAGGGCTAGGTTAGAATCTGGCATAGGACTGCTTGAGTATACAATGAATGAACTATGCGCTGCAATGCGACGGAGCCCCGTAGCGTGGGATGCCGGTTTCTACCGAAATGTAACATTATCTTTCTCTGTTAGAGAATCTTTAACTATTGTAACTTTTGTGAACTGTTCGTATATACATCATTGCTTTTCTGGTTCCTTATTTTAGTTTATTTAACGATTTGTTTTTTAGTAATTTGTTTTTGATACTATGTTGCCTCTTTATGATTGGTAACTTCACATGTCAATTACACTTAGGGCCCTTACTGTAGGGTACGTCATGTCCTATCACTTTGCGCCGTTTTTTGGCGCCACTCTGTTCACTTAGGGGATAAATAGAAGGTTTTGTCACTCTTATTGCATCCTTGATGAAGGTTACTTTGTGATAACCGAAACGTTGATCTATTTGTAAATAAACCCACTTTTTCACTGATTGTCAAGTCCTGAGAGTGCTTCTCTGTTTCGTTTGGATATACTTTTGGCTGGAAGTTAGCACCCAGGCAATGGACCTTGGAAGCGTGAGTGCCTCTTTAATATATGTATATATATATATATATATATATATATATATATATATAAGCAAAGTGGGCACTCCATAACAGTCTAAATCATATGAACAACTAATGTGCCTGGTGCTGCTTGAACAGAATTTGCATAGCAATATATAGATGAGAAATCCCATCAAATAGCAAGCACACTACTGGGTCTATAATCAATAAATAATTTATTAAATAGAAGGATCAATGTTTCCACCCCCTTGGGGACCTTTATCAAGACTCTACTATGTTGGTGCTTTGGATGCTAGAGAGATCTCCAATTCTGCTTCGTAACGCACCGGTTAAATGGTTCCCCAGATGTTTTATGTCTCCTGCAAAAAAGTTTGAGAACTACAACAGTAAATTCATGTAAGCAGCATACTCAATATGAGCAGTAAAGCACACACTTAGGAATTCCATATTTCTTCTATAATACTGGTGTCTCATGTTATTAGCATGGATCATGATTTAAACAGCTACAGACTCTTAAATAAACCTGGAAGTGATGGTATCCTTTGAAAATGTTGCATGTATAACAGCGTGCGACTTAAAGGTGCAATAACCAGGTTGCAAGCTTGAAAAAAACGACATCAGAATCTCGCCCACATCAAAAGGGTGAGATTCTTTTGTTGCAGCGTAAAATGTCGCCTCCGTCCATTTTAGTGCCTGCATACCTTAAGCTTTAACCCTTTGTGTGTCTCTGTCCTCCGTGCACAAATAACCCTCTCCTCTGCCTGCTATCACTTGCCAGCAGCTTCCACTAACTAAGTTTAATGCAGTTTGTGCTGTTGTAAAGGCACCTGGATTCTGCTTGCCACTTATGTGCTGTGCATGGGGCTACGGTTTACACTGTGCATTGCAGATTTATTAGTCGTGGCCCCTTTAACAGATGCTGAATCTTTAAACTGTAACAGTAGCCCCACTTACAGCTACTGTTCCAGCTTAAAGATTTTGAAGCCCTCAACCTGGTTATTACACCTTTTCAAAGTGAACCGGAAGTGATTAAGGCAGGGTAAGTTTATTTACCCTTTCAGTGCCAGAGGGGTAGCCAGAGCATTACTCTGCAATGAGTTGGACACCCCCTGGTGCACAAAGGGTTAATAACCAACACATTATAACATCCATATTATGGACCTTATGTTCAAAGGAATAATGTTGTAATTCTTCGGATAAGCAACTTCACCATGGGGACAAATGCAAATTCCCTAAATTCTCATTGATGGATATGTGGCTCTTAACCCCTTGAATGCTCCAATGAGTTATAGACATCTTTAGCATTCAGAAGGTTAAAAGCCCCATTTAAATAAGTGGAGATTTTTATTTCTCTCATATGATGCAAATTTGAACATCAGGCCCTATATAATATATATATATATATATATATATATAATTCCCTTATTATATAATTCCTTACATAATATATAAAATTCCCTTTTATTCCTGTAATGGGATGATGTAATTCTTCCTTCTGAGCCCTAACTTCAGGCAGAGTGAAACCACTTGAAGCAGGTATTGTGGCAAATGATGTCACCATAGCTCCACACTACACAAGGAAGCTACAGTAAGGTAAAGTTAATTTGAGGCAGTTTAATGTTTCCCAACTGCCTATTAATGAGCTCAAATTCACTTTACCATCCTATAACTAAAAAAGTAGTTCTATTTTTTTAATAAAGGGTCTCTATTTTTAATGTCCCTACTCTTGCCCAGTTTTGCGGCTTTTGTGCTCCCCCTAGCCTCTTGCCCACCTTCCAATCTGAGGAGGACCAGACCATCACTATTGTCAGTGGAACAACTCAATTCCACCACAGACCATGGCAGGCAGAATAGGCAGAATGCAAGAACAAATCAAGAAGGGGGTTTCTAATTACTCAGAAACTTCTCTTCCCTCTTTTGTCCCCATCTGATCTGAGAGAGGCAAAGGTTTTCCCCAATAAAGAAGCCCCAGTAGACAGCATAACCAGGTATAAGGGGAGCAAGCATGACAAAGATTAGGTGGAATTTAGGTTGGTGTGATTGTTGCATTTGTATATTGATTTGGGGTGGAAATGTTTAGGGTGTGTGACTAATTTTTATTTAGCTCACTAACTGTTTTGGGTTTGATTGATGATTCTGTCAGCACCTGTGTCTGTTAAAACTGCGTATCATGGCCTGGTAACTACTATTTCATTTTCACTTGGTAGCCCACATTCATCTGGCCTTTATCAGATCTCTGCCCTGTCCAGACGCCCCTTCATCTGCCACACTGCACTGCCCTGCAGCCCCTTCATCAGCCACGCAGCTCCTTGTTTCACCTCTTCTGTGCCCTTGGGGCTTCTGTGGTGGAAGGAAGGTAGAGGAGGCAGTATAAGAGGTACTCCATCTCCATGGAGCCATGCCAGCAGGAGAGTTGACAGGAGTAGAAATTGCCTGGGACCAGCTGGGCTCAACTGGAGAGTGAGGACATAGCAGCACATCTAGAGCTTCTCTGATGGATACAGGTGGTAAGCGTGCTGGCTCTCCACCCTGTAAGAGTCAGGTCAGGGGATCATGGGGGCAATATGGAGCAGATAGTCAATGGTGGGGGTCTCCTTCAGGGAGTGTACCCCAGGTGACCCACCTTGACCATCAAAGATTCCAGCTTGCCAGCAGCCACATGAATTCAGGTCTTGGTTTCCTGTTCAGCTTCCTCATCATGTTCTAGATAGCAGAGCAGATGCTGCTCTAGGGATGGGGGATACAGTGGTTTCAGATCCAGTGTTTTGTGTAATGGGAGGAGCTCTTTTTCTGTCCCATGTGTTGCTTCTAGTCAACCAGGTGAGGCTCTTCAATAGCATGTGATGCTTACACAAATGGAAGTGACACTTGCATTGGATCTGAGAGCTAATGGTGGGCCATCTACTTTGGTGGCAAAACTTTAAGGTGTGGCTCATCAACAACCTATGTGCACATATTAAACAAACATGTCTGCTCAGGATGGTTTTTTAATGCTACTGCAGATTAGAACATGGGAAGAAGAGACAGGTGTTAGGTAAGACAACAGGAATAATGTGGGTTGATTACAGGTTTAAGGGATCTTTTGTCTGAGTAGGGGCTTACACACAGGCAGTGGGGCTTGATCAGGCTCTCAGCAGAGCAGCAGCTCGTGTAGAGGTTTCTATCAGTGTGCTGTGTTGGAATGTAAGACAATCTATCCTTTGGCCTGGTGTATAGATTTTTTTTTACAGGGTATGGGTTGATGGCCAGTACTCTAACAGGGGAGGGACAAAAGAATATGAAGTTGTAATTTTTTGATCATTTGGAAGAACGAGTAAGTGGACATTTTCGTGATATTACCTCTGGAATGTTTTGATATGATAAGTGGGAATGAGGTAAGTGGGAAACAAGAAGATGTCAGGAGGAGCTTTTTCTTCATTCCTTGTACATTTAATAACTGGTTGCAAGCTTTTGTTATTTGGGGAGCATCAATGGGGAGAATAATTTTTGGGGCCTTTTGTGCTACATGGACTTCATTGAGAAAGTATATTGGTGTATGGAAGAAATGGTTGATTAAAATATAACAAGCAGTTCTGTTATTTTCAGTATGGTTGTCCTAGTTTTAACCTGGGATCGTAAGGAATTTGCCTTATGGAGGCTGTTGATGAACAGCAGTAGGTCTTCTGGTATGACAGGATCCAAGTTTCCCTTTGCTGAATCAGCTGCTGGTGCTGGTTCTACAAGCACATCAGCGCTCAGTCAGCATGGGGCATGCTTGTAGTACAGTGACAGCCAGTGTAAGTGGGGGGGCCCACTTTTAGGTTCAAGCATGAATTCTTCTATTGCACCCTTATTACAAATGGTTCAAAAAGAATAAGCCAGGTCAGTGTCTGGGAGATGGTACCATTAAAGGGGAAGTTTGTGATGAAGCCATCTTTAGTCTGTTATCATAACAAGGAGTGAGCTGAGTTCTTTAGTCAAGGTTTTGAATTGGGGTTATGTGCTTCTTTTTTGATATGCAGAAAGGCATTTGGTGAATTGGCTTTAAAGGTCACTTCATTTTATGAGGTGGTGGGATTGTTGCGATCAGCAGGAAGAGGGCCACTGGAGCCAAATATGACATTGAATCAGCTTTTTGGCTAGTCCCCGTTCATCCCCAGTGCATCCATTTGCTGTGTTTTAGATTTGATGACAAGTATTACATGTGTGACGGATACCCGTGCTCAGACTGAGTAGGTCTGCCAAAACTGTGCTTCCTTAACCTAGGACAACACTCCGGAACTCCACCAGCCAGAAACCAGGATCATAGCTCCATTCACCTAGTCACTTAGGCCCTCTGGGTACAGTAAGCAACCAAAGCATCAGACAACACCGGTGTCTCTGGGTTAAAATCAGAACTGAATGACATCATCTCCCAGCATTCTGCATTACTAGAGCGCCGAGGGAGATAGCGGGCACCAGGTGGAGGGGTCGCAGGGGGTGGCTGGGGCCCTGGAGTGCACAGGCCCAGTCGCAGGTGCAACCCCTATAGTTATGCCACTGGTTGCAACAGGATACAATGGGCCAGACCGGTGTGAGTTAACTATACAATGGGACAAAGAGATAGGGCTGGGTACAACAAACATGATTACATCACTACATAATCAGATCAGAGCATAACTTTCTCAACAATTATATCACCCAGTTCCTGAGAGAGCTCCAGGCCCTGTCAATATTCCAGGGCATGGAGGCCTCCATGGCAAGGGGCAAAAAGGGCAGAGATTAGTCTCAGGGGGAGGCCATACCCTGTTCCAGGGCCAGGTCCTTAGTCTGTGGGCAGGAGGCTGGTCCTCAGGCCCCTCCAGGGGCCCGGTGGTTCCCGTGACATATCCCCCCCTTCCAAATAAGACTAACCTGTGGCCAGACCCTTATCGGGTCCTTAGTCAGTCCCATATCCCGTACAATCCTTGGGTTCTGTCTCTCACTCCGCCGGTATTGTGTTCTGTTCTGTGGGGGGAACTTTGTTAAGTCAGCTGACTGGGGGCTGTTGAGGACCGCAGTCCCACTCAAAAGGGGATGGGTAACAAAGCCGCTAGTGAGGACCTCCGTCCCACTCACCAGAGCAGGGTCAGCAGCGTTACTGGGGAGGATCTTGATCCCACTCCCCAGGGCAGGGACAACAAGGCCACTGGAGAGGACATGTGTCCCACTATCCAGTGTTGGGGTAACAGAGCCACTGGGGAGGATTTCGATCCCACTCAACAGGGCAGGGGCAACAAGGCCACTGGAGAGGACGGTTGTCCCACCCTCCAGGGCCAGGGTAACATAGCCACTGGAGAGGACAGGCATCCCACTCTCCAGGGCTGGGGTAAAAGAGCTGCTGGGGAGGATCTTGATTCCACTCCCTAGGACAGGGGCAACAATGTTGCTGGAGAGAACAGGTGTCCCAATCTCCAGACGGGGTAACAGAGCCACTGGGGAGGACAGGCGTCCCACCCCCAGAGCAGGGGTAACAAAGCCGCTGGTGAGAACTTTGGTCCCGCTCACCACGGCAGGGGTAACAGATATTGGGGGGAAAGAGACCAACGGTGCTCTTCCCCGAGGCCAGTGCTTCTGCTGGGGCTGCCAGACTGGACTCTGAGTGAGTGTAGTGGTCAAGCTTGGGAGACAGCAAGTCTGCAGGGACCCTCCCTGCCAGGGTGTTTGGGATCTGGGCCACATGTCCAGCATCCTTGTGACTCAGGGGTGGAGAGCATGATCCAATCCACCCCGCTGGGGTCAGCATCCTCAGATGCAAAATCCCGACAATCCTCACTCTCTGGGGTATACTGTATCCCGAGTTTGAACAACTTTTTGTATGCCTTTTCCAGCTCGCATTCCTGAAGAATTACCCAGTCTAGATCAGCTCTCAGCCCGAGTGTATCTGGGATATCCAGCTCCCTGAACTCCCGGAGGTCCCTTCTACGCCACTCTGCTATGCTACCAAAGTTGGGGTTTTCCTGGAGATTTTCCAAGACTAATCCTGGACCACCAAAGTCATAGCCCTCTGTGGGAGAGTCGTCCTCCAGCCCCGGACACAACTGTGTAGAGCCCTGTATCCATCATCCACCTGCATCTCGGTCTGGACCAGCCCCTCCAACTCCGACACCTATTCTTCCAGGGGCTGCTATCCCAGGAATGGCATTCATAAGTCCAGCTGGAGCCAGTACCTTTCCTCATCAGTTGGGAGGAACTTTCCCTGGTAGTCCTGGTCCAACTGGAGAGCTCCCGACGGCTACAATCCCTTCAAATCAGCTCGTCCGGCTGTACCTCTGAAGATGCAAAGCCTACGGAGACCGCCTGAAGTACTGCTACACGGAGATGAGTCAAAGCTGCCAGTATTGTGGGGATCACCTCCTGGGGGTGAGTAGTTCCGCAGAGACCCAGGCACCACTGGACCACTCGTTGTAATTCTGACATCCTTGTTGGTTTATCCACCCGCAGGTTGGTGACCACTTGCCCTCTGGACTTCCAGGAGATCCTCCACGTTCTTTGCCAAGCCCGCCGCAATAATGTTTCCTCCAGTTCAGGTGAACGATGCGCTATCCGTTTCAGGCGGAACAATCCCGGTGGTGGTTTGAATGTTCTGTATGGCTAGGAAGCATCCCACCGCTTGCCACCAATGTGATGGATACCCGTACTCAGACTGAGTAGCTCCACCAAAACTGTGCTTCCTTAACCCAGGACAACACTCCGGCACTCCACCAGCGAGGAACTAGGATCATAGCTCCATTCACCCAGTCGCTTAGGCAGGATTCAATGTAGGGTGAACACACTCTGGATACAGCAAGCAGCCCAAGCATCAGACAACACCAGTGTCTTGGGGTTAGAATCAGAACTGAAGTTTTTTGTAAAACATACAGGGTTTAAATATACACATAAGTTATCTACCCAATAGGACACAGGTACTGCAATCCACATATGGGAAGACAATGGGGGTTGTTGGTGGAGGAGCACATCATACAAAGAGGCACAGTGGGAATACACATCTTTACAATGGGTGGAGGGTGATTTCAGTATAAACATGGAGTACAATGAACACAAGGGAAGTGTAAACATACTGTGTGATGAGACAATGGGTAGGTGACAACAGGATACAATTGACCAGATCTGAGTGAGTTAACTATACAATAGGATAAAGGGATAGGGATGGGTACAGCAAACATGATTACATCACTACATAATCAGATCAGAGCATAACTTTCTTAACAATTATATCCCCCAGTTCCTGTGAGAGCCCTCATATCTGGGCAGTCTGTAGGGATGGGGGCTGGGCTCCAGGCCCCACCAATATCCCAGGGCATGGAGGCCTCCATGGCAAGGGGCAAACAGGGCAGAGATTAGTCTCAGGGGGAGGCCATACCCTATTCCAGGGTCAGGTCCATAGTCTGTGGGCAGGAGGCTGTCCCTCAGGCCCCTCCAGGAGTCAGAGGCCCGGTGGTTCCTGTGAGAACATGGATAGATGCTTTCCTATGGGTTTTATTCTTTCATGTCATTACTTTGAAGCATTCAGCTCATTTGTTAAGTACGTCATTTGTACAGAGTACAATTGTTGCTCACTATCCATTGTTTGTGCAGTATTTTTTGCCACAAATCAGTGAGTGGTGCAATATTCTGGGATACCGTTAGTGACAGAAAAACAGAAGGACTTTCTACTATAATGTCTTTCTTGGGAATCAATTTGAATTCAGCTGTATGGTGTGCAGATTGCTTGAAAATAAGCAGAGTTGAGGGAGACAGTGCAATTAGTGGGCTAATCTAAAAAGTAATGGACAAATGGAATCTTTTTGGACAACTGAAACTTTATGGCAAAAGGCTGATGGTATCCACACAATTTAACTTTGTTAGGCACTACTGAATATAGTTATTTTAACACAACATATAAGAACAATGTGGCACAGCCCTTTGTTTGATATTTTTAGAGTTGTTGCTCACAGATGGGGCCATGGAGATTTGGGAATTTGGCTAATTGTTCTCAGCTTTGGTATATAGCTAACTGTTCTCCACTTTGGAGAATGGCTAACTGTTCTTCACTTTGGACTATTGGGAACTGTTCTCCAGTTTTGAGTATGGGGAACTGTTCACTGATTTGGAGTATGGCTACCTGTTCTCCACTTGCAGTATGAGTAACTGTTCCCCACTTCAGAGTATGGCTAACTGTTCTCCATTTAAAGGGATAGTAATACTTAAAATGTAAAAAATAATATGTTGTAGGGTTTATCCCCCTGAGTAAAACAAGGGTACTCCCACTGCTGAAAGGTGTTTCATTCAAAAGTTATTAATTTTCAAAGTTGAATTTTTTAGGTGCAATATCACAGTGGCCTGAAATTGTACAGTGGCGCTGTTGCTACACAATCCTATGGACAGCTCTGGTCAGTTGACCATAAATCTCCATAGGATGGTGTAGCAACAGCGCCACTGTACAATTTCAGGCCACTGTGATATTGCACCTAAAAAATTCAACTTTGAAAATTAATAACTTTTGAATGAAACACCTTTCAGCAGTGGGAGTGCCCTTGTTTTACTCAGGGGGATAAACTCTACAACATATTTTTTTTACATTTTAAGTATTACTATCCCTTTAAGACTACTGGGAACTGGTCTCTAGTTTGTACTATCGGGAACATTACTCCACTTTGAAGTATGGAGAACTGTTCTCCACCTTAAATATAGAGAATTGTTCTTCAGTTTGAATTATGGAAAACTGTTTTCCATTTTGAAGTATAGAGAACTGTTCTCCACTTTGAGATATAGAGAATATACCCTCAGAAAACCAAAAGTCATTAAAACAGATATCAATATGCAGATTATCCATTGTCAAAGGAGACACTGACATATTGTATTTGTGATGAAGGCATGGATAAGGCATGGTGAGGTGGCAGTATTTGAGGTGTCATTGCAGGGATATGATGTGAAGAAACCGTAGGACTTACCACAAGATGGATTCCTGTCTAATTCACCAAAATTTCACCAAACTGGATCTATATTGAAATTTAGTATATCTCTCCCCTGGTCTATGCACAGGAATCTGTAATGGCTTTGAATGCAGAATTATAAAAAAAACGAATTCTAGGTATTGTAATTTTTTAGGTTATTTTTACACTGTTTTGCACTGTTTAACCCTTTGGATGCCATAGAGCTTTTTCAGTGCATTGCCAAGCAATAAAAAGGGAGGTCACTCTAGAATTCAAGAGGGTAAACGTAGCCACAGTGACAAATACAAAGGGATCACTGTTTTGATGTACTCTAGGCTCTCTTTATTTTATACATGGTTACAAATATCTAGACCCCCCTGTCAGACCCAGTTATTACAAGGACATCTTATTATGTTGAGAATGTTTACATACTTTCTCTAAAGCCACGTGTAGGTCTCTCTCTCGATGGCTAATCTCATTGATATGATACATACTACTGTTCTTTCTTGAAAGAAATGCATCTAATCTTCTCTTAAATGTATCCACTGTATCTGCCATTACCACATCCTTGGGCAATGAATTCCACAATTTAACAGATCTCACTGTAAAAAACCCGTTCCTCAGCTGAAGCTGAAACCTCCTTTCCTCTAATCGCAAGGGTTGGCCCCTAGTTATTTGAACAAGCCTTGGAATGAAAAGCTCAACAGAGATCCTTGTATTAACATCCCACATACTTATACAAGTCAACAAGATCCCCTATCACACATCCCGTCTCTCACGTAAATAAACCTCCATTCCTTTAAGAATTTTTTTTGCTATTCTCTGTACTCTTTTTAGTTCTAGAATATCTTTTTTTCAGAACTGTTGGTCAAACTGCACTGCATATTCGAGATGAGGTCTTACCAATGATTTGTACAGTGTCAGAATTATGTTATCCCTTCTTGCTTCAATACCCCTTTTTTATGCAAGACAGCGCTTTGTTTGCTTTTGCTACTGCTCTTTGATACTGATTACTGTTTCCAAGGGTTTACTTTAGCAATGTCACAAAACAAAAGAGCATGCTAGTACATGGCACGTTAACCGTGATTAAAAGGGTGACATGAGAATCTTGACCTGCATAAAAAGCACAGGATTCTCATGTCGGGCATCAAACGTAGTTGCTGTGGGCTCTCTCTCTCCTTCTCCAGTTCTAACGTCTCCATCTGCAGTTTCTTCACCACTCGACTGACACATTCTGCTAAAAAATAAAATAAAAATGCTCGAAAACCTGGAAAGCAGGAAGGAGGTGACCACTGCCGGAGAGGCTGAGTTGGCCGTAGGAACAAGAGCAGAGGGAATGTGCCAGTCAAGAGGTGAAGAAACTGCAGATGAAGACATCAGCTACTAATAACAACAGAACTAGAGAAGGGGAGAGAGCTTGGCGCGGTGACATTTAACGCCGTGAAATGAGAATCTTGAGCTTTTTATGCAGGGTGAGTTTCTCATGTCGCCCTTTTAATCACAGCGATATAGTTAATGTACTGTTTACTGGCGCACTCTTTTGTTTGAGAGATTTTTAAAGTAAACTGTTTCCAAGGAATCACAGATCTTTCTCTAGCAATGATTCTCTTAGAATTATTCCATTAAGTTCATAGGTACATAATGAATTGCTCGTCCCAATTGCATAACTTTACACTTTCTTACATTAAGTTTAATTTTACATTTGTTTTCCCAAACTGCTATTTTATGTCAGTCCCTCTGTATAGAGCAAACATCCTGCTCTGAATTTGTTACTCTGCATAATTTAGTGTCTTCTGCAAATACTGACATTTTGCTTTCTATATCTATTTCCAGGTCATTTATAAAAAGATTAAAGTTACTCGGCGCTCAACTTTTACTGTATTGGAAGGTTTTACATTTACCACAACATACTGTTTCCTATCCTTCAACCAACTTTCTATACAGTTGCAAAGGCTATCCCATAGGCCCAATTTCCTTATTTTATATACCAGCCTCCTGTGTGGCACTGTATCAGATGCCTTCTCAAAATCTATATGTACTACACCACTACTTTGCCACTATCTTGATTGCTATTTACTTCTTCAAAGAACCTCAAAAGATTTGTTTGGCAAGATCTATTCCTCATGCTGATTACTGCTAATAATGTTGTTATTCTCAGTGAAATCCTGGATATAATCCCTTATTATCCCTTCAAGCAGATTTTCTACTACTGAGACCAAACACACAGGTCTATAATTCTCAGGTTCTGTTTTAGTTCACTTCTTAAATAAAAGCACTGCATTGGCTTTATGGCAATATTGTTACACTGAGCCTATGGCAAGAAAGTCTTAAAAGATTAAAAAAAAAGTGGTCTTGCTAACACTGCACTGAGTTGGCTGACTATCCATTCTGGTGTTGACCTGTGGCTCTGTCTGACTACCTGCTCTGTGTATGACCCCTTGGCCTGTCTGACATCCAATCTGGTGCAAACCTGTGGCTCTAGTTGACCAAGCTTTCCGTATTTACTCCAGTGTGTCTGACCACCTTGACATAGCCTGGGATTGTCAACTGCGCAACCAGCATACAAACGCTCCAGGGGATAACTTAGGATTGTCCTTGGTGGCTTGGCGTACTTCCTCTAGCCTTTGGACCTCTGTGGCCTCCAGGTGCAGACCTGTAGCACCGCCGGTCTTACTGGTACATGGTCTGTACAGGTGCGAACCTGCATATCCTCCATGCGCATTTGGTCGCTGGATCCGTTGTCTGTACAAGTGCGTACCTATAGTGTGTCCTCAGGTGCGGACCTGAGTCTTCCTTTCTCTGCCTGCTGGATTCCGTCAGTACCATAGTACCTGTTTGATCCATCCTGAAGTCCCCTCTTGGCCTGTATTTTGTGCTGTTTCCATTGTCCTGTCTTGTTGCTAAATAGAGATTGTGTTACCTGAGTACTGGTCCATTCTCGTTATTGAATCTGTGACAGTAAGAACGGGCCATGTCTACGGACGGTACTGGTAACCCTTATGTTCAGCACTTACTAAACAGGGTGGAGGCTCAGGAGCAGCGTATGGATTAGATCACGATTAGTGTTGAGCGAGCATGCTCGGCCGATGCTCGGATCGGCTCGAGCATCGCTCTGCTCGGCACATGGCGGTACTCGTACGAGTACCGCATGTGCTCGCCCGCCATGTTCGGGTCTCCTCCCCGCACGTTTTGCGGCTGCTGCGCAGCCAATAAACGTGCAGGGAGGCTCTGACATCGGTGTAATGCCAGCAGCCATGTTGGCTGCTGGCATTACACTGATTGGCTGGCCAGAACCCGTGGTCAGGTGCTGTATAGCACCTGACCATCGAGTTCGGCTCGGTCTGAGCCAGGGAGAGCTGAGGATAGGAAGGGAAAGGCAGTGTAGGGAGGAAAAAACAAAAATTGTGACAAAAAAGAACCAAAAGTCCTTTTTAGGACTACTGTGTGTGGGGGCAGCAGGTTATATTGTGTGTGGGGGGAAAAAAACAAAAAAAAAAAAAAAAAAAATATTCTGTTTAGTGTGAAAAGTTGCAGATTAGAGCACATTCTGTTTAGTGTGCACAGTTGCAGATTAGAGCACATTCTGTTTAGTGTGCAAAGTTGCAGATTAGAGCACATTCTGTTTAGTGTGCAAAGTTGCAGATTAGAGCACATTCTGTTTAGTGTGCAAAGTTGCAGATTAGAGCACATTCTGTTAAGTCTTCAAACTAAAATATCAAAGTCACGTATTCCATTCAGTGTGCGTCGCCGCAGTTTAGCAGCACATTCTGATTACTGTGCAGAGTTGCAGAATAGGAAGAAATACTGTTAAGTCTTCAAACTAAAATATCAAAGTCACATATTCCATTCAGTGTGCTTCGCCGCAGTTTAGCAGCACATTCTGTGTACTGTGCAGAGTTGCAGAATAGGAAGAAATACTGTTAAGTCTTCAAACTAAAATATCAAAGTCACATATTCCATTCAGTGTGCTTCGCCGCAGTTTAGCAGCCTATTCTGTGTACTGTGCAGAGTTGCAGAATAGGAAGAAATACTGTTAAGTCTTCAAACTAAAATATCAAAGTCACATATTCCATTCAGTGTGTTTCACCGCCGTTTAGCAGCCTATTCTGTGTACTGTGCAGAGTTGCAGAATAATAAGAAATACTGTTAAGTTTTCAAACTCAAATATTAAAGTCACATATTCCATTCAGTGTGTTTCACCGCAGTTTAGCAGCCTTTTCTGTGTACTCTGCAGAGTTGCAGAATAATAAGAAATACTGTTAAGTTTTCAAACTCAAATATTAAAGTCACATATTCCATTCAGTGTGTTTCACCGCAGTTTAGCAGCCTATTCTGTGTACTCTGTACAGTTGCAGAATAATAAGAAATACTGTTAAGTTTTCAAACTCAAATATTAAACTCACATATTCCATTCAGTGTGTTTCACCGCCGTTTAACAGCCTATTCTGTGTACTCTGTACAGTTGCAGAATAATAAGAAATACTGTTAAGTTTTCAAACTCAAATATTAAAGTCACATATTCCATTCAGTGTGTTTCACCGCCGTTTAACAGCCTATTCTGTGTACTCTGTACAGTTGCAGAATAATAAGAAATACTGTTAAGTTTTCAAACTCAAATATTAAACTCACATATTCCATTCAGTGTGTTTCACCGCAGTTTAGCAGCCTATTCTGTGTACTCTGCAGAGTTGCAGAATAATAAGAAATACTGTTAAGTTTTCAAACTCAAATATTAAAGTCACATATTCCATTCAGTGTGTTTCACCGCAGTTTAGCAGCCTATTCTGTGTACTCTGTACAGTTGCAGAATAATAAGAAATACTGTTAAGTTTTCAAACTCAAATATTAAACTCACATATTCCATTCAGTGTGTTTCACCGCCGTTTAACAGCCTATTCTGTGTACTCTGTACAGTTGCAGAATAATAAGAAATACTGTTAAGTTTTCAAACTCAAATATTAAAGTCACATATTCCATTCAGTGTGTTTCACCGCCGTTTAACAGCCTATTCTGTGTACTCTGTACAGTTGCAGAATAATAAGAAATACTGTTAAGTTTTCAAACTCAAATATTAAACTCACATATTCCATTCAGTGTGTTTCACCGCAGTTTAGCAGCCTATTCTGTGTACTCTGCAGAGTTGCAGAATAATAAGAAATACTGTTAAGTTTTCAAACTCAAATATTAAAGTCACATATTCCATTCAGTGTGTTTCACCGCAGTTTAGCAGCCTATTCTGTGTACTCTGTACAGTTGCAGAATAATAAGAAATACTGTTAAGTTTTCAAACTCAAATATTAAACTCACATATTCCATTCAGTGTGTTTCACTGCCGTTTAACAGCCTATTCTGTGTACTCTGTACAGTTGCAGAATAATAAGAAATACTGTTAAGTTTTCAAACTCAAATATTAAAGTCACATATTCCATTCAGTGTGTTTCACCGCCGTTTAACAGCCTATTCTGTGTACTCTGTACAGTTGCAGAATAATAAGAAATACTGTTAAGTTTTCAAACTCAAATATTAAACTCACATATTCCATTCAGTGTGTTTCACCGCAGTTTAGCAGCCTATTCTGTGTACTCTGCAGAGTTGCAGAATAATAAGAAATACTGTTAAGTTTTCAAACTCAAATATTAAACTCACATATTCCATTCAGTGTGTTTCACCGCAGTTTAGCAGCCTATTCTGTGTACTCTGCAGAGTTGCAGAATAATAAGAAATACTGTTAAGTTTTCAAACTCAAATATTAAAGTCACATATTCCATTCAGTGTGTTTCACCGCCGTTTAACAGCCTATTCTGTGTACTCTGTACAGTTGCAGAATAATAAGAAATACTGTTAAGTTTTCAAACTCAAATATTAAACTCACATATTCCATTCAGTGTGTTTCACCGCAGTTTAGCAGCCTATTCTGTGTACTCTGCAGAGTTGCAGAATAATAAGAAATACTGTTAAGTTTTCAAACTCAAATATTAAAGTCACATATTCCATTCAGTGTGTTTCACCGCAGTTTAGCAGCCTATTCTGTGTACTCTGTACAGTTGCAGAATAATAAGAAATACTGTTAAGTTTTCAAACTCAAATATTAAAGTCACATATTCCATTCAGTGTGTTTCACCGCCGTTTAACAGCCTATTCTGTGTACTCTGTACAGTTGCAGAATAATAAGAAAAACTGTTAAGTTTTCAAACTCAGATATTAAACTCACATATTCCATTCAGTGTGTTTCACCGCAGTTTAGCAGCCTATTCTGTGTACTCTGCAGAGTTGCAGAATAATAAGAAATACTGTTAAGTTTTCAAACTCAAATATTAAAGTCACATATTCTGTGTAAGATGAAGAAGGCGGGTAAAAAGGGACGGGGAAGTGGACGTGATCCTGAAAGTTCAGGGCTCGGGTCAGGACGCGGAGAAACTGTGCCTGGTGCCAGAGCACAAGAAAGAAAGACATCCGCCATACCTAGCTTCATGTGTAATTTTACAGGGCGTCGCAGGACATCACTCTCGAGGTCCGACCACTGCGAACAGGTGGTCGGTTGGATGACAGCTGATACTGCTTCCAGTCGGTTAAGCACCACCCTGTCTTCCACCAAGTCCACTCTCAGTAGCCAAGAGTCTGGTCAACATAATCCTCACTCTGATCATCCTTCCTCCCACCATACACGGTCTGGTCAAAGAAGTGATCCCACACTGGGATATAGTGAGGAGCTCGTCTCATCACCAATCCTTCATTTGACCCTCTCTCCAAGCACGCTTGCAGAGGAACATGACATCTTGTGCCCTGATTCACAACCTCTAGAGGCTACCCAATCTCAAGAAGATGACAGATGTGAACGGCATTTAAGGTCAAAGGAAGTAGTGGATGATGATGATGATGATGAGACACAGTTGCCATTAAATCAACCACTATTTCCGTCTCAAGACCTTGTTGAGGAGAATGTTATACAGTTGTCAATGACTGAGTATGTGGTGGGATCAAGACTTGAGGAGGATGATCAGAGTGAGGAAGTGGAGGAGGACTTGGTGGACGATGAGGTGACTGACCCCACCTGGGAAGGTGTAGAGCCGAGCGATGACAGCAGTCCTGAGGGTGAGCCATCTGCAGCACCGCAACAGGCTGGAAGAGGCAGTGGTGTGGCTACAGAAAGAAGGCGGACCGCACCAAACCGGCCCGCAAATGTTCCACGGAACACCCCCTTGCGTAAATCTACCTTGCCAAAGGGTAGGTGTTCCGCGGTATGGCGTTTTTTTAAGGAAAGTGCGGACGACAAAAGAATTGTAGTTTGCAACCTGTGCCACACCAGAATGAGCCGAGGCATGAACACTAGAAACCTCACCACCACCAGCATGATCCGACACATGGCATCCAAGCACCGTAGTAAGTGGGAGGAACGCCTGGATCGCCCATCTGTGTCTGCAGGCCACACCACTGCCTCCTCTTCCCCTGTTTTCGGTGCCGGCCAATCGCCTGTCGAAGGCGTAGGCCCGCATACCTCCCGCCCTGCACCTGTAGCATCTGAAGCACCATCAGCGACCACATCCACTTCCCTGTCCCAGCACAGCGTCCAAATGTCGTTACCCCAGGCATTTGAGCGCAAGAGAAAGTACCCAGCCACCCACCCACAGGCCATAGCACTAACCTCACACCTTTCAAAATTACTGGCCATCGAAATGCTGCCATTTAGGCTTGTGGACACTGAGTCCTTCCGCAGCCTGATGGCAGCAGCTGTCCCTCGGTACGCGGTCCCCAGCCGCCACTACTTTTCCCGGTGTGCCATCCCCGCATTTCACCACCATGTGTCCCGTAACATCACCCGTGCCCTGACCAACGCAGTTACTGGGAAGGTCCACTTAACGACTGACACATGGACAAGTGCTTGTGGCCAGGGACGCTACATTTCCCTGACGGCACACTGGGTGAATGTCGTGGAGGCTGGGAGCGACTCGGACCCTGGGATGGCACGGGTGCTACCCACGCCGAGGATTGCGGGCCCTACCTGCATCAGGGTTTCCACCAGCACCTACGTTATTGGCTCCTCCTCCTCCGTTTCCACCTCCGAATTCTCTACACACACCGCCACTCCCCCATCAGCCAGTAGCTGGAAGCAGTGTAGCACTGCAGTGGGGAAGCGTCAACAGGCCGTGCTGAAGCTGATCTGCCTTGGGGACAAACAGCACACGGCCTCAGAGCTGTTGCAGGGGATTAGTCACCAGACCGAGCAGTGGCTCTCGCCACTCAACCTGCAACCAGGCATGGTTGTGTGTGATAATGGGCGTAACTTGGTGGCGGCTTTGGAGCTCGGCAAGCTCACACACGTACCATGCCTAGCGCATGTATTTAATTTAGTGGTGCAGCGATTTCTAAAAACCTACCCCAATGTGCATGATCTCTTGACCAAGGTGCGCCGCGTGTGTGCACATTTCCGTAAGTCATCAACAGCTTCAGCCGGCCTGTTGAAGCTGCAGCAGCGCTTACAATTGCCAGCTCACCGGCTGCTGTGTGACGTGAGCACGCGCTGGAACTCCACCTTCCACATGTTGGCCCGGCTTTGTGAGCAGCAGAGGGCAGTAGTGGAGTACCAGCTGTTACACGGTCGTCGCCTCTCCGTTCAACTTCCTGTAATCAGAAGTGAGGAGTGGGAATGGATGTCAGACCTCTGTGAGGTTTTACGCAATTTTGAGGAATCGACACAGATGGTGAGCGGCGATAACGCTATTATCAGTGTAACCATCCCACTTCTGTGTCTACTGAAACGCTCGCTGCTCACAATTAAAACCGACGCTTTGCATGTGGAAGAGGTGGAAATGGGGGAGGAAGAGCTTACACAAGGTGATAGCCAGAGCACCCTCACTTCGTCTTCTCAGCGACAATTGGAGGAGGCGGAGGAGGAGGAGGAGGAGGAGGAGGAGGAGGAAGACACGGTTGTCTCCGCTACAGAGGGTAGCCATGGAACTTTAGTTCCATCTCTTCAGCGTGGGTGGGCAGAAGAGGAGGAAGAGGATGAGGAGATTGAGAGTCATCCTCCTGGTGAGGACAGCGAAATCTTGCCTGTTGGTACTCTGGCACACATGGCTGACTTTATGTTAGGCTGCCTTTCCCGTGACCCACGCGTTACACGCATTTTAGACAACACGGATTACTGGGTGTTCACCCTTCTGGACCCCCGCTACAAAGAGAATTTCTCATCTCTCATTCCTCCGGTGGAGAGGACAAGCAAAATGGTGCAATACCAGAAGGTTCTTGTTGAAAAATTGCTCCAAAATTTTCCATCTGACAACGCTGGCGGCAGAGTACGTGCTACCTTGGCCAACCGAGAAGGGGAGAAAAGGGGAGCACACAGCAGTTCCGAGAAAGGCAGGGCAACACTCTCCAAGGCGTGGGACACCTTCATGACACCCCGCCAGCACCCTCACCCTGATGCGCAGCCTAGTGTCACAAGGAGGGAAAAGTTTTGGAAGATGGTGAAGGAGTACGTAGCAGACCGTGTCAGCGTCCTCAATGATCCCTCTGTGCCTTACAACTACTGGGTGTCCAAGCTGGACACGTGGTATGAACTGGCACTCTACGCCTTGGAGGTGCTGGCCTGCCCTGCCGCCAGCGTTCTGTCTGAGCGGGTATTTAGTGCTGCTGGTGGCATCATAACAGATAAGCGTATCCGCCTTTCCACCGACAATGCTGATAGGTTGACACTTATAAAAATGAACAAGGCCTGGATTTCCCCTGACTTCTCCACTCCACTGGAGGAAAGCCCCGGGGGAACATAAACTCACTTTATATATGTTATTTACAATGATGGGAATACTCTGTATTCCCATTCACCCCTTCCACCCAAAAAACGGGTATATGGTTGACTCTTAATCTTCTCATCCTCCTCCTCCTCTTCCATATGCCCTGGGATATAATTTTTATATAGGGCCAGCTCACCAGCGGGCCCTGTGATATAATTTTTATATAGGGCCAGCTCACCAGCGGGCCCTGTTTGACAATTTTTATATAGGTCAGCTCACCAGCGGGCCTTCTCATATAATGTTTTATTGGGTCAGCTCTCTAGCGGGCCCTCTCATATAATGTTTTATAGCGTCAGCTCACTAGCGGGCCTTCGCATATAATGTTTAGGATGGTCAGCTCTGCAGCAGACCCTCACCCATAATGTTTTAGATGGTCGGCTCAGCGCACGTTTCCCTCTTAATCATGGCCTCAGTTCAATAAAATCAAGGAAATTTTTGGGAGAATTTGCCTCTGTGCACGTTTCCCTCTTAATCATGGCCTCAGTTCTGAAAATCAAGGAAATTTTTGGGAGAATTTGCCTCTGCGCACGTTTCCCTCTTAATCATGGCCTCACTTCCGAAAACCAAGGAAATTTTTGGGAGAATTTGCAGATGATATACAAGTAAATATACAGCAAATATTGTTTGGTAACAATTTTTCGCCTAAAGTCGTTTTTATTTTCCTTTTTGTGTGTTTTATGGTCAGTCTGTAAAAATGGCGTACTACGGGCGAAAGATCGTTCCCAGCAGCGATGTTGGAGTCCAAGATGCATCCAGACATCCTCCCTATGCTGTCCCTGAACCATTTCTGTGGTGTTTCCATCCTTTTCTGCCCTTTTCCTATGGACCAGGCACCCTCCCCTCATCAGAGCAGGGGGTGCCTGGTGTAATGCTCGAGTCCTCCCATTGACTTCAATGGGGCTCGGGTGCTCGGCCGAGCACTCGAGCCTCAGGGGGTGCTCGGTCAGAGCACCCGAACACCCGAGCATTGGGGTGCTCGCTCATCACTAATCACGATGGCTTTGCAAACACCGTTGAACCTCACGGCTCATCTTGACCGTCCTGTTGGACAACCGGTGGCCTCCCCTGTTAGTACGGCACTGGTAGTGCATGCTTCCTCTGATGCAGGAGTGATCAGGAGCTTTTCCTGTCGAGCGCCACTTCCGGAGCGGTATGGAGGAGACCCAGCGCTGTGTCACGGGTTCCTAAATCAGTTGGTCATCTATATGGAGATGGTACTGCAAGCGTTCCCTAACGAGCGCAGTAAAGTCGGATTATTGGTCTCACTGTTGTCGGGCAAGGCCTTGGCATGGGCTAATCCTCTTTGGGAGAACGATAATCCCATTATTCACGATTTTTCTGAGTTTGTGTCGGCATTCAAACGAGTGTTCGATATACCCGCCCGCTCTGACTCTGCTGCTAAAAATCTCATGTCTATCCACCAGGGCAGTCGTACGGTGGCCGAGTATGCGATCGAGTTCCACACACTGGCAGCAGAGGTAGGTTGGAACAATGAAGGACTGGTAGCCTCCTCTCGCAGGGCTTGAGCGACATCAAAGATGAGATTGCGGCCAGAGAATTGCCCTCGGACTTAGATCAACTAATCTCATTTACCATACTGATTGACACCTGTATTAAGGAACGTACACGGAGGCCTCCGGCACGTTTGGCTCCGAATTTCAGTTGCCCACCCATTCCTCCCTCTCCTCCCATGCCTCCTGGGTCAGAGCAAGGAGGGGGGGAACCCATGCAGTTGGGGTTCACACGGCTTTCCGCTCAAGAAAGAGCTTATCGTAGAAGGGAGGGACCTTGCCTATATTGCGTCAAAGCAGGACATTTGTTGCGTACTTGTCCCACACGTCCGGGAAACGGGCGCACCTAGAGTCACGTAGGGGATAGACTCTAGGTGGAGTGTCACAGTCCCCAGGAGATTTCCAGGAGAAGCCTACTCTGGAAGTTATCCTTTCCTGGGTGAATCATTCGGTCTCTACTCCAGATTTAATAGATTCTGGAGCTGCGGGCCATTTCATTGATGCCGGTTTTGCGGAAAAACATGCAATCCCTTTAGTACCTCAGGCTTCTCCATTGTCCATTGAGGCTATTGACGGGCGACCTCTACAACTGCCTCAGGTTACTCATGAGACTGTTCCGGTAACCCTGATGGTTGGAGCCCTTCATCATGAGGTACTTCAATTCCAGGTCATAAGCTCTCCTCATTTTGCAGTCATTCTGGGCTTCCCGTGGCTTCAAAAACATAATCCCAGTATGGACTGGCACAGTTGTGACATTTTGTCTTGGCCTCCGTATTGTACGGAATCTTGCTTGACTCGTCCTATTAAAGGTTTAGACATGACTTCCTCCTCCTCCTCTCCTCCCTCCGCCTTACCCGAGGAGTACCATGTATTCCGTGACGTATTTATAGGCAGTACGATTGCTCAATTGATCTGGTGCCAGGGGCTGTTCCTCCTAAGGGTCGCGTATACCCTCTCTCCATGGCAGAAAGCCAGGCTATGGAGGAGTATGTGTCTGATGCTCTCACCAGAGGGACTATTCGCAAATCTTCATCCCCTGTGGGGACAGGGTTCTTCTTTGTGAAAAAGAAGGATGGCGAATTGAGGCCATGTATTGATTTTTGAGGTCTTAACAAGCTCATGGTCAAGAACGCATACCCAATACCTCTGATCATGGAGCTGTTTGACCGATTACGAGGTTCTACGGTCTTTACTAAGCTAGACCTGCGGGCAGCCTATAATTTGGTGTGTATCCATTAGGGCGATGAGTGGAAGACAGCATTCAACACCAGTAGTGGCCATTATGAATACTTGGTAATGCCCTTTGGCCTATGCAATGCTCCTGCTGTCTTCCAGGAGTTCATTAATGGTGTTCTGAGGGACTTATTGTTGAGTTGTGTGGTTGTGTACTTGGATGATATCCTCATCCACTCCGCTACTTTGGAACAACACCGTAAGGATGTTGTGAAGGTGTTGTCTCTCTTGAGGGCCAACAATCTTTTCTGTAAACTAGAAAAGTGGCAATTTCCCCAGTCGCAAGTAACTTTTCTAGGCTATGTGATCGCCTCGACCGGGTTGGCTATGGATCCCGAGAAGCTTTCGGCTGTACTACAATGGCCCCTTCCTTTGGGACTTAAGGCTATTCAGCGTTTCCTGGGGTTTGCCAATTACTATAGGAAATTTATAAGTCAGTTCTCCACGATTGTCAAACCCCTTACTGACATGACGCACAAGGGTGCTAACGCTTCCGTATGGTCCCCGAAGGCTTTACAAGCTTTTGAATGCCTTAAGGCTGCTTTTGCCGCTGCACCTGTGCTTCAGCATCCGAATCCGAAATTACCGTTTACTTTGGAGGTTGACGCGCCTGAGTCGGGAGTAGGCGCCCTCCTGTCTCAGCGGTCCTCTCCAGAGGCTCCACTTATGCTGTGTGGCTTCTTTTCCCGCAAACTATCTAAGGCTGAGATTCTGTATGACATTGGGGATCGAGAGCTGTTAGCCATTATCTTGGCCCTGGGTGAATGGCTGCATCTACTCGAGGGTACTTCGGTATCTATTCTTATTCTCACTGACCACAAGAATTTGACGTACCTTTCCAAGGCTAAACGCCTGTCTCCTAGATAGGCTAGGTGGGCGTTGTTTTTATCCCTCTTTAATTTCATAGTTTCGTATCTGCCGGGTACTATGAATGTGAGGGCAGATACTTTGTCCCATCAGTTTGGGGCCTTATCGAAAGAGGATTGCGATCCTACACCCGTGATTCCTCTGGACCGCATCCTTGCTACGATTCGTACCAGCATTACATGTCCATTGGGGACGGAGATATTGGCTGCTCAAGGGACGGCCCCAGTCGAGAAACCACAGGGGAAATGCTTTGTGCCAGAGGGCTTAAGGGCAAAATTGCTAGAGACCTATCACTCCTCAAAGGCTGCTGGACACATTGGAAGAGATCAGTTGCTCTGGTCGGTATCCCGAATATTTTGGTGGCCTGGTATCTGTACTGATGTATCGGCTTTTGTAGCAGCGTGTTAGACTTGTGCTACTACCAAGACTCCTAGGCAACTTCCTGTGGGTCTCCTTCTTCCTGTGCCTAATGGGGAGCGTACATGGTCACACATTTCCATTGATTTTATGGTGGAATTGCCTGTTTCCGAGGGCTGTACGGTTAGCCCACTTTGTACACCTCAAAGAATTGCCAACCGCTCAGCAAATGGCTAAGATCTTCACCAAGGAGGTATTTCAGCTCCATGGGGTGCCTAAAGTTATTGTGTCGGATAGAGGTAGCCAGTTTGTGTCTCGATTTTGGAGAGCATTTTGTGCACAATTGGGTATCCAACTCTCCTTCTCCTCCGCCTATCACCCTCAGTCGAATAGTGCGGCCAAGAGAGCCAACCAAGCCTTGGAACAGTTTTTGTGTTGCTATATTTCGGACCATCACGATGACTGGGCGAGCCTGTTACCCTGGGCAGAGTTTGCCCGGAATTGTGCCATGAACTCCTCTACTCAGACGTCTCCATTCATGATTAACTATGGCTCCCAGCCTTCTATGCTTTCCGAGTCATTTGTGGCACAGAACATTCCAGCTCTAGAATAGCATTTAAGGGAACTCCGTTCCACATGGGTTCAAGTTCAGAGAACCCTGCAATGGTTCACTCTGCAGCAAAAGAGTCAGGCTGATCGTAGACGACTTCCAGCACCGGTGTTTCAGGTGGGGGAGAGAGTCTGGTTATCCACACGAAACCTGAACCTACAAGTACCATGTAGAAAACTGGCTCCTCGATTTGTGGGTCCCTTCCGTGTCTTACAAAGGATTAATCCTGTCGCTTATGCCCTGGAACTACCGGCCAATATGCGAATTCATAATGTATTCCATGTCGCCTTATTGAAACCCTTGGTTTGCAACAGGTATACCTCAGTCCTGGCACGTCCGGCTCCCGTAAGAGTTGCAGATCACGAGAAATATGAAGTACAAAGCATTCTCGACTCTCGATGGGTACGGGGTCGATTACAATATCTTGTACACTGGAAAGGGTATGGACCTGAAGAACGTTCTTGGGTCCCATCCACTGATATGCATGCTCCTGTTCTCATAAGGAGATTTCACTCTCCTATTACTTCTAAACCTCGACCACCCCCGCAGGGGAGGGGGCATTGAGGGGGAGGTACTGTAAGTGCCGCTTACCTTGCCGACGCTAGTGTGGCAGCCGGGTTGTGCGGCTCTCGTGGATGGAGTACCGGTGCGCTCTGGCGTCCGTCCAGGCAACCGTCCTCCTCGTTGCGCCCTCTGGCGGCTCCTGCCGCATCTGAACCAGGCGCGCTTCTCAGGGATTCCCTGATGACGTCGAGACCTGGTTCTTAAAGTTACAGCACACATAGTGCTCCACCTCTGGGGGTGGAGCAATCAGGTTAAAAACTGCTTGGACACCACTTCAGTTGCCCGTTCATGGTGTTCCAGTGCAGTTGTTACTTTGGGCTCTGTGTGTGATCTGGTTTTGTCTGACTATCCGTTCTGGTGTTGACCTGTGGCTCTGTCCGACTACCCGCTCTGTGTATGACCCCTTGGCCTGTCTGACATCCAATCTGGTGCAAACCTGCTGCTCTAGCTGATGAACCTTACCGTGTATGACCCCTGGCTTGGCTGACTATCCATTCTGGTGTTGACCTGTGGCTCTGTCCGACTACCTGCTCTGTGTATGACCCCTTGGCATGTCTGACATCCAATCTGGTGCGAACCTGTGGCTCTAGTTGACCAAGCTTTCCGTATTTACTCCAGTGTGTCTGACCACCTTGACATAGCCTGGGATTGTCAACTGCGCAACCAGCATACAAACGCTCCAGGAGATAACTTAGGATTGTCCTTGGTGGCTTGGTGTACTTCCTCTAGCCTTTGGACCTCTGTGGCCTCCAGGTGCGGATCTGTAGCGCAGCCGGTCTTACTGGTACATGGTCTGTACAGGTGCGAACCTGCATATCCTCCGTGCGCATTTGGTCGCTGGATCCGTTGTCTGTACAGGTGCGTACCTGTAGTGTGTCCTCAGGTGCGGACCTGAGTCTTCCTTTCTCTGCCCGCTGGATTCCGTCAGTACCATAGTACCTGTTTGATCTATCCTGAAGTCCTCTCTTGGCCTGTATTTTGTGCTGTTTCCATTGTCCTGTCTTGTTGCTAAATAAAGATTGTGTTACCTGAGTACTGGTCCATTCTCGTTATTGAATCCATGACTCAGGCTAAGTTCAAGCATACACATATAGATTGTGAGAGGCTTCTGGGAATGAACAACAGGACAATGGCCTGTCCTACGGCTAGTCACCGCCCAGAAGCATCACTCATTCTGTATGTTTAAGTTCAAGCATAGTTGGGGAGAGGCCAGATGTCAGGGCAGGTTGAATTTGTGAGTCAACAGTAAACAAGCCAAGGGTCATAGCAGTACAAGCAATGTCAAATGAACAAGCTGGTGTCAGAAAACCAAGTTATCAGATCAGGATTACAAGGACCAAGTTCCTAGTAACAAAGCCAAACATCTAAGCATCCAGTTAAAGGCAGAGGATGCTCAAATATCTACAGAATCATAAATCACAGAGTGTATGAGGTTGTACATACATGCACACGAGGTATGATGCGTAAATATCTGGTTTACATACATGCACATGATGACTGTGACACAAAAGCGAGGAATTGCACCTGTCGTGCATACGAGGAAGGCTGGCAGAGTGGGACAGCGCACACACGGTCCTGCGTGTATGAAGAGATGGGTCACTAAATAAAACATGACAACAGCCTTTCTGAATATAAGAACAGCGGCTATTAATTACACTAAATGAGATGAACAGATAGATAGACAGACAGACAGAGAGATAGATTATTATTATTATTATTCTTTATTTATATAGCTACAACTAATTCCACAGTGCTGTACAATTGGGAATAGACAATCAAATGTAGAGAACAGAAGGATCAGAGGGCCCTGCTCGTGAGAACTTACATTATAAACAGTTACGAAGAAATATATGGAGAAATGTACCAAAATGACTCCATCCTATATTATAATTCTCTAAAACGTGTTTAACGCCGCAGTCATGCGCAGTAGAGACTGCTGCGCGTTCTGCAGTCATGCGCAGTAGAGACTGCCCATGCCGTGGCTGATACAGAACTCCAGCTCTGTTTTGGCTGTGGCACAGGCAGTCTCTGCTGCGCATGACTGCCCCACAACCGGCTGACACTGTATCAGCCATGGCGTGGGCAATCTCTACTGCGCATGACTGCCCCGTGACTGGCTGGCAGTGGCACTGTGGCCCGTGTAACGGGCTCTTCAACTAGTAGTGAATTAACAAAACAATTCGGACCTGAAGCCTAATTTTATACTTTCATAAACTATTATATGGTTTGAGATGTATACAGATTATCCTCAAAATTATTTATCTTCTATGCAAGATATTACTGTTTACAGAACAAAGAATGGAATCTATTGTAATAAAAATTGTCAATAAGGAACTAAATTTACTACTTACATGAGTACATATAATGTAGCCTTGTGATTTTGTAAATCTTATATGAGAGTTATGTGTGTATCTGTTATGTGTAGTTATGCATAGTATGGTCTGCCTACGCACAAAATCAGCAGACTGCACAAGCTTTCTGTTCATCCTCTGAGAACACATTAAACTTGCTTGGGCCAAGATGAGAATTGGGTCAAGCATATCTGCAGTATATTTTGCATAGCTGCTTTCTATCAGATGATGTCTCTATATTAAAAAATATTGCATAGGTGCAAGGGATGGCTGTCAAGATTTATGGACAGATCCAAGCACAAATTATTGGTCCTTGATGCAAATAATAAAGTTCAGTGTATCTTAAATCTGCCATGTTCTTTTCATCTATATCCATTTGCCACCATCTGTCCTTACAATCAAACCAATTTCATTTTCTCTTCAAACCATGGCTTAGCTGCACTATTATGTTTACTGCTGCTATATATTGTTATCTGCTTGCCAACATGCACCATGCCTAGGCTTAGCTGGTCTACTCCTATCACATCTATTCCTCTGTCTCTTTGAACACGTATCAAGTTGTACATGGATATCACTTCCTATCACTGATATTTCTTTTACATAAATGAAGCATGACCACCAGTTACACTTCAAAGATGCCATTTGTGACTCTTAAACTCTAACCCCAAAATTGTTATTTATTACCCTTAATTGTTTATTGTGGCACATATGGCTCTGAGTATGAGATGAGGAGGTCCAGCGAAGTCAAAGGAGAGACTGTAGCTTTGAGATGGGGTGGGGCTGTGTAGAATTATCTCCTCATTCCTTTAAAGGGTACGTAACACCTCCTAATAACAACTCGCCACTTACCTTACTAATGGCTCTTCTGATTTTTTTCTTTATTCTTGGATTCAAGAGCTACAATCATCAGTTAGTCCTGAAAGTCTTGTTTAGGAGGCAGCCATAACAGTTAATATCAGGACCACAGGACACCAACTCCATCCACTGCACATGGTAACCATAACTTTTTAAGGTTGAGCACATTAAGTAGATTCATGCACACTGCCTGCTTCAGTTTGAAAACAGTGCCCCAGCTGTCATGTCCACCTCCACTGGCACGATATCCAGAATTTATTGAAAATAGTATTCTTGAACAAAGGCACAAGGGGAAAATTCATACAGGCCATTAAGTATTTCTGTACATCATATAGTAATGTGACAGTGGATGACTTCCCTTGAAATAAGATTTCAATGGTTCAACTATGCAGTATATATCTTTCTTAAGTGGCTATTATTACATTTAGGAGTTGGTAACTCTGAAGATAACATCACAATGTGAGGAGAGATGGAAGATAAAGGAGATGAAAGATGTTAGAGATGCCTTTGATATAAAAGATTGTGAGTAACCTGCTCATGTAAGCTTGAATTCAGCAGAAATGTTTGTCAGAAGTATTGGGTGAACAAAGAATGTACGTGACTGGGGGGAAATAACAGAGAGCATACCAAAAGTGCCGCCATGTAGGATGAAATCTTCCCCTCATCTGCAAACCTCAAGGTGTCTGTGACTCTGCTTGATTGCTGATATGGAATTGCTTATTTGAGAGAGTGGGGCAAAGTTACTGTTATATGTAGTATGCTCCTTATTCTTTAGGTATAGTTTAAACCTTCTTGGGAGATATAAAGCTGCTCCCTTGATCCTATACCATCCCACCTCCTCAATCCTCTGTCATGCACGTTAGTTCCCATGCTAACGTGTGTATGCAACTCCTCCCTATCCTCTGGCATCTTCCTCTTCTCATTCAAATATTCAATAGTATCGCCAATCCTCAAGAAAAGTTCATTAGACCCCACCTCCCCATTCAACTAACACCCCGTTTCCCTCTTGCCTTTTGCCTCTAAGCTCCTTGAACGCCTAGCCTACTCTCGTCTACTTACCTTGCTCAACTCTCATAACGCTCTGGACCCTCTGCAGTCTGGCTTTTGGCCCACTTTCTCTATAGAAACTGCCCTTATCAAAGTAACAAACGATCTCCACATTGCAAAATCCAATTACCATTTCTCTATTCTTATCCTCCTAGACCTATTAGCAGCATTCGACACAGTCGACCATACCCTTCTCTCCCAGGTTCTCCAATTACTTGGCATCTGTGGTCTGGCACATTCCTGCCTTCTATCCTATCTCTCTCACTGGTCTTTCTCTGTATCATATGATAACACCTCCTCACCTCCGATCCCCCTCTCAGTAGGCATACTCCAAGGCTCTATTCTGGGACCTCTTCTCTTTTCTCTGTATACACTCTCCCTGGGGCAACTGATAAAATCCTTTGGCTTTAACTATCATCTTTATGCAGATGATACACAAATATATCTGTCTGCACCCTCAATATCACCTGAAAAACAGCAGTGGGTCTCATATTGCCTTACTGCTGTCTCTTCCTGGATGGCTCATCGTTGCTTAAAACTTTACATGTCCAAGACTGAGCTCCTTATTTTCCCTCCTAAATCCTGCACAACGCCTCCATTCTCTATTACAGTTGAAGGATCCACAATTTACCCTGTAGATAAGGCCCGTTGCCTTTGGGTAACTTTGGACTCTTCTCTTTCCTTCTCCACCCACATTAATAACATAACCAAAACCTGTCGCTTCTTTCTTCAGAATATAGCAAAAATCTGGCCATTCCTCTCTCACTCTACAACAGAAACCCTCATACATGCTCTTATCCTTTCTCGCCTGGACTACTGCAACTCTTTACTTATTGGTCTTCCTACTAACCATATCCTCCTCTTCAGTCAGTTCTTAATTAATCCACCAGAATACTCTTCCTCTCCTCCAGAACAGTACTCTATCATGGTTCCCTTGATCTTTTTCTGTCACTCTTTGCTGTGGTGCACTCCCATTGGCTGAGCTTGTTTGGCCCGCCCAGGATGGCCTTTTTATACCGGCCTTTGGCACCTGTCAGGTGCCCTTTCATGGTGTTCCTGAGCCAGTGTTGCAGTGTAGCTGTTTTCCAGTGTTCCTGCGTTCCTGTGTACCGACTTGGCCCGTCTGACTATGCTCCTTAGTTCCTGTTCCGTGATTCGACCCTGCCTGGCTGACGTTCCTGCTCCGTGATCTGACCTGGCTTGTCGGACGACACTGCTCCGTGATTTGACCCGGCCTGGCTGACGTTCCTGCTCCTGGCAGTAGTCTCTGTCCTGTTCTATTTACTGGTGTTCTCACATCTAGCACCATTGTATTGCTCCTTTACCAGCTTATGGGCGTGTCAGACACACCACAACAGAGACTGATTTGATTTCTATGAACTTTAACCCTTGATTACCCTATATGTTATCTAATGCCTGTCCTGTGACAGTATATATTTAATTCCCTGTATACTGGGCCTGAGAGGGCATCTGTACTTTACTGTCTATTTCAGTCATTTTGTATTGCCGATAGAGGGCAGTATTTCTTGTCTTTTAATAAAACTGTGTTTTATTCTAACCTGCTGGTCTGAGTGTCCTACAAAACCGATACATACTCACCCCACCACTTTTAAAATCACTGTCATGGCTTCCCATAAAGCAGTGTATCACATTCAGAATCCTCCTCATTACCTTCAAGGCTCTCCATCACTTGTCCCCACCTTTTATTTAATCTTTGATATCCCACCAAATTCCTGCATGTTCACTACGCACTACTCGTGGTGGACGACTGTCTGCTTCTTTAACTACTATCGCTGTTTCACGACTAAAGGCTTTCTCCCTTGCTAATCTCTACCTCTGGAACGCCCTACCACCCAGTATTCGCCAAGCATCAACCCTCAACAACTTTAAATCCAAACTAAAAGAGCACCTTTTAAATATAGCAACAGTGTAATATGAAAACAGTATCTCATTTGTTACAAACTGCACTTCCTCCTCTACCAGATCGTATCTGTATGTCACCCATCCTATACTTAGATTGTAAGCTCTACGGGGCAGGGACCGTTCATCCTCATATATATACTCACCTGTTGTTCCCCTTTTGATTGTCTTTATAAGTACTTAATCACTGCACTTATTTTACCCCTTCTATATCAAATGTAAACTGTAAAGTGCCAAGTACAATGGTTGGAGCAATATAAATAAAAAATACAATACAAGTACAAAGTATGAGGTTATTGCTAATGAAACCTGTGCTTTTGCTAGTTCTCATGTTCCTTTTACTTCCTGGCTGTCTTTTCAGCAATGTGCAGCTGCTTTACTGCTCCTGGGGGTAGTTTGAGCTAAGTGTCAGGTTAGAACTAGAGGTGGCATTCATCTTAAGCCTTGGGCACTCTCCCAGCCAATTAGAAGTGAATATAGTTCTTGCTTAGCTGGAGATGGTAAGTGTGCTACTTGTCTGGTGGGACATAGACAAAGTGAGATAAACATTTATTTTAAAATTTAATAAACTGGAGTTTTATATATATTTACAGGGGCGGATTGTCCTATCGGGGGATCGGGCATCCCCCGGTGGGCTGCCCCAGTTGTGGGCCGGTAGGGAGATCATATGATCTCACCTCTCCAGTTCACAACACTGGACTGTGAGGCACAACTCACCAGAACCGAGCAGCAGTGAAGACCGGGTCCTGTCCTCTCTAACTGTCCCGCCCCCAAGGCTGACTTAGCTGTCCCTGCTCTGCCTGCAGTGTGTGTCCTGGTACAGTGAATGATTAGCAGGCAGAGCTTCTGGGTCACAGTTTGAGATGGTAGTGTATAATTCTTCTTAACTGTCTTGAGGTCTGCATATATGGCATGTTAACCCTTTGAGTGCTAGGGTGGTACGCAACGCATTGTAAAGCAATGCGTTGCGTACCACTTTGGCACTCAATGGGTTAAAGAAAAAAGGTAACAGATAAAAGGTTTATTTTTAACTCAAGTATGGTGTCTGCTGATTTTAACCCCTTGCTACTAAGTGATATGCAAGAATTAGAGAGGAAGTCAGATCTCAGTGTTGATAGTTATTAAGAAACTTAATTTATCATCTGTTAACCCTTTAACCTCCTGTATGCTTTAGAGAGGTATAAATAATCAGTTATTAACTCTTTGCATGCCAGAGAGGATTACAGCAATGTTTTATTCTGTTATTAACCCATTGAATTTCTCATAGGTGCAGTACCTCACTGTTTAACCCCTTGTATGCTCAAGAGGCATAATTCATGAGTAATTGACCCCTTGTATGCCAGAAAGGTGAATAAAGATGTTAATTACTGATGAATTCTGCCTCTTTAGCACACAAGGGGTTAATCATTGAGGTACACATTCCTGTGCATTTATGAGATAATCAATGGGTTAATCGTATAACACATTGCTGTATACCTCTCAGACTTGCAAGAGGTTAATAACTGATAATGTATTGCATACAGTAGGTCAAGGGATTAATAGATAAGCATTTATGCCTCTTTATCAGTGCTGAGCAATGCACTATGTACCCCCTGCACTCAAATACCAGCTAGTGGGCCTGTTAAATAAAAAAATCCCCCGGGCTGGTATTGTACCACAATCCGCCCCTGTATATTTATATATATATATATATATATATATATATATATATATAAATCTGTCTCTGGCTTACTGTCCACCCATCCCCAGGTTGGCAGAGAGAGAGGACTGCCCCCACAACCAGCAAATTACCACGGGGCATTAATTTGATAGGAGTGGCCAGGAGGTGAAGCTTCCCTGACCAATACTATCAAAATTGCTGAAGCCAGATTCCTGGAGACACTTCACAGACACACACAGAGAACTGAATCACACGAGCAACACTATGCATTATTCACTAGTGGGTAATATATGTTTTAACCCCAATCTCCTCATCCAAAATTAATGTTTGATGTGATTAAGTAGAAGCACTCCAACATTTGATGGAATATGATTCCTATCATTTTTGGCTGCCCAGTAACCAAGGATGATGGGACATTCTCTCCCATCTACAGACACACTCATGCATGTACACATTTGATCCTATGAGAGTAGATGTAGTAAAATCTCTGCACAACGCAACACCAAAACAGCTTCTTTCACTAATTCAGAAGGTCAGAAAACGAACCCTCTTTATCAATGTAAAATTTTTACAGATCCTAGTGTGGAAGAAATAATACTTAGATGTATAAAACGCAATAACATATTTATGTTAATGTTTCTTTAATTAGCTTTGGTTCTCTTCATTGTATGAGTGAGACTTTGATTTGACTGTTCCTATCCCTGCTTAGGTCACTTATGCAACACCTTTGTTTATATCAAACAAGCTGCGTACACAGTGCTTGATAGAACAGACACGCTGAGACATATTTACTTTGAAATCTTATGCCTAGAGACCTACCAGAGTAGGATCACCCTGTTCAGTTTATGCAATTTCCAGCATCATGGGACATTTGCACAAAGAAGGTAGAACAATTCTGTTTCAAGCCAACTATATCATCAGGGCCAAATACATATTCCTAAAATCTCTATTGATTTAAATAGTACTTTGTACCCCTTGAATGCTAGAGAGCTTTCAAAGAAATTGTAAAACAATGCATTGGAGACATCACTAGCATTAAAGGGGTTAAAAAAACCCATTAGGATTAACAAGAATTTTTATTTTCTACCCATAGTGCAGATGGTTTGCCCCATAACAATTCCATTGCTTTATGCATATGGACCTATGCTATTTTATTGAAGAATACACACCCAAATAGTGCAATGGAAAATGCCTGGACAACTAGATTTACACAAGTAGGGCCGCAAAATCATCCACATACCTGGGAACTTCTTGGTCTGTGGTTAGGGTTGCCACCTTTTCTTCAAAAAAATACCGGCCAAGGCATTCTCTCCATAGACTTAACATTGGAAAGAAGCCAATTTTTTGCATCATAAAAGGGGCGGGGATTAATCGTGAGTGGTGGAGGGACTTCAAAAACAAACAAAAAATAGCTGGAATAGACTGCGGAATGAGGAGAAGAGGGCAGGGAGTGGGAGGAACAGTGTGGGATGGAGTAAAAGTGGGCAGAGTTTCATCAGAACTCCCCACAACCAGAGAATCAGACTCTGGCCCAGAGACCCGGTAATGCAGTATCAAAACCGGGGCAAAACCAGAGAGTTCCCAGGTATGATCATCCCTTTAAAACTGGATACATGAAAAATACCTGCTGCAGGGCTGCAATGGTTATTACTGATTTGTAATGACTCCCATGAATCCATGCAACAGGAATTTTTCATATGTCCCATTTTTATTTTACATTTTGTTTTAGGTTTTATACATAACTAGCAATGTGGTGATGATGTTGTGCTGGTGTGTATGTGTGTGTTGGGTGCAGGCTAAAATGTGTTTAGTATGCCCAGTGTTAGACCAGATATACACATGAACATACAAATTGTAAAGAGAACATGGTCTGATAATATACACACACAGAAATATGGTCTTTACAGGTCAGATTGTATGCACACACCAAAATGGAGACTATATAGGTTGATAACATACCTCCCGACATTTCTGCTGGCCAAAGAGGAACATTTTTTTTAGGTGGTGTTGCTGGGGCCGTGGCGGGTGGGCGGTGAATTTTTACGGAGAATTTTTAGGCTACATCATGACCTATTGACACCTCTTTTGTGTAACTGAATAAATGATTTAGAACAAGACCAAATTATTTTATTTACATTTACTGAAGTTTAAAGGGATAGTAACACTTCGTTTTAACTTTATTTTATGTTGTAGGCATTAAAAAAACATGAAGAATGATATAAGTCTTATCTCTCAAACCTTTATGGTTTATGAGATATTCACAAGCAAAGTTTCCCCTCCCGCCCCTTTTACCTAGTGTAAGCCATCTCTTCTCAGATGTGGAATGCAGTCCATAGACCAGACAGATTACAGAAGGGGACAATTTTCTTTGTATGAAAACAATGAAAGCCCCTCCCCCCTTGACAAGTTTTTCAGCTTTTTCCCTTATCTTAATTGAAGATTGTCCCTCTCTGCAGTCTACCTGGGCATCTCCCTTCTGATCTGGTTGAACGGGGGGGGATACTTTGTTTGTGAATATCTCTTAAACCATAAAGGTTTCAGAAATAAGACTTATATCATTCTTCTTGTTTTTTTAATGCCTACAAAATAAAATAAAGTTAAAATGAAGTATTACTATCCCTTTAAACAAACATTAATGAGAGTTTTATTGCTGTGGAGCAATGTGATACACTTATATACACCCCACACAGTCTGATCTCCTAAAAAGAAGGACATCAGGGAAAGAGGGACAGAGGGATTTGGGCCTCAAAGAGAGATTGTCCTAACTAACGAGGGACACTTGGGAGGAATGGTTGATAATGTGTGGTGATTGCTACTAAGAATTAAACGTTGATCTGGAGGGTGGTAAAGTATTTTGCTGTATACTTACATTACTGAGAAGTGGCGTGGAAAGCAAATAACTGATTATATGTTGAAACTTAAAGAAAGGATTTAAATAGGGTTGTTTTCTTAAAGGAATAGTAATGTTTCAAAATAAAAGCAGCTTTAATTAATCTTCATAGTATTTGGGCCATGGAGAGCATTATTTCAATACTGTCAGAGTTGCAGTTCAAGGGTAATTGAATGATACAGTATCTCCTCCCGCCCCTTTTACTGATGTAACACTGGTTATCTCAGAGCAGCAAGATTGTCAGGATGGATGGCAGAGAGGGACAATCTTCAGTAAGCATGAGGAAAAACCTGAAAAACCTGTCAAGGGGGGCAGGGTTTTCCTTATGCTCACAGAAAGAAGATTGTCCCTTGCTGTGAGCTGTTGTCACAATGTGACTTTCCTTGTTCCGTCGCGGCGGTTCACACCGTGTCTATGGATGCAGATGACTTCCTCATCCCGTGGTCCTCTGCGGGTGCACGTCAGCTGGCAGAATTCCAGTGATGTGCTCTCCGTTTTTTAAGTAGAAGCAGGCTATTGTGTGCTTCACCTCCCTGCCAGATCTCCTATTTAATCTGCCTGAACACCATCTCAGTAGCCCTTATGTGGTGACCAGTGCAGCAGCTTCTTGTGCCCTCTGATTCTGGTTTGACCTTTGGCTGGGTTTCAGTTTGCTCCGGTTTCCTTACTCCTGGCTATAGTCTGACTATCCACTCTGGTGCTGACCTGTGGCTGTGGCTGACTATCCGCTCCATGTATGACCCCTGGCTATAGTTTGACTACCCACTCTTGTGCTGACCCATGGCTCTGGCTGACTACCCACTCTGTGTATGACCCCTGGCTAAAGTTTGACTACCCACTCTGGTGCTGACCCCTGGCTCTGGCTTAGTATACTCCATTTGCCTTTTGGCATTGTCGCTAACTGGTCTTGTACTAGTTTTTGGCTGGGTCATAACCCCGGCACTCTCTACCTGTTCCTTTCCTAGTATTTGGCTGGGTCATATCCCTGGTACTGGTGCAGCACTCGGCGACCTTCATTTTGAGACCCTCGTAAGCAATCTCCTATTTCTGGTAGGAACCACTTGCTCTGATTCTGGGTCTGCTCTCACTCTGAGGGCTTCATCTGCTTTGCTATTTCATTTTACTTGTTCTTATTCAATAAAGGTGGAGTTCATTACTGTACTTGTTTCTTGTATCATTATTTACAGTCCGTGACAGCTGTCTGGTCCTAGGACCAGATTCCACATCTGAGGGGAGGTGGCTTACATTAGGTAAAAGGGGCAGGAGGGGGGATACTTTATCATTCAAGAACTCTGACAGTATTGAAATAACACCCTCCATGACCCAAATACTATGAAGATTAATAGGAGCTGTTTTTATTTTGAAACATTGCTATACCTTTAAACTTGCAGAGGAGGGGAGAAATATCTGTTATCTGGAAGGCTTCTTTCTCCTTTCTTTGGCATTGGAATGAGAGCCACTGCACATCAGTACTGTAGTTTGCACAGGGCTTGAGGGTAAAGGGTGAATGAGAGGGTCCTGGGCAATTTGTACAGGCTGTGAATAGTAAAAAAAAGTTGTCATCAAGTTAAATATAATACCTGATTTTATCTACAGGTCTGATGGTTTAAACCTTTCAGCAAAAGAGGGATGTGCAACTTGTTGTCCTGCAATGTGTTGCACACCACTAGTAATGAAAAGGTTAACCTGTTTCCTATCATTAAAGACAGCTGATCACAGAGAGATGGGCCTGGGCTCTGACTGACTGATTTACACTGAGTCTCTTCTCAACACATTTAGATTATGTCTTCTGTTTCATTTCAAGGCTGTTTGAATGTAAGAACACTGAGTAGAGACTCAATGTAAAGCGAGTCAGTCAGACGCATTGAATTGGAGAGCTATCATTGATGGGATTAAAAACCCAATTTGACTATTGATATTTTTGTGCATTTTTTAAAATATGTTCCCTACTGCACAGCTGTTTTTTTAGGCACATTTACATTTAGAAATGTTGAGGGTGCTTTACATAGTAACATAGTTGATGAGGCTGAAAAAAAGACATGTGTCCATCAAGTTCAACCCATGCCAAAAACACCCCGTTACGAAGAGGAACTGGTGCAATAAAATTTTCCCTTGATTTAAACGTAGCTTATAACTCTTTCATTACCATAGAGGGGTCCAATGCATCACTTCACAATGCTCTGGGCACCCTTCTCACTCACATAAGGTAAAAGGATAACTATTACTTCAGTAGTGCGCCTCCGCAGGTCTCCTCTGGGATTAAACCTGCAGATGGAGTCTGGAAAGAGATCCTCAGTACTCCGGTCCCCTGAGACAGACTGAACTGCGAGTCTTCACTCTCATTGGACCTCTAGTACAGGTCTCAAATAACACAGTGAAGGGCTTTCAAACCAGACACTAGCAATCTATTAGAGCTGCAAGTGCAACCAGTTAAGTTTGGAGGTGTGAGCCACAGACTACCAGGTTGTGTTCCAGACCATTTTCAGCCAAAGGAGTCAGTTTTCTGAATGGCTGACAGGAGCCATTTTGGGTCTGCACATTGCAGCTCTATGCTACTCCTATACTAACAGACTTAGTAAAACACAATTGTTACCACTAACCCTTTAAATGCTAGAGCGTTCTCCAATGCATTGCCAACATCTGACCAGAAGATTCTAGTTTTCAGTGTTAATTACTGGGTCTCTGGAACAAGGGTTTATTCTGTGCATGAGTGAGTTCCTTGGTAACCCTGTCCATTCACCCCTGTTGCACCTAATCCAAACCTTGAACTTTCTAAATCTACCCATGCCCACACATGTTAAGCCCTGCACACATTATTATGTAACTTGAATAATTTGGACACTCCCACACCGAACTCCACTTGTTCCTCGGGGATAGGGAGACCACATGTCCCTCATTGCTCTAGACAGTCCTGGATTGTATTTCTGTCCCCTTATCCTTGACAGTCCCTTTCTAGGACAATAAAAAGTCCCTGAATGAAGACTCCAGAGCACAGATTTCTATACAGTAGAAGGAGAACTGCCCATTGTCTACTGTGACAGGAAGTGATGCCTCTGCTGGGCTACAACAAAATGGCCTCCAGAAAGAGCTCAAAACACTAGAGAGATAACTGAGCCTTGATCCGGGCATCAGTCAGGAGCTGCAGTGTAATTTTGTTGAAGTGTGATGTTAGTTTAAGGCTTTGGGCTTCATGTATATTTTGTTGTAGCCAACCACAGACATCACTTTCTGACACAGCAATTAACCCCTTAAAGACCCATGACAGTCTAGGACCGTCATGGCTTGTTTTCCGTTAAGAACCCATGACGGTCCTGGACCGTCATGGAATTCTGGGCTCCCCTCACGGTTGCATGCCATTCGGGGAGCCCGGAATCAGATTCAAGAAAAAAAAAAATGGTCCGTGGTCCTTAAGTGATGGCCGTGGGAGTGTGCGTCCGGTCCTTAAGTGGTTAATGGGCAGTTCTGCCTCTAGTGTTTAGAAATCTGTGGTGCGCTCTTCTCTCAGCAGTGACCCTGAATGGCAGAACTGAAATATGGTCACCCTACTCGGGGACTGTGGACATCAAGGTTTGATTGTGAAACAATGTTTTGGCGACATCGCAAGGGGTAAACAGCACCATTTAAAGGTGTCAAATGGTTAGGAAGTTACCTGACTGCTAGGAGTTGCCATATTGTAAAACTTTGCAGCACTTTCTTAGGTACAAATATAGGGCTGAATTATTTTTTATATGCTATCTTTGTTCCTTATCATCCCAGAATTGCTCCTCTTTTATGCTGTGTATATGGCCATAATGGCTTCACGATCCAAAGAAGACAAAATGTAGCAGAGTTGACACTGCCTGTAACTTCTCTCGCCTTTGCCAGCACTGTTGGCTTCTTCCTTCAGCTGCCTGCCTGTTTCTATGTACGGATAGAATGCATGCAACTGAAGCAAGAGTGTTGGACAAAATTAGTCACCGTAGTGTCATGGCAACGCCAATAACAGCCAAGCAACCACAGCTAAACACAGTACTAATGAGACGGCTTATAGATAAACAACTGCAAATGCAAAGAACAAGGACCGCAGACAGTGTTATAGTAAAGGATGGGTCATTTAAGCCCTTCAGGTTTTAAAAAGTAACATATCAAACCAAAAGTCAACTTGTCTTTTCCCATATACTCATTCCCAGGATTCATGATGCTTTGTGTTTCACAGACATTACACGGTGACATCACCTGTCTTTTTTTGTTTGGGACGTGGGCCTTATACAAAATGTCAAAGTGGAGCAATTCTGGAGCAAACTAACTGTGTGTAGGGTACAATTAAAAAACTTGGAGAGTTTTTAAGGTAGCATTTTAACACCTTGAACATTAGAGAGGTCTCCATTGCATTGTGAAGCATTGGTAATCTCTCTAGTATTTGGGTAGTTAAAGGCCCCATTTATATTTGTATTTGTCTTGTATAGCGAAGTTAGTTTTTCCTAAAATCATTTCATTTTTGTTCTTATACTTAAGGCCTATAGAGTTTGAGAACTGAGATCTGCTTCCTGACAGCAAACCAGGCGCTGAGCCACCATTTTTTCATAGTGTAAAGTTGTTGCACACTAGTTTACTGTCATTGTAATTAAGGCACTATGTTGGGATTTTCTTTATATGTTCAGATACATTTGAATATCCTGGCAATGCAGTTTCTCTTCTTGAGGACATCTCCTGCATTTTGCCGCTTTAGACACTTGCCCCCACACCGAAGGGAACCAAATAGCTTCTCCTGTCTCATCAGATGCAGCTCAACACCAACACAGCCATTCAGACTGTGGTGCCTAGTGTTGGTGTCGAGCTGAGCCCCAATGAGACAGGAGAAGCTATCTGGTGCCATCTGGCATGGGGGCAGGTGTATAAAACGGCAAAATACAGGAGATGTCCTGAAGAAGAGAAACAGCATCGCTAACTTTACCACTGGTGGGTCCTGCATTAAACAACAATCCATTTAGCCACTGAGAATGCACTAAATTGTACGCGGGTGTTCAAATTAGTGACATTTAAGCCCCCTTTTCATCATGGCAACATGGTTTTTGCTCCATTTAGTTGGTCGCACAATAGTGTGTAACATTTTAGAAGGATACCAGAGAGTCCAATGTTTCCTGCTATCTGATCTGCACATATTAACTGCTTATTTAGTGTCTAAATTAGTGACATTTGTATTAGAAAGGCAGAGGGAGAAGTCCTGCAGGTCTTGTGAGGGTTTAAGAAGTGGTATCTCAGAACTGTAGTATGTTAAAGGTTCCTTGAGGACTGATTGGATCATCTCTGAGTTAGAGCAAACATTGACAGAGCACTTAGAATCTACATTCTTGGAAATGTTAATGGTTAATATTTCAAAGATCTCAGGGTGAGTGCATTTCAAAAGTTCCCATGTATGTGAATAAGGCCCTACACAACCTCATATGCCCATACCTCCCAAGTGTCCCTCTTTAGGAGGGACAGTCCCTCTTTCAGACCCAAATCCCTCTGTCCCTCTTTTCTAACCTTTTGTCCCTCTTTTCAGGAGATCAGAATGAGTAGTGTTTATTACATGCTCCACAACAATAAAACTCACATAAATGTGTAGCTAATCTTTAATATATGTGTTTATAAATTAATCTGTGTAAATAAAATACTTTGATCTTGCTCTAAATAATTTATTCAGTTACACAAAGCGGAGCCGGTAGGTCATGAAATAGCCTAAAAATTCTTGGTAATGCCCCGCCCACCAGCCACACTCCTATAAACACCACCTAAAACACAAGTGTCCCTCTTTGGTCATTTGAAATGTTGGGAGGTATGTATGCCAATAAAGTTTGTCTATCAGAATCAGCTCTAGAAGCTTTTTCTGATGACAGGTTCTGATTGACAATAACACACTGGATACCCAGGAAACACATAAGAAGTCTGGAGAAAGAAGGGACATCCTGGAATGGCTGCAGAGGAAGCCTAGATAGGAAGGAATGATCACTTCCTTACCTTAGCATTTCCACTTGGTATATATTGTAATACCAGGATCAGGCCCATAAATAACTTTGGTAGCTTTTAGAGATAAGATCTCCAAAGCAGTTTTATGATTATTTGCTCAAGTAAGTATGCTTAACTTTTATATTCGTTGGCTTTAAAGGAACAGTAAAAAAAAAAAAATGTAATACACAAAGTATATTGAACTTTTGTACTGATTAATACAAGGGTACCATCACTGCTGGGAGATATTATAAAGCTCAAATTTTTTAACATTAACTGAGATTTTCCATTCTGGTCACCAAGTTTTGCTGTTAATGTCACTTATTATTGGAAAGCTGTAGTCAGTGATGCAAAATAGAATGCATTCAAAAAAATGTGCCTTTTGGGCACTAGTTAGTGCCGTTCACTAAAAATATAAGTTTGAGCTGCTTCATTACGGTCAAAAATTATTTCTATAGAGGGAAAAGATAAAAAGAATAGGAAAAAGAAAGACAGGAAAGTGAGAGAGGGTAGTAGCCCTTCTCCAATTATTATTTTATTGGTTGACAAGCAGAATGCCTAAAGTTATACTGTTCTTACACTGTAGATCTGATTACCTGCGAGAGACTGGACTAATTCCTTGTTTGAAATGTTCGGTTTTAGGAATGTCTCTTTAACCCCTTCGCGTCCTGTGACGTACCCGGACCGTCACTCTGGTCCGGCACTTAAGGACCAGTGACGGTCCTGGTACATCACGTACTTTTACTCACCGCTCTCCTGCAGGAGCGCGGTGAGTAATACCGTGTACTGAAATTGATCGCTCCAAGACCGGAGCGATCTCTTTCAGTCCTCCTTTCGATGTGCCGCCCCACGTGATCAGTCACGTGGTACGGCACGTCGAACTCGTCTATCTGGTCCTTAAAGGACCAGACACCGCGGGATCGTCGGACCTGAAGGGGTTAATCTGATTAGTATCCTGTCTATGTTTGTATACATTACAATTGTTGTCATGCTTTTGATAAACTGGTCCTTTCTATCTGTACATTCTATTGTTGGACTTTGAATTCTACAATAAAGCTATGTAAAAAAAAATATATAAATAAAAACAAACAAACAAACAAAACAAAACAAACCCCCCCCCAAAAAAAAAAAAAAAAATATATATATATATATATTTCTATGTTATATTTCTCTTGCAAGGGAAAATGAATATGGACCCCAGCAGAGCTGTTAACAAGTTGCTTATGTGCCCAGGGCAAAGTCTAAAGTAGGAAGCCCCTTAATCTCTTCAGTCAGGGCCGGATTTACTAATAGGTATAGTAAGCAACTGCTTAGAGTTCCATACCTCCCAAGTGTCCCTCTTTAGGAGGAACAGTCCCTCTTTTTGAACCAAATCCCTCTGTCCCTCTTTCGCACCCTGGTGTCCCTCTTTTTAGGAGATCAGACTGTGTGGTGTGTAGGTTAGTGTATTAAATTGCTCCACAGCAATAAAACTCATATATATGTTTGTATAAACTTCAGTATTTGTGTATATAAATTAGTCTGTGTGATTAAAACACTTTGGTCTTGTTCTAAATCATTTATTCAGTTACACAAGGAGGTGTCAATAGGTCACAAAATAACCTAAAAATACTCAGTAATGCCCCACCTACTAGCCACACCCCCAGCTACACCCGCTAAAACACAAGTGTCCCTCTTTGGCCATCTGAAATGTTGGGAGGTATGGAGTTCCAGATTTTGTGGGGTGCCTCAGATGTGCTGGCTACACTTATATTCTGAATTGTGGGTGTGGCCAGAGCAATCTCCTGATTGCTGCCCTTTCTCCTTAAAGGGAGAGAGATGCTTTGCTGTATGTTACAGAGGGCTAGCCTCAAACACCACTATCTATTTGTTCCCTCAGCATACTGCTATGCTGCCTCAACTGAGGAGCCACCGTGTGTTATATTGCTATGTTACCATAACTTAACCCTTTGAGTGCCAGAGGGGTACGCAACGCATTGCAAAGCAATGTGTTGCGTACCCCTCTGGCACTCAAAGAGTTAAGTAAGGAGGAATTACTGCTCCCATTGGGTGATTGAATGGGGGAGTGATTTAAATCATGCAGGGAGTTGGCCTCTCCCCACTATCCAGCCCGCCCACCACTATCCAAGTGACTGAAAAAACAAAATGGCTGCCACTCACGCCTACACCACAGACACAAACACATCAGACAAAAAAACACACACATGCCCACACTCAATCACACACACTCACACTTTCACACTCTCACACACACTCATACACACTCAATAATTCACACACTCACACTCTCACACACTCATACACACTCAATTCACACACTCACAAACTCTCACTCACACATTCACTCACACTCAATCACACAAACACACACACTCTCAGTCACACACAATCACACACACTCAATCACATGCACTCACACTCTCTCATTCACACTCTCACTCACACTCACACACACTCTATCACACACACTCTCACTCAATCACACACACTCGCCACACACTCACACTCTCTCACACTCACTCACTCTCATACACCCTCCCACTCACACACTCACTCAATCACACACTCACGCAATCACACACACTCACTAACACACTCACGCAATCACTCACATGCAATCACTCACTCTCGCACTCATACACTCACTCACCCACACCCGGTGAGCCAGCACAATCCACCTTCCACTTAAAGGGCAACTACTAACTGATAGTTCCCGTAGGAGAAGACAGAACTGAAAGACTGAAGTGTAGCAGGTCAGTCTCTTGTCTTGCACTGTGCAGTCCTGACAGACCCTTTGTATCTGCCTTGGAAGCCCAACATAGAGGGTCCATGGAAGCTGCATATGTAATCTGAAAAGCATGTGGTTGTCTTCCCTCCAAGGGGGTTTGATTATACCTGCAGCTTTTTGTCCCAAGTCCCATGGAGAAACTGTAGGTCTGGGAATGGGAGTGTCCAAATTATGCGTTTTATGTCGTATTATGGGTGGTGGCTTAATTGGGAGGGTTGAAGGAGGCGTTTCCATGAAATGGGTGGGAGTGGGCTGAACTCACAACATCAGAGAATCAGTCTCTTCCCCCCAGAGACCAAAAATTCCAGGGGAAGATCTGGAGAGCTGACCAGAGAGTTGATCTGGAGAGCTTACTGGAGCCGTTTTGCGGGTGATAGACTGCAGTCCCTGGCTTTTTACTAATTCTGCTTTCATAGTAGCAGACATAGTAAGATGTGATGCATATCCTTTAAGCTAGGGAACCCCTCCAGTTCCTTCATTATTCTATGGAACCTGTGCACTAAGATCTCTCCAACTTGAAAAGGAGGCTCTGCAGAATTCCATAGGGATCGGAGGGCTTATCTCACTGGAGAAACATCTCTCCCATTAATACATATTCTTCTGTCTTTAAAAGGTCACTGTAATGGCAATATTTTTGTGTCAGTAAGCCTGGGTAACATAAAGTAACGTGTGGTTGACCTGAAATCAAACCTTTGTTTACTTTTTTAGTAATGCTCTCCTTTCCTGCTTTTGCCTCTTGATTAAAAAAAACCCTGAAGGTTTCTCCACATAACTCCACTGACTATCACTTTCAAAGGAGATTTATGAAGAATACCCTGGCATTCCAGTTTTATACAGGTGACTAAATCAGTGGCTCAATCAGCTGTATTGAAACCCATTAGTGAAAGGGTTAGTAATGTCCAGGAAAAACTATTGTGCATTTTGTAGTGCTGCAAAAGTTGTATTCAATGCAAAAAATGTATCTCTCAGACCGCTATGGTTTGAGAGATACATGTATTTAAAGTTTGATGTGTCCTGCTTTCAGCTGTAAAGCTGTCAGCAGGAGATCCGCGTCGACCAACATGGAGGCTCTGCAGCAGAGCCGCAATTGCGTAATTTACAACTAATTACTTCATTGGAATGGTCTAAAAAGTGTGCTACTGTACAGGTGTGTCACTCTTTTTGTACGCCACACAATTCCCCCATAAATTCCCAGCCCCCAAGGGGGGTGGGAGGCAGGAAGGTTATTCCTCTCCCCCACCCCTGACTTACCACCAATTGTGCTGGCTAGGTCCCCTTTCTTTGTCTCAGGACCTGGCTACCACAATCAAAGGGAAGAAGACAGGATGGGCCTCCATCTTATTTGGCATCAGGTGAACTAGCACCCTCCACCATTTTAGGCCACACAAATCCAACTTGCAGTCTAATACTCATCACTGCTCTGTGTTTCCCAGCAGGCAAAATACTGAAAGAAGCACATACAGTGCCCCTTTCACCCCGTTATAAAGTGAAAAAAGTTGTGCCCTTCTTCCCTGACCTTTCCATTGTAATAGTGCATGCCTGCTATCCCCCCACTCCACACACTATCTTATTGCAAAACTGCAGGCCTTCTCCCAACCCTACCACAATGAGAATGTTCCTCTCTCCCCCTTGCCAGTCTCCCATAATGGTAATGCGGCCCTCTCTTCCCTCCACCCTTCCATAATGACAATGTACCCTTTGCATATAGCCCTCTATAAAGTTACAATTCTGGGGCAAATTAACTGCACCAGGGGTGAGAAATAAAACATTCCCATCAACTTAAATGGGGTTTCAAACCCTTTGAATGCTAGAGAGAGATCATCATGCATTGGAATCCTCCCTAGCAATAAAAGTATTAATATACCCATTTAAATCCCTTCTTGTTCTATATGGTGCAATTTGAGTGCCCCAGAATTGCACCACTTTTGGTGTTGTTATTAATGATACATGAGTCTTGGGAAAATGTATGGATTTGACTGATCTCCAGTTCAGTGATTCCCAGAAAGGCTTTACACATTGGTACTGTATGTCATTACACTGGATTGTAAGGGCACCATAGTGGACAAGATAGTAGACAACATAGTGGACAGTGGAAAAGAGGCATTAGCTGCAGAAAAAGAGAGGCTTTACAGGTCAGTAGCCCACCCTCATCTAGGGCTGGATTCTATTGCAGGGGCTAATGTTATCACTGCTTTTATCTCCAGGTTTCCTCATAGACTTCAATAGGAAAGTGTTTGATAACATTTAGCACCTGCAATAGAATCCAGCCCCTAGACTGCAGTGTATAGGTCTGGAGACCATAATTCCATGACATCAATAAATTAGAAACTATTCAAAAAAGGGCCATTGAAATGGTATATGGGCTAAATAACAAAAAGTATCAGGACAGACTACAGGACCTAAGTATCTGTAGCTTAAATGAGAGAAGGGAGAGAATAAGAGGATTAAAACCTGCAGATGTATAAAGGGGTTTAACACCTTAACAACCAGCGGCCCGGGAAGTGGCCTTGCCTTAAGGACCAATTTGATCATTGTCATCGCACTGGCAAAAGCAACTGATGACGTGTACCAGCGAGCAGAACAGCGGTCTGAGGGAGCTCTGTAAGCAAATAATTAAAGTTAAATAATTCTTAAACTATTTTAAATAAAATATATCTAACATGAATATAGATTTGTTTTAATGCTCTTGCAAAATCCCCTGTTTTTTTTCAGTAAAAGGTTTGCTTTAAATCAATGGGAATTTGGGATTTCCTCCTACATGACAACTGGTTTATTACATGAGCCTCTCTGTGTGAAACCTTCTCAGATATATTGGATTTTTCTCTGCACTCATTTTACAGGTATTGTAATTTTCCAGCTCAGAGCTCTAATTGTTCGTGGAAGAGATCTTACATAGAGTGTTGCAATGGATCATTAACTATAGAGTCATTTTAAAGGGATAGTAATGTTTCATAATAAAAGCAGCTCTAATTAATCATAATAGTATTTGGACTTTGGAGAGTATTATTTCAATTCTGTCAGAGTTGTAGTTCCAGAGTAATTCAATGACAAAGAGTCCCCCTCCCGCCCCTTTTACTGATGTCACACTGTTCAGCCTGAGAAGAAGGGAGGTGCCCAGGTAGACTGCAGAGAAGGACAATCTTCAATTAAGATAAGGGAAAAACCTGAAAAGCTTGTCAAGGGGGGCAGGGCTTTCATTGTTTTCATAGGAATAAGAGTGTCCCCTCCTGTTATCTGTCTGGTCTATGGACTGCATTCCACATCTGAGAAGAGATTGCTTACACTAGGTAAAAGGGGCGGGAGGGGGAAACTTTGCTTGTGAATATCTCATAAACCATAAAGGTTTGAGAGATAAGACTTATATCATTCTTCATGTTTTTTTAATACCTACAAAATAAAATAAAGTTAAAATGAAGTATTACTATCCCTTTAAGAGAAGCAGAGTTACACTTGTAAAACTGATTTACCATGAATGCAGCGGCTAAACCTTGTGTGAGTTCCAGATGATTTAAATGGGGCCTTTAACCCCTTAAATGCTAGAGCGTTCTCCAACACATTGGGGCTATGCACTAAGGTGTGATAAAGAGGTGATAAAGTGGAGATTAGTTCTACAGTGATATCACTTCTCCAGTTCCTATATCATTCTATGGAGCCAATGAACTAAGATTTCTGCAACTTTGGAGATCTTAGTGTGTCAGCTCTACAGAATAGGAACTGGAGAAGCAATATCACTGGAGAAGTCATTTCCAATTTATTACATCTTTATCACACCTTATTGCATAACCCTCTAGGTCTTTTTAATACAGGATGTTAGCAACATCATCATGCTTTTTTTCTAAGCAATATCATATGGTTTCTGAAATAATGCTGTTGTTTAAAGGGATAGTAATACTTCGTTTTATCTTTATTTTATTTTGTAGGCATTAAAAAAACATGAATAATGATATAAGTCTTATCTCTCAAACCTTTATGGTTTGAGAGATATTCACAAGCAAAGTTTCCCCTCCTGCCCCTTTTACCTAGTGTAAGCCATCTCTTCTCAGATGTGGAATCTGGTTGTAAGACTAGACAGATAACAGAAGGGGACAATCTTCTTCCTATGAAAACAATGAAGGCCCTGCCCCCCTTGACAAGTTTTTCAGATTTTTCCCTTATCTTAATTGAAGATTGTCCCTCTCTGCATTCTACCTGGACTGGCTGAACAGTGTTACATCAGTAAAAGGGGCAGGAGGGGAATACTTTGTCATTGAATTACTCTTGAACTACAATGCTGACAGAACTGAAATAACACTCTCCAAAGTCCAAATACTATGATGATTAATTAGAGCTGCTTCTATTATGAAACATTACTATCCCTTTAACTTGTTATATTAAAAACTATAAATACAAATATCTGTATATATATATATATATATATATATATATATACATACATACATATATATATGTATGTATATATATATATACATATATACACACACACACACACACACACATATATAAAGTCTGCTGGTAGAGCACTCACTGTACATCAATAACTTTCCTGAGTGCCATCAAGAGGAAATGGATATATAAATGAAGAAAAGGAGCTACACTCACAGGTATGGTTTTAAGATCTATGTGCTGATTTATTGAATCAACATTTCGGCCTAAACAAGGGCATTTTTCAACATATGTGTGTGTGTGTGTGTGTGTGTGTGTGTGTGTGTGTGTAAAATTAAGTAAACTCCATATGATCATATATGTGTGATTGTGCAATGTGTGGAAGCAAAGTGGCACAATTCTGGGGAGACACTTGGTGAGTGTGGTGCTAGTCTTTGACCCATTGTAGTGCAGGATACCTGTGCTCTATACAATGCATGGTAGCACTGTCAAAGTGGACTTATGTTGGTGAAGTAATCTCTTGCAGAAGGCCATGAAGAACCTAAACAGTTTATCTAGCTGGTTTGGCCCAGGAGTATTCAGCTGGGGGAAAATATGCTTCCCTTCCCTGATGATATAGGATACATCCTACAACTACTTTTCTCCTAGGGGTTACCTCAGGGTACCTAAGGAAAGTCTGCCTATACAATATACCTATGTACCTATCTCTAAGCCTAAACTAATACTAGCTAGACTAGGATAGAGAGGTGGCAAAATCACCCATAGATGGCAGACTCATGATGCCAAAGAGACCTTCTCCCACACTGGAGATCCACACGGGATATGAACACCTCTTAAATTAACATCCTCATTCCTTCATAGAAGTCTTCATAGGGAGGAATATGTGCTTCAGGTCCTGAAGATTTACTCCCTGAGCATCCATGTATTTTTTTACTGCAACTTCTGGTTCATAACTGGGGATTCACAAGCTTCTGGGTCCCTTAAATCTATCATATCCCTGTGGGGGTGGAAGGTTAGCCCTTTGGTCTAGTAAGCTCCTCCTAATATTCCTATTGGTTGGTGACCGCCATCTAGATGATGAATGTACACAACTGTTTTTTGGAGGGAGCTCCTAGATGCAGCAGCATATTTTGTCATCAAGAGTAAACCACCAAAATGTTGGAGGCATGTTCTTGGCAATGTCAGAAAGAAGACACCTAGTGGCAGAATACTAGGGACTCTGTGGGACAGTGTATCATCAACAATGACATCACTAATCACTTTGATATACAACAACTACAGAGACAACAAGGAAATCAATATCCGAACTTTGGTATGATAAAATGTAATTGCCAGGGAGTGTTTTACAAGTGAGAGAAGCAAAGACATATATGTGTATACAGGGAATTTTATTTTCCCCTGTGGGGCTCCTAGTTTGCTCAAGAATTGTTCCATTTTCTTAGTATATCAGTTTCTTTGTATTGTTTTTCTGCTAGGAATACATATAACTAATGTTTTGGCCTGCTTATGCTAATAAACCTTTGTAGATGACATAAAGGGTGTTATTACTTTAGATATTTTCATATTATGGCATTGAACTTCCTTGATATGTGATATTGCCTTTTTTATTCTGCAGGAAGTTTCAGTGCCTGGAAATGACCTTTGTGCCCCTGCCTTTGCCTATCTTGTTCATCCAGCCTGCTATGCCAGGCTTGAAAAGAAAATCAAGCACACATTTGCAGGGCTGGCGTCAAAGCTAAGAGGCATTGCTTCAAGCCAACAAAGCGCCGCATAGCAACAGCAAACAGCATGCTACAAACAATCCGCCCACGTTCCTGACTGTCAGCGCTTTCCCAATTTATGTGCCACAGGCTTTTAAACATTGCAGTTAAGTGTCAGAGAGATAGAATAAGACGACAGAGGAACTGAAAGCTTAATGGGAACCGTGGAAGAAACGTTGGTGGAAAGGGGATTTAGTATAGGTGCCATCCACTTAGTAGATGCAATAAAAAAGTATGATTACCTTGATATATTTAACCCCATGGAAGGTAGAAACATCTTGCACTGGAGATGTCTCTAGCAACAAAGGAGTTAAAGGACACCAATGTTTAAATAAATCTATTTAGTATGTTGTAAGAATAAAATAGATCTGTACTTTTTCTACATCTTGAACTCATATATTTGAAATTTCATATGCTGGATTTTTGCAGATTGGGAGAAACCATTTCCTTTGTACTCCTCACATTCTAGTCTAAAAAATGGCTGAGGGGGCTATATGCCCCTGAATCCAATTAAGAACAGGAGAAGGTGATGGTGCAAGGAGACTTGCTTTCCTCAGCTTGCTGATAAAACTGCAAATGCAGTATTTTATTTCTTCAGTTCTATCAAACTGTAGACTCGTTTGTAGATATATCTGTGAATGTTAGGACCTATGTATATCAGCAATCTCTAATTTAGCACTGGTCTTTCTTTAATCTCTTGGATGATATTGAGGTCTCTAATACATTGCTTCAGATAGCTGGCCAAATGCAACAGCCAAAGAGGAGAATTCTGGAGCAAACCAACTGCACCGTAGGGTCAAATAAAGATTCCCATTTATTTAAATGGGCATATTAATGAATGCTAGATTTGTCCCCAATGCATTGTGTTATAGGCTATGGGTATTTTCTGTCAGGCAAAAGTAGATGGAGCTGGGGGGAGTTGTGTGGTGATTATGAAATGTGATATCTCAGTCTGTCTCCTCAGATACTGTTTCTGTTCTGCACTGGCTTCTGCATCATCGACAGGTTAACTGGGAACTATCTGAGTAATAATTTTCCATTAAGTAACACATAGAACTACATGTATCATGATGTCAGTAACCTTCAATAACGCCAGTAGCTATGCTATACTTTAAAGCTGGGTAGTCAATTATTGGACATTCAATTGCAGAGACTACAACTCCCATCATCTCCTGCAGCTGGAGGTCCAGAAATTGGATACCGCTGCTTTACTGTCTAGTTATGAAGAAGAGGGATTTTTTTTTATACTCTTAGGGGCCAATTTAATAGATATGCACTACACTAGCTCTGTTCAGACTGTTTTTTCACTTTATTTAATAATACACATAAGCACTGTGCTTAAAACGACCCCCTATATATATGCTTTTGGGAGGCTTAATATAATGATGTAGGGACTAAGCCTCTGTGCATCAGACATATATAATGGCTGATTTCTATTGCTGCAGCCAAACATCTAGTTCTTTCACTCAAGGCCAGGAAAAACAGTAAGATATTTGGATACATAAACAGGAAGCAGCAACTACTCAGGTCTGATCGTGAGGAAATGGCATCTTCCTATCAAATCTCCCCAATTTGCATATAGTGGTAGAGGTTAATTACCAGTACTAATGACTTATTAAATTAAGCACAAAACAGTTTGGTGTCAGCACAAATCTGTTAAACAGACCCTTTAGGGGCCTTTGACAATTCCAAACAGGCACTGTAAAGGTCATAATTAAACCTAGCAACAAAATACAGACATTGTTAGAAACAGATTAGATTGGAGTATTTACAGAAATTATTGCTAAATCCCTTGATAAAGTTATCAACTGCAGTGGAAACCTTTTTAGTTTCTAATATTATCAGGATTTGAGAAAGTGGATGTCACCTGCAAAACACATTAGCCTATTTTGTCATTTTATACTTATAAAGCTCCAAAAAGTATTTTAATAAAAATACGTGTAGTTTTACATTTTAAAAACAATATGACTTCTGGAGGCGTTTCTGTTTGTATGGTGTACCAGCCTTGAATCTGAGGGAGCATAGAGTGGAGACGGCGAGACGGTGAGAGTTCTCCATATGCCTGTTCAGTCAGCTCTGGTAAATGGTGACCACCTCTAAATGGGAGTGTAATTTCATCGATTTGCTTCATTTTTGTAGTATTAGCTGTATTACGCTATTGGGCAAGTTCAACTTTTTTTTTTTTTTTTTTTTTTTTTTTAGAGTCCAATGTCTGGGTCAGGATTATATACCCGGAACTGCCTTTTTTGCTGTCCATCATATTTGTGATTGATAGCATACATGTTTGTGAGTACCCATAAGTGGGATGTTTATTTGTTGGTGGGATAGAATCCCAAGAACTTATTATACTAGGACACCTCCTTACGGGAGATTCACTAAGTGGTGATAAAGTGATGACTTCTCCAGTTTATCACTTCTCCAATTCCTATGCTATTCTATGGAACCTATGCACTAAGATTTCTTCAGCTTTGGAGATCTTAGTGCATAGGCTGTATAGAATAACATAGGAACCATGTCTACTTTATCACCTCTTTATCACTGCTTAGTTAATCTCCCCCACTGTGTTCTGTTGTGTTTCTAAGTTATGTAGTCTGAACTACTTAAAGGAATAGTAAAGTTTCACAATAAATCCAGCTCCAATTAATTTTCATAGTATTTGGGCCATGGAGAGCATTATTTCAATACTGTCATAGTATCACGGTGCCCATGATTTGCTGCCTTTTCCTGTCAGTTACCTGAATGGCTCTCCATTGGCTGTCTGCTTTCAACCCGCCCAGTATTGCCTATTTAGACTGGGCTTGGGCACCCTTTGGTTGCCCTTTCTTGGTGTCTCTATGTTGCCTGCACTTGCATTGTGTTCCTGAGCTTCCTGGGCCGTCGACTATCTATGCTCTCCAGTAATCAACTGAGTTCCTGTCTGACAGCTTCCTTGGTTCCAACTTCCGTTCCTGATCCGGTTGGGGTTGCTGTTCTTGCTGCCATTCCTGATCCGGTTGACTGCCATTGATGGTCCTGCTTCCTGTCCTGTACCGGCTGTGTTCCTGCTCCTGGATGCCTGCAGAGTGTCTCCTTCCTCCAGTCGCCTTTGGCGACATTTTCATTCACTTTGTTTGTGTACTCCAGTACGTGGGTACTGGTTCGCTCCCAGTATACCGGTTGCTTGCTGCGTTCCTTACAGCACCGGTAGAGATTGTGTAACTCCTGTACGCGGGTACTGGTTCACTCCAATGTTAACCGGCTGCTTGCTGCGTTCCTTAAAGCACCGGTAGAGACTGGGTACCCAGTATGTGGGTACTGGTTCGCTCCATTATTTCGTTGGGTGTTCTCTACATCTTGATAACCCAGCTGGCCTCTGTCTGTCCATCATAGGTGACTGGCTAGCTACACCTTATGCCAGTCGCTGAGGCCATCCCTGTCTGTGTTCCAGTACTTGCAGCCTCCAGGCTGCCTTGCCCGGTATATTGGTAAGGCTGGTAAAACCTATTCCATCTTGTGCCAGTCTAAGGTTGCCTTACCCGGTATTGGCAAGGCCGGTAGAGCCTCATTCCTTGTTGTACCAGTCTCAAGGCTGCCTTGCTCGGTATATTGGCAAGGCCGGTAGAGCCTCATTCCTCGTTGTACCAGTCTCACGGCTGCCTTGCCCGGTATATTGGCAAGGCCGGTAGAGCCTCCATCTCCTCGGTTGCTAGCCTTCCAGGCTGCCTTTCCCGGTATATTGGTAAGGCCGGTAGAACCTATTCCATCTTGTGCCAGTCTAAGGTTGCCTTATCCGGTATTGGCAAGGTCGGTAGAGCCTGTCTTACATTCTGTATACCACTACTCACTATGACTATGTATTGAAGATATATGTTACATGTGTATGCTAACCCGCGAGTGTTCCCCTTTAAACTTTTCAATAAAGTGTTTTTATCTTAACTCTGCGTCTGAGAGTCATAACCAACCGTGACACATAGTTGTAGTTCAAGAGTAATTGAATGATAAAGTATTCCACTCCTGTCCCTTTTACTAATGTAACACTGCTTACGTCAGAGCAGCAAGACTGTCTGAATGGATCGCAAAGAGGGACAATCTTCAGTGAGCATAAGAAAAAATATGAAAAACCTGTCAAGGTGGGGCAGGGTTTTCCTTATGCTCACAGTAAGAAGATTGTCCCTTGTTGGGAGCTGCCCGGTTCCAGAACCAGATTACATATCTGAGGGGAGGTGGCTTACACTAGGTAAAAGGGGCGGGAGGGGGATACTTTATCAATCAACTACTCTTGAACTACAACTCTGACAGTATTGAAATAACACTCTCCATGGCCCAAAAACTATGAAGATTAATTGGAGCTGCTGTGTTTGTGAAATATTACTATCCCTTTAATCCTTTGAATGCTAAAGACATCTCTGATGCACTGACATCTTTAGCATCCAAGGGGTTAAACGATGGATGGGCAGATTTGCTAGACCAACTGCTTCCTATCTGTCATTGGAATTTGTTGCTATGTGTATATGCTTCAAAATTCATGTTTCTATAAGCTTTTATTTTATTTTTTTATGGGAAAAAACAGAAATGTCAAATGATGTGTTAAGTCATTACATTTCTGTTGACAAAATACAGCACCATCTAGGGCAACACAATGAAAAGTTCATTACACAGTGGGCAAACACTAGGATGACTTGGTGAAAACTGTATTTATCTCCCCCTCCCAATTTACAGAACATACCAAATACTCAATAAGGAATGAACGCATTTCACATTGACCTTGATTACAGTGTTTATTAGGTAACTAGTTGTCTGTCCCAGATGGTGACAGGCAAAGTATATGGACTGCTTGTGGCCTGTATTTGTACCAGCTTAATTTTTGTGAGAGCTATAAGACACAGCTTCTGAATGTGGAACAACTTGATATGTACTAACCTGTTGTAAAGTTCCATGGAATAGTAGAGATGTTTCTCTGGGAACAAAAATCAGGCGAAACGTATTAGTGGAAAGTTAAACCCATTGATTTCAATGTGATAAATCTTTACAAACTGACTTACTAACAATTCCGTGGACACGTCATCTCACACACAGATGCATGGACATGCGTGCATAAACATTCTCACCCCAGTGGTGTAACTAGCCATTGAGGGACACCTGTACAAAAAATGTAAAGGGGCCCCAATCCATAAACATTTTCACTGGGTCATAACTAGAATATATTGGATCTTGGGGCAGATGTGACCCCCTGGGATGCAGTGTCTTGTGCAGCTGCACCTTCTGTATCCCCTGTAGTTACAGCCTGCTCATTCACCTCAGTTTGCCATGTAGGAGGAAAGGCCTTTCTCAGGAATTCCAGCAGGAGGTGGAAGGTCCTATTTTTCACAGATTTCCTTCCACATTTTCACCCATCCCAACTAGGCTACTCCTTTTCATGCCCCCAAATTTTACCCTCACTGTTATCTTACTCTTGTCCAAAATATTAATATATGCAAAGAGCTGGTCAGAGACTCTCAACTAGGAACGAGCCTGCTCTCAAATTGATGAGGCTCTATAGAAAAAGTTTCCCACCCCGTGTGAAATCTCTTTTAGTTCACTAACGCCTTTTAAAGAGAGGAAATATCTTAAAGCACATCATACTGATTCGACCAAAAGACAGTCCAACCATGAAGAGCTAGACAATGCCTCTCTGAAAAAGAGAAGCAGTCGCCCTAAGTTTTTGGCCTTGTCAGTGACATGCAACTGATCTCTGTAGGCACTGTGAGTAATGGGGTCCACATCTTGATTACCCTTTTACACTTAGGGTGACCAATCCCAAAGGTAATTTGCATATGCATATAGTTGGTCAGAGATGCTAAATTAGGAATGAGCCTGCCCTCAAGTTGATGAGGCTCTGTAGGAAAAGTTTCCTACCAAAGGTGCAATCTCTTTGAACTCAATAGTGCTTTTCACAGAGAGAAAATATCCTAGATCACATAATACTGATCCTATCAAAAGACAGTCCAGCCACAAAATGCCAGGCAATTCCTTTCTGAACAAGAGAGACAGTCAACCCCAGGCATACATTTCAGCCTTGTTAGTCCATGAGGTACAGCTGATCTCTCTAGGCACTGTGAGCAAGGGGTCCTCGTCTGGATTACGCTGTTACCCTTAAGGTGACCAATCCCAAGGGTAGTTTGCACATGCAAAGAGCTGGTCTGAGATGCTTAACTATGAACAAGCCTTCTCTCAAATTGATGAGGCTCTATAGGAAAAGTTTCCTACCCAGGGTGTAATCTCTTTTAGCTCTCTTGTGCCTTTCACGGAGAGGAAATATTCTTAAGCACATCATACTGATCCTACCAAAAGACAGTCCAGTCACAAAGTGCCGGGCAATTCCTCTCTGAAAAAAAGAAGGGTGAAAAGTATGTCTGGGGTTGGCTGCTTCTCTTGTTCAGAGTGGAATTGCCTGGCACTTTGTGGCTGGACTGCCTTTTGGTAGGATCAGTATGATATGCTTTAGGTTTTTTCCTCTTTGTGAAAGGCACTAGTGAGCTAAAAGAGATTGCACCCCGGGTAGCACACTTTTCCTATAGAGCCTCCTCAATTGCATGTATGTATCTTTATTTATATAGCACCATACATGTACACAGCGCTTAATAGAAGTTGAAATAATACAATACAAAAATACAGAACAGGGTTAAGCGCATTAAGCTAAAGTACAATCATTGCATTATTTTGGGGGGAAAGTGCAGCAAGGAAATCCTATACTGGGAATGGGACCCTGCCTCAAGGAGCTTACAATCTAATTAGAGTTCATGGTGACATACAGAGACAGTAGGAGGATGATTATACATGCAAGTACAAGGTGTGGTGAAGGAAGTGCAGAAGGTTTCTGATGTCACTATCGTTGTTCAAGGAAGAGGAATTGCTATACTGCTATTGAGATGCCTCCTTGAGCAGGTGGGTTTTGAGGAGATGCTTGAAAGTGATGTGGATGATTGGCGAATGGTGATAGGGAGGGCATTCCAGAGTCGAGGGGCATCCAGTGAAAAAGCTTGTAGCCGAGAGATGGCTCGAGATGTGTAGGGAGAGGATAGGAAGAACCCTTGGGAAGACCGTAGGGGACGGGAAGGGGTGTACCGGAAGATAAGAGCAGAAATGTAAGAGGGTGCTGAAGAACACAGAGACTAACAGTAGAGGAGGAGAATCTTGTAACCAATTGAATGACTTCAGGAGGGGATGAGAGGAAGGTATCTGGGAGAAAATGTGGTGATTCTTGCGGCTGAATTGATAACAGATTGAAGTGGAGAAAGATGAGAAGCAGGAAGACCAGAGAGTAGAATGTTACAGTAGTCAAGTCTGGATAGAATGAGTGCCTGAGATAGAGTTTTTGCAGTTGACATGCAGAGGAAAGGATGTATTTTGGCAAATTTTTTTAGGAAGAAACGACATGTTCTGGTGATAGCTTGGATATGGGGGGAGAAAGTTAATTTAGGATCAAGTATCACCCCTAGACAGCGTTCTTTGGGTACTGAGTGGATGGCAGATTTGTTAATTGTGATGGAGAAGGGGGTTGGTGGATGGGTTTTAGGAGGGAACTATCATGGTGCCTATGCTTTCTTCTGGCGACATTATGTCCGGGTTACTTCCTGATTACCTTTTATTGGCTACTGGGTTTTATCTCCGCCCAGTTCTACTCCTTAAATACTGAGCCCTGTCACTTCAGAGACGCCCTTTCATGGTGTTCCAGTTGCCAGTGCTTGTTCCTGTTATTCGTGTCAATTCTGTGTATGACCCGGACTTCCTGACTACTCTGCCTGATCTGTTCCTGCTCTGTGTACCGACCCGGCCCGGCTGACGTTCCTGCTCTGTGTACTGACTCGGATTGACTGATGTTCCTGCTCTGTGTACCGACCCGGCCCGGCTGACGTTCCTGCTCTGTGTACCAACTCGGATTGGCTGACATTCCTGCTTATCACAGTGCCTGTGATTCCTGTCACTCTCATCTGTGGCAGACACTGATTTGCTGAGTTGGTTTGGCCCGCCCCTGGTGACCTTTTTATACCTGGCTATCACATCTGTCAGATGCCCTTTCGTGGTGTTTCTGAGCCAGTTGTACTGTTGCTGTGTTCCTGTGTTCCGGATTCCTGTGTACCGAATCGGCTTGTCCTGACTATTCTCCAGTGTTCCTGCTTGTGTATGATCCGGCCCGTCTGACTACCACCCTTGGATCCTGACCCGGTTTGGCTGACGTTCCTGCTTGTGTATGACCCGGCTTGTATGACTACCTCCTACGACCCGGCCTGGCTGACTTCCTGCTCCGAAGATCGACTTCCAGCTTGTTCCAGTGACCTGCGTTCCAGTTGTCGCCGCCGCAACATTATTACCTGCTGTTCCAGTCTTTGTGTGGCTGCCTTGCCTGGTGTTACCCCGATCAGTGCAGTGTTTCTACCTGTGCAGAGCTGTGTGTTTGTACGCGTCCCTCATACTGCAGAGCCTTGCTGTACCGCTGAAAAGCCTCGAGTAAACGTGCTTTTTAACCCTAGCAGTGCTGCCTTGGCCCCACTCTCTCTACTCCAGTGTGAGCCTCGTTCTCGGTGATACTCCTGCTGAGTTGGCCGCTCTCCGTCGGCAACTCTGTACATCCTTGCAGAGTATTCACATCCGTTGGGCCGGTTGGGCACCTAAGGCTCTCTCTCATTGCAATACTGGGCGATTCCGTTATACCGAATGGTGGCAGGCAAAGGCTTCTGCGCTAGCAAATCCGTTAACTACGCCCGTGGGGCTATTGGCTCTTGCACGTCATATCCCAGTGTCCGGTTAAGTCTGAGGAGGCTTGGCAGCTCTTGCATTGCAGGCCGGTTCCAGCTACGCCCGTAGGGGCTATTTTCACTTGCACTAGCAGAAGCAGTTCCAGTGGGTACGCCCGAGGGGGCTAAGTGGATTCCTGTTCTGCTTTTTATTGAACACCGTGGCGAGGCAGTCCTGTATCCAGTTTATGGTGAACGTTGTCTCCAGCACAGCCTTATAACACCCAGGGCGTGCCAAACATCCACATCTGAGACTGACCGTTATCAAGGACTTAACCCTCTGTGGTTATATTCCATTCTACTGCTGTGTATTTGTACATGTAATATTTTTGTGCATTTACATTTGTATCTATCAGTCTTCACTGCCGGTGTATATCAGCCGCCACTAGAGGGCGGACCTCTGCCTTACCTTACTCTAAATAAATTGTGTTTTTATTTCACACACTGGTCTGAGAGTCTTTAAAAACCGTTACACTGCTCTGTGTACCGACCCGGCCCGGCTGATGTTCGTGCTCTGTGTACTGATCCGGCTCGACTGATGTTCCTGCTCCATGTACCAACCCGGCCTGGCTGACGTTCCTGCTCTGTGTACCAACCCAGTTCTCGCTCTGTGTATGTACCCGGCCTGGTGGGTGTTCCTGCTCAGTGTACCTCCCAGTACTACTGTCCGTCCAGCCCGTTTGGAGGTCTCCGTTGCCGATTACTGTCTCTGACAGCAACTGGTTTCCTCCATCTAGCACTGCACTTGCAGCGCTGTTCTGTGACCCTGCATCATCATTGCACTGTTATCCTGTCACTTCAGTGTCAGATCTGTTGGTTGCACCCGGTACACTTGACCTGTCCACTCTTAACTCTGAGGTTGGGTTCTGTCTGGGTGCCTCATTCAGTCTCCACTGCTTGGCAGTTCTGTCCAGGTCTGAGAGTTCGTTCACCCATCACGGGTTGGTGCTATAGCGCTTCAGGGTCACAGTCTTCCCTGGGATATTCCCTGAGATATTTGACTGGCAGTATTGTGTGTCCTCACTTATCGGGTAGTCCTGTCATTGTTGTCAACAGAACCCTACAGCCGGTGGCCTCCGTTAGGAATGATACAGCACCTGTATCACGATGCCCGTGATTGCTTTCCTGTCATGTCATTTACCAGTAGGGGGCCCTCCATTGGCTGTCTGCTTTCAGCCCACCCTGTATTGCCTATTTAAACCTAGCCTGGGCACCTTTTGGGTGCCCTTTCGTGTTGTCTCTTTGCTGCTTGAGTCTACTCATCGTTCCTGTGCATCCTGGGCCCTTTGCTGTGTTCCTGCTACCAGTATTCGTCCTGTTCCTGTGTACCTGTCCAGTAGTTCCTGCTTCCGTCTGATCCGGTGCAAGTCTCCGCTTCCTGCTACCAGTCCCCGTGGCCGTTCCAGATTCCGGTTGATCGTCTGTATCCTGGTTCCTGCTTCCACCTGCTGGTCTCCATCCAGTCCTACCGCACACAACTGACGTTCCTGTACTGCCTTGGCGACATTTCTGTCTCTGCTGGCTATTCGCACAGGGTACTGGTTTGCTCCATAGCCGTCCGGCTGTTTTGCGTGTTACCTGTAGCTTTCCACATACAGGGTACTGGTTCGCTCCACTAGCCACCCGGCTGTATTGTCAGTATTGTTTAGCGTTCCACGAACTGGGTACTGGTTCGCTCCTCTATCCACCCGGCTGTATTGTCATGATCATTTAGCGTTCCACATACAGGGCACTGGTTCGCTCCTCTAGCCATCCTGCTGTATTGTCTTGATCATTTAGCGTTCCATGTACAGGGTACTGGTTCGCTCCTCTAGCCATCCGGCTGTATTGTCGCTATCATTTAGCATTCCACATACTGGGTACTGGTCCGCTCCTTAGCCATCCGGGTGTTATATTTCAGCGTTCCAAGTGTGTGGGCAATGGTTCGCTCCACAGCTCCGGCTGTTTCCACGTATGTGTATAGCACTCTTCAGTATTAGGTACTAATTCGCTCCTTAGCCTCGTTGTCATTCCTGTGACAGCTGCAGCCACCTTTCAGTCACTGAGGCTTAGTGGTCACCATTAGTGTTGAGCGAGCATGCTCGGCCGATGCTCGGATCGGCTCGAGCATCGCTCTGCTCGGCACATGGCGGTACTCGTACGAGTACCGCCATGTGCTCGCCCGGCATGTTCGGGTGGCGGGGATCTGTGCCGAAGGAGGCACAGATCTGAAGACGCTCCGCTGGACCACCAGGGACTGGAGGTAGGGGGCATTGCGGAGATGAAGGGGGCATAGCGGAGATGAAGGGGGACATTGCTGAGATGAAGGGGGCATAGCGGAGATGAAGGGGGACATTGCTGAGATGAAGGGGGCATAGCGGAGATGAAGGGGGACATTGCTGAGATGAAGGGGGCATAGCGGAGATGAAGGGGGCATAACGGAGATGAAGGGGGCATAGCGGAGATGAAGGGGGACATTGCTGAGATGAAGGGGGCATAGCGGAGATGAAGGGGGACATTGCTGAGATGAAGGGGGCATAGCGGAGATGAAGGGGGACATTGTGGAGATGAAGGGGGCATAGCGGAGATGAAGGGGGCATAGCGGAGATGAAGGGGGACATTGCTGAGATGAAGGGGGCATAGCGGAGATGAAGGGGGACATTGCTGAGATGAAGGGGGCATAGCGGAGATGAAGGGGGACATTGCTGAGATGAAGGGGGCATAGCGGAGATGAAGGGGGCATAGCGGAGATGAAGGGGGACATTGCTGAGATGAAGGGGGCATATAGCGGAGATGAAGGGGGACATTGCTGAGATGAAGGGGGCATAGCGGAGATGAAGGGGGCATAGCGGAGATGAAGGGGGCATAGCGGAGATGAAGGGGACATTGCTGAGATGAAGGGGGCATAGCGGAGATGAAGGGGGACATTGCTGAGATGAAGGGGGCATAGCGGAGATGAAGGGGGACATTGCTGAGATGAAGGGGGCATAGCGGAGATGAAGGGGGACATTGCTGAGATGAAGGGGGCATAGCGGAGATGAAGGGGGACATTGCGGAGATGAAGGGGGCATAGCGGAGATGAAGGGGGACATTGCTGAGATGAAGGGGGCATAGCGGAGATGAAGGGGGACATTGCTGAGATGAAGGGGGGCATTGACCAGGCACCCTCCCCTCATCAGAGCAGGGGGTGCCTGGTGTAATGCTCGTGTCGCCCCATTCAATTCAATGGGGCTCGGGTGCTCGGCCGAGCACTCGAGCCTCAGGGGGTGCTCGGTCAGAGCACCCGAGCACCCGAGCATCGGGGTGCTCGCTCAACACTAGTCACCATTCTTACCAGGCTGCCTTGTCCGGTATATTGGTAAGGCCGTTAGAACCTATCCTATTCATCTTGGGTTGCCTTACCCGGTATTGGCAAGGTCAGTAGAGCCTGTATTTGCCTCCAGTCTATTGGCTGCCTTGCCTGGTATATTGGCAGGGCCGGTAGAGCCTTTCTCTTCTGAGTACCTACTTCCTGGCTGCCTTACCCGGTATATTGGCAAGGCCGGTAGAGCCTGAATTCGCCTCCTGTATATTGGCTGCCTTGCCCGATATATTGGCAGGGCCGGTAGAGCCTCTCTCTCCTGAGTACCTACTTCCTAGCTGCCTTGCCCGGTATATTGGCAAGGCCGGTAGAGCCGAATCATTATCGTACCAATTCCTTGGCTGCTTTGCCCGGTATATTGGCAAGGCTGGTAGAGCCGCATCAGTATTGTTATTATTGCATTCCTGTTAATAAAGATTTATTTGTTGATGTGTATGTTACACATCGCTATTTCACTCACACAGATTCTTTAATCTTAGTCATGGCCACAAAAAAAATAAATATATGGCCAGAAAAAAAATAAATATACGCAGCCGTTCGCTAATCTTGAATTTTCATGCACAATTCAACAAAATTATGCGCAAACCTATTCCCTAGTTGTTTTCACACGGGAAATAGCGTTTGTGCATGTTTCCTGCACCGCTCCATAAGTGAGAGAATACAAGGCGTTCCAAGATTTTAGATGCGAAGGGGAGGAGCAAAACTGGACAGTAATTTGAAAGACAGGTGGGGTCGAGTGAGGGTTTTTTGAGTATCGGTCTGACTATTGCATGTTTGAAGGAGGATGGAAAAGTTCCGGTAGAAAGAGAGGAGTTAAATATATTTATAAGGCTGGGAGCAAGAGTAGTTGTGAGCCTTAATAAGGTGGGAGGGCATGGGATCTAAGGGCTGGGTAGTGGGTGGAGAGGAGGATAGTGGAGAATGAGCTGAGGGTTGCTCGAGGAGGACTAGGAATAGGGGGATAGAAGGAGAGGATGAAGAGGATATGATTTGTTGAATAGACTGTATCTTATTTTTGAAAAAATCTGCAAAGTCCTGTGGAGTGTTGGAGAAAGAGGAGCAGTTTAAGGTTGGGGGTTTGAGAAGAGAATCAAAGATTTTAAAGCGGTCACATGGGTTAGATTTGTGGGTAGTTATGAGGTTAGCGAAGTAGTGCTGTTTAGCCTGAGTGAGAGCTATGTTAAAGGGATAGTAATACTTTGTTTTATCTTTATTTTATTTTGTAGGCATTAAAAAAAACATGAAGAATGATATAAGTCTTATCTCTCAAACCTTTATGGTTTGAGAGATATTCACAAGCAAAGTTTCCCCTCCCACCCCTTTTACCTAGTGTAAGCCATCTCTTCTCAGTTGTGGAATGCAGTCCATAGACCAGACAGATAACAGAAGGGGACAATCTTCTTTCAAAGAGAACAATGAAAGCCCTGCCCCCCTTGACAAGTTTTTCAGGTTTTTCCCTTATCTTAATTGAAGATTGTCCGTCTCTGCAGTCTACCTGGGCACCTCCCTTCTGTTCTGGCTGAGCAGTGTCACATCAGTAAAAGGGGCGGGAGGGGGATACTTTGTCATTGAATTACTCTGGAACTACAACTCTGACAGAATTGAAATAACACTCTCCAAAGTCCAAATACCATGATAATTAGTTAGAGCTGCTTTTGTTATGGAACATTACTATCCCTTTAAAACAGGATAACATGAATTTATAATGGTGGAAGTTGGCAACAGAATGAGACTTTCGCCAAAGATGTTCTGCAACTCGACAACAGGTGCATAGCATGCGGGTTGGTGAATTTAGCCAGGGTCTGGGATTCCTGTGGCGGGAGTGTTGACGTTGGAGGGGAGCATGCAGGTCCAAGGAAGATGTTAATAAGGTGTTAGATTCATGGACCAGAATGTCTATGTTAGTAGTAGTAGGGCAGAGAGAAGAGAGGGAAGTCTGCACAGTCGATGCCAAGTCTGCTAGTTTGACTGAGTCTAGGTTCCTGGTTAGGAAGGATGATTTAGGGAGGGCAAGGGAAGGTATGTGAGAGAGTGTAAAGGAGATAAGATGATGATCAAAGAGCGGAAATGGGGAAATTGTGAAGTCATAGACTGAACTGTCTCTGGTGAGGACTAGATCAAGTCCAGTGACTTTCCCTGTGATTGCTGGAAGCAGTCCACTGTTGAAGGCCATATGACAAGGTCAGGGAGAGAAATCGGGAAGCACTAGATGAGGAGGCATCATCAACATGTAGGTTGAAGTTGCCAAGGAGCAATGTGGGTGTGTGTGAGGACAGAAAGACAGAGAGCCAAGTTTCAAATTCAAAGAGAAAGGAGGAAGGGTTGCTTGGTGACCTGTAAATCATGGCTATCAGGAGAGGGACAGGGGAGAAGAGCTGGACTGCATGTACTTCAAAAGAGGTAAAGGAGACTGAAGGAGGAAGGGACAGAGGCCTGGAGCAGCAGCACTGAGAGAGAAGATGTCCCACACCCCCACCCTTGCCATCAGGGCAAGGAGTGTGAGAGAAAGATAAGCCACCATAGGATAGAGCAGCTTCAGCAGATGAGTCAGAGTGTGAGAGCAAGGTTTCAGTGATAGCGAATAAGTTTAAAGAGTTAGAGAGGAAAAGGTTGTGGGTAATGTGGAGTTTGTTTAGTTGAGAGCGAGCATTCCATAATGCACAGGAGAAGGGTGGAAGGGATGGGGGAGGGAGGGGACAGTTAGTAAATTGTTAGGGTTAGCTCCACACAAGGAGCGGGTAGGCCTCAATCTAGTACAGACACAGGCAGGAATGTAGGTGGGGCCAGGGTTGGGAGAGATGTCACCTGCAGCCATGTGAAGAGTTGCAGACAGGAAAAGCAGGTGAGAGGAGGATTTGCATGTGTGAAGAGGTGTGGGTTGTTTCTTGGTGGGTGGATATGAAGAGTTAAGGTAACAGAACAGCTCATGTAAGCAAGTCATTGGAGAGTGTAAGAGGGATGGAGATATAGAGATTGATGAGCAGGTAGGAGGGCAGAAGGTTTTTGATATTTTGCACAGTTAAGGTGCCAGAAACAATAATAAGAAAATTAATAGATGCATTATGTAATGAAAATATAAGCTCAGCTGGGTGAGAGGTTGGATTATGTGAGTGATCAGTGATTTGCCGGCAGATTGCTTCAGCTGTCTAGATGAAATGTAGTACAGTTTTTCCTTCCAGACCAGAACAAACGATCAGTAGATTCAGTTGCAGCCAGATCTGATTAAAAGGTGAGGAGTCTACACTGATGAGATGTCAATACAAGGGTTAAACATCAGCAGTGGATGAATGGTGAGTAGATTCTTCCCAATGGCATACGTCCCAAGTGTCCCTCTTTAGGAGGGACAGTCCCTCTTTTAGACCCAAATCCCTCTGTCCCTCTTTCCCACCCTGTTGTCCCTCTTTTTAGGAGATCAGATTGTGTGATGTGTATCATATTGTTCTACAGCAATAAAACTCACATTAATGTTTGTTTAAATGTCAGTATATCTATATATATAAAAGAAGACTTTGTGCCTGCCAAAACACACCCAGGGGAGGCATAAAGCAGGAGTTACTACTCCTATTGGGTGATTCAATCATGCAGGGAGTTGGCCCGCCCCCACTATGCAGCCCGCCCACCACTATCAAAGTCAGAAAAAAGCAATATGGCCGCCACTTGCTCCTACACCACAGACAAACATACATGCCCCACTCACACAGCACCACAGAAACACACACACGCCCCACTCACACACACAGACCACCACACACACATGCCCCACTCACACAGCACCACACAAACACACACACATGCCCCACTCACACAGCACCACACACACACACGCCCCACTTACACAGCACCAAACAGACATGCCCCCTCACACACACACAGCACCACATACACACACAAAGCCAGAAATAAATATGGCTGACACACACACACACACACACACACACACACACACAGTCACTCACCCTGACTCCCAGAGGCCTCAGCAGGACCTGTACTGCAGCACCAGAGGAACAAAATTGCACTCAAAGGGTTAAGGTAGGTCCTCATTGCTCAATTATTTCTTCACTGTCATCATTTGGCATGCAAGACACAGGACAGACAGCCATCAGATTCACACTTAACCCACTGACTGCCACAGGGTTGTGTATCAAGTTTTACCCCTCAGGGAGTGTGTTCAAACCCCTCACACTGTAAACTTGCATTTCTCTCCCACTTCTCCTCCTTCCCCAGCCTATTACTAACACTTTTCCATATTTATGTTAAGCCCCGCCCCCTACTCGCGATTAAGCCCCGCCCCCTTTTACCCCAGATTGCCCCATTGCTCTCTCCACATCAGCACCACATGAGGGACTCCACAAGTAAAAGTTCACAGGTATTACACACTCATGCCCCACTCACACAGCACCAAACACCCATACACACACACAAAGCCAGAAAGAAAGATGGCTGACACACAGTCACTCACCTTGACTCCCAGTGGCCTCAGCAGGACCTGTAGTAAAGCCACTGAACGGTGCTGCATCACCAGGGGAACAAAATGGCACTCAAAGGGTTAAGGTAGGCCCTCATTGCTGAATTACTTCTTCACTGTCATCATTTGCCATGCAAGACACAGGACAGACAGCCATCAGATTCACACTTAACCCACTGACTGCCACAGGGTTGTGTATCAAGTTTTAGCCCTCAGGGAGTGTGTTCAAACCCCTCACACTGTAAACTTGCATTCCCCTCCCACTTCTCCCCCTTCCCCAGCCTATTACTAACACTTTTTCACATTTATGTTAAGCCCCGCCCCCTACTCGCGATTAAGCCCCGCCCACTTTTAACCCAGATTGCCCCATTTGTCTCTCCACATCAGCACCACATCAGTCCCCTCTAGGGACTTCACAAGTCAGTGTTCCCAGGTATGAACACACTTCCCACTGCTATTTAACTCTGACATTCCTCTCTATACCTTAACCCTTTGAGTGCCAGAGGGGTACACAACTCATGAGCACATGTGTTTCTGCTCATATATGTTGCGTGTCTGTGTGTGTACATCTCTGTTACATATGTGTGTCCATCTCCAGTGTGTCTGTGTGTGTGCGTGTCTTTGCATGTCTCTGCCGCTCACTGTGTGTATGTGCATACCTCCCAACATTTCACAGGGCCAAAGAGGGACACGTTAGTTTTAGGTGATATTATTGGGGGTGTGGCTGGTGGGCGGGGCATTAGTAAGAATTTTTAGGTTATTTCATGACCTATTACTGGCTATTTATGTAACTGAATAAATGATTTAGTGCAAGACCAAAGTATTTTATTTGCACAGACTAATGTATAAACACATATACTGAAGTTTATTGCTTTATTGCTATAGAGCAAAGTAATACACACCACACAGTCAGGGCTGGTGCAAGGATTTTTGCCACCCTAGGCAAAACCTAATTTTGCCGCCCATTTCGCTCCGCCCCTTGTGTCCCACCCCTTTATACCCTGCCTACTTATACCCAACCTCTTTTCATGATCGTCCTCTCTCTGCCCCCTGAGCCACTCTGCCCCTGTTCTGGAGATGCCTGTAAGAGATGCCCCCCACCAGCTCCAACTTGCCCCTTATCAGATTCACTTTGGCCCACCAGCTCCACTTTGCCCCTATCAACTCCAACTTGCCCCCATCAGCTCCAACGTGCCCCCACCAGCTCCATTTTGCCCCCTCAGCTTCACTTTGCCCCCTCAGCTCCAACTTACCCCCATCAGCTCCACTTTGCCCCCCATCCTCTCCAACTTACCCCCATCAGCTCCACTTTGCCCCCCATCCGCTCCAACTTGCCCCCACCAGCTCCACTATGCCCTCTCAGCTCCAACTTTCCACTATCAGCTCCACTATGCCCCCAGCAGCTCCAACTTGCCCCCATCCGCTCCAACTTGCCCCCCCATCCACTCCAACTTGCCCCACCAGCTCCACTTTGCCCCCCCTCAGCTCCACTTTGACCCTCATCAGCTCCAACTTGCCCCCATCATCTCCAACTTGCCCCCACCAGCTCCACTATGCCCCCTCAGCTCCAGCTTTCCCCTAACAGCTCCAACTTGCCCCCATCATCTCCACTTTGCCCCACATCTGCTCCAACTTGCCCCCTCAGCTCCACTATGCCCCCTCAGCTCCAACTTGCCCACCATCACATACCTGTATCTCCCGCGCAGTCTTCTCTTCAGTAATGCAGAGCGCGGCGGGAGATCATGACTCCCAGCGCGCTCTGCATTACTAAAGATCCGACCAGATGAGGGAGCGCTGTAGCAACACAGACCTGACTGTGTTGTGGTTCCTGGCGTGGTGTGTGTGTGGGCGCAGCTGTTCTCCGCTGCATGCCCGCACCCCCAGTACGTGTGCGCCCTAGGCCGGCGCCTACCTCGCCTATAGGTGGAGCCGGCCCTGCACACAGTCTGACCTCCTAAAAAGAGGGACAACAGGGTGGGAAAGAGGGACAGAGGGATTTGGCCCTCAAAGAGGGACTGTCCCTCCTAAAGAGGGACACTTGGGATGTATGGTATGTGTCTGCCTGTATGCTGCATATGTCTGTGTTTATCAGTGTGTCTGCATTTCAAATGGTCATAACATGATTACAATGGTCATAACATGACGGGCAACGCCGTCCCATGTTGCTAGTGTGTTTATAAATTAGTCTGTGTAAATAAAATAGTTTGGTTTTGTTGTAAGTCATTTATTAGGTTACACAAGAAGGTGTCAATAGGTCATGAAATAGCCTAAAAATTATCGCTAATGCCCTGCCCACCAGCCACACCCACAACAACACCCCCTAAAACACAAGTGTCCCTCTTTGGGAATTTGAAATGTTGGGAGGTATGCAATGGGTTATGTTCTTGGGGTTGTAGATCAGCTGAGTTCACTGACAGATGAAATGAGGTACTTAGAACCAATGTGACACTAGCAAGAGAGCCCAATCAGGCCCATTTGCACATCGAGAAAAAAAACATGTGTTGCAATTAAGCAATGATACGGATGTTACCTGTGGGAGACAGAGGAATGGATCAGGATACATCCACATAGTTCCAATACACAAAACAGGCAGCCTAAGAGTCTAGAAGAAACTACAAACTAACTTTATAACAGATACAATTTTAAATTACAGTATAATCTATTTAAACTCAGCTAAAACTCTACAGTAGACTTAGAAATCCAAACTTGGAGAATCCAGGCCCTGCTGGGCAGGCTCGGTCTGACCAACAAATTGCATACACAATATCAATATAGTCATGTGGTTTGTGAATCAGGGTCATAGCATACAGGAAACCTTAAACACCACAAGTAATGTCTGCTGCAAAGTGTCAGGTACAGCATAATACATCTTTGCTCCAAAATCTGTTGCATAGATGAGAATGGAGAAAGCAGAACCATGGATCTTCTTCTGAACAGAACATAAACAAGGGGATTGGTAATGAATGGACAGAGGAATCACAGGAAGTAGTTTAGGTATGACATACCCTACAATATCATATAAAGAGAAGTAAAAAGTGATATAGTTGAAGAGCCCGTGTACATGGGCCACAGTGCCAGCCAGTCGCGGGGCAGTCATGCACAGTAGAGACTGCCTGCTCTGTGGCTGATACTTCGAAGCACCCCGCTCCGTATCAGCTGTGTCACGGGCAGTCTCTACTGTGCATGACTGCAGCATGCGCAGAAGTCTCTACTGTGCATGACTGCGTAGTTACAAACTTTTTAGCGAATTATTATAGAGGATGATTCACTTCAATAAAAATGTCTAACACAACATGTAAGTGATTATGAGAGCTCTTTCAAAATTACCCAGGTTGTTTTAGACTATGTTTATATGGGAAACATCATCTCAGTGCTTATGTTTGCATCATGTTGCCCACCCAAAACATACAGTGGGAATAGGATCAGGTTGTCACACAGGTGGTAATTGTCTATGCCTGAAACAACCTGCTACTGTTTGCTACAACTTTCCTGCATTTAGTCCATTATATAGTATCACTGCTCAGATATCTCACGCTGATGACTTCAAGTTAGCACACAAAGTTTCCCAAATTAAATAATTGAGGAATGTAGTGCATTATACTGCCAACCTCCAAACATTTCCTGTTCCTGAAATGTAATAACATTGAGACCATGGTCATTAACACACAATTGCAACACAATAAAATAAGTTGATGAGACTAAAAAAAAGACATGAGTCCATTAACTTCAGTCATGCCGTATTAACCTGTTCATCCAGAGGAAGGCAAAAAATCCATATTGAATTTATTTCCATTTAAGCCTAATGTGGGTAAAAACCATTTCTTCCTGCGCTGACTCCAAAAGACATCCGAATATTTCCATTGATAAATATCCTATCTGCTTTGAAATCATTGAATGATAAAGTATCCCCCTCCAGCCCCTTTTACCTAGTGTAAGCTGCCTCCCCTCAGATGTGGAATCTGGTCACTTGACCGGACAGCTCGCAGCAAAGGATAATGGGGGAGATTTATAAAAATGGAGTTACTGTGTAAATTGTCTTTAGAGTGGAGTTATAATGCATTTAGTTATTTATAAACTGTGTAACGTCAGTTTTCTTGCATGTAACGCCAACTAGTAGAGGTTGAGGAAAATTGGTGTTAGGGAGAAGAAAAATATTGGCACAGCGAATTTATAAAGAATTGTCACAGCTTGCGATACAATTGCGACAATATTATCGCTAGAATTTTACCACCATGTGTAGGTTGTTCTTAAGCATTTCAGGTGTTAAAATATTCAAGTAACGCCATATTTATAAAAACTTGTTTAATACATTTAAACATCAGACCTGGCGTTACCTTCACTTGCCATGCTTTAAGGACAGTTCTTCAAAAGGTCCGAAGAATGTTTTTTTGTAAATCTCCCTCATTCTTCTTCCTGTGTGCATAAGGAAAACCCTGCCCCCTTGACAGGTTTTTCAGTTTTTTCCTTATGCTCTGAAGATTCTCCCTCTCTGCGATCCATCCAGACAGTCTTGCTGCTCTGAGATGAGAAGTATTACATCAGTAAAAGGGGCGGGATGGGGATACTTTATCATTCAATTACTCTAGAACTATATCTGACAGTATTGAAATAACACTCTCCATGGCCCAAATACCTATGAAGATTAATTGGAGCTGTTTTTTTGTGAAACATTACTATCCCTTTAACGCAACCATTTTAATGTTGGGTGGGAGGGTGCTGTGAAAGGACAATGTATTTTTATCTGAATTCAGTGTATTTATTATTGCTTACTAATAGGTTGTCCGGTAATTATCAAGTAAACACAAACACAGAAAAAACAGAATGATATAAGACTTTATGGCTGTTTTATCAAAAGATAGTTACTTATTATACATATCCATTTCTGATCACTTGCCATTCCTTAGAAAGCCAGGCAGCTGCTTCCAGAAGTTCACTTAACCCCTTAACGACCCATGACGTGCCAGGACCGTCATGGGTAGATTTACTCCAAGGACCCATGACGGCCGCGCAGAGCAATGGGACAGCGCAGGCTGGTTGTTACTAAGTGCCCAGGTACTGGGGCACTTAGTAACAACCAGTAGAAACATTGTTGCAACGGGATTCGCTTGATGAGCGAATCACATGTTGCAAAAGCCGAATGACAGGGACAGTATTTGTAAATACTGTCCCTGTCACATCTCTCTGCCTCCCTCCATCTTGAACACTGCTGAGGGGGAGAGAGACAGAGAGACATTGTGTCACAGCGTTCCAAAGTGTCCTCTAGTGTTCCTGTGGGAAAAAAGTAAAAAAAAAAAAAAAGGATAAAATTAACCATTTGATCACTGTTCTGCATTGATCAATACAGCTCCCCCCATCTGATCACTCTAGTAGTGATCAGTTTGCTGATCTGTGGTACATCCCCCATCCCCCTTGTATTTTTTAATTTTTTTTTTAAATAAAATGTGATTATTTTCTATAGTTTAGTAGGTAGTTGGGTAGGTTTAGTGTAGACGTGTGTTAGGAAAAGGTTTAGGGTTAGATTTAGGTTTAGGAGTAGAGTAGGGGAAAAAAACAAACAAAAAAAATATATAATTATTATAATTTAGATAGGTAGTTGACTTGGGTTAGGTAGGTTCAGGGTATATGTAGGTCAGGGTAAGTTTTAGGGTTAGATTTTGGGGTAGCATAAGAAAAAAAAAAAGTTTAGAGTAAGTGTACAAAATGCAGTGGAGGTACAGTTTAGAAGAGACATATGCCTTTTTGGCGTCTGAGTCAGAAGCCACAGGCACTGCGTCAGACTTTGAAATAATGCATTTTTTAGAGAGTGAGAGCAGCTCTAGGGATGACGCTGGGCCTTCTGTAAAGAAAAGATGTACTGCCCCAAGAGCTGCCCTGGCAACTGCCACAGCACCTGCCCAAAGAAATGCCCCAAGTGCTGCCCAAAGAAATGCCCAAACACCTGCCACTCCTGATCCTAATGAATGGGTATCACCAATCAATTTATGCCCACAAATCCCAGAATTCACAGGCAACCCAGGGATTCAACTTGATGTGGAAGGATTTACCCATGATCATTTTTTTTTATTTGTTTTTGGGGGAAGACATTTTGGGGGAAAGTGTGTCCCAAACCAATTTGTATGCAGACCAGTATATTGCAGCCAACCCTACAGCTTTCGTTGTTAAGCAAGAAGTATGAACACCCACAGACATCACAGAATTTAAACAATTCTGGGCCTTAATAATGGCAATGGGGATTAAAAAAAAAAAAGCCATATATCCGATCCTACTGGAGCAAAAACCCCATATGTGACACCCCTATATTCCCCAAGACAATGACCAGGTCCAGATTTAAAGTAATTTTGCACTTTATGCATTTTAATGATAATACCCTGTGCCTCCCAAAAGAACACCCCCAGTATGACAGACTGTACAAAATTTGTCCCCTAATAAATAATTTACATAAAAGGTTTGCCCAAGTATATATGCCCCAAAAAAGAAATTAGTGTAGATGAATACCTAATGAAATATAAAGGCAGGTTAGGGTTCAAGCAATACATCCGTTCCAAGTTTGGTGTTACATTTTATAAATTGTGCGAAAGTGCCAAAGGATATATCCAGGCTTTTAGAATTTATGAGGGCAAGGTCAGCCAACTTGATCCTCCTGGTTGCCCCAAATTTATGGGAACAAATGGGAATATCGTTTGGGATCTAATTTACCCCTTATTAAATAAAGGTTATCAGTTATTCGTTGATAAATATTACATTAGCCCCCTTTTATTTAAGTCTCTTTTGTTTTGTGCCGTGGCCTGTGGCACTGTTAGGCGCAATTGCAGGGAGTTGCCTAAAAAACTCCTAGATACCAAACTAAAAACTGGGACGTCCTTATCTTTGTGGCAACAGGAGCTGCTGGCAGTTAAGTTCAAGGACACAAAAGGTGTGGCAGTCACTGTTCGTGGAAGGAGAGGGGTACTGACAAAGCCAGTCTGCATCAGAGACTATAATAAAAACATGGGGGGAGTTGATCTGTGTGATCATCTAATGCAGCCATAGCTCGCAATGAGAAAGTGTAGGGCATGGTACAAAAAAGTTGCCATCTATTTGATGCAGTCTGCAGTACATAATTCATTTTTAATTTTCAAACTGGCAACCCCCAATTCAAAATGTAGCTTTTTACAATATCAGCTACAACTCATTTCCCTATTTTTGTTTCAAAGTGCACCAGAAATCATTCCATCAAGACCCAGGGAATCACACTTTATTTATAAAATCCCCCCAACTCCCCAAAAGAACAAACCACAGAAACGCGCCAGGGTTTGCTACAGCAAGGGAATATGGACAGACACCACCACTTACTGTACTGATTGCCCTTCCAAACCTGGCCTCTGCTTTGGTGACTGCTTCAAGGAATACCACTCAGGCACAATGCAGTAGTGCTGTAAAGCTTCTTTTATTATCTGGCCACTTTCCCCCCCCTGAAATATCCTGTTTTTTTATTTTTCAAAACACATCCCTCCTTAGATCTAACAAGATCAAAATATAATGGGAAGCAAAGCACCCTAAGTTTTTTCCATCTCTGCTAATGGAAACACACATGTTCCCTACTGGGCCCAGTAGCCCCCCCCAAACCCTGACAAACCTATGCATATGGGGCATTGCCGTACTCAGACGATATAACTCACCACTAATGTAAAGCACTTAAAAAATCTGCACATATCATCTGATTGAAATCCAGAGCAACACTAAAATATAATTGTGAAAAAATGGTGTTTCACTGCCTTACTCCAGATTTTGGGATGGGTTGGTGATAGAGTGGCTGCGAAAAAATTGATAAAATGCAAATAGAATGAAAGCCAGGGTTGACTACTCTTCTACAACATATACTTTTGGGGGTAAAATTAATTGCAGTATTGTCAAACAGTCCGAAATGAGACAAGGCACCAGCTGTAAAAATGGCAGGTCTGTAAAAGGAAACTAACATGTTCCAACTGGGCCCAGTGGCTCCCCCAAACCCTGACAAACCTATGTATATGGGGCATTGCCATACTCAGAAGCAGGAGCTGAACACTAATCAATGGAGTTTATAAAATCTTCACCTATTCTGTGCTTGAAATTCACATCAACATTGAAGCTTAAGTGTGAAAAATGCGTTTTTTTTGTTTTTTGTTTTTTTAACTTACGTCAAGTTTTCACAGGATTGGTGGAAAAATGGCTGTGTACAAAATTTGAAAACACACCTAAAACGAAAGCCTGGGGTGTCTACTTTCCAAAAATATACACTTTTTGGGGTAAATCTTAGAGTGGAGCACTGTTACACAGCCCCAAATGAGACATGGCACCAGTGACGCAAGGTGTGAAAATTCAAAGTGTGAAACTGGAAACGCCCATGTTCCAATTTGGGCCCCGTAGCTCCTCCAAAGCTTGAGAAACCTATGCATATGGGGTATTGCCATACTCAAAAGAAGAAGCTGAACACTGAACAATGGATATTTTTAAATTTTCAACTAGTGCTTAATATCAACAGTAATATTAAAATGTAAGTGTGAAAACTGCAAAAAACAAAATATTACCACAATTTTGAAAAATATTTCTGGAAAAATAGCTGCATAAAAACACCAGAATTCTCCTGATTATTTACCTTATGTTGTCTAGTTTTCAGAAACATATACCTTTGTTGGACATTTTTGGTTCTGACACCGTAAACTAAGCTATGATGCTCACATGCCAATTGTTGAAAAATTACAAGTTGGAAATAATGGCGTCCATCTTGTAATAATTTCCTTGTAAATGTGAGAAAGGGATTGAAATACTAGACATATGGGGTACTCATATTCAGGAGAAGCAAATTAATAGTATTCAAATCATGACAGGAAAATAAGCAACATTTTTTTTTGGTTTTTTTTTTGCTTTTTTTTTTTTCTATTTTACTCAAATTAAACAATGAGGTATTCATATAATTGTAGTATCAAAAGAAAGCTCTGCTTAAAAAAACAATATATAATTTGTGTGGGTGTACAAAAGGAATTAAAGAGAAAATATGGTTGAACAAAGACATAGTCAAAAAAGTCAAAATTATTCTGGTCCGCAAGTCAAATCGAACTCAGATTTTCCTGGTCCTTAAGGGGTTAACCAATAAAATCATGAATTTTCCTGGATAGCAAAAAACATGGTTAAATGATAAACTACATATATGTCAATTCACTTAACCCTTTGAATGCCAAAGAGGTATCCAAAGAATTTGGTATCTCTCGGGTACTCAAACTCTTAGACACAAGTCTGGCACTCAGAGGGTTAAACATTTTTTATGATCATTTCACTTTAAGTACCAAAGCGTTGTGCAACTTATTTTGAAGAAATGTGTTGCTCTTCCTCTCTCAGAGTGTTAGTGTCCAAGTTCAGTAACACAGTGGAAACTTAAAAGATAATTTTTACAGTATCTGAGACATATTCCTAAGAGATACATTATTATGCAAAGGACAGATTCCCTTTTATACTGATGTAATTTAAATGTGACTTCCAAAGCTAAATTAGAAAACAAATGTATGCTGTGGTATGATTACCCTCTGCTGGACAGTGCAGGAACTTCACAGTAAAATTCTTTTCTTCAAGTGCTTCTTCGCAAAATGAATTTAGTTCATTTGGTTTCAACCAGTTCTCCCTTTTGTTGTAATTTTACAATTAAATCCTCCTTGGAACATTAAAAAAATAAAAGTGCTATGACAGCAAAAACAATCTTACACATTATACACGATGGATAGACAAATTGGAAGTGCAGTCATGTAGTTACATTTTGTCAGTTCATTAATCCTTGGAGTTCCAGAGAACTGGCCAATGCTTTGCAATACTTTGGCTACTTCTGTTGCACTCAAAGGCTTCACACCTTTGACACTAATTTAGAATAAGGCTTTTATTGTTTTTTTTTCTAGTGAACTAAAGTGATGGAAGTGATTTTAATAGGTTTACAGAATAAGCAGGGCTGGGTTTACATCCCAGGTGCCCTTAGCTCCACCCATGGCCACACCCCCTTTCCTCACCTAACCTCACCCACAGTCCCATCCCGTTTCCTGCAGCAGAAAATGCCCTTGATCTATAACAAGCAAGAATGAAAAAACAGCTTATACTGAACCTAATCTACTAAGAAGCTGGAGCAATTCTGGAACAGACCAAATGCACCATGGGGCACAAATACAAATTCTTCAAATGGCTGTTCCTTTAAATGGGGATTTTAATACCAGAGATGTCTACAATGCATTGTAAAGCAATGCCTTGGTGACCACTCTGGCATTCCAGGGATTAAAAGGGAATGTACTGAAAAAAAAAAACTAGATATATTGCTTAAACACATTTTTGAGTGACCAAGTTTAAACAGGAAAGGGATCACATAACTTGTCACTGACCGATCGATTAATTGCAGTGGAGTGAATATAGCAATATGTTTCCCCTAAACATCACGCACTGGAATCAATTTTCTAACCATGTGCCTGTCTAATACAATTTACTAAGTTGCACCAAAAATTGTCCCCTAAACACTTACACCAAAGGGAGTACAGTAATTAAGTCTGTGGGCGTTTTTTCCTTTGTACCTTGTTTAACCCCTTGAGTGCCAGAGAAGCAACCAAAGTATTGCTTCACAACGCATTGGGCACCTCTCTGGCACTCAAAGGGTTATTGCAAGGTACTAAACAAGGAGTAGAGGAAATGACATGATTTTATGCCATTACCTTGGTCATGCTCTATATAAATATGCAATACGGTATTAAGCAAATGGGCATTCATTGTGATCAGCGATTCTGTGCACCTGTAGTCAATGAACTCATTTTTCATATTGCTGTAATTTAGGGCTCGATTCAAATGTTGGCGTTAAAACCAACATGAAGAAAAAAACTGCCTTCGATCGTTAAGCAAGACCAGGTAACGTGAGATTCAAATCTTCCTTACCTAGAAAGCCTAACGAGCGATAACCAACAAAATACACGTTAATCTTAAACCTGCGTCGCATAGAAAATCTTACCTAAAAACACACGATAAAAATGTTACCTAGCACCACAGCCAATCACAGCACTGCAAAGTATCAAGTTCAGTCAGAAAATCCAAAACCCACGTCTCCAGTTCTGAACAGCATTCTCTGTGCTTTTCCCTACCCAGCCACTAGGGGAACACAGAGAAGGCTTTCAGCACCATGGACAGCTTTGAATGCCATAGGGATGTGCACTGCTCACCCCTATGGCATTCAAAGCTGTCCATGGTGCTGAAAGCCTTCTCTGTGTTCCCCTAGTGGCTGGGTAGGGAAAAGCACAGAGAATGCTGTTCAGAACTGGAGACGTGGGTTTTCTACCCTTACTTGTGTGCTGTACTCCAAAAAAAATAGGCGTTAGATTTCTGGAGAGAAATGTTGCAATTTAACGCGAGTTAGCCCTAACTCCAACATTTGAATAGCTTTTGGCGTCGTTTGTACATTATCCTCTATGGGTGAGATCTTGCTGTTCTGGCGACGGGCGATGTCTGTTTCAGAACTGGCATCGCTTGTTTCTAGTAGAACATTTGCATTGCTCAATTGACGTTAAAACCAGCGTCTCCAGTTTTTTCTGGCGACGCCAACATTTGAATCGAGCCCTTAGTCTCCTGACCCCATGGGTTAAAATAAAAGTTAACCCCTTGAGTTCCAGAGGGGTAATCGCTGCAACGTGTTATGTACTCCTCTGGAACTCAAGGGGTTAAAAGCAGCTACACCTGTCCATTAAGCTCATAGTTTCATTCATAGACATTGCTTTTTTTTTGGTAGAAATCTTAAATATGCACGTCGCTAATTAAGGCTATTGCTGACCTTAATAGTAAGTGCTGAACTTCTTGACTTGCAAGCATTTAGGAGTCTCACTGCGCAACCTACTGGAGAAAGGGGAGTATTGCTGTGTCCAAATTTATAACTATATTTATTGAAATTTCCAGACAGTGAAAAGTAATGTAGTATGTTACACTTGAGAGTATTCATACACATACAGGAAGATTTAACTTTACTTTTGCATTTATTTTTGGATGTTGAAGGAAGGAAAAGTGAAAAGGCAAAGGGAGGGTAGGAGTGAGAGAAAATGGGAGAGACAGGATTTATGGATGGATGGGGGATGAAGAGGAGGGATGAAGTGGAGAAGGGGTTTTGGGAAGGAGATGGCTGACAAAATGATTTACTCAAAGAGATGAGCTAAGAATGAGAGGTCATCCATAAAGACTAGAAGAAAGGTGCTTTTGACTAAAACAAAGGCAGGGGTTTTTACAGTAAGGGTGACAAAGCTATGGAATTCTTTGCCTTGGGATGCTGTGCTTGCACATACTGTAAGTAACGGATACCTATCTAGCACAGAACAATTTTGAGAATGATGAAAGTTGGCTTCAAAGCAGATAGGCTGTTGATCCAGGGTACTATCTGACTACCATATGGAGTCAGGAAGGAATTTTTTTACCCACCTGGGGCTTAATTAGAAATGACATTTTTTTTATATTTGCCTTCTTCTGGATCAATAGGGGTGACTTGGCATGCGCTGAACTTGATAGACTCCTGTCTTTTTTCAGCCTCCAACTATGTTACTATGTACAAGTAGGGGATAGGAGGAAATATGAAGGGAAGAGAAGCAGGAATGAAAGGGAGATGGAGGAGATTAATGGGGGCGGGATGATGGTGTGAAGGTGAGGGATGAAGTGTAATGATGAAGACAAAAATACCCAACCACACTCTTAAAGGGATAGTAATGTTTCATAATAAAAACAGCTCTAATTAATCATCATAGTATTTGGACTTTGGAGAGTGTTATTTCAATTCTGTCAGAGTTGTAGTTCCAGAGTAATTCAATGACAAAGTGTCCCCCTCCCGCCCCTTTTACTGATGTCACACTGTTCAGCCTGAGCAGAAGGGAGGTGCCCAGGTAGACTGCAGAGAGGGACAATCTTCAATTAAGATAAGGGAAAAACCTGAAAAGCTTGTCAAGAGGGGCAGGGCTTTCATTGTTTTCATAGGAATAAGAGTGTCCCCTTCTATTATCTGTCCAGTCTATGGACTGCATTCCACATCTGAGAAGAGATGGCTTACACTAGGTAAAAGGGGCGGGAGGGGGAAACTTTGCTTGTGAATATCTCATAAACCATAAAGGTTTGAGAGATAAGACTTATATAATTCTTCATGTTTTTTAATGCCTACAAAATAAAATAAAGTTAAAATGAAGTATTACTATCCCTTTAAAGAGGCCAACATCCATGGCAGCAAAATCAATTGGTTTATTGCAACATTCAGACGTGGACATCAAGACAGTAGATCTAACGCATTTTGCACACTAGGTGCTTAATCATAGATCAAACCTTTATTCCCACCAAACAATCTTTAAAAGAGATACAACGTTGAGGCTGAGTCAATTAACTAATACATAAAAATATCGCACATATGCATCAAAACATTGTTGCAACCCCTTTTACATACAGAATGTGAGAGGCTTCTGGGAATGAACAACAGCACAATGGCCTGTTCTTCGGCTAGTCACTGCCTAGAAGCATCACATTTTAGCTCTCTAGTGCCATTACAGAGGAGAAGTTTCCACGTACATATTAGACTAATCCTACCCAAAAGGGCGGTCCAGTTCCAAAATGATGGGCAAGTCCTCACTGCACGAGAACAACAGCTAACCCCCGACGTATGTTTTGGCCTGGTTGGGCCTCGTTAGGAGGGTGCAGCTGGATTCCCTAGGCACTGAGAGCAAGGGGTACACGTCTGGATTACCCTTCACTCTTAGGGAGACCCCTTTTACAAAGGAACATCCTCCCAATAAAATGCATCCAGACTAAAAGGGAAAGTCCCATAAGTAAATAGATATACAGCTCTGACCATATCCAGAAAGTATCATATACAGGAACAAAATAAATATACATCTCAAAACAAAAAAATACCATAAAAACAATTATATTAATGTTATGAATATTAGATGATAATTAATTACTCCAGATTAAGTCATGTAATATCATTTAAGCATTAGAATATATCAATGTACAGTATAAGCAAAATGAAAAGGACTGGCAAACCAGTCGAAGTCTGATGTCAGAAATTATACATGACAAAAACTATCAGTCTTTGCACAGGGTGAAGATCCAAAAACGTCTCTTTGAGAAAGTCTCAAGGATAAGTCACCGCCCCCTGACAGGGAGCTAGACCCTTTCTATTCCCTGTACAGTGAAGGCAGAAGTATTAGAACCATGTACTTGACAAAAATGAGATGATACTGCTGTTTTCAAATCTCTACATGCAGTATTACTGATATGTTCTCTAATGCGTTCTTTTAGAATACCACTCGTTTTCCCAACATATTGGACATTATATATATTACATAAAAATTACATAAAACATTTTTCATGGCAAAGTTTTTGTATTGTTTTGTATCATAAGATTCATTCATTACCATTGAATCAAATGTCCTGGGTCCTGGATTGTTTAAACCTTTTAGAAGTGCCAAATCTTCCGGTACCACACCTGTACATTCCCGCCATATGTAACCAGGTTTGTATAGAATCTCAGGTATCACCCTTAAACCTACTGGGAGACAGTCTTGCAGCAAGAGTGGGCACTTCTTGGGAACAAATCCAAAGCCTTTGTTCAATGTACATTGTAAATTTTTGTCTGCCACAATAGTAGGATTCGTTTCTGAATCTTTTTGATCTGGTAAAATTCCACACTAAATACAATACTGAAAATGAACTGTTCTCCTGTTGCATTATTTCAATTAGACACAACCACCCCATTGTCCAAAAGGTCTCCACGATTTTCAATGTTGTGTAACAGGAGCTGAGCACTCGGAATTATCTGTAAAAATACTTCTTTAATGAAACATAATTAAAAACATCTCGACGTTTCAGTCCCCCACCGGGACTTTCATCAGGAACAATTGTTCCTGATGAAAGTCCCGGTGGGGGACTGAAACGTCGAGATGTTTTTAATTATGTTTCATTAAAGAAGTATTTTTACAGATAATTCCGAGTGCTCAGCTCCTGTTACACAACATTGATTCACTACCTGAGTTTGGTAGCACCGGTCCAAATAATTGATCTAGTGAGTGCGGGAGTCCTACTCTAACGTCTCCACGATTTTCAGCAATGGACAGAGCTCTATCCAACATCCATCTTGGGTAGCCTCGGTGCAAGAATCTATTATATAGATCCCCCACATGCATCCCAAAAAAGCACATAGGTAGATGTTCTTTTTTGGATTCAGTGCAATGATGAAGGGCATAGATTTGGGGAAGGGTAAAGGGGAGGACTGAGCTGAGATGAAGGAACAATTAAGGGTTGAGGGATGAAGTGGAGAGAAGAAACAGATAGGAAATAGAGGGGGCAAATGGATCGGGAATAGAAGGGCCGAATACAAAGTGCAAAGGGTGATGGCATGCTGGATAAAATGGGAGAGTAAAAGTTGGAAGAAGTGATGAGCCAGTGAGATAACTCAGTGGTAAATTCCCTAACTACAGAGCCTGTTGAAACCTCAAGGTTGCCGGTTCGAATCTTGGCAGGGTCAACTCAGCCCTTCAATCCTTCTGAGGTTGATAAATGAGTACCATTGATTGGGTAATAATAACATCTATTACTTCAGCTGCCAATTTGGTTAATTCCAAGAGCGTGTGATGAAAGCGCTTTGAGTCTCACTGGGAGAAAGGTCTTATATAGATACTATTTATTATTTTAGTATATTGACCTTCTAATATCCTTTTATTACTCTCTTCCTTTAATACCTCATTATAAAGGAGAAATGTATAAAAATATATAAACTATACAACAGAGCAGTAGCAGTTTCAATTTTATGCAAAACAAAATCAGATAAAAAGTATCATTGATTCCCAAAGTTGCTTTCAGTATTGCATTTTAAGCCATATGCAAAGGGAGAGTAGTTTTAGTGATTAGGTATCAAAGACACCAGCAATTTGTTTTGCAAATCGATTAGAAATCAGTTTGTTTTGCAAATTGATTAGGAAGACACAAAAAAAATTTCAGATCCATGAGAAACGATTTGAAACAAATCACTTAGGGACAGTGGGAGGAGGAGAGAGGGTCAAGGGGAGGGCAGGAAACATTTAAGAGGGAGGGCGTGGGGTCAGAGCTGCTGGAAAGCATGGTTGATAGAGTGGTAAGGACCACAGAGGAAAAAGGAGAGAGAGAACGGGAGAAATGGAGTGGGGTAGAGACAGAAAAAGGGAGATAAAGAATGGGGTAAGGGGTAGAGACAAAATGGGGAGGGAGAGAGAAGAGACATGTTATCAAGCAGTCCTGCCTTTCTTAGTACTAATCCATTTAACCCTCTGAATGCCAGAAAAGTATCCAACGTATTGTGTTGCAATGCATCGGATACCTCTCTGGAACTCAAAATTTTAAGAAGCTCTCCTACATTGTTCAGACATGTGACCTGGACCAGAACCTGTTACTTGATGCCTGAAGACATACGAACCTGCTTATCTTACTTGATCTCTTTTCCTGCAATCTGATTGGTTCAAACAGCAGGGGAAACAAAACAAAAACACCTGTTTCACAAGACATGTTTTGTGTCTTGTGAAATGTTTTGTTTGAATTCTAAACTTACAGAATTCTCTCATTCCTTGTTGTGATTCTCTGACAACAAGTACCTGCCTATGTGTTTCAAGCCTGATGCTTTAACCCATTGATTGCCATGCTCTGCAATTGGTTGGATACCCCTCTGGCACTCAAATGGTTAATAACTCTTTGCATGCCAGAGAGGTATCCAATGTACTGCAATACATATACTAAAACTGTTAAACCTCTTGGATGCTAGATAGTTAAAAACTCCATTTAACCCCTTAAGGATGGCCAATCGCGCATGCGGCCGTCACTTAAGGACCATGGACCATTGTTTTTATTTTCTTGTAGGCTCCCCGAAAGGCGTGCAGCCGCGTGGGGAGCCTGGAATTCCATGGGTCCTTAACGGACAACAGCCCATGACGGTCATAGGTCGTTAAGGGGTTAAAATAATGTGAATATTTGGCACTGCACTTGTCCCTTCTGGTGCTGTTGGTGTGCTCTAGTCCTCTTGGTAGATTAGTGTCTTTTGTCCAGCTGCTCTGCAATGTCATCATTACTCATGTATCAACAGACCTGGAAGCTGTTAAAAGTGTCAGGGGTACTCCAGTAACAGGGCCAAGGCTTCATTCCAAGGGATGGTCATGGATACAAAAGTTTCTTATTGACAAATTAATAATAAACTGAATGCATGGGATGTGTCTTTAGCATCCACTGTGTTAAATAGTATACATTCACCACCATTTAAAAAATATTAAAGGGATAGTAATACTTAAAATGTAAAAAAATATATGTTGTAGGGTTTATCCCCCTGAGTAAAACAATAGTACTCCCACTGCTGAAAGGTGTTTCATTCAAAAGTTATTAATTTTCAAAGATACATTTTTTAGGTGCAATATCACAGTGGCCTGAAATTGTACAGTGGCACTGTTGCTACACCATCCTATGGAGATTTATGGTCCTGGGACCAGAGCTGTCCATAGGATCGTGTAGCAACAGCTCCACTGTACAATTTCAGGGCACTGTGATATTGCACCTAAAAAATTCATCTTTGAAAATTAATAACTTTTGAATGAAACACCGTTCAGCAGTGGGAGTACTCTTGTTTTACTCAGGGGGATAAAACCTACAACATATATTTTTTTACATTTTAAGTATTACTATCCCTTTAAGTGAAAAAAAAAAATCCCCTGCAGTCCTGACTGAGCTCCTTTCTGGGCCACTGAGAAGAAAACAAAAAATACAGGGATTGGTTTATATATGACCAATACCTGTTTACATTTTTCTGACAACTGATTTGGCTGAGAGGTGGTAGAGAAAGTGCCCCGAGTAACTCCACCACCCAGCCAATCACAGATGAGGGGAAGGTGTGACACAATATATGATCCCACCTTTGTACGTGTGGCTAATTGTAGCAGTCACAGCAGTGGAGGGGTTAACCATGTTTTTGGAATGGGGGGCTATTATAATGATAGTTAAAGCATAACTACTACCTATAAAAAGTTGCCACCCAATAATTAGGCATATGGCAACTAGCTTCGTAATACTACTGTTATCTTCCACAAGTACCGCGTTTGGAAGTAATTCTGTTTTTTCAGAGGCTGCCAGCCAGGCTTAGATGTAGACATCTTGCTCAGACACATCTGTGCGCCTGCAGTCTCTATCCCAGTCTCCTCCAGGAGGCATTGCATGGAGCTGAAAGGGACTGATGGCGTAGGCGCGTAGATGGCACTACAGCAAGAAGCCTGTCCGTCCATCTCTGAAGAAAGATGGTACTTGTGGAAGATAATAGCAGTATTAAGAAGCTAGTTGCCATATGCCTAATTATTGGGGGGGCGACTTTTTATTGGGTGGTAGTTCAGCTTTAACCCCTCAATTGCCAGAGCAGTGTGATTGCTGCCCTCCGGCAATGCAGGGGTTAACAATTTCTGTTGACGAGGTGGATAGGGGTGGTGGCATTTTCTGTATGTTGTTTTGCTTGGCTGTTAACCTCTCCATTGCCAGTGGCAAATATGTCGGAAGAGTGATCGGATACATGGGAGAATCCAGGGCTGGATTTCTATCCCAGGCACCCGTAGGCAAGGCATGCTAGGCTCCCTTATTCCACACCCCTGACCATACCTCCCACTCCTCAAATAAACCAGTCACCAGTCCCATCTACTATTTCCTGGCACAGAAAAAACCCTTTGCCTATAACAAGCAAGATCCAAAAAATAGCTTTAACCCCTTAATTGTTACACAAATCTCCAACGAATTGCTTTGCAATACTTTGGAGATCTCTTGCATCCAAGAGGTAAAATAATAGCCTGTAAAGGGTTATAAGACTGTTGCAGGGACTTTGAGATTGCTCTGGCAATACCTACAATTCAGAATGTGGGTATGGCCAGAACAGTTGAGGCTCCCCTCAAAATTTGGCACTCTAGGCAGCTCCCTACTCTGCCTGTTGGGAAATCCAGCCCTGGGAGAATCAGACAGCGGTCTGGGGACCTGATCCAGCCTTGGGCCTTTCAGCTTCTCTTTAGAGTCATTTTTGGAGCATTTTTCAGCTCAAAAAGAATTCCTACACAGCATTTGGGTTGAAAAAAAAATTCATTTGGTAATGAAACTCTGAATTGTGGTCAGAATGTGATTTCGGAATACAGCAGCTGGAAATATCAGCCAACCCCCCACCCCCAACAATTTTGCAAATAGTAGAACAATTCCAGAGCAAACCAAGTGCACCATAGGGGATAGCTAAACATTATATAAAAAAAAAAATCCAGCAATTTAAATGGGGTTTTTAACCCCTTGAATGTTAGAGAGGTCTCCAACAAATTGCAAAGCAACAGTTTGGAGCCCTCTCTAGCATTCCATGGGTTAAAAGCCCAACTGAAATCACTGGAAAATGTAATTTGTCACCTATGATTCAGATGGATTGCTCTAGAGTTGATTTTCTTAATAAGGCCCTTAATGTTTTCTATACACTGTTTAACCCTTTGAGTGCCACAGAGGTATCCAGCACATTGAACTCAAAGAGTTAAGTAATACATGCTATGATTATAAATATATATATAACTATATATATCAAAGAATAAGCCTCATTACATAATTTATGGTACCTCACATACAGAACATAATTTGTGTCTCCTCAGAAAACAAACACACATTGAACAGAATGCCTCATTACATAATGTGTCTAATTAGGAGGCACAACTCCCATTGGGTGATTCAATGGGGGCATGTTTATCATACAGGGAGTTGACCCGCCCCCTCAAGACCACCCACCACCAACTGACAAAAAAAATATAGCTGCCACTCACTCCTGAAGTAGGGGATATCAATAACTTCTCCTGGTCCAAACACACTCTCACTCAGGATCATGACCCCACAAACACACTGTTTCACCTCCCACAGATAACTGTAACCCTCCATACACAGTCACCTCCCACCGATAACTGTAACCCTCCATATAGTCTGTCACCTCCCACAGATAAATGTAACCCTCCATACACACTGTTTCACCTCCCACAGATAATTGTAACTCTCTATACACTGTTTCAGTATGAGGTTGTAATGTTTCCATTAAATACAAACTCAGGGATAAACTTAATAGCAACTCTTTTATTTAACCCTTTCAGTGCCAGAGGGGTGTGCAACACATTGCTTTGCAATGCGTTGTGCACCCCTCTGGCACTGAAAGGGTTAACTCTTAATTTCTTCAGTCACCTCACTGTCTGTTTTCAACTGTCACTCCTCCACCTCCTGCTCTTTCTCCTTAAAGGGAGAGAGATGCTTTGCTGTATGTTACAGAGGGCAAGCCTCAAACACCACTTTCTATTTGACCCCTCAGCATATTGCTACGTTGCCTCAACTGAAGAGCCACTGTGTGTTATATTGCTATGTTACCTCAGCTTAAGTAAGGAGTTACTGTTCAATGGAGGAGTGATTTAAATCATTCAGGGAGTTGGCCGGCCCCCACTATCCAGCCCACCCACCACTATCTAAGTGACTGAAAAAACAAAATGGCTGCCACTCGCTCCTACACCACAGACTCACACACACACACACACACACACACACAGAGTCCCCAGGGATCCCTCCACCAACCTGAGGCACACAATGAGCTGATCCAACAAAGAGAGGGTGGGATCGGCTCCAGTGTACCTTCATTTGTGGTATCCACAACACAACAATGCTTTCGGCTCCTGGTGCACAATGTGCTTCTGCTGCAGGAAGCCCAGCTGCTTCATGTAGCTCGGAGGCAGGCAGGCCCAGTACCAAATCCTTCATGTTGCCCCTTCATGAAGCACAACACTCCACCCCGCAACAGCCCAGTCATGCGGCCCTTCAAGGAGCTCTCTAGAAGCAGCAGCTGGATGCGGCTATTACCCGTGGCTGAGGGGCTGGAGACAGACCATGCTGGGGCCACTCTGTAGTACACACAAGCTTCTTCACAGCCGCTCTTTGCCCACTGTCACACACCTGGCATAAAAAAACATACATGCCGCACTATAGCTGCTCCAACAACACACACCATCCCTGCTCCAACCACACACACCATCCCTCCTCAGTTCCTGCTCTCGGTGCCTGGGCTGCGTCCCTAGTAACGCTCCTGGCTGAGGCCTGGGGCAGGAGGTGTCTTCCTGGCCAGGGAACCGGGCCGGCGGTTGTCTGGCAGCCTCTGAGTTTGCATGTACAGAGTCCACTTCAGGGGCTGTGGACTCCATGACTCTCGCTACATACTGGGACAGCTGGTTAACCCTTTTAGTGCCAGAGGATTAAGCAACACAATGAGCAATGCTTGCCTACCCCTCTGGCACTTACAGGACCGTAATAATATCTGTATGTGCGTGTGTGTGTGTGTGTGTGTAAGCATGTATGTACGTGTGTATATATGATCAACGTCTGTATATGTCACTGTATCTGTGTGTGTCTATGTATGTGTGCAATATGATTTTTTCTGCTTCACACAGTACACAAAAAACATCATCAGTCAATACAGCTAAATGAAATGTACAATACAAACAAACACAAAAAATTCTTACAAAATACCTTCAACATGCCACCTACAACATTTCAAACAAAAAATGCTACATAACACATACCCTACTACAATGACAGGCAACGCCGTCACATGTTGGTAGTATATATGTATATATATATATATATATATATATATATTACATCTTGTGGTAAGGTCCCTTCAAACACAGTCAGGAGGTTGTAACTTCAATGCAGTTTATTGTAAACAGCAACAACAAAAGAAAAGTCTCTTTCCAATTTTAGGGTATGCTTCCCCTTTAAATCAAACAGGTTTTTGACCCCAAATAAAAAGTACAGAAATAAACAGGCCTACTCCTTTCAGGAGGCTAACTCACAGTAGTTCCCTCACTACCAGTTACTGACCCAGCTACTCCTGGGTTCCAGTACAAAAAAACAAAATCAGTATACGTGCAATCTTTTCAGTTCAGCTTTCCCACCATTCCTTGGTTTCAGAGGCAGCCAAACAGCTTGCAGGTCTCCAAACACACCATCCCAGTGCAGTCTGACCACACCCTGCTCTTTCAGACCTACTATATAGGTCTGAGCTAATTAACCAGGAGCAAGTGTGCTAGCAGAGGCAAAAGACAAAACGTAACCCTTTAATCGCTGGGATAAACTGCTTGTTGTAGCCTATGGCTGACGTATACATGGTCCTGGACTCTGTCACTATATATATATATATATATATATATATATATATATACATTTTTTGATATATCACCAAACACTGATATTGGGTAAACTAGGGCTCCCCTGCACTCTAAGTACTTCTAAAGCAAAAAATATAAAAAGAGGAACCAAATACTGCTCTCCTAGTATTCTGCCAGTGGTTAGAATCCAGAACAAAAAGAGAATGAAAAACAATGTAGGAAAGTGCAGATGCTTCAATAAAATCACAATTTATTATACATACATATATATCATATTATAAAACATATAAATATATGACAAATTACTAGGAGTCTCCTACTACACCTATATATATCCCCAATGTGCTATAGGTACCATATAGCCATATATAAAAAAAAAATAATATATATATATATATATATATATATATATATATATATATATATCCTGGTAATGGACAAAAAAAGATGGTAAATTTCCAATGAGACTACCACAACATAATGGTACTGTAAGATATTACTTGGGTAGCCCCATTAGACTGTCATCACAATCCTGCCGTATATCATTACCATCGCACAATCAAGGCATTGTTATTTTGGGCATCGACAATCTATTTTTTGGCCCATAACAGAGTATCTCAGTGGACATTTACCATCTTTTTTTGTCCATTACCAGAATATATATATATATATATATATATATATATATATATATTATGGCTATACAGTACCTATAGCGCATTGGGGATATATATAGGTGTAGTAGGAGACTCCTAGTAATTTGTCATATATTTATATGTTTTATAATATGATATATATATATGTATGTATAATAAATTGTGATTTTATTGAGGCATCTGCGCTTTCCTACATTGTTGTTCTTTGTCTCTCTCCCTCTCTCTCTCTCTCTCTCCACACATCCTATATAATAAAAGGCCAGAAAGTTTGTCACGATGCAGTCATGCGCAGTAGAGATTGCCCGCATTCGGCCAGTCTGTACTGAGCATGATTGTATCGCGTGAGTGAGGCAGCGCAGTCACGTGGAGAAGTGAGGTAACGGCAGTACGCAGAGCAGGTCTAGGTAATGTTAACCATTTGAGTGCCAGAGGGGGACCCAACACACTCAAAGGGTTAAGAGGCCAGTCCTGCTCTGCGTACTGCCGTTATCTCACTGCTCCATGACCCATGCACATGGGCTTTTACACTAGTATATATATATATATATATATATATCCAATGTCACACATTCAGGGTCCTTATGTAAGCAAAAGGTAACTATGTTCATTTTAGCTATTAAATTTGTGCCATGAGAGATACAAATGCGTATTAAAAAAATCAACAGAGCTGAGGACTTTATTAATATCTAACCCTGATAAGATGTATGGGACTCTGAGCCTGGCCTTGGCAGCACACACTGTCCACGTATTAGTATTTCAAAACTGATTGTGGCGGGAGATTCAGACAGAGGAGATCTGCCAAGTATACAGTGCGGGTTAGAAGCAAGAGTTTCAGAGATCCAGATACCTCCAGCATTTATATTTATCTTTCAGGTCCAATTCCAGTCCAGGTACCTGGATCTTCTAGTAACAGAACAAAACCATTCTGAGATTCCAATCCTGAAATGTCAGTACTGGACTCTAAAACAGCCTGAGTTCCTATTACTACACTACAAAATATCCAAAGTTTACAGTACTGGAATCCAAAATACTCTGAGCTTTTAAGGTGGGAATCAAGACATCCTGAGCTTCCAGTAACAGACTCCAGAACATCCTAAGCTTTGAGTAATAAGCTTTGAACATCCTGAGGTTACAGGATTTTGCAACAAAATATCCTGAGGTTAAAGTATCCTGGTCCAAAACATCCTGAGTTTAAAGTATCTGGCTCTAAAATATCCTGAGGTTCCAGTATCGAACTCCAAAATATCTGCATCTCCAAGTACCTGTCTCCAAAACACCCTGAGGTTCCTCTATCATGCTCCACAACATCCTGAGATTCCATTACTGGGCTCCAAACACATCCTGAGGTTCCTGGTACATCGCCAAAAACTTCCTGAGGTTTCAGTATCTGCTCCACAAACATCCTGAGGTTACAGTATCAGTATCCAAAACATCCCAAGCTTTCATTACCAAACTCCAACATACCTCAGGCTTCCAGTACCAAACCTCCAAACATCCTGAGCTTACAGTAATGAAGTCTATAAAATTCTGAGCTTCTAGTACCAGACAGCAAATCACCACACACTTCCTAAATCAGTGAACAAAGACAAAGCTTCTAGGATCGGGCTTCAAAGCAACATGAGCTTCTAGAACCATATTGTTCTAAATAAATCTGAATAATTCCTGACCAGCCAATTAAAAGATCTAATAGAACCAAAGGTCAATTAAACTGGCCTGGGCTGTTTAGTGATCTGGTCCAGCAAGTAGGTTATAATCTGATCTATGAAAAGATCTAGTCACAGATTAGTGATATTCAACCACAATCTGAACACGTCTATCGTTGGAAAGTATGGGGAGCCTGGAGTCTGTTCATCGCAGGTGCTGCTACCTCTCAGACTGTGCTACAGGGACCTGTGAACAGGGTAAGAGATCAGTATTGCTGGGGCACTATCCCCTCCCCTTACCCACTGCACCATTGTTACTATATTATTTTCTATGAGACTGATGGAGATAGATAACAATATTGGAACCTACAATCCACTCCATATCACTTTAGTGGCCATATTCAGGAAACTAAAGATGTACATATTTAGTTTCCCATGCGTGATGCAGTTGGTTTGCTCCTGTTAGGGCGTTATATATAAAGGCAAACTGAAGCTATCCTGGAGCAAACCACCTGCACTTTAGGGGGCAAATAAACCTTTGAAAAATGTCAGTCTGTTTAAAGTGTGTTTTTAACCCATTGAATGCTAGACAGGTCTATGCTTCGCATCCACTATAGACCTCACTGGTATTCAGGAGGGTTAGAGGTCCAATTTAAAGGGACACTATAACCTTAAACAACTTTGATGATTCTGAAAGGTTCATTCACAATCACATATGAATTGTATTAGCTATTTTTTATTAGGTTTTTTTATTTAGTTTAATTGATTATAATACTGAAGGCGTGATAAACAGGTACCTCCTCTCTTATCCAAACATTACCTCCCCCACTAACTGACACCTAACAGCTGAAAATGTCCAACTCCCCTAGCACTGAAAGTATTAAAGGGATAGTAATACTTAAATTTAACCATAATTCATCTTGTTAAAAAACAAAATTAACCCCTTGAGTGCCAGCAATGTGTTGCATACCCCCTGGCACTCAAAGGGTTAAATGACCCCAGCAGCATCTCTGCTTTCAAAGTTTCCCCTCCCCTGATGTCAGTGATCTAGCTGACTGCAGGGGAATCTGGTCAGCAGAGCCAAGATCGTGTGATTTGCTTGAAAGCACACTTAGGAGACCATTTCTGTGAAGGATTTCTTCATCAACAATGCAATCTTGGCTCTGCTGAAGAGCCTCCGCTTGTTCAGGGACAGAATTCCCCTTCAGTCAGCTAGAGTGCTGACGTTAGGGGAGGGGGAACTTTGAAAGCGGATATCTCTCAAACCATAAAGGTTTCAGAGATGCCACTGGGGTCATTTAATTTGGATTTTAAGGGCTACAAGATGAATTATAGTTAAATTTAAGTATTACTATCCCTTTAAAGGCATAGAAAGGTTTGTAAATAAATGAAGCACTTTACATACCTCCCAACATTTCAAATTGCCAAAGAGGGACACTTGTGTTTTAGGGGGTGTGGCTGGGGGTGTGGCTGGTAGGTGGAGCATTACCAAGAATTTTAAGCTGTTTTATGACCTATTGATACTAATTTGTGTAACTTTATAAATTATTTATAACAAGCCCAACATTTTATTTACACCGACTAATTAAAAAACACATATACTGATGTTTAAACAAACATTAATGTGAATTTTATTGCTGTAGAGCAATGTGATACACTTATATACACACCGCACAGTCTAATCTCCTAAAAAGAGGGACATAATAGTGGGAAAGAGGGTCAGAGGGATTTGGGTGTAAAAGAGGGACTGACCCTCCTAAAGAGGGACACTTGGGAGGTATGACTTTATAATCCAATTACTCTGGAACTACATAATTGTAGAGATTGATAATGCCACTCTACATGTCCCAAAAACTATAAAGAATAATTGGTGCTGCATTTATTTTGAAATATTAGTACTCCTTTAATTATCAATGAGTGTGTGTGTGTGTGTGTGTGTGTGTGTTAAGTTGCAGCAGAACTGACTAGCGTGGTGGTGACCTAAGGGATTGATGTAAAAAGCTTTCACAGAAGTGAGTATGGTTGTGCTGCTCAGTGCAATAATACAGTCATTGGCAGCCTACGTGAACATCAGTCATGTTTGACATGCATAGGACCGTTCACTATGGGTGATATAACTAAGGCCTGGATTTACAGTTTTACCTAAAAACATCTCTATAGCCTTCAATGGAAATATGTTAGATAAAACAAATGAAAACACTTACCAACTGCAATGGCATCCAGGCCTAACATAGTGACTGGAGAGGTTTTTCAAACTTCATACAATTCATAGAACTGGACATATGTAGGGAAATATTTTGCAAAACATGATCACACTGATATTTGCTGATAGTCCCTACTGAGTTGAAAGTCTGTTTTGCAGATTGAGGCATACTTGCTAATTCATAATAAATCACAGCTACTCCTTCCTCGAAGATGTAACAGTACAATAGGGATTCATCTGTTGAGCATCAATATGTGTAATAATAGGATGTTTGTCAGAAGCCATCATGCGCAGTAGAGACTGCTTGAATGCTCAGAATGCTGGGAGTTCTGTGCTGGGAGCATTCTGTGTTTTCGGGCACTCTCTACAGCGCATCTCGTGAGTGACAGCATTTACAGAGCAGGACGGACCTTTTAACCCTTTCAGTGCCGGAGGGGTATGCAACGCATTGCAAAGCAATGCGTTGCGTACCCCTCCAGCACTCAAAGGGTTAATATCTCCAAGACCTTGGCCCTTATACATGGGCTTTTACACTAGTATGTGTAAAAAAAATCGATCGGTGCACGTCCTATCTCTCAAACCTTTATGGTTTGAGATAGTATCATGGTGCCCGTGATCCTTGTTGCAGTGTGGTAACATTACTACTTCCTTTTTTCCGATGCTGGATTCTTATTGGTCCCAGGACCTGACTCCATCCAGGGCCTGCCCTTTTATACCCTGTCATGTCGTTAGTCTGGCGCCCTTTTGTGGTATACCTGAACCTAGCACTAGTTACTGCTGTTTCTCTGTTGGTGTAAGACCTGGCCTGCCTGACGATGCTCCTGTGTATCCTGATCTACTGCCGCATCTGTTGCTGACTGGACTGGCTGAGAACCCGCTTCCGTTGCTGACTGGACTGGTTGAGGACCCGCATCCGTTGCTGACTGGACTGGCTGAGAAACTGCTTTCGTTGCTGACTTGATTGGCTGAGCACTTGCTTCCGTTGCCGTAGCGTACTGGCTTCTACCGCCTCTGTGGTGGTTTGCACGTACGGAGTACCAGTTTCCGTGCTGTCAACAGCCAGGCTGAGTTACTCGTTCACATTGCTGACATGTCTTGTTTATCCACTGTCATGGGCTGTGCTCACTCCTGGCTGATGGTTATAGACATATTCACCGGGTGCATTATCACCCTAGTTGAACCTCGCTATCACCCTAGAGTTCTAGGGCCAGTTCACTATATTGCCCTGCCTTACTGTACCGTTGTAGCCTATGAGCTCTAGAGCCAGCTGTAGTGTGGTGGTCCGTCTCCTGTATATGTCCGTACTACCGGACACCCGTTGCCTTATCCATGGTCTGTTGCCTCCATGTTACCCTAGCGTTCTAGGCTCACTGCTGCCATATCAGTGGGTCAGTTGCCTCCTATCTACCCTAGCATTCTAGGGTTCCTGCTGCCTAATCTGTGGGTCAGTTGCCTCCTTACTACCCTAGTGTTCTAGGGTTCCTGCTGCCAGTATCAGTGGGTTAGTTGCCTCTTTACAACCCTAGCATTCTAGGGTCTGTGCTGCCAGTATCTGTGGGTCTTGTGCCTCCGTACTACCCTAGAGTTCTAGGGCTCCTGTTGACCCTACCAGCAAGTCATTGCCTCCACCCTACCCTAGTGTTCTAGGGTTCCTGCTGTCTGTCTCTCTAGTCTGGTGCGTTGTTTTGTTATACTGTTTTCCTACCTGACTTGTGAAAGTTGTGGGAAGTACCTGTACTGTCTCCATCTGGGCTTGTGTGGGTTGGGAAAGTATTCTATCGTTGATTGTTTCTTTAGTCTCAATAAAATAAAATTTTAACCTTACAGTATTTGTCTGAGTGTTCTTCCAAACCGTGACAGATATAGAACATTTTAAAGTGCCCCCATCTGTCTCCTTTCCCTGACGTCAGCTGTGAGCTGACAGTAGGAGATCCTGGTCCGGGGACCGGCAGTTGGCTCTTCAGCAGAGCTGAGGTACTGAAACCAGGCACACTTTGAAGACCATTCCAACGAAGTATTTCTTTTTAGATTTCAGTATCTCAGCTCTGCTGTAGAGCCGCCTCGAATTGGCCGACACGCATCTCCTACTGTCAGCTTTACAGCTGACATCAGTGAGAAAAGAACTTTAAAATGTTCTACCTCTCAAACCATAAATGTTTGAGAGACAGGACTTGCAACGATCGATTTCTGTTTGTATTATCTGCAGTATTACTTTTTCTCTGTCATCCAATACAGGTTTCTGGTAACTCTGGGAGGCGATCTGCCCCTTAGTAGGCAGGAACAATTCTCAAAGTGTATGCAGGGGGTGGAGCCTCCCTTCCCTCCTTGGCTGCAGCTAGACAATCAGCTCCAGAAAGAATTGTTCCTCTGTGAAGACAACACCAGGCTGAGAACAGTTCTGCTATAGTTTTAGAATCTTTTTTATTTTTCTGTTAGATATGGAATACCACCATTAGGTGGATTACCATGACTGACAATGCCCTTAGATGTGGCTAGCTCAGTATCCAGGGGCTTGCTTGTGGACCTTAAGCCCTGAGGGGGAAAATCTTGATTCCAAGTGCTTCCCCAGGAGTTACCCACTGAGGTACTTCTTGCTCCATGATAATCTGAAGACAGAAGACTTGTCCCACAGTGCCCCTCCGCATAGGGGCGTATTTCTGAAGTTTCTATTGCACATTTCTGCACTCATTGGGTATATTTGTACGTCTGTTGGGTGTTTGGAGCAGGTTTGTGTGATAACTTAACCCTTTATCTGCTGGTTTGGCATTTTTTGGGTTTTTTTTCTGACACTTTTCCTACTGGATTAGTGTTTTCTGGGTGTCCTCACATGTTCCATTGATGTTTTACACCTTTTTATGTTTTACTTTAATATTTGCAAAAATTGAGTACTGCGCCTTTAAGGGGCACTTTACCGCATAGACACCATCGCTCCATTCACTCCTATGGGACTGTACTGTTTGGGACGTATCTCTGCAACCGTTTAACCTAGTGACTTCAGAGATGGCTCATTTTACTTGTCTACCCGTGCTCTATCATCCTGTTCATGTTTCTGGTGTGTTGGGAGTCTCAGGAGGCTTCGGGCACTGTTTAGGGTACTTTTTGTGAAAAACTACATTTCCCATGAGCACTTGCTTCATGTTCTTGTTTCTGATTGGCTCCCGCCGCAGCAGCCATTTTGTGAGCGTTTCTGGGTGAGTATCCTACGCAGGGCTTGGACTCTCCTTCTCTCTTCTGCAGATTAACCCTTCGCCTGCCAGATAAGTTTATTTTAGCGATTTCTGGGGTGAAACTTTAATCCTACAAGCTATAATTGGGTGATGTATTGTACAGTTGGTTATTTTGACACTGTGAGAATGTCTATACCACTGGAGCCTGGGGCTAGACCTAAGACTAAGGAAGGTGGGGTCTCTGTACCCCCCTTTGCGCATTGCTCTTCATGTCACTCAGGGCTACCTAGAGACTTCTCAGGTCATTTATGCCCAGCATGTTCTGATGCCCCTGACACCATTCCAGGGACCTCCAGCCATGCCACAGAGCCAGCTTGGGTGCAAGAGTTCAAGGCTGCAACTAGGGACCTTATGTCCACATTGCAACTCTTTCAATCCCAAATACAGGGGGCCTTTCAGTCTTGGCAGCCCCCCTCCTCAGTCAGGTCTTCCCTGCCTAAACCTCAGGGAATACCTGACGTATCAGATACCTCTGAGGAGGAACTGCTGTTAGACTCAGATGTTGAGGAATGTTCTGTGTTGGAGTCCTCTCAGTTTCTTGGGGACCCTTTTGAGGCCAATCCTGAACCCTCCGCTGAGGGCCTAATCAGGGCTGTATTAACTACTCTTAACATTCCCCTAGTTCAGGAGATTCCTTCTGATCCCTCTGATGTATTCCAGGAGCCTGCTAAGCCCTTTCCATACTTTCCACCTAACCCCACTCTTGACCACTTTGTGTCTGAGGAGTGGAAATCCCCGGACAAGAAAGCTTCTGTGTCCAGAAAATTTGCTAAGCTTTATCCCTTTTCTGAGGCTGCGCTTGCTCAGTGGGTTCATCCTCCCAAAGTGGATGCTCCTATTTCCAGGCTGTCCAAATCTACTGCGTTACCAGTCTCTGATGCCTCTGCTCTGAAGGACTGGACTGACAAGAAACTTGAGGTTTCCCTCAAGTCCATTTTTGCCACTGCTGGTTCTGCTATGCGTCCAGCATTTGCCGCTGCGTGGGTGATCCAGGCCATTGCAGTCTGGATTGAGCAGCTCACCAAGGCTGTCTGTCAGGATGCCTCTACTTCGGATAAGTTGCGCCTCATTGCCAACATGTCTGAGGCACAACACTATGTTTCTGCTGCCTTATTTGATGCCATCCATATGTTGGCTAGGATTTCCACCATGTCTGTGGTGGCCAGAGGAGCTCTTTGGCTCAAGATTTGGTCTGCTGACACAGCTTCTAAGAAAGTCTTACTTTCCCTGCCTCTTTGTTTGGTCCAGATCTTAAGGATCTGATCAGTGAGGCCACAGGGGGTAAGAGTACTCTTCTGCCCTTGGTTACTAAGAAGAAATTGCTGCTTAGGGGTAGCTGGCTTTTTCGTTCCCTTCAGAATGAGACACGTCCGGCGAACCAGACGGTTCCCTCAGTTCCGCGTACCTACTCCAAACCCAAACAACAATGGGAGCCCAAGGTCTCCGCCAAGCCCAAGGCTTCCAAGACTTCTTTGGCATGACTCGCCGAACCCGGGTCCGCACTCCGCTGTGGGTGGTTGTCTATGACACTATCACAGCACTTGGGAGGACTCTGTGGTGGACTCATGGGTTTTACAGGTAGTGACTGAAGGGTACAAGATCCCTTTCATTTCTCTTCCTCCCTTCTCATACGCCTCAAGGGAGAAACGCTGTCTGTTCGACAGCACTGTTCAGGCTCTTCTGGTCAAGAATGTTCTAGAGCCAATGCCTTTCCAGGACAGGGGTTCGGGTTTCTACTCAAACCTCTTTGTGGTCGCCAAAAAGGACGGCGGTTGTCACCCTATTTTTGACTTGAAGGACCTCAGTTCCTTTGGGACCCGGACTCATTATCGCCAGGAGTCTCTGCACGCATTGATTGCTGCCATGTCCCCGGGGGAAGTCCTTGCTTCTCTGGATCTTCAGGACGTGTATTTACACATTGCCATTTATCCAGAGAGCTGACAGTACCTCCGGTTTGCCTGTGACAGGGGACATTTTCAGTTCTCAGCCCTTCCATTTGGTCTGACGATGGCTTCTCAGGTCTTCAACTGTGTCCTGGGTGCCTTGATATCTGTCCTCCACCAGAACGGCATCAGAGTTACTCCATACATGGACAACTTGCTTCTGAAAGCCCCCTCTGCAGAACTCCTTCATCATCAAGTTCAGAACTACATTCAGGCTCTCACCCGTCACGGGTGGGTCATCAACTTGGACAAGTCAGATCTTGTCCCATCCCAGCGTCTGGTCTTCCTGGGCCTTCTTTTCAACACTCAGAAAAGTATGGTGTTCCTCATGGACGAAGTGGCTCACCAGATCGCCCACAGGGTTTCAGTGATTCTGTCTCAGGATCCGGTTCCAGTCCAGAAGCTATCATTTCTGGTGGGGAAATTCATTTCCACCATAGAAGCGGTTCCGTTTGCCATGGCACACACCAGGGAGCTCCAGAGGTTCGTGCAAAGGTCAACAGGATTCTCGGAAGTCATTTGCTTCCTTTACCCTTCATGTGGAACTGAGTTTGTCGTGGTGGCTTGACCTTTCCAACCTGCTGAAGGGCAAGTCCTTTCTGGTGACCTTTTGAACCAAGGTGACTACTGACGCCAGCCTCTCCGGCTGGGGTGCAGTCCTGGGTCGCTTGAGCGCTCAGGGTCAACATTCTGGAGCTGCGGGCAATATTTCATGCCCTGAGACATTGGACATCTCAGCTAGAAGACTGTCCAGTCCGAGTGGAGTCCGACAACGCCACGGCCATGGCTTACATCAACAAGCAAGGCAGAACAAGAAGTCTCGCTGCTTGGTTAGAGGTCAAGGCTGTTTTTTCCTGGGCAGAAGATCACGTGCCAGCTATATCCATAGTACACATTCCAGGCGTAGACAACGTCATGGCGGACCGCCTCAGTTGACACACAGTGGACAGCGGAGAGTGGGAGTTGCATCCACAGGTGTTTCAATTCATTGTTCAGTGATGGGGTCTCCCTTACATCGACCTAATGGCGAAGAGACACAACAGGAATGTTCCAGTGTTCTGCTCTCGGTGGCGAGACCCTCTGACTCTGGCGGTGGATGCAGTGTCCATTCCTTGGGCCTTTCCTCTGGCTTACATCTTTCCTCCCCTTCCCATGTTACACAGGGTGTTACAGAAATTACGACTGGAGCATTGCCCAATCAATCTGATTGCTCCATACTGGCCTCGCCAGTCTTGGTTTCTGGAGCTCTTGGATCTGTCAGTGGCGGAGCCCTTTCGGCTCCCCGACTGTCCGGACATTCTTCTACAGGGTTACATGCGGAAGGAGGACGTTCATCGGCTAGCTTTGACAGCTTGGAAATTGAATCCTCCATATTGAAGAAGAAGGGCTTCTCATCTGGTGTGGTGGCTACTATGCTCAGTGCCCGCAAGCCTGTTTCTTCCAAGTTCTACCATCGGGTCTGGTCGACTTTTCATCGTGCTGACAGGGACCTGTCTCAGGAATTTGATCTACCTACGGTCCTGGCCTTTTTGCAGGACGCTGTGGAAAAGGGCCTCGGTTTGAGTTCCCTTAAGGTTCAGACTTCTGCTCTCTCTGTTTTCTTTCAGAGACGCATTGCCATCCTTCCTGATGTCAAGATTTTCTTCCAGGGTATTGCTCATACTCATCCTGTTTTCAAGTCTCCTACTCCTCAGTGGGATCTTAACTTGGTTTTAGAGTCTTTGGCTACTATTCCTCTACGCCTGTTGATGTGGAAAATGGCCTTTCTCCTGGCGATTGTGTCAGTTCGCCGTGTTGCGAAGTTACATGCTCTGTCCTGTAAACCACCTTATTTGGTGTTTCACAAGGACAAGGCGGTGCTTTGCACTTCTAAGGAGTTTCTACCAAAGGTGGTCTCTGAGTTCCACATCAATCAGGAGATTGTGGTGCCCTCTTTCTGCCCTGACCCCACCTCTGACAAGGAGAGGGACCTCCACTTGTTAGACGTGGTGCGCTGTCTCAAGTTTTATGTACATCGCACTGAGTCTATCAGGCAATCTGACGTGCTGAGGGTCTCAGGGCAGGAAGACCTGCATCCAAGGTGACTATCACTTCTTGGATCTAGTCCACTATTCACAAGACTTATGAGTTGAGGAAGAAGCCTATCTCCTTCAGGGTCACGGCTCATTCTACTCGATTTATTGGGGCCTCTTGGGCTTACAAGAATCAGGCCTCCACTGATCAGTTATGCAAGGCGGCCACTTGGTCGTCTGTGCACACTTTTTCGAAGCACTACCGTGTGGATGTGTTGGCATTGGCTGATGCCAGCTTTGGAAGGAAGATCCTGGAAGCAGTATTGCCTGTCTAAGATTTTCTTTGGTTCTTATTGCTTCCTTCTCTGTTGAACCCTGTTGGTTCTAGTTCGGTGTGCTGTGTAACGTTCCTGGGGTGCCGTTACCCCTGTTTTGTGTCCGTTGACACTTCAGTTGTTGTTGGGCTATCTCTGATCTGATAGTTCATATCTGTTTTGGTGACGTTGGGGGCCTTGCGCCTGGTCCTTGCCTTCTTCCCACCTCTGGGAAACTCAATGGTTGGACATCCCAGAGTTACCATTAACCTGTATTGGACGACAGAGAAAAGAAGATTTTAGTCTTACCTGTTAAATCCTTTTCTCTTAGTCCATACAGGTTACTGGTCTCCCACCCTGTCAAGAGACCATGCTTGGCTCTCCTGTGGCAGTATGTGGGGGTCCTTTGGGGTCATGCTCACAGGAGTCTTCTTCCCTTCTACTATCTAGTCATAGTTAATGTCTCAAATCTTTCTGGAGCTGATTGGCTAGCTGCAGCCAAGGAGGGAAGGGAGGCTCCACCCCTGCATACACTTTGAGAACTGTTCCTGCCTACTAAGGGGAGGATCACCTCCCAGAGTTACCAGTAACCTGTATGGACTAAGAGAAAAGGATTTAGCAGGTAAGATTAAAATCCTCTTTTATTCATGTAGGCCATTACTATCTCTTTAAGGGGGTTGGGGATCAGTCACTCTTTAATTACAAATTGAACAAAAACAGTTATTTCTCTTTAAACAAAGGAAGAGTTGCCTTTTCCTAGTTTACAATGCTCTCAATACCATATTGTTTTTGAACCACTCAGAAACTGATTTAGTACAACAATCTGACCACTAGATGGTGAAAGTTCCCCAGGAAAACTGGTTCTGTTTACAGCATTATTTGCTGATTTTGTGCTACTGTACATTTATGGACATCTATGGTCCCATCATGGCAAGAGAAAACTTACAATTAACTATTGCTTTGCAATGCTTTTGCCTACCCCACTGGCACTCAAATGGTTAATCCTTCCACTGATATCTTTTGAAAATAATCATATGAAAAGAGAGAAGTAAATTGTTGTAAAATCTGTGCATACTACTTTATATAGTTCAGACATCAGGGGGGTTATGCACTAAGTTTGATAAAGAGGTTATAAAGCAGAGATGACTTCCACTGATATCACTTCTCTGAGTCCCTGTGTTATTCTATAGAGCCTATGGCACTAAGTGCTAGATTTAAAGGCTCACGTTAAACCAGCCGTTAAGTGAAAAAGGCACATCGCTCGCAAATAATAAATGAGTTACGGCAGATTTAATAGGTACTCTACAAGAATAGCTATCGAGCGTAGGCACAGCCAAAACACGTAACACAAAGCCCGTTGTCACTCATGTTAATGCACAACGTGCGGGCCAAATCACCCGATAACATAGCTCAGAACAACTTGTAACATAACGGGTGCCGTTGGCTAGCAACCCTGATTGATGCAGCAACAAATTCAAACACACAGCCAATCCCAAAGCCCCAAAGTATCCAAAAACTTCAAATACACCTATACATACCCAAAAATAACCGTCAGACACTGTCTGTTATCGAGTTCTTGAGAGCTAGATATCAGGACCCAGGAGCGGAGGATAGTGATCAGAGAGAGGGAGACAGGAGCATACATTGGAGGTAGAGGAGTTTTTGAGTTTGGAGTTTGGCGAGCATTGCACATAATTCGACACATATCACACATTTGCACATATTACATACACCCATACAAACACAAACACATACGCATACATATACATAGTCTTTTTTTTCATAACACCTTACACATTTTACATTTTATTTTTACAGTGTAAATCTGTGAAAGTGTGTGACAGAAAGTGAGTGGATCGAGTGTGTCTGTGAGGGCCTGTGAGAGTGCCTGGGTGTGAGTGGGTGAGTGATGGCCAGGAGAGGAGGACAGGAGAGAGGGATGGGGAGAGTAGTGGAGGAGGAGGAAGATCAGGAGGGTATCCCTGAGCAGAACAGGGGTGGGAGAGGGAGATCCGCAGGGTGGAGGGGGACCCGCCCACAAGAGCAGGCACACGCAGGACAGGGACAGAACCTGCAGTGGGACAAGGGGTAGAGCACCCCACACAGTCAGGGTCAGACCAGGCAGGGCACTCCAGCTCTGAGTCATCCCATGCCGGAGGTGACGTAGGCAGGATCAGGGACCCCAAATACACAGAGGAGGAGAACACGGCTCTCGGGGAAGCTGTCCTGGAGAGGCAGAGTGTTCTCCACCCTACGGCGAAGGTCCCTGGCCTGTCAGCGAGGAGGAAGGCAGCCTGGAACCAGATATGCAGCCGGGTCAACGAGGTGGCTCCATGCAGGCGGGACGTGGAGTCCATCAAAAAGAGATGGGGCGACTGCCGGAGCGTGGTCAAAAACAAGATGACCGAGCTCGCCAAGCACGCCCGAGGCACTGGAGGTGGACCAGCCGACCCTATCACCTTCTGCAGCTGGGAGGAGATGGTGCGGCAGAATATGTCCCCGACCCTGATTGAGGGGGTCGTTGGAGGAGCTGACACTGGGGATGAGAGGAGCCTCCACACTACAGGTAAGTGCAACACTACATAACCACACACTACAGCAACCAACACCAGCTGCACACACAGTCACACCTCAACACATGTCCATCATACATCCATACAACTGCACCAACACAGCACCCTGAGGGTTAAAAACGGGACACAACACCAGGACAAATGGCAAGGTCCAACTTGGGACAAACCTGTCAAAGTCCTAGTTCAATCCTCCTGTCGCTGTGCTCATCACACACAATACACAAACCATGCTGTTCAAAATGTCGTCTGTTAAATATAATCACTGTTCACAAACAATGTCACCCATGTCCCCACAGGGAAGTCAGCACCTAACTCCTTGAATGCTAGAAGGATCATCAATGCATCGATCAACAATGCTTGGCAACCCCTCTGGGACTCAAAGGGTTAACCAGACAACAAACAAGTCAATAGGCCAACGATCACATGCTACACAGGGGACATTCACTAAGCTCTGACAAAGAGATGGTGGAGAAAAAGTAACCCTCACACACACTCACTTCACCAATACCAGTGTTAGTCTATGGAGAATATGCAAAAACAAGAATCAAGTTGATAGGGTCCTATTGTACAGACTCCATGGAAACCACTGGAAATGGGGAAAAGAGATCACTGGAGAAGTTAGCATCATGTTCACTTCATGAGTTCAACATCACAGCTTACTGAATCACAAAAAGGGTGGATCAGGTCACACATCACAGTGTCCCAGAGAATAACTGGTTGTATGTGCAACACACAGGCCGCAAACAATTCCTCAGAATGAAAGGTGAATGAAGTAGGCCTTGGTGTTGTGGCTGCAATCATTTACTCTAACTTGAAATAACATATCTCACATCTGATTCCCACATGGATCTACAGGGTTGCTAATGCCATGGATGGATGGTACACCAGCCACTGTTTGCAGGATACACATGGGAACCAAATATCAACCATTGTACCTTGGTCACCAACAGGCCATGACTGATGGATATCTCGGATTGAGTACGGTTGCCTCACACAGAAGGATGGATGGGCTCATGCACAGAGAAAAACAGGCCTCAATCAAAGATATCTCTCACTACTGGCTTGATTGTTGCCCTTCAGGATTCAACTGGAACACACAACACGGACAGGATCTTGTCAAATTCATCAATCTGTGTTTGGCAGGGTGGTATCCCATGAATCACAATGTAATGCATAGGATATCATGACAACCAGAGAGTCACCTGTCAAGTAATCCAAAATTGTCAATTGTACAGGATCAAATAAGAAGATAGGGTTGAATAACACTTGAATCCCACTGCAGATCTATTCACAAGAGATATGGACACAAACAAAAACGGTCAGATATGTACCTTTCAAATGTTTCAAAATATGTCCCAACATGATGTGAACACAGATCAGTTCACTGCAGGTGATTGCCTTGCTGGCCAGATATGTGCACCCATCAGAAATTAACCTACATTGCTACCATCCAAATACACATACATAGTATATCACACTCTACGTAGATGGGATATGTGAGGTATGTTCATATCCATCATATCAATCCAATGTATTTTTGGATGGGTGCACATATATAGCCAGTAAGGCAATCACACGTACTGAACTGCCCTCTGGCTTCACATCTTGGAAGGATATTTTTGTATCCATATGAAAGGTACATATCCACATACATATATGACCATTTTTACTTCTGTGTAACTGTAATGGGATAGCAGTGGGTAATTTCATCATGATGTAATGTCATTGGCATCGTAAAAAGATGTGTCTCGATGTAAGTCCTATCCCTCCAACCCTCATGGTTATACAGATATTGCTCTATGTGACAGGTGGAGATATCTGTCATTTGACCACATGGAGGACCTTCAGCAGAGCCAAATTTGCAACATTTCGAGATAAATACTTCTTTGGAATGGTCCACAGAGTGTGCTTGCAAACCATGCACACTCTGTAGACCATTCCAATTAAGTATTGTTCTCTACATGGGGCGATTTTGGCTCTGCTGAAGAGCCTCCGTGAGGACAAATAACTGAAATCTTCATCTGTCACATAGAGCAATATCTGAATAACCATGAGAGTAGGAGGGATAGGACTAACAGCGAACAACATCTGTTTTCACAACGCCTACAATATGACATCAAGGTGGACTTAACCTTTGCTATCCCCTTGAAGGGATAGCCATCCCTAAAAGTTGTAAAGACAAATAAATGTTGTAGGATTCACCCCCCGAGTAAAACAATGGTATTCCCACTGCTGAAAGGTGTGCTAATTCAAAAGTTATCACAGCTCAAACATGGATATGTCAGGGGCAATATCCCAGTGGCCTGAAATTGTACAGTGGTGCTGTTACTACACTATCATATTGACAGATCTGGTACAGGGACCAGAAATCTATATGGGAGGGTGTTGCAACAGCCCCACTGTACTATTTGGGGCCACTGTGATATTGCACCTCAAAATGAAACCTTTACCTGTAATAACTCAATTATCAAACAACACCTTTCAGCCGTGGGAGTACCCTTGTTTACCCAGGGGGATTAACCCAACCACATATACTTTTCTTCACCAGATTTCAAAGTATAACTGTCTCCTCAAACCTATGACTATGTTCACTAATCACAACATCTCAGTTCTCTCAGTTCTCCACACAGCTTACGGCCCTCACGCCCAGCGGGAGCCCGTGGAGGAGGCTACGTTACCCTCCAGTGAGGAGTACACAGAGGAGGGGACCAGCCGGTGGTCACCATACCCACCATCCCCATCTCCTCCAACACAGGCTGCACCACCACCTTCTGCACCACCACAGGCTGCACCCCTCCAAGCTGCACCACCACAGGCTGCACCCCTCCAAGCTCCACCTCCCCAGTACAGTGGCTGGATGCAACAGGAGGAGAGGTGGATGTATCCAGCCACCTCCACCAGCTACTACCCTCCAGCAGCAGCACCACCACCGCCAGGGAGGCAATGGCTGCCAGGGACAGTGGCCACCATCCAATATGGGCCATATGCATCCCAGATAAACCCACCCAAGGACCTATCAGTGGCCAACATATGACCCTTGGCCACTGGACTACCCACACCTGGGCCTGATTGGGGAGCCCCAGCGCCCTCTAACCAGAGACAATTTCACACTTCCACCAGCACACACATCACTGGGCAGCTCGGAGTCAATTGATGTGGTGGGCTTATGCCCATCATCTGCCCCAGCCACTCCAACAGCTGTCACAGCAGCCACAGCACTTCCAGCAGCAGCAGAGGACACAGCACTCTCAGCAGCAGAGGACACAGCAATCTCAGCAGCAGAGGACACAGCAGCACCAGGGTCACCGGGCACATCCACCTCCAGCACTGCACGCCTCACAGGGATGGAGGTGGAGTGTATGGCCCTGCAGAGGAGACTACTCCGGTGGAGCAGGAGCACAGATGTGAACATCACCAGGAGCCGGAGGGAATCCAGGAGGAACACAGGCAGAATGGAGACCAGAATCCAAGCCCTGGAGTCGGAGGTGGCCAGGGTGAACATAAAACTCCACCAGCTCCAAACGGGGATCATAGACATGTTCACACAGGTGCTGGTGGAGTTGCAAGAGATCAACCGCAGGGAGACCCTGAGGATGGAGAGGGAGAACCTGCATTCCATGGAGGGGGTCTACTGCACCCACCACCCCCTCCAGTGTTACCCCTGAAGCCACACCTAGGGGGCAGAGTAATCATCAAGGGCATCCACCTCTGGCACCCAGTCTAAGGCCCCCCCAAAAAAAGAAGAAATGAAAGGCCCAACCTGTTAACTGCCCCCTCAATAAAGAAACATTGTTTGATTCCTGTCTGATCTGCTGTGTCTTCAGTTATGGATTGGGTGGAAGGGTTGTCTCCAATGCACTGCCAAACAATGCAGCGAACACAACTTCTGCCTGGGTGAAATGTTTGTGGGATGCTACAACATGGGTTCACACACACACACACACACACACACCGTTGTCCAAATTCACCTGGCAACCCATCCCTGTTGTCATATAACACAACAGTGTTACGTGGCCATGATGTGTGTTAGAATTGTTCTGAACATACCCTTCATAATAACTACTGGTGCAACACTTAACATTCGTCTGCATCAATTGTTGTGTTTGAAGGGGAAACCAAACAAACACCTATGTGACTTAGCAGGGAAATAACAAGCAGGACAGATGGAACATGCTTCACTATTGACTTTGGATCAAACTCCTATTGTGCAGCTGACTTACTGGTGAACACAATGTACACCCTAGGATCCCAGTGTGTGTGCTACACATTGGGATCCTAGAGTGAGCATTGTGTTCTCCAGTAAGTCAGTTGCACAATAGGAGTTTGAATCACAGCCTAACTTACTGGATAACCCAATGATTTTCCTAAGATGTCAAAGTGTAACACACATATTAAAAACTTAGGCTGGGCATTGGGTTATGTACTAAGTTGTGTTGTTGTTTAACTAAGGTTGTAACACACTTCCGACTTGGTCTTGTTTTTTTCATATAGCCCATGTACGGAAATATTTCAACCTACAGCAATCTCAGGACATTGATTATATTGAGCAAGACATAAACCGTGAACGTGATATAACTGTGGAAGTAATGATGTCCCCTGTATCACCAGCTATCACAACACCTATTAGTGTATCACTGCCATCATCCCATTGCATGAATACATCACAATGTGCACTCATGGTCAAACAACCAGTGGACTCCTGTGATCTGGGTCATGCCTTCCTATGTATGAGGTATACTCTAGTCCTGAGTATGGTTCATAATTGAGAGATGTCAAATCCAACATTTATTCATACAGACAGACACATACTGAATAGTGATGGTACTCCTTTATTGTGTCTCAAACTACAGTAACACATAGATGTGTTTTCTGGGTATATAGCCTATATGCATGAAACACTTGTATGAGCACACAAACGGTACATCTGAACTAAAAAGGGATACTCTAGTAACACTGGGGAACTGCTCATGTGTTGCCCACATGGATTGTAACATAGTAACATAGTAAATTAGGTTGAAAAAAGACACAAGTCCATCAAGTTCAACCTTCGCTTCATACCTCAGTAACTGAGAATTTTATAGCTTTCCTGCTACCAATTAAATTAGTCTTTATCAGACCTTCCTGATCAGCCTACTGATAAACAGTAGAACTCTGTATGTTCCCTTTTGAAAGAAATGTATCTAATCTTCTCTTAAATGTATCCATTGTATCTGCCATAACTACCTCCCCGGGCAATGAATTCCACAATTTGACAGACCTTACCGTAAAAAAACCCTTCCTCTGCTGAAGTTTAAACCTCCTTTCCTCTAATCTCAAGGGGTGTCCCCTGGTCACCTGATCAGGCCTTGGAATAAATAGCTCACCGCAGAGATCCTTGTATTGACCTCTCATATACTTGTACAATGTGATAAGGTCTCCTCTTAGTCGTCTTTTCTCTAGAGTAAATAAACCAAGTTTGTTTAGTCGTTCCTCATATGTCAAGTCCTCCATTCCCTTAATTAATTTTGTTGCTCTCCGCTGTACCCTCTCTAGTTCTAGTATATCCTTTTTCAGAACCGGTGCCCAAAATTGCACTGCATACTCAAGGTGAGGTCTTACCAATGATTTGTATAATGGCAAAATAATGTTATCCACTCTTGCTTCAATACCTCTTTTTATGCAAGACAGGACTTTGTTTGCCTTTGCTACTGCTGTTTGACACTGGTCACTGTTTCCAAGTTTGTAGTTGACAAGGATACCCAGGTCTTTTTCTAGCAACGAGTCACCTAAAATTATTCCATTAAGTTTATAAGTAGCCTTGGGATTGTTTCCTCCCAAATGCATGACTTTACACTTCCCCACATTAAACTTCATATTCCACATGTTTGCCCAATCTGACATTGTATGTAAGTCCCTCTGTAGAGAGAAAATATCCTGTTCTGAATTAATGACTTTGCATAATTTAGTATCATCTACAAATATTGATATTTTGCTTTCTATATCTATTTCCAGGTCATTTATAAACATGTTAAAAAGCAGCGGACCCAATACTGAACCCCGAGGTACTCCACTCTCCACTTTAACTATACTGGAGAATTTTCCATTTACAACCACACACTGTTCCCTATCCTTCAACCAGTTTTGTATCCAATTGCAAAGGTTATCTCCTAGCCCCAATTTCCTTATTTTATACACCAGCCTTCTGTGTGGTACTGTATCAAATGCCTTTGCAAAGTCTAGATATACTACATCTACTGCCTTGCCATTGTCAAGGTTGCTGCTTACCTCCTCATAGAAGCTGAAAAGATTAGTTTGGCATGATCTATTCTTCATAAAACCATGTTGATTCGTGCTAATGATCTTATTTTTTGTGTTGTAATCCTGAATATAGTCCCTTATTATGCCTTCTAATAGTTTTCCCACTACAGAGGTCAAACTCACTGGTCTATAATTCCCAGGTTCTGTTTTAGTTCCCTTCTTAAATAGAGGCACTATGTTAGCTCTTCGCCAATCCTGTGGCACTGAGCCTGTGGTAATAGAATCTTTAAAGAGTAAATATAGGGGTTTTGCTAACACTGCACTGAGTTCCTGAAGAACCCTTGGATGTATACCATCAGGACCCGGTGCTTTGTCGGTCTTAATTTAGTTCAGTCTTCCCATGACATCTCCTTGAGTTAACCCAATATCTATTAATTGTATTGTTTTATTTGTTACTTGCGGAGGCTCTTCTACCATTCCTTGCTCCCTTGTATATACTGATGCAAAGAAAGTGTTTAAAACATCGGCCTTTTCCTTATCCTCACTAACCAACTCACCCATCTCATTTTTGAATGGTCCAATGCACTCCCTCTTAAGTTTTTTGCTATTTATATATTTAAAAAACTTTTTTGAATTAGTCTTGCTTTCCCTTGCAATTCGCGTTTCATTATCTATTTTTGCTACCCTAATTGCCTTTTTGCAATCTTTGTTGCACTCCCTGTATTTTAAGAAAGATTGTTCAGTTCCTTCTGACTTAAATAATTTGAATGCTTTTTTTTTCCTTGCCACTTCCTTGTTTACATGTGCAGTTAACCACATTGGCTGTGACTTACTTCTTTTGCACTTGTTCCCCATTGGTATATACAGTTGGGTACATTTCTGCAACCTAAATTTGAATTCTGACTATTTTTCCTCAGTATTTTTGCCTTTAAATAAAATATCCCAGTCTATGTGTTGCATTGAGGCCCTTAACAATTTGAAGTTCACTTTTTTAAAATTAAGAGTTTTGGTTGAACCTATACATTTTTGCTTTGCCAGACAGATCTCAAATGTAACCATGTTGTGATCACTGTTTCCCAAATGTTCTCTTACCTTAATATTGGATACCATTTCTGTGTTATTAGTGATCACTAGGTCCAATATATTGTTATTTCTTGTCGGCGCTCCCACCATTTGTGACATGTAGCTTTCACGAAGCGTGTTCAAAAACCTGCTACCCTTAGCACTCTGACAGGTCTCATTTTTCCAGTTGATATCTGGATAATTAAAATCTCCCATAATTATAGTATGCCCAAACTGGGCAGCTTTCCTCATTTGCAATAGCAGTTGGGCCTCATCATTGTCATCGATATTTGGTGGTTTGTAGCATATGCCCACCAACAACTTTTTTTTTACCTTTCACACCACATTTAGTCTCGATTTCTACCCACATGGACTCCACAGTTTGGCCAGTTTCCTCACTAATATCACCTCGCAAAACTGGATTTAGCTCTGTTTTCAAATATAAACACACACCTCCACCTTTTCTATTAATTCTGTCTCTTCTAAACAGGGAATAGCCCTCTATATTTACAGTCCAGTCATGTGCATCTTTCCACCATGTTTCTGTTATTCCAATTATGTCCAATTGCTCATTAACCGCCAGCAATTCTAGTTCTCCTATTTTATCTACCATACTTCTTGCATTTGCTAGCATACAATTGATTTTGAAGTCTTTACATATATTAATACCTACATGCCTTTTTTCTTCACCTTCATTTACTAGGAGTTCCTCCCTACTGACTAAATTTCTCCCCACCCTTTCTCCACCCCCCTGGTCATTTACTTGGACCCAGTTCCTATCTGCTCTATCTACCCCATTTTTGCTATCTATACTCACCCCCCCTTTCCTAGTTTAAAAGCTCCTCCAAGCTTCCTAGCATTCTCTCCCCTAACACAGAGGCTCCTCTACCATTTAGGTGCAATCCATCTCTTCCATATAGATGGTACCCAAGAGCAAAGTCTGCCCAGTGTTCTAAAAACCCCAAACCCTCCTTCCTACACCATTGCTTGAGCCATGCATTAAGCTCCCTGAGCTCCCTCTGCGTACCTGTACTGGCGCATGGCACAGGTAGTATTTCAGAAAATACTACCTTAGAGGTCCTTGCCTTAAGCTTGCACCCTAAATCCCTGAAATCATTCTTTAGGGACCTCCATCTTCCTCCTATTTTGTCATTGGTTCCAATATGTACCAAGACAGCTGGATCACTTCCAGCCCCTCCCAATAATCTGTCAGCCCTGTCCGCAACATGCCGAACCCGAGCACCCGGGAGACAGCATACTGTTCGGCATTCACGTTCCTGGCGGCAGATTGCCCTATCTACCCTCCTTATAATAGAGTCCCCTATTACCACCACCTGCCTTGGTTTCTGCCTGCTCTGCATCCCATCTAGCCTGGAAGGAGGACTGTTCCCCTGGCTGCTAGAGGAATCAGCCCTCTCCAGTGTTGCCAGTTCTGAGCAATTCTCATCAACATCTTCACACAATCTTGCAAATCTGTTGGACTGAGTCAACTCAGAACTGGCCTTCCTCTTCCTCTGCCCACTACCTCCCCTCCTTACTGTTACCCAGCTGCCTACCTGTCGCTCCTCATCTACAACTCCACCCTCTTTACCACTAACCCCACATACTACCTGCTCTGTGAGTTCTAAACTCCTTTCCAGGTTACCAATGTCTCGCAATGTTGCAATATTTCTCTCCAAATCCAATATCTTAGACTCTAAAGAGAAAATATGCTCACACTTGGCACAGTGGTATGACCCCTGGAACGATTGCTCCAAGTGTTCAAACATGTGACAAGATGTGCACTGCGTGAGATTGGCTAACCTGCTATCACTCATGCTTGGTTTTACAATTCAAATAGCTTTATATTATCCTCTAATGCTCACTATATGGTAAGTAACCAACCTTAAATGCAATAAATCCTTTGAAATGATAGTCACCAGATTCCTTCTAACTCTTCACCTGGAACCAGTCACTTTCAATAGCAGTCTCACAGAGCTAATGGACTGTATTTATAGTAACTAACAGCCAGGTGAAATCCCTTAGCAATCAGCCCTAATCACACAGGCCAAAGAAAAATCCAATAAACAGTTTTTTTAACTCTTGCAATACCCACACAATTTTTTTTTTTTTTTTTTTTAAACCTTAATAAAATACCAATAAAACACCAAACACACTTATGTACTTAACCAGATTCCTTCTAACTCTTCACGTGGAACCAGTCCCTTGTAATAGCAGTCCCCTGTATTTGAATTCCCCTTGTTTTAAATTCCAGCACTTACCACACTTCTGCACTTACACACAGATGCAAGATTCACACGTTCAAGTATTCACTATGTATCTGCTATTTAATCCAGGAATCCACCAATTACAAACACAGCAATTAGTCACTCCCACCACACCAGACTTCAATTATTTGCTTGTCTCACAGCAAAGAGAGGGAAAACAAAACCCAAAGATTTGTTTTTAACCTCTTCCTTACCACACTACACCACACACAATATACTTATTGTATTTTTGCAGCAGGTATCCAAACTCAGTCTTTCAGGACACAGGTCACTGATCAACTACTCTGTGATGAGCAGTATTACTGTACAGGTTTGATACCTGGGTGGTAGTACACACATGAATTCGTGTCTATATGTGAGTGTTCCAGTAGAGGTTGCTGTGAACATCAGATCAAACATTGCATTACCAACACAATCACTGGAAACACCAAGGGGTGAGCTTCATGGAAGTGTTGTCCAGACTTCAGTCCAGTCACATGGAAACTCCTCTGTTCAAGGATGGATCGTGATATGGATGCCTGTGGGACAAGAGGATAGGATTTGGAACATCACCCTCGAAGTGTTCATCATACAACAGCTACAACATCATGATCCTCTTCATCTTTCTCCTTACATTGGGCTACACGAACCATTGCTGTGGAATGTGTTGTGTACTAGTCTATGAACCATCGTGGGGGATAACTAAGGGGATGTTAACCATCTTTAGGGATATATGCCCCTGACATGGTTACACACATCAACAGATATGTCCTGATAGCTTCCTGACAACAATATATTTGGTCTGCTACTGTCAGTCACAGTCCAAATATGTTTGGATCATGGAGCTATCAGGACATATTTGTTGATGTGTGTATTTCTGTCTGGGGCACATATCACTGCACACACACACAGGTCAGCATGGTGTCCATGGAGACGTGATCCACATGTAATGAGCTCTATGTTGTGTAACACACTACCACTGTAGATCCATCCCTCTGCTGCTCTTTTCAGCTCTAGCAAACTACAAGTCCCATGTTCGCTCAAATGTCCCCTTAACCCCTGATGTGATAGAGTGTTATCTGATGCATTGCCTTGGATGGGACTCTCTCACTACAGGGGTACCACGGTTGCTATGGGTGTGATCCTAGAAAAACCAATTTAGTTGGTGCCTGGGGAGCCATGGAATATGATGAACAAGGTTAAAGTTTATACCTTGGTTTCCAGGGGGACATGCATGATATCCTTGAGGTGGCAGTATCAACATGGACGAAAGGGTGTCAGATGTAATCAAAATCTCTAGGCCCAATCTGACTGGTCCATGGAATGGTTTATGGTGGTCCATACTGCAGCCAGTGTCTGGTCTGTGCCGCTGAACCTGTGGGGTGAAACAGAAGATGTGTGTTGTGGTGGGTGTGCATGTATGGACTGTGTGCATACATGTATTATACTCACAGCTGAAGTGATCCCTGATCAATCTGTCTCTTGTCTGCATCCCTGTTAGGGTTTCCTCACCCTGGACAATGTCCAGTGGGTCATCAGGTCTGGGTGGGGGGCTGTACATCGTCGATGAGTCTGTTGACGACTGCAATATTATGGAGGATGGCACATGCCATGACAATGTCGCAGACCTTGCAAGGTGCATACAGCAATGCTCCCCCCGAGTGGTCCAGACATCGGAATTGGGACTTGAGGAGGCCGAAGGTACACTCAATGGCATTGCGAGTTCTGGCATGAGCCTGGTTATATCTTTCCTGGGCATCGGTCTGGGGATTGGCGAGCGGGGTGAGGAACCATGGTTTGCAGCCATAGCCAGCATCACCTGTGGGAAGTGAATGACATGGTGAGACAAGGAGCACACGTTGTGTGAATGCTGTTTCATGAGGTGAACATACTAGCACGTGTGTATGTGGTGTGATTTGGTATTGTTAACTCACCCAGAAGCCATCCGCCTGTATAGGTCCCATTTTCGAAATCTCTGTGCACAGATGAGTTTCTGAGTATATGGGAATCGTGACAGCTTCCGGGATATTTTGCACAGATATTCATGATGGCCAGGTTGCTGTCACACACCATCTGCACATTCATGGAGTGGAAGTTTTTTTGGTTGGTGAACACATGTCCCCAACGTGCTGGTGCTTTGATTCTGACATGGGTGCAATCTATTGCACCTATGACCCTGGGCATGCCTCCACTTTCGTAGAAGCCCTGCTTGAGATGTGTCCACTCCATGTCAGTGGTGGGGAGGTGTATGTACCTACTAGCCTTACCTTTGAGGGCTGGCAAGACCTGAGCCAGCACCCTGGAGAATGTGGCCTGGGACATGCCAGATGCGTAACCCTCTGTCGACTGGAAGGCACCACTTTCCATGAAGTGTATGGCACACAGGAGTTTTTGCAGGCCTGTTAGGGGATGGTTGTGGGTGCATATGGAATCCACCTGATCCTTGATGACCTCGTACAGGGCAATGATGCTGTGCGACCTCAACCTGTATCGATCAATGACCTCGTCATCGGTCATTCCAAAGAGAGTGACCCTTGGGTGGTATACCCTGGTCCTTGGTGGTCGTCTATGCATCCTGGGATACTCCAGGGGTCTCAGTGGCAGCTGGGGAGCATCCTGTTGCTGCAGCTGTGCATCTGCAGGCAGGTGTCCTCCAGGTGGGGATGGGCTCCTGTGTGGCTCATGAACCGGAGCCTCCTCACTTGCAACAGGTGAAGGCTGTTGATCAGGTGTGCCTGGGGGTTGCTGGTGTTCCCTAGCTCTCTCCCATGCACGCCTTCTCCGCAATCTTCGTAACAATATGTAACCCAACATACTGATGGCGCTCTATCTATCTATCTATCTATCTATCTATCTATCTATCTCTCTCTCTCCCTCTATCTCTCATGAGTGGAAAACAAGCCACAAGTGAGTGTGGTTAGCTGTCCGTTTAAGTAGGTGGTGGGGCGTTGTGTAGGTGTGGTGATGAGGTGAGTGCTGACCAATGGGAAGGTGTTTGTTGTTCAGGTGAGCGGTTGCAGCTGTGTCTGTGTTTACAAGTGTGCTAAGTTGTGGTTGCTGTGTCCCTGTCAGTTGCGGGTGTGGAGCTTTACGGTGCAGGTTGTGGCTGGATCATGTGGTGATGTTGCACAGGTGAGCTTGTTTTGTGTTGGCAGGTGTCTGTGTTGTGTGCTAACCCCCATTGTTCCGTGGCATGTTGTGTTGGTTTCTTTTTTTGGGCCATGTCCATGTGGTGTTGCTTGGTTGTTGTGTTGTGTGTGCCAGTGATCTGTGGTGTATGGGCATGTTTTTTGTGTTATTTTGGCATTGCATGGGCTAATTTTCTCATTTGTATTCTTGTGAGGGGAGCAGTTCTTCTGTTTTACCATATAGTGTTTTTTTTTTTTGTCCATTAGGTGTCTTACACCTAACAAAACTGGGTCTTAACTCGTGGCCATTAAATGTATCTTTTTTGCTGCCGTTAGTAGTCCCGCACTCCTTGGAATTGCTCTGGGGAATTTTGTTCTACGGGTCCCAACGGATGTAAGTGTATTGGCCGTTGTGACTTGTGCTCTGCCGTTAGCTGAACATAACACGGAGCTTTGAATGGCTTACTGCACCTTAACGCACCTATTAGTCTTTTTTTTGGTTAACAGCTGCCTTTAAATCAAGCCCTAAGATCTTCAAAGCTGGATAATCTTAGTGCTTTGGCTCCGTAGAATAACATAGGAACTAGGGAAGTGATATCAGTGGACAAGTCTTCTCCACTTTATCAACTCTTTATCACACCTTAGTGCATCTCCCCCCAGATGTGAGAGCTGGGGGATTAAGGGAGACATACACTTTTACAATATATTCGTATCATCCCATCCTAGTCAAACTTTTATTTTTGTTTATAGTTTTTAACATTTGAGCATAGGTGTCATATAAAAAACAAGAAAACGGACAGATTTTTGTCAGAGCAGGTTTGTGGTCCTGGCACCCCCTACCATAAGTCTATGCATACCAGTGGGGTAGTGTTTTACTCAGGAGGCCTCTAACTACCTATCCTAATATGGTACGCCATGATTTTCACAGAATTCAGCATATTTTAAAGAATGTTAATCTGAAAACAAAATTTTTTTTTCCATTTGCTATAGCACCATCTTTGGGAGAATTTGTAGAAAAATGCATTATTATTATTATTATTATTTTTATGGAAATGGAAAAAAGAGGATTTTTCACTTTTCACAGTTTCTAATTTTTATGCGAAGACCTATGCATAAAAAGAAGAATTTTGGAATTTTAGAAAGCGGAGTCAATACTACACTTAGGACCATAAGTACTTGCTAGTGCAACACAGAATAAACACAACCTTTTTTTAGGTGATATCCACAAACAAATGGTGTGTTTTGACAGTAAAGGGTCTGCTGTAATAAATAAAAGTCTATTACATGTGGACTGTTCAAAGAAATGCACAAAGAATCGTAATTTGACTGAGTACTGGGGTTTATGTGTATGTGTGTGTGTAGTGTTTATATATATATGTGTGTGTGTTTGTGTGTGTACGTGTGCTTATGTAAGTATTTATGTGTGTATGTATGTATGTATGTGTGTGCGTTTATGTGTATTCTTATTTGTGTGTGTGTATGTGCGTGTTTGTATGTATTTGTACTTGTGTGTGTATGCATGTGCATGTCTGTGTTCTCACATATGTGTGTGTGTGTGTGTGTGTGTGTGTGTGTGTGTGTGTATGTGTATGTGTATGTGGGTATGTATGTGTCTGTGAGAGTATGTATGTATGTATATATGTATGTATGTGTCTGTGTATGTATGTTTGTGTGTGTATGTTTGTGTGTTTGAAAAGGCTTAAGAGTGGAGTGGTTAATTAATATGGGGCCTCCGGTGCAAATATTAACCTTTTTTGTTTGGATTCCTCTCCCCAAGGGGAGGCTAGAGGAAGAGGTCATGGATCTCTTCTATGGGCACATAGGTTATTAATACGGGGATCCAGACCCCATACTAATCTTTTTTTTTTTTTTTAAACAATTCCTCTCCTTGTGATCAACCTGTACACCACCTTTCTATTCTGAGGTGAGCAGTGTTACATCAGTAAAAGGGGCAGGAGGGGGATACTTTATCACTCAATTACTCTTGAACTATAACTCTCTCAGTACTGAAATAACATCCTCTATGGCCCAAATACTGTGAAGATTACTTGGAGCTGCTTTTACTTTGAAACATTACTATCGCTTTATCCTTTTGAATGCCAGAGGGGTATGCAGTGCAGGCATCCTGATGCTCCTCACTGGGTTTAATCTGAACCCTTTGATTGCCAGAGGTATCCAATGTATTGGATATGAATCTGACACTAAAAGGTTTAAATATACATGAAAAATAAAAATAAAACAATAATTAAAATATGATAAAATAAATAATAATAATAATAATAATGATATAAAAGTGTGCCAGAGGGGTGTCCAACACAGTGATTTGCAATGACTCGCAATGACACAGATCCCCACTTACACTGTCAGACCCCCAAGCCTGGTTAGTCTGCCCACTTGAAGTCACAGATACCCACATATACTGACCCCCCAGCCTAGTCTATTGGATAGACTAAGAAATCCCATGATGTTAAAAGATTTTAGTATCTGAAGTGACTGTAGTATATAAAAGTAAGTGATTTTTTCCTATAGCACTACTTCTGGAAAGAGTTGTGCACACTAGCCCAGGGGTATTTAATGTGGGTGTATGTCTACTTTCCAAAATGGTATGCCTTACTGACCTTTTATTCATATCTGTAGTTTTTATTACCATTTCAGTGCAGGCAGGTTATGTCACAAAAGAAAAGTGTCAGGTGTAGGTTAATGTTCCTGGCACCCCCACGATATGTCAGCACATACCAATGGGACACCATTTTTGTTGGGCTGGTAGAAAGTACTGAATACAGCAGGAAATGCCATCATTTTCAAAGGTTTTAGTAGTGCAGTGCCAACTTATGGAAATGATTGTGCACACTAGCCTAGGGATAGAAAGGCAAAGAACTCCTCATTTGATGTGAGTGAATGTCTACTTTTCTTCATGTCTCTAATAGTTAGGACATTTTAGTTCAGGCTATCTATTTAAAAAAAGAAAACAAGTTGGTGTCATTTTGTGTTTCTGACACCCCCTATGGTATATCAAGACTTGGTCTTGGAGGAGTCTTGGGTCTTGGAGAAGGAGTAGCTAATGAATGCAGTAAGAAATTCTATAGCTTTCAAAGATTTTAGTACATTTGAAGGGGTGAAATGTAAAAAAAAAAGCCTATTTTATACTGTAGTGCCACATGTGTGCACATCAGGTTAGGGGGAAGAATGGCAAGTAATCCTTCATAGGATGTGGTGGGTTGTGTTCTTTTCAAAGTGGTGTTCTTTGTCTACCATTTCTTCATTTCTATTGCTGGGACAACCATTTTAATACATGTAAGTCATGCTTAAAAAAAAGTAAGAAAAATGAGAGCTTGTAGTTGGTGTACTTTTGTGCTTCTGATACCTCGTATAGTATATCATCTCATACTAATGGGGTGCCATTTTTCACATAAGAGCAGTAGCTAATGATTACAGTAGGAAATTCAATCGTTTTCTAAGATATCAGTACACTTGAAGTGGTGGAAATGAAAAAATGCCTATTTTTTTTAGTGTCACGTTCTGGGAACATTTGTGCACACCAGGCTAGGGGTAGAAAGGCATGGGACCCCTTATTTGATGCAGTGGGATATCTGCTTTCAGAAAATATATACTTTTATATAGTTACTGGGCTTTTTTGGGTAGAGTTACCAAGTAACCAACGGTCTGTGCATTTTAGTTACATAGTTACATTGTACAGAGATGCGGAATTAGTTGGTGCTATATAAATAAAGAATAGTAATAATAGTAATAGTAGCAGTTTAGGTTGAAAAAAGACTTGCGTCCATCAAGTTCGATCCTTTTCCTATTCCTGTTTACCATTGTTGATCCAAAAGAAGGCACAAAAAACCCTCAATACAGCAATTCCTGATTTTGCTTTGAATGGGGGAATGCCTTCTTGATTCCAAATGGCAAACAGATTTCTTCTTGGATCAACAAGCACTAAATAAATATTAATCCCAATACTAACATACATAGCCCTCTATGTTCTGCTCTTTTAAAAAAGTATCCACGCCCTTTTTAAAGGCATCTAATGTATTCGATAGCACCACCTCCTCAGGCAGTGAATTCCATACCTTTTTGTTCTTATTGTAAAGAATTCCTTCCTATGTTGTAGATGAAATCTCCTTTCATAAGCCTTAGCGGATGACCCCCTTGTCCTTTGTAGTGTTTTGTTAACCCTTTGAGTGCCAGAGGGGTACGCAACGCATTGCACAGCAATGTGTTACATACCCCACTGTCACTCAAATGGTTAATGAACAGGTCTTTGGAGAGCCCTTTGTATGGGTCCTGAACATATTTATATCATGTTAGCATATCCCCTCTAAGACGCCGTTTATTTAGTGTGTACAAGCTTAACTTTTCAAGGCTTTCTTCATAACTAAAACTTTTCATTCCCCTTATAAGTTTTGTAGCCCTCCTCTGCACTTTCTCTAATTCATAAAGATGAAAGTGCTATTTTGTGCTATTGATAATTAGTGGTCTGTGCAGGCAAAGTTTGTAGGTAAAATTAATTATACATATTCAATATTTATGTACTTTGTGGGGTTTCATGGCTTTTAAAAATAATACCAACTACCAACATAAATGTTTTTGACATCTAGCCTATAATAGTGATGAAATAAGTATTTTTTCACATTTGATTTGTATTTATGACATCATAGCTTGTCACATGATGCAAAATTAATTTTTTGTGAGGAGCCATGAAAAACTGAAAAAAGCAATATATATATTTCCATATATAACTACAAAGTTATCAACAGGAATCATACCTAAACAGATGGATAACAAAAATGCTGAAAATATGTCCTGTCTGCGGGGTAAATATATTGCCCAAGCCTCTAGCACTGAAAGGGTTAAGGAGTTTAGGAGAAGTAGATCACCATACATAAATTGCATGAATTGATTTGAAAATGTACTTAGTACATCAGCCCTCATTGTAATGTCCCTTTAAATGCAGCACACTTATGAAAAACATACCACAGGTTTGCTCTGGTTCCTGTGAAGACATGCAGAATACATTTTCATAAACATCCTGCAAAGGGGAGATCAGGTCAAATTACATAAATTGCCTGAATTGATTTAAAAATGTGCTGGACTGAAATCAGGTAAATGCACATAATTTAAAAGCATCATGGGCAAATTGGACCATAGTTTCCCCCTTTTTCTCCTTACAGGATCCTTTCAGTTCAACCCACGGATGTAGAATTTCTGTCCTCAAGGGCTGTAAACAGGCCAGGACTTAAGGATATCCCTGACTAGCACAGGTGAATGAATCAGTAACTCATTCATTTTGACTGATTCAATTATGCTCAAGGGAATGGAAATCCATAAATCCTGGCCTCCTGGTAGCAAATGAATATCAAATTTCCACACTCTCTGCTCAACCCCTGGAATGACAGGGAGTTAGACAATGAATTGTGAAGAAATGCATTACATGCTAATTAAACACTCAAAGGGTTAATAACCCATCTGTGTGCCTGTGTGATCATTTTGGTAATATGTGTGGTCACAAGGTAATGCCTATTTTGGAGCAGTGTTAGAAAAGCAATCCATCATAAGCCCATTTGCGTACGATAGACGTCTTGCACTGCTCCTCCTCTCAAATCATTAAACAAAGCCTTTACTTTCCTCAGATTCCCCTCCAGCAAATTTCTAAATCATTAGATTTTTTTTTTGTAATGAGTATTAAAAAAAGAAACAAAAAAAGGAAAGGTTAGGTCTGAATAAACAGAACATCTCTAGCTTTAAATCAGGATTAGTCAAGTTTATAAACATTCATTCTTTCCCTTATATTTCTAGCTCAGAGCAGGATTGACTGTCTCTTTCAAGATCGAGTACAGTTCTTTCCGCCTTAAAGGGATAGTAATACTTAAAATGTAAAAAAAAAATGTTGTAGTGTTTATCTCCCTGAGTAAAACAAGAGTACTCCCACTGCTGAAAGGTGTTTCATTCAAAAGTTATTAATTTTCAAAGTTGATTTTTTTAGGTGCAATATCACAGTGGCCTGAAATTGTAGAGTGGCGCTGTTGCTACACCATCCTATGGAGATTTATGGTCCCGTGACCAGAGCTGTCCATAGGATAGTGTAGCAACAGCGCCACTGTACTATTTCAGGTCACTGTGATATTGCACCTAAAAAATTCAACTTTGAAAATTAATAACTTTTGAATGAAACACCTTTCAGCAGTGGGACTACTCTTGTTTTATTCAGGGGGATAAACCCTACAACATATTTTTTTTTTACATTTTAAGTATTACTATCCCTTTAAACTGATATCCTTGCTTTTTGACCCTTTGAATGCCAGACGGGTGAGAATGAATTGTGGAGCAATGTGTTGCTATCGACAAAAAGGTTACAGTTACACTCGAACAACCGAATGAAAGTGTTTGTAGTTAAAATAAAACAACCTTTATTCCATAATATATAAAATCCAAAATACACAGCAAGATAGGGTTGAGTTGAGGTAGGACATAGACAGAAAGACCCCGCAAGTCTTACGCATTTCGCTTTAGATCACGCTTACTAATAGACTAAACACAATGTGACTAACACCAATGTGACTAAGTCACATTATGTTTAGTCTGTGAGTAAGCTCGATCTAGTGCGAAACACATAAGACTTGCGGGGTCTTTCTGTCTATGTCCTACTTCACCACAACCCTATATTGCTGTGTATTTTGGATTTTATATATTATGAAATAAAGGTTGTTTTATTTTTACTACAAACGCTTTCAAATGGTTGTTCGAGTGCACCTGTAACCTTTTGTCAATTGCATCACGTTACCTGGAAAAGGGAGAACCGGGACAGTGTAGCACCGGACAATGGAACTCAAATACGGCACGGATTGAAGATGATGAAATAAGGTACTTACTTTGTGTTTATTCGGTGTGCTAGCATGCATACTTTTTTTAAGAGCAATGTATTGCTCACCCCTTTGTCACTCAAACTTGAACATGGCACAAATTTTATTAAGTATATCACGTCTGAAATTCAACATTGTACAGTACATTGACTGGTGAAGACATATTAATCTAAAATAACAATCATAGACTGGCCAGGACTTTCATTATGATTAGCAGTAATTGCTGACATCTTTTTGTCACAGGTACTCCCTTATAAGAGTCTACAGATTTGCCAAATAGGTGATGATTTAATAGTGAAAACACATTTTTAAAAGTACAGATATTAAATAATTTGCTCTGCAGATATTTTATTTATTTAGAAAATGTTTTACCAGGAAGAATACATTGAGATTTCTCTCGTTTTCAAGTATGTCCTGGATAAACTATCTTAAAAAAACAAAAAAAACAAGAAATTCTCATAGTGCAGTCTTGTGAACCTTATTGTTGACTCTCCCAGATGTCTCCACGAATATTAAACATGTATAGTTAGTTTTTTTATATTTTCACTGTTCAGTGAATTTTTGCGGACCTGGTAAATTGAAGGAATCTACTCTGTCTCTTGCCTTTTCTTCCTCTAAAATGCTCACTGATAGCCTCCCATTGAATGGAATATAAAAAAGCAGAACAATTTGAAAGGCCTAGGTGGGATTTCAGAGATCACAATAGCAGGTGGGATTGACAGCATGTATTCCCCCCACCATTGCCAAACAATTAAAGAATCTCCCTAATCTGTTTATCATACCAGGGAACTTTATAAATAAACTGACCCTGAGAGCTTTGAAAGATTAACTGATAAGTTACCCGTAACACATCTCTCCATTGTCTAACTAAGAGGTTCTCCCATCAGTCCTCAAGGAACCATTTACAGGCTACAATTTAATGATATCACAACTTGAACCTACAAGACAAGCAGAACACCTCCCTCAGCTTTTCTGGTAAAATGGAACAAAATTAGGGACTTAAAGGGATAGTAATACTTCATTTTAACTTTATTTTATTTTGTAGGCATTAAAAAAACATGAAGAATGATATAAGTCTTATCTCTGAAACCTTTATGGTTTAAGAGATATTCACAAACAAAGTATCCCCCCCCATGTTCAACCAGATCAGAAGGGAGATGCCCAGGTAGACTGCAGAGAGGGACAATCTTCAATTAAGATAATGGAAAAAGCTGAAAAACTTGTCAAGGGGGGAAGGGCTTTCATTGTTTTCATACAAAGAAAATTGTCCCCTTCTGTTATCTGTACTGTCATACAACCAGACTCACATCTGAGAAGAGATGGCTTACACTAGGTAAAAGGGGCGGGGAGGGGAACTTTGCTTGTGAATATCTCATAAACCATAAAGGTTTGAGAGATAAGACTTATATCATTCTTCATGTTTTTTTAATGCCTACAAAATAGAATAAAGTTAAAATGAAGTATTACTATCCCTTTAAGAAGTAGTTACTGGTGCAGATCAGATAGCAGGTAACACTGGACACTCAATTACCCTGAGAATTTGACTCTTCACCCTGAAATATGTGTGTTTAAAAATGGTGAACATGATGAAGCCTTTGAGTTCTAGAGAGGTACACAATGCACTCCAAGAGTTAAAGTGAGTCTGTCAAACTGAATTAAGTCTGCATATTTTCATATTGTAACACTCCATACCTGGGAACTCTCTGGATTTGACTCCGGTTTTCACTCTGCATTACCAGGTCTCTGGGGTAGAGGCTGATTCTCTGGGGTGTGGGCAGTTTCTATTGAAACTCTGCCCATTGGTGCTCCTTCCCACCTAGTTCCTCCCATTTCCCTCCCACTTCTCCTTCTTCCCCAGCCTATTCTAGGCACTTTATTCTAGTTTTTGAAGCCACACCCCCACTCATGATTAGGCCCTGCCCACTTTTGACATTAATTGCATCATTTATCCATTTATCCTCTCCAACAACATCACAGGATGTCAAAATAAAAGGTTCCCAGGTATGCCTATCTCTGGTGTGCCTTGATTGGTAAGATTTCCCTATGCTACTCCAAGATCTCTTGTCTCTCAGTGGTTGGACAAGTGTATACAGAGCCTATTGGGCTGTCAAAAAGGATCTGTCATCTAAATATATGTTTAGTTAATGTTAAAGATAATTAAAAACTGAACCTACTGTGTACTAATAACAATTTGCCTGTAATATAAATATTTTGTATTGTAATATAATTTTTTTTAGATTACCCCCTCCCCCGCATCTGGTGACCAGATGGCAAAATATAACTCTTCTATTGCTATCTAAGGGAGAGCTTGTAGTCTTAGTATACAGCTCCCATATATAAGAACAGCAACAGCACCTCCTTTTGATCACAATATAACATTACAATTTAATTCAAAATCTTTTTTTGTTGGAGTTTTAAAACCTAAATAAAGCATCTCAAACAGCAGGAAAACCCTTGTTTTACTCAACAATAAAAGCCATATCATATATATTAACCCTTTGAGTCCCAGAGGGGTATCCAACGCATTGCAAAAAGAATGTGTTGCATAACCCTCCGGCACTCAAAGGGTTAATAGCATTTCTTACATTATGTTAAAACATATAATGTGAAAGTTGTATGTTGTTTACTATTGTTTTTAGCCTTTTCACAATGTGCTATAGAGGAAAGAAAAATAGTAAAAAAACTAATTAACCCCTTAACGACTGGGTGATCGGCGCCACAACGCGACTTAAGGACCTCGGAGCATTTTTTTTTTCTTTTTTCGGTTCTGGAATCCCTGAACGGCGTGCAGCCGCGGGGGGCGCCCGGAACTCCATGACGCTCATAGTACATCATGGGTCGTTCAGTCAGATGGACCCTTGACGTACCATGACTGTCAAGGGTCGTTAAGGGGTTAATAGTGCTTCTATAAAAGGATGATGGAAGGATGCAGGATAAAGATGTGTATCCAGTGCTAAACTCCCCTGGATCATGAAGATTTATGGGTGAATTTGGTTAATGAAGATGGAGTAAGCTGTGTTGCAGAGAAAGGCATTGGGACTGATCCATGCAGGAAGGTATCGGTCATATGGGACTGTTAGGTCGGGTATCCTATTGAAATGTCGCCCTCTATTTGGCAACCATCAAAATGGTGAGATCATAATGTCATCTGCATCAAAAGGCCTACATCAGAATGTTGACCGCATCAAAACGGCAACTTTCTGGTGTTGAACGCTTAAGGGTCACAAGCTGGGGAGGTAACATAGCCACTTTAATATGTATAATGTGGAATAGCAGAGGGAGAGTGGGTGATAAGAGAGACAACTTCAAATATATTAAAAAATGTAAACCTTTGAGTGGCCGCAACTAAAAGCTAAGGAGGTAACACAGCCACTTTAATATGTATAACCTGGAATAGCGGCAGGAGAGGTTGATAATAGAGAAAACAAATATTTTAAGGAATTTAACCCTTTGACTGGCCACTATGTAGATGATCTGTGAGCATAAGGGTTGCTCAAATCTGGAGAACTTTCAATAGTAAACTCCAGTGATATCTTATTGTGCTACCCTTATGCTCACAGATCACCTACATGGTGGCCACTCAAAGGGTTAAATTCTTTAATATATTTGAAGTTTTCTCTCTTATCACCATCTCTCTCTCCGCTATTCCAATAAAGTGGATATGTTACCTCCCCAGCTTTTAGTCTCATTGCATGTGTCTATTCAAACCTTCTGTTTTTTCTTTTTCAATCAGTTTGCAACCCTTAAAGGGATAGTAATGTTTCAATATAAATGCAGCTCAGATTATTCTTTAAAGGTTTTGGACCATGCAGAGCATTATTATCATTCTCTATGATGTGTAGTTCCAGAGTAATTGAATCATAAAGTGTCCCCCTCCCTCCCCTTTTAGCTATTGTAAGCTGCCTCCCCTCAGATGTGGAATCTTGTCGCTTGACTGGACAGCTCGCAGTGAGGGACAATCTTCTGTCTGGTCTGAGCGACAATATTCCACATCTGAGGGGAGGCAGCTTACAATAGGTAAAAGGGAAGGGAGGGGAGACACTTTATGATTCAATTACTCTGGAACTACACATCATAGAGAATGATAATAATGCTCTACACGGCCCAAAAACTATAAAGAATAGTTAGAACTGCATTTATTTGAAACATTACTATCCTTTTAAGAGTGCAGCATCAGAATGTCGCCCTTTTGATGCAGGCAACATTATGATCTCGTCCTTTTGATGGTCGCCAAATAGAGGGCAACAATTTAATAGTAAACTGTTAGGTCCTTATTTACCATTGGCTCCCTTTTACCTTTTGGCCAACCATAAAGTTATAATGGTGCTTCAATGTTAAATGTTAATTTTCAATGCTTATATCTTTTCAACAAAATAACAAATTTGGCTGAAGATTTGGAAATTCAGGTCTCATTGCCAGGCTAAAATATTACAAATTTGATAGATAGTCTACTATCTTTAGAAATAGGTGTTAGTTTAAAATGTTAAAATTGGATGCCACCACATTTTGTTTGTGAGAGATACAGCCAAATCGACTGATGTGATAGACAACAAATTTTACTCATAAGTAGATATCTGCTATTCTCTCTATTCGTCAAAAAAAGTTGCTAACATTTTTACTGATGACCCTTAAAGGGATAGTAATACTTCGTTTTATCTTTATTTTATTTTGTAGGCATTAAAAAAACATGAATAACAATATAAGTTTTATCTCTCAAACCTTTATGGTTTGAGAGATATTCACAAGCAAAGTTTCCCCCTCCCGCCCCTTTTACCTAGTGTAAGCAGTCTCTTCTCAGATGTGGAATGTAGTCCATAGACCAGACAGAAAGGGACAATATTCTTCCTATCAGAACAATGAATGCTCTGTCCCCCTTGACAAGCTTTTCATCTTTTTCCCTTATCTTAATGGAAGATTGTCCCTCTCTGCAGTCTACCTGGGCACCTCCCTTCTGCTCTGGCTGAGCAGTATTACATCAGTAAAAGGGTTGAGAGGGGGACACTTACTATGATGATTAATTAGAGCTGCTTTTATTATGAAACATTACTATCCCTTTAAGTAAGTTGAGGACAAGGAGCACTTATATTTTGATGTTTTAATCCTCTTTGATCAAACAAAAAAAATTAACCATAGCAAGCTTGATCTCACAAAAAAACAATACAGTTGTGGGTATCTTTCTTTTTGATTGAACAAAATGCAAAATTAATAAAGTACACAAAGATATCAAAATAAGAACAAACAAAAACAAATCAATAAGTGCTCAAAGAGAACTTGATCAATCAGAGGAAAATAAAACAATTTATTTTATTTTACTTAATGTTGGTATGAATGGGTATGCAGTTAAAACTTTCTAAACTATCTGCCAAGTAGAATGTTCTGGATTTTAATTTCCCCTGGTCTTGGCAAGTTGAAGTAGAATTGAGCTGGTTAAGAATTAATAGCATACTTTCTCTGTGTATGGATTAGTATTAATAGCCTAGTGTATATAAAATGTGAATGCATAGAATATGTAAAATAAATTGTTTTGTTAAAAGCAGTACTTCATTGCTTGTATTGCAGTAGATATGTGTAAGTTACTTCTTCATTCACAATCAAGTCTATTGCCTTTTGCTCAGGCTGCCCCTTTGCTTTTCTCCTTGTGACTTACTGCCTTCCCTTCTTAGGCCTAAAAATATCCCATCTTTCCCATTGTTATCTCTTTACCTTAAATCTATGAATACTCATTCAAACAAAAGTAGCTAAAATATCTGCAGACCAACATGTGAGACGTCACTGCTACTTTCTCAGACTCTAATAATTGTTTCCTTTTGAGATAATGGTACCCTGGGCTCCCCCTTCTTCAGCTTTCCTTTCCTGTCTTTGGATTGGAGGTGCCAGCTTTCTCGCTGGTGCTGCCTTTCATTCCATCTCAGATAAGAGTTGTCTGCAGCCAAAGGGCATTATGCACAAGAGGTTTGTTTATAATGTGCTGCCAGTGCCATAGTTGAAACTAACAATGTATTTCCAAACACACAAGTACAGTAAACACATATTGGAATATATATGAAGGAAAAAGTGAAGCAATTTTGGGGCAAACCAACTGCATCATAGGAAACAAATAAAAATGAATGCTAGAGATGATTCCTTTGCATTTGTTTGCATGGTAGCCAATAGCCATTCTGCAGATCAGGCATGTAGACCCATTACTGCATTCTTCAATGAGACCAGGAAGTTGCAACAAATGGAACCAGCTCTTGCAAGGTGGTAATCACCCATGTGATTAGGGGGTGTTTGTTCTCTTTTGGAAACATTAACACAGTACTAACTTCTCCATGCTAATGTCACCCATGTGAACAAGCCTAAGAGTTCCAGTCCTCTGTAATGATGTTGATCAAGCCACTGGAAGGAAGGGTCCAGTTAGTGCTAATGTGTGGTTAATATTACTTTTTAATAGGGTATCTGGTACCAACACTGAGGTTTGTAAAGCATATTGAGTGTAATGTAAGTACTAAATACTAGACAATGTGAAAGTTGTAAACAGCATCATCCATTAAATTGGTTTTCCATCCAATAGTTTGCAAGAAAACTGACTCCCCTCTTTAGGATTATTAAATGTGTGTGTGTGTGTGTGTGTGTGTGTGTGTGTGTGTGTGTGTGTGTGTATTTTCTATCTGTAAGTGTGCCAATTCAAAAGGATTGATAGGAAAATGCTATGATGCCTGATACACTCTCACTAGATGATGATACAAATGTGTGTTGATATTGGTGCTCAAATGTACTATAAAATAAGATCTAATATTTACCAAATATATTAATATTCATAAGGCCACCAGATAATATTGAGATATCTACTATCCTAACTTGACTAAAGTGTGCATACGTTAGTATGAACAGAGATTCTAATTAGAGCTGTATAGGAGAGTGCTGTGATGGAATGGTTGTCACCCTGAGAATGAACCCTGTCTGCTTTCAGTGATCTCCATTGTTTCATATGTGTTCCCATTCTTGAAAACATTAATGTCCCCTGTGTGTGCATGCATTAGAGAGTGTTGGCCATTTACCAGCATTGAATGGGTTGGTTAGTGTGTATGATGTACAGAGGAATGGTGCCATCCAGTCTAGCTGACCACAGAGATTGTGCTATGAGATAGCCAGTGTTGGTCAGATAGAAGGGGGTAGGGCAAATCTGTGTGTGGAATGTGTGTATGTATCCCCTTAAATCAGGCTAAGCAAAAAGAGAACCTGAAAATGTTACCTGTGACATCAGATCCTGTAGGGGGTGGGTAGAAAAAAGTCTAGGGGGAGAGAGAGAGAGAAGACAGAGTTGAAAAATGTAGGAAGAGGAGAGAAGGTCTCTCCATAATGGTGGGAGGCCTAGGGACCATGTGCTTCCTAAAGGAGTACTGGAGAAACTGGGACCGGTGAGTGCCCTCACCGGAAGACTTAGAGTGAGTGGGTACTGTAGCGGTCAGGTGCCCTTTCCAGTTGTGGGCTGTAAGTCAAGGCGGCTTCAGCCACAGAAGTACCCTGATGTTCCCACCACAAGAATTGTGGCCAGGAAGCTAAACTTCGGTGGCTATGGCCCAAGACTAGAGAAAGTGGTTGGGGATCATCTCTCAGGATGCCTTTCCCAACCCCTCTGTCAGGACTAAAAGATACAAAGAAACTTTATGTAATCCAGCAGCATGTATAGTAGGCAGGATGCCACTCTTTCCTCTAGTGGGACTATGTGTAAGCTCCAGCATAAAGCTAAAATGAACTGTGAATATTATATGTAACCCCTGGCAATCTGTGCAACTTTGCTGGCACACCAAGAAGAGAACAGCAGAAGTATGTAGTTTTTATGTTTTACCCCTGTTTGCTTTCCTGTAATTGTTGTCCTATGTTTGTGTGCCATGACCTCTCTAATAAATGCAATTTTTTATCTTTTTGACTGGCTGGATAAATCGCTTAACCCTCGGTTTTCAGTCAGTAACCCCTGTACCCTGTCACAAGCGCTATATAGGAGAGGGCTCTAAATCTGCCAACTTTTGTTAAGTGAAACTATGCAATGAGGTAATAAACAAAAAATCCTACATAAGATAAAATGTATATCACAATAGGTTAAAAAACCCTCAGTATGCTGTATACACTACCGTTCAAAAGTTTGGGGTCACTCAGAAAGGTATCCTTTTAAAAGGTCACATGAGAAAGAGCACGCAACCTTTTGACAGAGTTACCATGTCGTCTGGATACAAATGTCGACATGAGAATCTCGCACTGCATGACAGCGCAAGATTCTCGTTTAGTAAAAGGTTGTGTCGCTTAGTAAACGTTTACCCGATTGTACCATTTAATCCTAGCAGAACAGGTTAACCCTTTCATTGCAAGAGAGGTACGCAACGCATTGCAAAGCAATGCTTTTTCGTACCCTTCTGGCACTCAAAGTGTTAACATAGCACAATATAGGTTGTGTCGCTTAGTAAACGTTTAACCGTTTGTACCATTTAATCCTATCAGAACGTGTTAACCCTTTCATTGCCCTCAAAGGGTCTCAAAGGTTTAACATAGCACAATATAAGGATTTCACCAAGCTGGAATACATTCATCTGTCTTACTTAATGGAAGACCATGTCAACCCAATGCCGATAAATAAACTGCTTTATATGTCTGGACCGTGGGAAGAATGGAAGGACAGTCTCCAGCCAGCTCTGGTGTTCTCATTTGTGTTGTTGATGTGCCTCAAAGCCTGCATGTGGATAAGAAGCCACGGGCAGAAGAAAGAAGTCTCCCCCTGGTCCTTTTCTGTGGCCCTTGGTGGGTAATGAAGTGCAGCTGGGACAACTGCCACATCTCAGCTTTTGTAAGAAAAAAATATGCAAATGTATTCCAGATCAGGCTGGGCACAGAAGACATTGTGGTATTGAATGGAGATTATCCTATAAGGCAGGCTCTACTCAAGTACAGATACAGGTAATAACACAGGATATCTTTTGGTTGGGTGAGGCTTGTCAATTTTCTTAATGTTAAACGTTACTGCCAGAGGGTATTTAATGCAACCTTTTACTAAGCGACATGAGAATCTCGCTCTATCATGCAGTGCGAGATTCACACGTTGACATTTGTACCCAAGCGACATGTTAACTCTGTCAGAAGGTCACACGCTCTTTCACGTACAACCATTGAAAAGTAAACCACTCAGAAATGTCCTTGTTTACAAATAATGATTTTTAATTTAAATAATAATTGTGTCCTTCAAACTTTGCTTTCGTTGAAGAATTCTCAATTTGCAGCAATTACAGCGTTGCAGGCCTTTGGCATTCTAGTTGTCAATATGTTGAGCTAATGTGAGAGAGTTCATCCCATGCTTCCTGAGGCACCTTCCACAATTTGTATTGGCTTGACTGGCACTTCTTACGTACCATACAGTCAAGCTGCTCCCAGAAATAAGGAAATGTCTAAGTGACCCCAAACTTTTGAAATGTAGTGTATATCTTAATAGAATGTTGGTATATGAGGTACAGAATTAATAGTGCAATGAACTTATGTATGATTACCTCTTAGTTTCTTAGTTTGTTCCATCTTCAAAGACCAAATGGCGAGAAACAGCACAGTCCGGGATCCATGTTTGATGTAAAAGTTTTCTCACATTTATTGCATGCAGGTTTTCTGGTAAGGTTGTAAGGATTTCTTGCAGGCAGAGGTTCTTTAACAATACAGATAGGAATATAGGTGCTCACAGGCAGGACACAAATCATAGAGTTGTATTGTCCCCAGGCTCTCAATCTGTGCACCGGCATTTAAAGTTTCGCATCTCCGATCTCCAAAATGAGGAGGAATAGTTGTTGAATAACTCAGTAAGTTGGTGTAACAGGTAGATACAGCATTATATATATATAATATATATATATATATATATAGAGAGAGAGAGAGTCTCCAACGCGTTTCATATTTTTAAAAACACTTCTTCAGGGTCAAACTACATTACAGTGGACAAATGAAAATCTCCATTCATTTAGATGGTCCTTTTTACACACTGAGTGCTTGTTGTCTCTGGCACATCACTTCACAATACATTGGAGTCCTATGTAGCATTTAAGGTATTAAAAGGCTCTTGAATTGCATCACATTTGTTTTCTGCATATGGCCTTAGAATTCTCTCTGTATATAACAGTGGGAGTAATGGAAGCCCCAGCTTTCCAAGACAAGTCTTGTTAATAGATAGATTTTTCCTCATATACTTTTAATTAATACCAAACCTGTTTGCTTTATTTGGCTTCTGGTGTCCGAGACTAAGTAATAAAGTAACACATTGTAAAACAATTGTCTGTAAATGAAGTGCTTATTTAAGACACTGTAAAAGACTGCCTTATCGATTGTGTCATTTCAGTTGTATAATAAAACTGATAGGTATGGCACAGTGGGCCTTATTCATCAGATTAAAGAGCTGCAATTCCTGAGCAAACCAACAGTAACTTGGGGGAATGAAAATCCTCATTGATTTAAACAGGGTATTTAACCCCTTGAAAGCTAGAGAGTTCTCCAGTACAATATGTTGGAGACCTCTATAGCATTAGCGGGGTTAAGTCCCTTTTAAATCAATGGGACTTCTCAGAAATTCCAAATGTCCCCTTTGGTGCAGTTGGTTTGCCCCAGAACTGCACCGCTTTAGCTTGATGGATAAGACCTAATGTCCGTACAGTGCAGTTTTCCTTATAATGGGGCCCCATAAAGCTGATGTCACTTTTTTTAACCTAACATTTCTCAGTAGACTAAACTGAGTTAGAGCAGACACTGAGTCTATTTACATTGATCTGCCATTACCTGCTTGGGCCCCATTGGCCTTAACCTCCTGGATGTTAGAAATATCTCTACAACATTGTGAAACAATGCATCAGAGATGTTTGTAGCATCTCAGGGGTTAAACAACAGAATCAGGACCATACAGTTTAGATTTTTGGTTTTTCTTCTTTAGATGTTCATCATTTAAAGGGATAGCAATACTTCATTTTATCTTTATTTTATTTTGTAGGCATTAAAAAAACATGAAGAACGAAATAAGTCTTAGCTCTCAAACCTTTATGGTTTGAGAGATATTCACAAGCAAAGTTTCCCCCTCCCGCCCCTTTTACCTAGTGTAAGCCATCTCTTCTCAGATGTGGAATGCAGTCCATAGACCAGACAGATAACAGAAGGGGACAATATTCTTCCTATCAGAACAATGAAAGCCCTGCCCCCCTTGACAAGCTTTTCAGCTTTTTCCCTTATCTTAATTAAAGATTGTCCTTCTCTGCAGTCTACCTTGGGCACCTCCCTTCTGCTCTGGTTGAGCAGTGTTACATCAGTAAAAGGGACGGAAGGGGGATACTTTGTCATTGAATTACTCTTGAACTATAATTCTGACAGAATTGAAATAACACTCTCCAAAGTCCAAATACTATGATGATTAGTTAGAGCTGTTTTTATTATGAAACATTACTATCCCTTTAACTTAAACAGATAAAGTTCTGTTTTGGTAGCCCTGTAATAATATCAACAGTCAACACTTAAAGGGGAACTATCATTTCTATACAAGTTTGCCTCTGTGTAATGTTCCTATAGTGATAACATGTAATATGTGTGTGTTTTTTTTTAATATAATGCTGTACTGTAGCCTGTCAATCTTCGCCTCCCCAAGTATTGTCTCATTCTAACCTCTTCCGATGATGGAGGAGTTCTCCATGTAAGCTGGAGTGCTCTCATTTGCAAGAGGCAATACTTGGGGAGAGAACAGACGATGAATGACAGGCTGCAGTACAGACAATATGTTAAATCTCTGTATTTTATAAGTTAATTATTGCTACCCCTGGCTCTAGAAGTAGCAGAATTAAAACATACAGCAATAATTATACAGGTCCACCCCAAGCTTCTTGTCCCACGTCTTGCAAGATCTGAAGATGCGAGTGGTATATTCATTCCTATTGTGAGTGTGCAGTGCAGTTGGGAGTGAGGAGATCATGGAGAGTAGTAAAAGTATAAGATTGAGTTTTAACACCTCTCTTTCTCTAATTCTATGTTATCTGTCCTATAACCCTTTGGGTGCCAAAGGGGTACGCCACGCATACATGCCTCTGGCACTCAAAACGTTAAAAGAATTATATATAAATATATATATATATATATATATATATATATATATATATATATATATATAAGCAATGAAATATATAGAAAGCACTCACAGGAACATTTTTTAAGTGAAAAAGAGGTGGTTTATTCTATCGACGTTTCGGCCAACACGCGTGGCCTTTATCAAGATATCACCACAGTGTACACACAGAGACTTTATACCCTCACAACAAGCCCACGTTAAAAATTGGCACCAAGATAGCGTTATTCACGCAAAACCCAACGGCACCAATAGGAATACAGTATCTCAGAATATGCTGATATTAATAATCAACAATCTATAACATATACCAAATGTGCATGAAAATAAAGTGAAAAACATAGTTTGAAATACATACATATTCAAACATATTCTGACTGATAAAAAAACATGTCAGTGGAATGAATGACATCGCTCCTATAGAGTGCAAAACAGCATCAAATATGTATCTGCTGTGTATTGGAGTTAGGCTATAATCTAACCCTCCAAATATACAGTTGTATAATATGAATAATATCGCATAAAACCTAATTGATGACCTAAGTACTGCGGTTTATCAGTAAACCTATTATATACAGGTTCACTCATCTCCGAGTCCTATAGTATCGTGAGCTCCATCGCATTGCGGAGCATGCAAGACATACGGCACAAACTCCTAAGTGCGGTTATGTCATGCAATATCTGTTACAATTTATGCCCATTAAAGCAAAACTATGTATCGATAAATATGTACACATGTGATATGAGCAAAATCAAAATCAGACACTATGATGACACAGTAATTGTTACACTCGTAGGAAAGGAATAATTGACACTTAGTACTGAATTCCATGTCTGAATCATACTGTTTGAGTTGATAGATTAAAAAGTCGGTGAAAATACATCATATGAATTTCTCTCATAGAGAAATACAGAGTATATCAAATAATATTCAATGCAAGTTTAAATAAGCCGAAGGACAGTGTTCACATATAATGAGTAAAGAAACAATAGGTATGTGGATTATACTGTAAAAAAACTTAATTGTACATAATTCACAAATCCAGATTGTTGAACATCCGAACTTTCAGTCAAATGATTAGATTAAATTGTAAACATTACAATTGTTGAAATAATTCAATGTGCCTGCTTGCTGTAATCAAGACTGATTCTGTGGAGTCTTAAAGGAGTCCACCATAATATGTCAGATACACACTCTGTCACATATCTTATCATGGCTTCCTATTATGCTGGAAAGTCAAAACCCAGCACCATATCTCTGACTTCCATGTTGGCTTCAGCATGATGAGAAGTTCCAACCTCTTCATGAACTAAATTGCCATCCGGAAAATGGGTATTCAGTTTCACCTTTGTAATCCACAAGAGAGATGTAGTAATCATGCGCATAATCTGTTGATTAAAGCAATCAATGCAGAAACACACCTTATTAGGGGCACAAAGAGCCTGTCCTGCCCCACAGTGTCTGTTGCAGCAGATCAATCTCCTCTTGATGTACAATCTCTTATAGAAATACCATCTTGGGTCCTGTTGGGTGGTCCAAGATGGTCGCCAAGGTAATGATCTCTATGTGTATAGTGGGTGGTTTAATATTCGGTGTTAGTAAAAGCAGGTATAAGAAACCATTTAATTCATCCCCTTTGGTGATAAGGTTTGTAATTTGTGAATCCACTTAAATTCTTTTTGGTATAAAATTCTGGATCAGTCCCCCCTTCTTTGTAATGGCGGTACATGGTCGAAAGCCATACATTTAAGAGCTGAAGGAGGATGTTGTTTTATAAGCCAATGCTTAGCTACAGGTTTATCACTCTTATTTTCAGCATATGCTTTGATAATAGTAGCTCTATGATTTGCTATACATTCTTTTAACACAGTAGTTACATGGGCATTTAATGTAGTAGATGACATAACTACTAGTACAAGTGAGTCTGAATTTTAAACGTATATGTAATCCATTAGTAGGGTTGATGAAATCCGTTCCCGTAATCAGGCTCCTACATGTAGTACAGTCTGGGCACCTGTAGCAACCAAATTTGGGTTGTGTTAACCAAGTACGTTGTGTTTTAGTATAACAAAGTGGTGAGTCTGTTTTGACTAGCAAATCTCTCAAATTAGGTCCTCTTTTGTAGCTAATTAAAGGTTTGTCTTTAAAAAAATGTGGTAGAGTTTTATCGGTGGCCAAAATGTCCGAAAAGGTCCTGACAGATTTTGTTAACTTAGTGGATGCATTACTATAGGTCATAGGAAAAACCAACCTTGTTAATGGATGTTTGTCTTTATTCTGAGACAACAATTCTTTCTGACTATTCTGTAAAGCTCTAGTCATTTGGTTATTCAGATCAGTCTCTCTATGACCACGCTGTATCAGTCTGTCTTTTAGCTCATTTAGTTGTTTCAGTGCTCTGTCAGGATCAGAGTTGTTGCGTATAACTCGAATCATCTGTGAATAGGGCATACCTCGTACAGTATGAGCTGGATGAAAACTTTCTCTATGCAGGAGAGTGTTCCTGTCAGTTGGCTTGTAGTAATTAGTAGACTTAATCTTATGTTCATCAATCCATAACGTTACATCCAAGAATTCAATGGAATGACTGTCTATTCGGGAAGTGAAACGTATAGGAGTGTCAAGGTAATTAATCTCATGGAAGAAATCCAAGTATTCATCCATTGTTCCAGTCCAAATCATAAAGATATCGTCGATGAAACGGAAGTATTGCAAAATCTTATCTTTATATTTGGATAGAATATATTCCTGTTCGTATTTATGCATGTAGCAATTTGCATATGCCGGAGCCACGTTACTTCGCATCGAGATTCCAGCAATCTGTCTATAGTGTATCTAAATTCTGCAGTTTACTTAATAGGTCAGCCGTGTCACGAATATAACTGGGAATCAATGGTAATAATGGTTGCAGGTAATAGTCCACAAATTGAGCCAAAGGCTGTAAAAAAGATCCCCTTACCGAAATAACAGGACGTCTATCACGGTGCCCGTGATTGCTGCAGTTCTCTGTCTATCACCTGAAGGGGGCTCCCATTGGCTGTCTGCAGTCAGCCCGCCTCTGGTTGCCTTTTTAAACTCAGTCTGGGCACCCTTTAGTTGGCCTTTCGTGGTGTCTCTGACAGCATTCACTTTGCCTGTCTGCTGTAGCTATTGGGCCTGTTCCTGAGTTTACCTGTTCCTGTGTTCCTGCCTGCTTGTCAGTTCCAGTCCGGTTCCAGTTGCTGTCGTTCCGGTTGCCAACCGACTTGCGGTGCTCGTCCCGGTTGAGCCTCGGCCTGCTCCTGCTGTTTCCTGTGTTCAGTTCCTGTGGCGATATTTCTCTCCTGTCGCTCCGGCGACATTCTGTCTGTTGGTCCCAGCGTGCGGACGCTGGTTTACTCCATTAGACTTGCGGCTCACAATACTGTCTGTCGATCTCAGCGTGCGGACGCTGGTTTACTCCATTAGCCTTGCGGCTCACAATACTGTCTGTTGGTCCCAGCGTGCGGACGCAGGTTTACTCCATTAGGCTTGCGGCTCACTATACTGTCTGTTGGTCTCAGCGTGCGGATGCTGGTTTACTCCATTAGCCTTGCGGCTCACAATACTGTCTGTTGGTCCCAGCGTGTGGACGCTGGTTTACTCCATTAGCCTTGCAGCTCACAACACTGTCTGTCGGTCTCAGCGTGCGGACGCTGGTTTACTCCATTAGCCTTGCGGCTCACAATACTGTCTGTTGGTCCCAGCGTGCGGACGCTGGTTTACTCCATTAGCACTGCGGCTCACTATACTGTCTGTTGGTCTCAGCGTGCGGACACTGGTTTGCTCCATTGGTCTTGTGGCTCATTCTACTGCCTGTTGGTTCCAGTGTGTGGACGCTGGTTTACTCCGTTTGCCTTGCGGCTCTAGGTACAGTTGTTGGTCCCAGCGTGCGGACGCTGGTTTGCTCCCTGACTTGCAGTCAGGCTTCTGGTGCTGTCCAGTCCTAGCAGCACTTGTTTCAGATGTGTACCGACACTAGCCTCTCCTTGGGTGAGACAGCTTGACCGTATACTCTATTTACCATCCTACTGTCATTGTCATCTGACAGTCACTGGTCTTAGTGGTGTCTCCCTTCTTGGGCTGCCCTGCCCGGTATTGGTAAGGCCGGTAGAACCTTTCACGTTGCCACCTTTAGGTTGCCTTACCCGGTATTGGCAGGGCCGGTAGAGCCTAACCTTGGGTATCCATTCTGGGCTGCCCTGCCCGGTATTGGTAAGACCGGTAGAACCTGTTACGTTGCCACTCCACGGTTGCCTTACCCGGTATTGGCAGGGCCGGTAGAGCCTATTCCTTGTGTATTCTTCAGGCTGCCCTGCCCGGTATTGGTAAGGCCGGTAGAACCAGTACGTTACCACCTTACGGTTGCCTTACCCGGTATTGGCAGGGCCGGTAGAGCCTACTTATCACTATTCCTTCAGTATCGCTTGGGTTGCCTTGCCGGTATTATTTGCAAGGCCGGTAGAACCTATCTCAATTGTCAATTGCTTATATATATGTGATGTTTGTATGTGTATGAAAACCCTATGGGATTGCCTTAACTTTTCAATAAAGTTATGTTTTTACCTAAACCATACGTCTGAGAGTCTTAACAAACCGTGACAACGTCCAGGAGGACAATTCACATCTTTGTGTATTTTCGGAAGAGTATAAATGATTGGACATTTAGGAAAATCTGTACTTAAAAATTTAACAACGGTATTGTTAATCCACTTCTCCTTTCTGGCCTTATGAAGCACTTTGTCAATCACATTTTTATCAGAAATTGTGGGATCTTTATCTTAAAGTATATAGGTATTGCGGTCAGATACGTTTTTTACAGCATAATCCACATACCTATTGTTTCTTTGCTCATTATATGTGAACACTGTCCTTCTGATTATTTAAGCTTGCATTGAATATTATTTGATATACTCTGTATTTCTCTATGTACCTCGTTACCTTGAGAGAAATTCATATGATGTATTTTCACCGACTTTTTAATCTATCAACTCAAACAGCATGATTCAGACATGGAATTCTGTACTAAGTGTCAATTATTCCTTTCCTACGAGTGTAACAATTACTGTGTCATCATAGTGTCTGATTTTGATTTTGTTCATATCGCATGTGTATATATTTATCAATACATAGTTTTGCTTAAATGGGCATAAATTGTAACAGATATTGCATGACATAACCGCACTTAGGAGTTTGTGCCGTATGTCTAGCATGCTCCGCAATGCGATGGAGATCACGATACTATAGGACTTGGAGATGAGTGAACCTGTATATAATAAGTTTATTGATAAACCACAGTACTTAGGTCATCAATTAGGTTTTATGCAATATTATTCATATTATACAACTGTATATTTGGAGGGTTAGATTATAGTCTAACTCCAATACACAGCAGATACATATTTGATGCTGTTTTGCACTCTATAGGACCGATGTTTCTTGTCATTCATTCCACTGACATGTTTTTTTATCAGTCAGAATATGTTTGAATATGTATGTATTTCAAATTATGTTTTTCACTTTATTTTCACACACATTTGGTATATGTTATAGATTGTTGATGTTTAATATTAGCATATTCTGAGATACTGTATTCCTATTGGTGCCGTTGGGTTTTGCGTGAATAACGCTATCTTGGCGCCAATTTTTTAACGTGGGCTTGTTGTGAGGGTATAAAGTCTCTGTGTGTACACTGTGGTGATATCTTGATAAAGGCCACGCGTGTTGGCCGAAACGTCGATAGAATAAACCACCTCTTTTTCACTTAAAAAATTTTCCTGTGAGTGCTTTCTATATATTTCCTTGCTTATGAATAGCGTCTTTCATTGATGAGAACCCAGTCACCTTGGTATCTTCTAAACAGTGAGTGCATTCCACCTTTACCCTTTGTATATATATATATATATATATATATATATATATATATATATATATACACTAGTGTAAAAGCCTGTGTACACTGGCCAAGGTCCGGGTAATGTTAACCCTTTGAGTGCCAGAGGGGTGCGCAAGGCATTGCTTTGCAATGCATTGTGTACCCCTCTGGTACTCAAAGGGTTAAGCGACCGCTTCATGTGCAGCAAAAACTGCCCGAAAGTGAGCAGTCTCTACTGCACATGATGGCTTCTGACAGACATCCTAGAGAATTACTATATAGGATATATATTTTTTTCATTACAGGTGTCTACTCTAGGGGTAGAATTATTTCAGCAGTAACATAGATATATCTTCCATGACCGCATTAGCTTCTTCTCACATTCACTATCAGGTTGATGAATCTAGTAGTGGGTTGGGTACAACATGGAGCAGAGCTGTCCAAGTTCAGTCCTCAAGGGCCACCAACAGGCCAGAATTTAAGGATTTCACTGATTAAGCACAGGAGAGTCAGTCACAATGAAAGAGCCACTGATTAACTCACCTGTGCTTAAAGGAATAGTATGGTCATAAAGTGTAACGGTAAATAGTAATGGTCTACACAGTGTGCTTGGTTTAATCCTTCACTGGAGTGGTCTAAAAGTGTGCTTTGTTTGCAAGAGCACTTTGTAGACAGTTCCAGTGAAGGATTTCTGTCTCAATTACATGATCTCAGCTCTACTGAAGAGCCTCCGCCGGTCTCAGACCTGGATTCCCCTGCAATCAGCTTGAGCGCTGACATCAGATAAAGTGGAGGGAGGGGGGAACTTTGGTCCCAAATATCTCTCAAACCATAAATGTTGGAGAGATGGGACTGGGGACATTTAGTTTAATTTTGTAATGCATACAAGATACAGTTTAGATAATATGTGACCATACTATCCCTTTAATAAGGGAAATCCTTTCATCCTGGCTCGTGTGTGGCCCTTGAGGACTGAACTGGACAGCCCTGACGTGGAGCATTTGGCACTAATGTCATCCAAAACTAAATAAACTTTTAGTGAAATACAGAAGTCATAACCCGCTTGGAAACATGGTATTTGTCAAATGTATTTGCTTAAAAAAACAACATAGAATACAATTTTTATTGGATACCTTTTATTTTACAGAAACTAGCATAGTAACATGTCCTTTTGTATGTTTGTTATGATAGCTTCAATCCTAACAATGACAGGCAGAGGGAGACAATGTACTAAAGTAGACATAAATCTCATTCTTCATCCTGTTCATTTGGTTAGTGCTGGAGACTGTGATGCTTTCAATTAATAACCTGCAATTGACTGTGATACAGAAATAAAATATGCTTGATTGCTTCTCTAGATCCATGACTCATACTGTTGATTATTTGATTTATATTCATTGCAGGTTTTAAAACCATTTATTAGACTTACATAAGAATGCATTCTTTTGAAATATGTAGCACTTTTAATCGTTTGAATGCCAGAGGGGTACACAATTATTATTATTATTATTCTTTATTTATATAGCGCCGACTAATTCCGCAGCACTGTACAATTGGGGAATAGACATACAGAGGTATTAAATAGTACAATCAGATGTGTAGAACAGGAGGATCAGAGGGCCCTGCTCGTGAGAGCTTACACAATGTTATTTTATCAATATGAAGTCCAAAGTGAGGTCGGGGTCAAGTCATATACCGAGATATTTGAAGTGGTCAACTGGGACCAAGTTATAGTTAGACTTTGTTATGACAGTTAAATGGGTTTTGTAGCATTTAAAGGGATAGTAATACTTTGTTTTAACTTTATTTTATTTTGTAGGCATTAAAAAACCTGAAGAACGATATAAGTCTTATCTCTCAAACCTTTATGGCTTAAGAGATATTCATAAGCAAAGTTTCCCCTCCCCGCCATTTTACCTAGTGTAAGCCATCTCTTCTCAGATGTGAATCTGGTTGTAAGACCAGACAGATAACAGCAGGGGACAATCTTCTTTATATGAAAACAATGAAAGCCCTGCCCCCCTTGACAAGCTTTTCAGGTTTTTCCCTTATCTTAATTGAAGATTGTCCCTCTGTGCAATCTATCTGTGCACCTCTCTTCTGCTTTGGCTGAACAGTGTGACATCAGTAAAAGGGGCGGGAGGGGGACACTTTGTCATTGAATTACTCCTGAACTACAACTCTGACAGAACTGAAATAACACTCTCCAAAGTCCAAATACTATGATGATTAATTAGAGCTGTTTTTATTATGAAACATTACTATCCCTTTAAGTAATTTGCACTTTGTTCCAAATACCATTGGGACCATTTTGTCAGGTTTTTTTTAATAAGCCATCTTTCAGCTTCAAAGAAATAATCTTGTAATATTTCCTTAAATTGTGATATGGTTGAATTTTTATTGTAGATTATAGTGTCATCTGCATACATGTGCACATAAGATGCTTTGCAAACCAAGAGTTGATCATTTATAAATTGGGAAAATAGAAGAGGACCAGGAATAGAACCTTGGGGAACCCAACTTGTTACTTTCAGAAGAAGGAAAATATTGTTAGTTTTGAGAATGACTACCCAGTTCTGAACTTTTGAGCTTATTAATCAGAATTTTTTTTGTTCCTGAGGAAGTGACATTGAAAATACTTGTCACAAAATGCACTGAGCTATCACTCAAGAATCTTGAGCTTTGATCCACATGAATATATATTGTTGACTGTTGTTTTTTATTTTATTTTAATTTATTGGCGTTGTTGCTTTTTATGTTTGGCCTGGAGACACTGGGGATGAGTCATTGGAACCTACTCCTGGTAGTGAGTTGTGAGGTATAAAATTGTTGTATTTCAGCTACATCTGGCTAAAGGGAACTAACTTTAACCCTTACATGCTCTATATTCAGTTTTTATTCATTCATAATAAAGTAGTGTCATTTTTACTTTTAAGGTATTTTTATTACCCCACATACCCTATGATATGGAGAGGTAACCCATTATTGTTTGATACATATGAGTTCACTCACATGTTAGTGCAGTAAAACGTTTCTCATACCCTCTAATATATATTTTATTAGAGGGTATGTCACCATATATATGTGGCCTATCCTTTACCTTTTGGAAGAACAATACACCTTTATAAAGAAAATGTAAGAACATTCAAGGAAGTCATTAGCCTGGAGTGACGCTCTTAAAGTGGAACTTTCACCATAATTCAAGTTTGCATATTTGAAAATTGCATTAAAAACTGCCTATTTGTCATGTTAACGAAAAGATCATCAGATGTATAGATTAGGAGTTGTTCACACTTTTATTTTTGGAGAAAGTGAAACTAAACACTTCCTGGTACTGCACAGAGCATCATTAACATATGAAATGTCATTGAAACCTACATTATCATGTGACACATAACTCAGAATACTATGGTCTACTTTAATAAAAGCAGCTCTAATTAATCATCATAGTATTTGGGCCTTGGAGAGTGTTATTTCAATACTGTCAGAGTTGTAGTACAAGAGTAATTGAATGATAAAGTATCCACCTCCCGTCCCTTTTATGATGTAACACTGCTCAGCTTAGAGCAGCAGGGAGAGTCCAGGTAGATTGCAGAGAGGGACAATCTTCAATTAAGATAAGGGAAAAACCTGAAAAACCTGTCAAGGGGGCCAGGGTTTTCACTGTTCTCACAGTAAGAATTTTGACCCTTGATGTGAGCTGTCTGGTCTATGGACTGTATTCCACATCTGAGGAGTGGGGATTTACACTAGGTAAAAGGGACAGGAAGGGAAAAATGTATCATTCAATTACTCTTGTACTACTGCTCTGACAGTGTTGAAATAACACTCTCTATGGCTCAAATAGTATGAAGATTAATTGGAGCTGCTGTTTTTTTATGAAACATTACTATCACTTTAAAGGGACAAAAAAATGAAAAAGACTCAAATCCATTAATATATTATGTATTATACTAGTTGAGAAGCCCGTGTACATGGGCCACAGTGCCACCCAGCAACCTCGGTTGGTGGCCGTATCCTGTTGGCTGCGCTGCAGTCATGCACAGTACTGACTGCCAAAACGCACTCTGGCTGATAACAGAGCGGGGTGCTCCGAATTCAGACCGTAGTCCTCTCTGCACACCTTCCTGAGACCCCCGGGAAGGTACGCAGAGAGGACTACGGTCTGAATTCAGAGCACCCCGCTCCATTATCAGCCGCTGTGCGGGCAGTCTCTACTGCGCATGACTGATGCACGCACAGCCGTCTCTACTGAGCATGATGGCTTCTGACAAAGATACTTAGCGAATTATTACATAGGATATTCCTAGACAGCATTTTTTTCTTTTGTGAAAGTTCTAAAATCTTTCAAAACAAAAGGTATAGTGGCCACTGGCCACTTTTTATCGAGCCTATTAAAAACCTAATAAATCATACACAGTGATAATTGTTTTGAGATTAGCACCTAAACAGATCAATTATTTGTTTACCATAGTCATGCCATACATTGTCCATATCATTTGTGTAAACAAAGTGGGGTCAAAGGGTCATGCACGGCTGCCTCTAGATGAATAGGAAAAGCATGTTTATAATATTTTTGGAGTGTTTTGCACAGCTGGCTCCAGATGAATAGGAAAACCAAGTTTATAATATTTCTGGGGTGTTTTGCACAGCTGGCTCCAGATGAATAGGAAAACCTTCCTCACTTGACCTAAACCCTATTGAGAACTTGTGGGCACTTCTTAAATGGCAGATTTATGCTAAAGGAAAACAGTACACCTGCAGAAAAAGTTGATTGTCAAAAGATCAAGAAACTGACAGACTCCATGAATGGAAGGCTTATGACTGTTATTGAAATGTAGGGTGGCTATATTGGTCACTGATTTTTTTTCGGAAATGTCACAAATGTTTATTTGTAAATTTTGAGTTGTTTTTTTAGTATTCTCACTTTAATAGATGAAAATAAACATGTAAGATGGGAAAATTATCATTTTTCATTTAGTTGCATAATAGTTGCCCAATAATTGTGCACACATAGATATTCTCCTAAGAAAGCCAAAACCTCACTTTTACTTTCTTAAATATTCAGGTTTAAGGTTTCTTAACTTTTTGGATTGATGGAGAGCACTGTAGTTGTTCAATAATAAAATGAATCCTCAAAAATACAAATTGCCTAATAATTGTGAACACAGTGTATCTCTCTTTTAACCCTTTGAGAGCCAAAGGGGTATGCAACACATTTCAAAGTGTTAAGGAACAGTAATAATTAGGAGCAATTTGCAGATAAAACCCCATCTGAGACAGGGAAATGTATAGACACCTACTGAATAGTGACTATTTAGTGACACATTTATACATATTGTATGTCTCTATACATTTCCCTTCTCAGACCGGTTTTTATTGCAAATTAGCTGCTTCAGCTGTCTTTCAGTTGCAGGTGTTAACCCTTTGACTACCAGAGGGATATCCATTGCATTGCAAAGCAATGTGTTAGATACACCCCTGGCACACAAAAACCTCTGTTACTCTACCAGTGTCCTATTAATAATTCAATTACTCTTTTGCTTAATAACCAATAGAAAATCAGTCACAATTACATTTGTAACCTATATTTTCATTAGTGAAATAGTGATACCTACTGAGGTCATGGTAAGACTGAACAAAATTAAGACTTGGTCCAAGGGTTTTTCAGGAACTCAGTGTATTGTTAGCAAGAGCCATCTTTTCACTCTCTAAAGGGATAGTAATACTTAGTTTTATCTTTATTTTATTTTGTAGGCATGAAAAAAACATGTTTTTTTCTCTTTATGGTTTAAGAGATATTCACAAGCAAAGTTTCCCCCTCCCGCTCCTTTTTCCTAGTGTAAGCCATCTCTTCTCAGATGTGAATCTGGTTGTAAGACCAGACAGATGACAGAAGGGGACATTCTTCTTTGTATGAAAACAATGAAAGCCCTTCCCCCCTTGACAAGTTTTTCAGCTTTTTCCCTTATCTTAATTGAAGATTGTCCCTCTCTGCAGTCTACCTGGGCACCTCCATTCTGCTCTGGCTGACCGGGGGGGGGATACTTTGCTTGTGAATATCTCTTAAACCATAAAGGTTTGAGAGATAAGACTTATATCATTCTTCATGTTTTTTTAATGCCTACAAAATAAAATAAAGATAAAACAAAGTATTACTATCCCTTTAAGGATTCTCTCACCACAAGCTCAGTTCCACAAGATTGGTGTAAAGCCAATGTAGTGCCTTTATTTAAGAAGGAAACTGAAACAGAATCTGGGAAATATAGATCTGTGAGTTTGACCTCCGTAGTGGGATAACTGCTAGAAGGGATACTAAGGGATTATATTCAGGATTACACCACAGAAAATAAGATTATCAGCAGGAATCAACATGGTTTTATGAACATATAATGTTACTATTCTTTTGAGCTTCTATAAAGAAGTAAGCAGCAATGTAGATAATGCTTAAAGTTATAGTAATGTTTCATAATAAAAGCAGCTCTAATTAATCATCATAGTATTTGGACTTTGGAGAGCGTTATTTCAATACTGTCAGAGTTGTAGTTCAAGAGTAATTCAATGACAAAGTATCCCCCTCCTGCCCCTTTTACTAATGTAACACTGCTCAGCCAGATCAGAAGGGAAGTGCCCAGGTAGACTGCAGAGAGGGACAATCTTCAATTAAGATAAGGGAAAAACCTGAAAAACTTGTCAAGGGGGCAGTGTCTTCATTGTTCTCATAGTAAGAAGATTGTCCCCTTCTGTTATCTGTTTGGTCTTACAACCAGATTCCACATCTGAGAAGAGATGGCTTACACTAGGTAAAAGGGGCGGGAGGGGAACTTTGCTTGTGAATATCTCTCAAGCCATAAAGGTTTGAGAGATAAGACTTATATCTTTCTTCATGTTTTCTTAATGCCTACAAAATAAAATAAAAATAAAATGAAGTATTACTATCCCTTTAAGCAGTAGATGTAGTATATCTAGATTTTGCAAAATCACTTGATACAGTGCCACACAGAAGGCTAGGGTATAAAATAAGGAAATTGGGGCCAGTGATAACCTTTGTAATTGGATAGAAAACTGGTTGAAGGATAGGGAACAGTGTGTTGTTGTTAATGGACAATTCTCCAATACAGTTAAAGTTGAAAGTGGAGTACCTTAGGGTTCAGTACTTGATCCACTGCTTTTTACATGTTTATAAATGACCTGGAAATATATATAGAAAGCAAAATATCAATATTTGCAGATTACACTATATTATGCAGGGTAATAAATTCAGAAGGATGTTTGTTCTCTACAGAGGGATTTACATAAATTGGAAGATTGGGCAAACAAATGGAATATAAGTTTAATGTGGGAAAGTGTAAAGTCATGTATTTGGGAAGAAAAAATCCCAATGCTACTTATGAACTGAATGGAACCATTTTAGGTGACTCGTTACTACAGAAAGCTCTGGGAATCCTAGTAAACTACAAACATGGAGTCAGAGACCAGTGTCAAATAGGAGTAACAAAATGAGCTGTCTTGCATAAAGCAGGGTACTGAAGCAAGAGTGGAAAAAAATCATACTGCAACTGTACAAATCATTTGTAAAACCTCACCTCGAATATGCAGTGCAATTTTGGGAACCAGTTTTGAAAAAAGATATACTAGAACTGGAGAGAGTACAGAAAAGAGTAACATAATTAATAAAGGGAATGGAAGACTTGACGTATGAGGAACATTTAGACAAACTTTGCTTGTTTACTCTACAGAAAAGATGACTAAGAGGAAATTTTATCACAATGGACAAGTATATGAGAGGTCAATACAAGGATGTCTGTGGTGAGCTTTTCATTCCAAGGCCTGATGAAATAATTAGGAGCCAACCCTTGATATTAGAGGAAAGGAGGTTTCAACTTCAGCAAAGGAAGGGGTTTTTTACAGTAAGATCTGTTAAATTGTGGAATTCCTTGCCCAAGGATGTGATACTTGCAGATACAATGGATACATTTACGAGAAGATTAGATACATTTCTTTCAAGAGGGAATATACAGGGTTATACTGTATTAGTAGGCAAAACAGAAAGTTTAGTTGAAGACTAACACATTTGGCAGCAGAAAATCTTATACTACTATCATTTCTCTGGGTAATGAGGCACAGATTGAACTTGTTGGACTTGTGTCTTTTTTCAACCCAATATAATATGCTACTATGTATATACGCCCAATGTGCCTATTTTTTAAGAAACCCTTTACTTTCAGCTAACTTCAAGGAATAGCATTTCTTAGCGTTTCCAGCAGAGGAGACACGTATCACAGAAACTACAGAAGAGGAAAGCTAGATTTCAGTGGTACAGTTTTGATGTTAAAGTGGACCTGTCACCTTGATTGTAAGTTTGCATATTTTAAAAGTTTTTTTTTTGTTTTTTTTTCAAAACTGCCTATGTAGTATGTTAGCCAAAAAGATCAGGGAGGAGATGTACAAAGGAGTAATAAAGTGCTCCAGTGAGATAAATTCACAAATTCTTACAGGTGCACTTTGAAAATGTTGCATGCAAAATAGTGTGCAACATAAAGGTGCATTAACCATGACATCTTGATGAAAAGGGCGACATGACAATCTCGCTCTGCATGAAAGCTCAAGATTCTCATGTTGCGTCATTAAGTGTTGTCGCACAAGTGATAAATCAAGTGTCTGAAGTGTGCTTCCATTCTGAACAGTTATGGATGTTGAGGATGCAGACAAGCAGCCAGAATACCACCTAACAACCCAGCCTTAATCTTGTCTCCCTTTAACCCCTGCCCCTTCTCAGCAGTGCTACCCCAACAGCATGTTGTTGAGCTCTGCACTGGGCTCTCTCTCCCCTTCTCTGCATGCTCTGCTCTGGCCTGTCATTCTGCATGCAGAGAAGGGGAGAGGGAGACTGGTGCAGTGCTCAGCAATATGAATTTACTGATAGTCCTAAAAAATTGTGAAAATGTATGCTCAGAACTACATCTTATGCATTAAAACATCTAGGTACATGCTGCTAACTGCTGTGCTGGGCTCTCAACCCCTTCTCTGTATGCAGGAAAGTGGAGCGGAGCACGCAGAGAAGTGGAGAGAGAGCATGGCGCATCGCTCAGCAACATGCTGCTGGGGCAGCACGGCTGAGAAGGGGGCAGGGGTTGAAGGGAAACAAGATGAAGGCTGGGTTGTTAGGTGGTATTCTGGCTGCTTACATCCTCAAGACTGATAACCGTTCAGAATGGACGCACACTTCACAGAATTGACTCATCACTGGTAAAAGTATGCAGCCAATAGATTAGATGCAGGTTGAAGAGCCGTTTAGGGACACAACATGAAAATCTCACGCTTTGATGCAGGGAGAGATTCTCATGTCACCTAAGCCTCTAAGGCAGGGGAGGTGCTGAGTATTGACTGAGAGGGTTAAAGCCCAAGGTCTCAAGCTTAAAGTAATATTTTAGCCCAAACTATAAAGCAACGCTTAAGCAGATTTCTTATTAGTGTGTTAAACCTTTGAATGTCAGATGGGTGGGCAACACATGGCCTCTCAATCCATTGCCCACCCCTCAGACACTCAAAGGGTTAAACGTCTTTCTCTGAACTGTGAGACTGGCATATCCTTTTCACATTGCTGGCCTTAATATGTTATACTTTTTAAAGGGATAGCTTTGCATAATTTAGAAGAAATTTATATTGTTGGGTTTATCCTGCTATAAAAAATGAGGGTACCCCACTGAGACATTTTATTAAACAGTTATTGTTGCTCAAACTTGCATATTTATGGGTATAGTAGTTTAGTGGCCTTAAATTCTATGGTAGCGCTGTTGCGGCAGAAGAAATGGATAACTATTTTCAGGCCAGTGTACTAAGAAATAGCAGTGTAATTCTAGTCCAAACCATGTACCCCATAGGGAATAAGTAAACATTCCCCAAATTTCCATTGATTTCAATGGGGCTTTCAATTCCTAGAATACTAGAGATGTCTCCAGTGTCTTGCAAAGTATTGGAGACCTCTAGCATTCAAGGGATTAAAAGCCACATTTAAGTCAATATGAATTTTTATTATTATTATTCTTTATTATTCTTTATTTATATAGAGCCAACTAATTCCTCAGTGCTGTATTTATCTTTGGTGCCCTTGCGTTGCACCTGAAATGTACCTCGTTTGTTAGTACATCAGCCTTAGTGACAATAACTCACCATAAGTTGCAGTAGCAACAGGACCACTGCCATATTTCAGGCCAGGAAGGTACTGTGCCAAAAAATGCAAGTGTGAGCTGCAATCATTTTAAATAAAACATAATTCAGCCCTTGTTTGACCCAGCAGGGAAACCCTGATATTTTTTTTCTATAATACTTGATACTATACCTTTAAGATGCATGTTTCTTCATTAAACTACCTGGTAGTTTTTTTAATGTTCTTGTCCTTAAAGCACTTATCCATTCACTGATCCTTTGGCTTGGTGTTTTTTGTGTGTCCTGCCCCAGTCCATTGACACATTTAGAATACAGAGTTATTTACATAACACGAACTCAGAGCTGGAATTGGATGGTTTCCTAAGCAACATCTAACCATACTACTGTTACAGACCTATAAATAGTCCTTTCATGAAGCCATGCACACAGAGTGTAATTACCACAATCCATTATTTAGCTCAGTGCATGAAAGAAGGTTTTTGTAATGGAACACTTTGCCTCGTGTTGAATTGTTACCAGCATTTTCCTGCATCTTTTTAGCTTATAATAAATGTAATTATGGAGTGCAGCCCCCTCCCATGATACATGAGTGATGGGATAATGGTTCGGTATAGGTTCAGGCACTTGTGTCCTTGATTTGCAGCACACTGGGAATTCAGACATTCATAACTTGTCTAAAGAAAGGCATAATTTTATATCGTATTCAATTGTTTTGCATATTTCTTCTCCGCTATAAATAATCTGCTTATTACTTTGCATATTTCTGCACATCATTGTGGAGCTAACATTTGTGCTTGCATATAACCTGGTAACAGTTTGGAGATAAAGCCACCAACAGTTTGGGACATGGCTAATAGAATACCAAACTTTGTGTATATAACCAGGAAAATATGCAGTTATTCTGGGTCAAAATAATGTTACTATTTTAGGAATGTCCAAAGTAAGGAAACATTTATGGTTATTGGGCATTGTCAGTCTTGACCAGTGTGACGTGAGTCCCGGTACAGCAGGTCCATACCACCATCACGTTAGCTATCGCAGTGCACCTATCTCCCAAACTTCATCTCTGGTATCGCTGGTTCCCTCAATAACTAGGCAGGACCAGTATTGAGGCTAAAACAAGAACAGTTTATTGTGGGTGAACTCAGCTCTCTTATGGGCTAGACAAAACATACAATTTTGTGTACACATTATACAATGGTCCAGACATGATCACATTATTTGGACAAAGGGGACTGATGTAGGGTAAACACTGGGACAAAGGCTGAGGGGCTGGAATACACATGTTCACACAATGGTCAGGGGGTTGAAGCATCTTTGAATATTCCGCTTCAACCCCTGGCCAATCCGGAGTCTAGAATCGGCTGGCCAATCCTGATCAACAGTGTCCTAACAGTCTTGGCCTATCAGAACAGCTGGGCGGGCTGATAACTGACCAATCCGAGAGGCACCTACTTTCCCCATGCAAATTCAATGCAGGCTCTTTAACTCGGACGGGACAATCAGGAGCCGGCCGACGTTCAAAACACTGGCCGCTCAGTATAGTCCCGTTTGCCGGTGCTAGGCGGGTGAATATCACTCTTTCAACAGGGATGTATAGTTCCAGGATAGGGAAATAATTGGAGTTGCAACCATGGGTACCCCCGGCATATGTAACACGTAACAACTAGTGTTGAGCGAGCACCCTGATGCTCGGGTGCTCGGGTGCTCTGACCGAGCACCCCCTGAGGCTCGAGTGCTCGGCCGAGCACCCGAGCCCCATTGAAATGAATGGGGCGACACGAGCATTACACCAGGCACCCCCTGCTCTGATGAGGGGAGGGTGCCTGGTCAATGCCCCCCTTCATCTCCGCTATGCCCCCTTCATCTCCGAATGCCCCCTTCATCTCCGCAATGTCCCCCTTCATCTCCGCTATGCCCCTCTTCCACAATGTCCCCCTTCATCTCCGCTATGCCCCTCTTCCACAATGTCCCCCTTCATCTCCGCTATGCCCCTCTTCCACAATGTCCCCCTTCATCTCCTCTATGCCATAGAGGAGATGAAGGGGGACATTGTGGAAGAGGGGCATAGCGGAGATGAAGGGGGACATTGTGGAAGAGGGGCATAGAGGAGATGAAGGGGGACATTGTGGAAGAGGGGCATAGCGGAGATGAAGGGGGACATTGTGGAAGAGGGGGCATAGAGTCTATGCCCCTCTTCCACAATGTCCCCCTTCATCTCCGCTATGCCCCTCTTCCACAATGTCCCCCTTCATCTCCGCAATGCCCCCTTCATCTCCGCAATGCCCCCGTACCTCCAGTCCCTGGTGGTCCAGCGGAGCGTCTTCAGATCTGTGCCTCTTCCGGCACAGATCCCCGCCACCCGAACATGGCGGGCGAGCACATGGCGGTACTCGACGAGTACCGCCATGTGCCGAGCAGAGCGATGCTCGAGCCGATCCGAGCATCGGCCGAGCACGCTCGCTCAACACTAGTAACAACCAATGGTTCTCAATCTTTTTTGTTAGATAGAAACATAATTTGATGGCAGATAATAACCATTCAGCCCATCTAGTCTGCCCATTTTTTTCCTACTGTAAAAACCTCAAACTTTATTTGTTTCTTGGTCTTGTCTTATGCTCAGGACAGCCTTATGCCTATCCCATGCATTATTAAATTTGCTCACTGTATTAACTTCTACCACTTCTGCTGGTAGGCTATGTCACCACCCTCTCAGTGAAAGCCACCCCTAACATACAGTCTGGCATTTTTGATGCACAGCTATCACTTTATAGGTCATTTGTCAAGGAGAAATTAAGGCTATGAATAAAAATATAGTTCATTTTAGGTCTCACATTAACAATATTGAAAACAACCAAATTGTGCAAAATAATTTCCATAAATCTCAACATACACATTTTTTGTCAAAGTCTTAACCCTTTGAGTGCCAGAGAAGTATCAAACGCATTGCAATGCAATAAGTTGGATACCTCTCTGGCACTCAAAAGGTTAATGGAAAGGAAGGGGACATTCTAAGTGGATGTTGGCTGCACACCAAAGTGCCATGGTACCCTGGTTGAATACCACTGATCTGGCTCTTCATCCAATTTCAAGCTGAACTTTCAGAGCATACTAAGTCACTATGCCAGTGCTTTCCAAACTGTGTGTCGTGAGACATTAGTGTGTCGGCTGCAGTGTGTAGGTGTGTCACAGGCAAAGGTGCCATTTACACAGCGCAAGATTGTCATTCAACCCAAGCACGAGCTACACTGGGAGCTGAGATAAAACACTATTACTTATTGGTCGCATTTACACAGCGCGAGAGTGCCTCCGTGTGCTGCATACAGCTGAAGCGCCACAAAAGATTTGTAACAGCTCGAGTGCCTATGTTTGCTGCATACATAATATTTATGCAGCACACGGAGACACTCCAGCTGTTACAAATCTTTTGGCGCTTCAGCTGTTAAAATCTTTTGAGATGCCACCTCCTCTATACCTCTGCCCTCTCTTTGGGCTGCCAGGCTGGAGTGTCCCTGTGTGCCGAGGCTGCCTCTCACTTGTCTGCTGCTTCTGCATGTGGTGCCCATGAGACAGGAAAGATGGACAGTACTTCTAAAATCAGTTATGAGCTATCTATTTAATAAAGCAACATGGGAATCTTGCGCTCTGTGTAGCGCAACATTCTAATGGCGCCCTTTTGAAAACCACATGACATGCTTAATGCCTTCCGCAGTATGAATAAAATGTTTTCATGATATATGTTGTGTCCCCATACATCTTGTTATTACAATTTATTTATGTGTCCTTATCTCTTATAAGGGATTATTAGTTTAACCTCCGGTTTGCTAGCAAAACTGAATTACTGTGTCACAAAATGATGCATGTCTAAAAAGTGTGTCACCAACATGAAAAGTTTGGAAAGCTCTGCACTATGCATTGATTAAATGCATGGAGACTAGCTTGGAAATAGATGCCTTACCTTTAAAAAATAGCAGAGCGTAAAGTAATCCTTCCCATTTGGAGACCTGAACCCAGGCTACAGCCTTGTCAGTCCCGGTCCGCATTAACCTGCCCGTCAGTCCACAAATGGGAAGGATTACTTTACACTGTGCTATTTTTATAAAGGTAAAGCATCTATTTCCAACCTAGTCTCCATGCGTTTAATCAATGCATGGCGATTTAGTATGCTCTGAAAGTTCTGCTTTAAACATGACAAATATGTTGTCTGATGTATTATACTGGAGTCATTCTGGGCCAAAGAAACTACTCCAAGAAATCAAAATTCCTATTCATTTAAATGAGACTTTTAAACCCTTAACCCTTTGAGTGCCAGAGGGGTTACACAACACATTGCTCTGCAATGCATTACGTACCACTCTGGCACTCAAAGGGTTCAATGTTAGCAAGGACTGCAATGGATTGAGTAGCAAAACAATTCTGAGATTTTTGTCACTTATGATGCAGATGTCTTTCTCAAAGAACTTCTCCAGTTCTTTATAGTGCATTAGCCTCAATAACCCTGAGCTGATATCAATGAATTAGCAGTTTAAAGGGCAATTATCACATTTTACATAGTCTGCTCCAGAGGACTCCTATCAGTTATTTCGGTGGAGAAGCAGAAAAACTGCCCCCTTGGCTGGAATGTAAACTGACGACTGCAAATATCTGAATTTGATGTGCATAGATCCCATAGATCTCCATAGATCCAATGTGTCAGGTTTTCAAGGTCAATAGAGAAGAACTGGACTGCACAGGAAAGCAAACTGTCCTGAGTGATGCAGCAGAGATTCCCTAGGGGAGCACGGATGTCTCCATTCAGATCCCCATTCTATTCCCCCCTTGGTCTACTGGGTGTCATAATGCTTCCCCAATGTATTTGTCAGTCTGTTCTCAGGGGAGCAGATCTGTCAATAGAGAACTATCAGATTAGACTTGCTTTTTAATGTTTAGTATGTATCAAAATGCCATATATCATACTATCTTATCTATAGATTGCATATAATAATCCATATCATTTTTTACTTTGTGCCCATGAGAATGGCTGACTTTAATGCGAGTATGTTATTTAGTAGTATCTGGCGCTCAATACGTTGTCGATACACTCAGTCTGCCACTTGAGGGAAAAATGTATGCACAACACTGCACTATATGTATGAAATAAAAAGCTGCGTTGAAATATCTATTTAATTGAATACCTGCACTGAGTGGCCAATTTACTAGGTATACTTCCTGTTGTCCACAAATGACCACTCCATCAGGAACAATGGGATGAATGTACAAACCAATTCTACTCTAAATCAAGCACAGGAATAGCTTTTCACTTCCTACACCTATCTAATGTCAATTTACTAAGCTACATATGGCAAATTTCCATCCCATAATGCTACTTGAACTAAATGGAGAAAAGGGGTATTTTAGAGTTATCCCTTTTTAGCACTAGCCTTGTTTAGATCAATGTACACGGTGTAAATGTACGCCATTTCCCTGTGGATGCTATATGGATTTGGTTGAATTAAAGTCAGACATAATGGACAAACTTATTGCATACCCTGAAGTGCTGCAAACAGAATTGATACATATGCAACTTTGGACATTCGCCAAATGTCATGTCTGTACCAAGCTATATGAAGCAGGTAGTCAGATATACTGGGATACTGAGGCTGTTGTACTAAAAAGAACTAGAATCACTCTGGGTCAAACCAACTGCAACAAAGGGGACACATAAAAGTTCCTATTGATTTAAATGTTTTTTTTTTGACAGTTGGAATGCTAGAGAGGTCTCCAGTGTATTGGAGATCCCTTTAACATTAAAGGAGTTAAAATTCCTATTTAAAAAAATGAAAAAAGAGCACAAGGGAGCACCCATGCGATAACATCAAAACAGTGAAGCAGAGCATAAGCAAAGGGGACGTGACAAGGCCTGTCAGGAAGGGAGTGTGGTGGCATGGCCTGGAGCATAGTATTACAGGATACATTGGCCGCAAGGAATTGTGGTCCTGCAAAATGCTGGAAGTTATTCCTGGGGGTTCCTGTTTGCTGTACCGGTATGGCGGATTACTCCTTCAAAACTGAAGCCCTCCTCTCTGCTATGTGGGAGGAAGCTAAAAAACAGGGTGCAAGGTAGATAAAACAGTGGCTTGTGGCATCGCCTGCAGGTGGTCTAGGCCATCTGAGTCACTGCGGTGGGGTGCCAGTTCCAAAAGGGGACGGCTCTCTTCCAGCCCCCCCTCTAAAAAGGGCCTCATCCAGTACCAGGGGGGTCAGTTCTATGGCTGGGGGGCCCCACTTTCTTCTACCCCAGTCAGTGATCCTCCCTTGCCACCGGGGGGTGGATTTCATGCAGCTTCCAGCTGAGGGGGGTGACTCTGCTGTTGGGGGGTGTTGGCCACTGAATAAGGACCTGGGTACAGGTATAGAGCGTTTGGCGACCCCGTGGGCCAGTGGAGGAGAGGATGCTGGAGAGGGGTCTTCCAGGGCAGTCTGGTGCGGACCAATGATGGCAGGACCAGCACCCCTGCCCAGCTCTTCTGCATCAGGACAGAACCCTAGGAAGAACACTTCAGCTCTGAGTGTGCAGGATGGCCAGACAGCCCAGGGTCAGATGAGGCAGAGCATCCGGTTGACCTGCAGCTGTCAGGATGAGGAACAGGAGGTGTTTGCAGATGGGTGCCCCCCCAGGCCCCATGTAGCTCAGCAGAGGAATACACAGTGTGGGGGTTGTGCCGGTGTTGTCTGGACTGCATGTCTGGACTGCATGGAGCTGCGGGCGCTCTTGGACCAGGGCATATGGCTCAGCACCCTTCTGCTGGAGTCACCCCTTTAATGCTAAAGAGTCCTCTTTCTTTTTATTCTGGGGTCCCCTGGGGGGAGGTGGTTCAGAACGGTTTGGGGAGTTTCATAGATGGGTTGAAGCAGTTTATCGTTCATGGTCCCATGGGTGGAGTCCTTGTGTGCAGAGGTTGGGCAACTCTCCGGTGGAGGGAGTTCAGTTGCTGCGCGGGGCATAGGGGTGCAATTGGTGGACAAGGGTACAATGGGTTTGTATTTCTGTTTTAGCTGGTCCATTGGGGGATCACGTGCTGAGCTAGTTGCGGGAACAGATTTTGAAGAACGAGTTTGTGGAGATCTTTTGGTTGCTCCCTCGGGAGGAAATTGTGGATCTGTGGGAAGATAAGGATAGAGATAAGAAGCTGGAGGAGGAAGAGGAGAAGAGGCGGAATACGTGGATTCCCAAGACATTTACTAAATGGTTGCGAGCCTTTTGTATTTATCCTAGTATCCTGGGGGAGAAGGCACCGGAGCACTGCTCTGCTCTCTTCTATTATGTGGATGAGATTTGGAGTATATTCGAGGGCTATGGGGGATTGGCCTTGTGGTGCTATGATGAGCACTTAAGGCAATGCAAGGCTGCCCATCCGGCATGTGTTGGGATCACAAAAACATCCATTTATGGCTGAAGCTGATGGACCCCCAGAAGGCGTAGTTTTTTCAGGAGATTGCCGGTGGGATGAGTCCTAGCAACGCATCGGCCTGTCAAAAATTAGTCTTGTTTCCCCTTACTGTCATGGGTCCTTAAGGGGTTAACAAACTGAATGCTTGAAAAGTCTCCAACACATTGCTTCACAATGCTTTTCATACCTCTTTAGAATTAAAAATATTAAAAGTCTGATTTAAATCAACAGGGATTTGTATTTCCCAATCTATGGGCCAGTCTGTTTACCATTGAATATATCCTTTTTTTTTGTGTATACGACCCATGACAAAACAGATCTACATACAGACACACAAAAAGTATACACAGATCTGCCTTACTACCCATACTACAACAAAGTTCTGCTTACAAACACACACTCCCTGTACACAGATCCACACATAGCATTCTCATAGTGATAAAACACATGCACAAAAGAGAAGGGGCTCAATACTATTAGCCCCGTTAGTTTTCAAACAAGCAGTAGTGGTTTTGACTGCATAGTTTGCAATTTTATTAACTGTGCTGTCAATAACAACTGCAATGCAAAAATGTCCAGTGGGTACAAAATATGCACCCATTGGACATCACGTAATAAAAGCAGACTTTGCTATCCTATTCCATGTGGCGGCTTCACCGCATGTTAAGGAATGCACTTTTTGTGGTGAAAAACCTAACACATGGTGAAAACCACCGGTATGTGTTGGAAAACTGTTTTCCAACACATACTTGTGGTTGAAAAATAGAAAAAGATTAACCCTATGAGTGCATTACATATCCCACTGGCACTCATAGGGTTAATCTACAAACAGTTCACACATGTCCCGACAAATAAAAACTTACCAGTAATCCTGATGTGCAGTGGGGTTGCGGCCATCTTCTTCTTCTTTCTTCTCTTCTTTTCATTTGTGTTTGAAAAAACATAATCAGTTAGTTCTGTATCTTAAAAAAAAAAAAAAGCCCCCCAAAGATGCGACTGTTGACCCTTTGAGTGCCGGAGGGGTAGCCCTCAGGTGAAAAATGATTAAAATAGGTGGCATCTTCTTGTCCAGTTTAAAAAAATCAAATGCCACACCTCCCAGTCAATCAGCTTCTAGCGGAGTTCGTCATCTGCCACTCAAAGGTTTTACCGTCGCATCTTTGGGGAGGCTTAATTTTTTATTTTAATTAAGGTACAGCACTAACAGATTTTTTTTTCAAACACAAATGAATAGAAGAGAAGAAAGAAGAGAAGATTAAAGAAGAAGATGGACAGTGGATGACAGGTAATTGTTATATTTCTGACTATTTTGAGCTCACTCTCGTCTGACAATGTTAAAAAAAATGAGATTTGGCTTTTTTTTCCCTTTGATGTTCCAACAATTCGCTCTATTTAGCGTGAGTTGTGGGAACAAAAACCAACAACGAGCACTTGGCCAAAACGTGAGTTTTGGTCACCAATGCTCGTAGCTGAGGTACATGTGTGGGTTTATTGCTCTGTCTTATTTTTACTATTACCTCCAGTTTTACCAGTGTTAATAGTATTGAGCCCCAAGAAGTATTGAATAATAAAGTAAAAAATCAAATATATTAATGTATTTATGAAACATATTACATATATATATATAAAAGCATGGATAATGCGTAGAATGACCTAATTTTGACATACAACATTCAGGGTCCTAATATTTAAAGGGATAGTAATGTTTCATAATAAAAGCAGCTCTAATTAATGATCATAGTATTTGGACTTTGGATAGTGTTATTTCAATTCTGTCAGAGTTGTAGTTCAAGAGTAATTCAATGACAAAATATCCCCCTCCCGTCCCTTTTACTAATGTAACACTGCTCAGCCAGATCAGAAGGGAGGTGCCCAGGTAGACTGCAGAGAGGGACAATCTTGAATTATGATAAGGGAAAAAAATGAAAAACGAGTCAAGGGTGGCAGGGCCTTCATTGTTCTCACAGGAAGAAGATTGTCCCCTTCTGTTACCTGTCTAGTCTTACAACCAGATTCCACATCTGAGAAGAGATGGCTTACACTAGGTAAAAGGGGCGGGAGGGGAAACTTTGCTTGTGAATATCTCTCAAACCATAAAGGTTTGAGAGATAAGACTTATATCATCCTTCATGGTTTTTTAATGCCTACAAAATAAAATAAAGATAAAATGAAGTATTACTATCCCTTTAAGGAGGCAGGTATTTTAAGGAATCAAATCCACTGTGGGGCTGATCACTTAGTTTTTATTGAAGTAGTTCCCAAAGATGCTGCAATGACTGCTGCTTTTGATCTTCAACAAACAGAAAGTCAAAGGATAGAGGCTAGGAAACATTTGCTGCTGAAGCACATCGTTGGGCCTGTTATGGTCTAGCCCTGTGGTACTGGGCTCATATAGAAGTAGCAGCTCTAGTCCAGGGTACAACATATGGCTCTCCAGCAATTTAATATAAATGATGTAATTAAACAGAACGCCCCAGTTTATCCAACCATGAGTTAGACTGTGGAATCTGTCTGTCTCTCTCTAGCTACACTAAGCAACAATTTGGAGAATCGAAATTTAGTTTGTAGCCATGAGTAGACCTAGGTCCCTCGGCTTCATTATTCGTTCTTGTTTCAGCAACGGAAGATCGGGATTAATGTTAGATTAGGATAAACAGGTTATAATTTGATAGAACTGATAAATAAAATAAAAACATATAATGGGTACTCTTCTATCCTTCCCTGTCCATTGAGTGAGAAATTGTTGTACAATCTTATACATTTATTTGACCATTAGCTGCAAAATAAGAATCTTGCACGCTAATTAAGTTTATTAGAGTAATGGTCCACTCACCCAAATCCTGGCTGTGCTCCCTCCACCTTACAGGCAAAAATTTGACCTTGAGGTGGGAGGGACCACATTAGATTTGGAATAGGACTTGGGGGAGTGGAATATATTTGGTATGTTGCAGTGTGTTTCTTTTCACTCACTGTACAATCCATTTCAGTGCCAGAAGCGTGCAACACAATCCATTGCCCATACCTTAAGGGAGAAGAGAGGTACTAACACTACCCTATGGCAGGCACTCAGCGTGATTGTGCTTGTGGAATTGACCTTGAAATTACCCTGTTTCTGTGACCTTAACTACCAATGGAACAAGGCTGAAGTGTCAGACAATGTATATGAGGTTTTGTTGCCACCTGTGGACAGCAGAACAAGGCTAAAGAAGGATTCTATAGATGCTTACGCAGCTACATAGTGAAACAAGGCTGGGGTATATGTTGTTCTTTAATTACAAGTGTACAGCAGCACAAGGCTGATGGAGCAGTGAATGTGTGGCTCGGTGTCTACCAATGGAACAAGGCTCTGGTGTCAGAAAGTATATGTGGGTTATTGTGACTAAAAGTGGACAGTGGAACAAGGGTGGGGACTTAGACAGTGTATTTGTGTTTTTGTGTAGGAAAAAGCTAAAGTGTTAGACAGTGTATGTGTGGTTTTGTGAATCCCAGTGGACAGTGGAACAAGGACGGGGTGTCAGACAGGATATGTGTGGTTTTGTGACTCCCAGGAGACAGTAATAATTCCCCAAATTGATTTATTGATCCCATTGATTTAAATGGGACTTTCCTTTGCAATGGAATGGAGACTTCCCCAGCATTCAAAGTGTTAAAAGCCCAAGTTACATTAATAATAATTTTTCTTTATCCTCTATGGTAAATTTGATTTGCACTAGAATTAATCTAGTATTCTAGTTCCATTTACATTCCGTAAGAGTTAATAAAAATGGAAATGTAAAGCTTTTACTACCCATTTGCAAAAAGCAGCTGTATAAGTGAGTAGTCCCTTCTTCTAAGCCCAAATATTCTCATAAAGCGAATCACCTACAGTGGAAGCTCTGTGGTCCATAATGATCACCGCCATGACATCACAACGTTTACAGTCTGACTCACAGGACACCAGGTGTTACGGTTTTCAGACACTCAGACAAGGGTTAGAAATAAAACACAGTTTTATTAAAATGAAATAAGGAACAGCGCCCCTGAGGGCCAGAATCGGTATACAGTAATGAGTAATATACAGACTCAATATAGCAGAAGCAGGTAGAATATAGCATAAACACAGGTAAGGGTTAACACTCAAGCTGGTAGTCAGTCTCTGTGGTGGTGATTAGCCAACGCCCAGTGCATAAACAGTCCCAGTAGCAGTAGTGCAGCTAGCAAGCTCAAGCAGTGCGACTGAACTTAATCATAACCAGATAACGGTCTGGAAATGCCCAAGAGAATAGAATGACCAACTGTAGCAGGAGCCAATACCCCTACTGGGGTGTAGCAACGATGGAGAGATACTACCAGAGCCAATGGAGCCAGATATGGAAGCACCCCTGGTGCGGTAGAGGAGGAACACTGCGTGTGCCAATGGGACCTGAGCCTAGCACCCCTTAGGTGCTGTATCGGAGGAGACACTGCCCAAGCAGAATACTAGAGCCAACGCACTACCAAGTGTGGGTGGATGGAACAACACAGTGAGCGAGAATGGACCACAGCCAAAGCACCCTTCCGGTGCCAAAACGGAGCACACACTGCCAGAGTATCGGAATGCCCTTAGCACCACGTGGTGCGACAACTCCTGGACAATGACCACCTAACGAGAGGTACAGCTCTGCAGTGTTAACAGCTAGGCTCGGTATAGTAGGCAACAGCTCAACAAGTGTTAATGTGGCTCAGTATGGGAGGCAACAAGCTTGGCAGGCGTATGCAAACGGGCTCAGTAACGGAGGCAACCGGCACAGCAAGTGTTCTAGACAGACTCTGAAACAACGGCCACAGCTCTGCAGTAATCTCTCATACGCTCAGTAACGGAGGCAACCGACAGGCTCAGTAACGGAGGCCACAGAACATAGGAAGCGTGATCAGTCAGTGCAAGCTGCGAGCAGGCTCAGAATGTCGCCAGGCAGAAACGAGATGCAGAACCGGAAGAATCACGGAGCAGAAATGTCAGCCAGAGCCGGTCGATCGCGGAGCAGGAACATCAGCCAGAACCGGGTCAATCACGGAGCAGGAACGTCAGCCAGAACCGGGTCAATCATGGAGCAGGAACGTCAGCCAGAACCAGGTCAATCACGGAGCAGGAAGTCAGCCAGAACCGGTTCAATCAAAGAGCGGGAAGTCAGCCAGAACCGGGTCAATCACGGAGCAGGAACAGCAGAGTAGTCAGACGAGCCAAGTCTGTACACAGGAATACAGGATCACAGCAACAATAGCGCAGGAACACCTCGAAAGGGCACCTGACAGGTGCCATAGGCCCAGTAATAAAGGGACACCCTGGGCGGGCCAATCAGCCTCCTCCAATGGACGAGCGCCAGCACAGAGAGTGACAGGGGATCATGGGCACCGTGTATCACGGTGCCCGTGATTCGTGCTAGACTCTGTCTATCACTTGCTGTAGTTCCTCACTGGCTGTCTCATTTCTCACAGCCTATTTAAACCCAGGTTGTGCACTCCCAGATTGCCCTTTCATGGTGTTTCTGACATCACTTTACCTGATCTGCCTTGTCAGGCTGTTGGTCCTGAGTTACCTGTGTTCCAGCGTTCCTGTGTTCCAGTACTCCGTTGTTCCAGTGCTCCTGTGTTCCAGTACTCCGTTGTTCCAGTACTCCTGTGTTCCAGTACTCCGTTGTTCCGGTGCTCCTGTGTTCCAGTGTTCCAGTACTCCGTTGTTCCGGTGCTCCTGTGTTCTTGTGTTCCAGATTATCGTTCCTGAGTGTCAGTGGTGCCTGTCTGCAAGTCTCCAGCCGGTTCCGGTCATCTGTCAGGACGGCGGTGCTCACTCTGGTGTACCCTCCTGGATTCTGGCATCTGACTTTCCCTGTTGTTGCTGTGGCGACATTGTTCTCTTTCGCTCCGGCGATCCTCCCTGTTGGTTACAGCGTGTGGACGCTGATTTACTCCATTAATCTGGTTGCGCTCACACTGTTGGTTCCAGCGTGCGGACGCTGGTTTGCTCCATTAATCTGGTTGCGCTCACATTGTTGGTCCCAGCGTGCGGACGCTGGTTTACTCCATTAATCTGGTTGCTCTCACACTGTTGGTCCCAGCGTGCGGGCGCTGGTTTACTCCATCAATCTAGTTGCGCTCATACTGTTGGTCCCAGCGTGCGGACGCTGGGTTACTCCTTTTATCTGGTTGCTCTCCCATTGTTGGTCCCAGCGTGCGGACGCTGGTTTACTCCATTAATCTGGTTGTTTTCACACTGTTGGTCCCAGCGTGCCTATGCTGGTTAACTCCATTAACCTGGTTGCGCTCATACTGTTGGTTCCAGCGTGCGGACGCTGGTTTACTCCATTGATCTGGTTGCTCTCACTCTGTTGGTCCCAGCGTGCGGACACTGGTTGCTCCATTTCACCTGGTGGCATAGTTACTCTTGGTCCCAGCGTGCGGACGCTGGTTTGCTCCTTGATTACTCAGATCCTGAGGACAGGTTGCTGTCCAACTCCTTACGCAGTTGTCTGGTATTCTCAGGCTAAAGGACTTCTGCTGAGGGAGATCCTTGTACCTTTCCACACTACTGTCATTGTCACCTGACAGCAAGGTCTCCTCTCTTGGGGCTGCCCTGTCCGGTATTGGTAAGGCCAGTAGAACCTAAGTACGTTACCATCCTTCAGGTTGCCTTACCCGGTATAGGCAGGGCCGGTAGAGCCCGTTAACTGCGTTTCCTCAGGCTGCCCTGCCCGGTATTGGTAAGGCCGGTAAACCTATTCTTGCTGCCACCATCGGTTGCCTTACCTGGTATTGGCAGGGCCGGTAGAGCCTCTAATCAGTACTCCTTGGGCTGCCTTGCCCGGTATTGGTAAGGCCGGTAGAACCGGTACATGTCATTTCACGGTTGCCTTACCCGGTATAGGCAAGGCCGGTAGAGCCTATCACCATTTACTACTGTCACTCGGTTGCCTTGCCCAGTATTATTGGCAAGGCCAGTAGAACCTATATTCAGTCATTTATTGTTGTATTGTTATATATGTATGATACCCTACGGGGACTGCCTAAACTTTTCAATAAAGTTATGTTTTTTTTACCAAACCTTAAGTCTGAGAGTCTTCAAATACAGTGACACCGTGATACCAGGGTTTACAATCCACACGTCACAGTACCTCTGCGGCGGCTGCTCGAGCCGACCGCAGCTTTCATCCGGGGGCTCCGGCTGCATCATCCGTCTGGCGGCTCTAGCCTCATCATTCCTCTGGCTGTGCAGTTTTGGGTTCTACTCACGGCCGGCTGCATTCTGCTTTGTAGCGGCTCAGCCACTTCCTGTGTTCTAGGTTCCGGCCTCTTCCTCCCATGCCTGCGGCGGCTGGATGATGTCATTATGGGCGCACGTCCAAGGGCATGGATGTGCGCTCCATTTAAAGGGGCAGTTGCTCAGATGATGGCTCCTCCTCTTCTTGGGCCAAAGGTTCTTATACTGCCTGGACACAAGGCTCAGTCGTCCTTTCGTGGTGTTCTGTGCAGTTTGGCTTTAGCGTTGTGTATTACCTGGCTCTGTCTGACTACCCGTTCTGGTGCCGACCTCTGGTTCTGTCTGACTGTCTGCTCTGTGTATGACCCCGCCTTAGTCTGATATCCATTCTGTTGTGGACCTGTGGCTCTGGTAGACTACCTCCTCTCTGTATGACCTCTGGCCTGGCTGACTATCTGTTCTGGTGCTGATCTGTGGCTCTGCCTGACTACCCGCTCTGTGTATGACCCTGGCTAGTCCGATAACCAATCTGGTGCAGATGTGTGGTTCTAGTTGACTAACTGCTCTGTGTATGACCCGGATTGTCCGACTACCAACTCTGGTGTGACCTGGAGCTCTGTCCACTGTGTACCCAGCATACCAAAGCTTCAGTGGATATTCTTTCTGGTACGGACCAGTGGCTCTGGCAGACTTCTCTTTGGCTACAGTCCAATAACTGGTGCCCTCAGGTGCAGACCTGTGCCATAGTTTATTTCTGTTTCTTGGAGCTTTGACTGTGCAGGTGCGGACCTGTGGTTGCCTATCTCCTCCTTATTGCTTATAGGGGTCCTGTACTATACCACTAGGAAGTAGCTCTGTACTTCCTGATGTTGCTGAAATTATTGTGTGTACTTACTGTTTGCTGAGAATTTCATTACTTTGTGTATCTTAATAAAATTGTGTTACCTAAAGTACTGGTCCAGTTCTTGTTCTTACAAAGTGTGACACTACAATGTATGTTCTACATCAAACCACAGAGCATACTGTCTGCAGCGGTTGACCCATATGTAATCAAAGAACTTACAGTTTAAAGGGATAGTAATGTTTCATAATAAAAGCAGCTCTAATTAATCATCATAGTATTTGGACTTTGGAGAGTGTTATTTCAATTCTGTCAGAGTTATAGTTCAAGAGAAATTCAATGACAAAGTATCCCCCTCCTGCCCCTTTTACTGATGTAACACTGCTCAGCCAGAGCAGAAGGGAGGTGCCCAGGTAGATTGCAGAGAGGGACAATCTTCAGTTAAGATAAGGGAAAAACCCGAAAAGCTTGTCAAGGGGGACAGGGCTTTCATTGTTTTCATAGGAAGAAGATTGTCTCCTTCTGTTATCTCTCTGGTCTATGGACTGCATTCCACATCTGAGAAGAGATGGCTTACACTAGGTAAAAGGGGCGGGAGGGGAAACTTTGCTTGTGAATATCTCTCAAACCATATAGGTTTGAGAGATAAGACATATCGTTCTTCAAGTTTTTTTAATGCCTACAAAATAAAATAAAGATAAAACGACGTATTACTATCCCTTTAAGAGGAATTACCCACTGAGGGTCAACACAAGTTCTGTGATGCCACGTGAGTCACCAACAATATATGACCCACATGAAACTACAGAGCTACAGTAAACAATCAATATGAGAATACAGCAATCTAACCTAAATAATCTACTGTGGGTTATCCTGTGTGTTTCAGTGCCTGAGGTGCTATCTGGGTCACAGATTGTAGATTACAAACTCTGTGATGTCCTGTGGATTATGTTGTTTAGATCATTGACAAAATATCCTAATTAAATCCATTATAATCTAGGTTTTAACACAAAATGTTAAAATATTAAAGTGTGGTAAATGCTTATTCAAGGTATTGCAGTTTGCATGAGTGCAGTTAACACTTTGAGTGCCAGAGTAATGCATTATGTACCCCTCTGGCACTCAGTCCCAGAGGGATTAATAATCAAACAGCTAAATTGTGTTTAACAAACACACAGCAAAGTGATTCTCAACTTCAGTCCTCAAGGCACACCAGCAGGTCAGATTTTCGGGATATAATTAATTAAGAACAAGTAGATCAATAACAACGATTGTTAGTGTGCTCCAAGAACGAATATGAGAATCAGTGACATAGCAAAAAATGGAACATTTGTTAGGGTCATCTTGATGTAAAATACCCTTGTCCTTAAAGGGATAGTAATGTTTCACAAAAACAGCAGCTCCAATTAATCTTCATAATATTTGAGCCATAGAGATTGTTATTTCAATACTGTCATGTTGTAGTTCAAGAGCAATTGAATGATAAAGTATCTCCCTCCCGCCCCTTTCACCTAGTGTAAGCCGCCTCCGCTCAGATGTGGAATCTTGTCTTAAGACCAGAAAGCTCACAGTAAGGGACAATCTTCTTACTGTGAGAACAATGTAAACCCTGCCCCCTTGACAGGTTTTTCAGGGTTTTCCCTTATGCTAATTGAAGATTGCCCCTCTCTGCGATCCACTAGGACACCAACTTGCTGCTCTGAGGTGATCAGTGTTACATCAGTAAAAGGGGCGGGAGGGGAATACTTTATCATTAAATTACTCTTGAACTACAACACTAACAATATTGAAATAACACTCTCCATGGCCTAAATACTATGAAGATTAATTGGACCTGCTTTTATTGTGAAACATTACTATCCCTTTAAGAGGAAAAAATAGGCTTTTAACCCCTTGAGGGTTAGAGAGTTCTCCAGTGCATTGCTCTGCAATGTGTTGGGGACCTTTTCAGCATTCAAAGTGTTGAAATTTGAATTTAACCCTTTGAGTGCAGAACACTTTGCTCTGCGAAGGGTTAAGTCAATGGATATTTTCATTTGTCCCCTGTGGTGAAGTTAATTTGACCCAAAATTGCCCCTCTTTCTGATTTCTGCATGTGACTTTTCCATCTGTGGTCATACTCATACTTCTGGGCAGGGACTGGCAACATATGGCTTTCCAGATGTTGTTGGATTTCCTCATCTAGTAATTAGGCAAGTCAGACTTTTAATATTGTTTTTTCCATAAGGACAAAAGTATTCTGTTAGATTACCAGCATTCTTTTTCTGGATGACTTTTGGCGACAGCCAAATTACCATCTTTTAAAAAATCTGTAACCAGAAACTTCTGCTTCTCTAGTTACGTTAGCTTTGTGCTTCATGGCTAGGATCCCCAACTTCCATGGACTGAGAAGCTGCTAACCCCTACTGCTGTATCTTCCTATGTTGCTATAGCCCTCTGCTCCCAAGTCCTATCCTCTTCCTCTCTTTCCCCTACCACCCCACCTCACTTCCTATCCTTTAGTTCAAGATTTACCCCCCATAAAAATTGTTCAGGCCTGAGACCCCCCCGTCATCCCTTTATTCCACTTAACTAATTCTGAATTGTTTGAATAATTACTAGTGTTGAGCGAGCATGCTCGGCCGATGCTCGGATCGGCTCGAGCATCGCTCTGCTCGGCACATGGCGGTACTCGTACGAGTACCGCCATGTGCTCGCCCGCCATGTTCGGGTGGCAGGGATCTGTGCCGGAGGAGGCACAGATCTTGCAGACGCTCCGCTGGACCACCAGGGACTGGAGGTAGGGGGCATTGCGGAGATGAAGGGGGCATTGCGGAGATGAAGGGGGACATTGCGGAGATGAAGGGGGACATTGTGGAAGGGGGGCATTGCGGAGATGAAGGGGGCATTGCGGAGATGAAGGGGGCATTGCGGAGATGAAGGGGGACATTGCGGAGATGAAGGGGGACATTGTGGAAGGGGGGCATTGCGGAGATGAAGGGGGCATTGCGGAGATGAAGGGGGACATTGCGGAGATGAAGGGGGACATTGTGGAAGGGGGACATTGTGGAAGGGGGGCATTGCGGAGATGAAGGGGGCATTGCGGAGATGAAGGGGGACATTGCGGAGATGAAGGGGGACATTGTGGAAGGGGGGCATTGCGGAGATGAAGGGGGCATTGCGGAGATGAAGGGGGACATTGCGGAGATGAAGGGGGACATTGTGGAAGGGGGACATTGTGGAAGGGGGGCATTGCGGAGATGAAGGGGGCATTGCGGAGATGAAGGGGGCATTGCGGAGATGAAGGGGGACATTGCGGAGATGAAGGGGGACATTGTGGAAGGGGGACATTGTGGAAGGGGGGCATTGCGGAGATGAAGGGGGCATTGCGGAGATGAAGGGGGACATTGTGGAAGGGGGACATTGTGGAAGAGGGGCATTGTGGAGATGAAGGGGGGCATTGACCAGGCACCCTCCCCTCATCAGAGCAGGGGGTGCCTGGTGTAATGCTCGAGTCCTCCCATTTAATGCAATGGGGTTCGGGTGCTCGGCCGAGCACTCGAGCCTCAGGGGGTGCTCGGTCAGAGCACCCGAACACCCGAGCATCGGGGTGCTCGCTCAACACTAATAATTACATTCTGATATTAGCCCTATGTGACAATTTGTATGTGATGTATTTGTATTTGTATGTGATGCTATGCCTCTTGCCTCCCCCTGTTCAGTATCCTATCAAAATGTCGCCCTCAATTTGGAGACCGACCAGGTGGCGCATTAAATATGTTCCCAAGTTGAAGATGGTGACATAAGAATCTTACCCACATGGCAAGGACTATATGCTTAAGAAAGAAAGAGAGGAAAAAGTATATTGAATGATGGAATGATGGACAAAATGGAATGAACTCACACCCTCCATTAACCCTTTGTGTGTCGCATCAGATCTCCTGCAATCACAGTGATGGGACATCACAGTCACGTTTGCTTTTCTGCTTTTGCTGCATGTAAAGCTCATTCCATCATTCGGTAGACCCAGGGATTGATAACACCTTGGGGAGAATTGAGCAGCATCGCCCTTCCACATGATTGTTATGGGCGTTATAGATTAAATGTTTGGTTGTGTCTGGAGCCAACTGAGCTTCTTTCTTAAGCATGTAGCCCTTGTCATGCCGGCGAGATTCTTATGTCACCATTTTCAACCTGCCAACATATTTAATGCTCCCCTGGGTTGGTTGGAAATTTAGGGTGACATTTTCATGGCGAACCCACCTTTTCTTTTTCTGTACCCCTAGAAAAACCTTATAAAACCTTCAAGTTAAAAAAAAATCTGTAACCAGAAAGAAGTCACATCTAGTCCTACGATTCTTTGCAATGCCAATTCAGTGTTGCAAGTCTACACCAGTGATTCTTAACAGTTGTCCTCAGTGCATACTAACAGTTTGGGGTTTCAGGTTATCTCTAATTAAACAATGGTAGCTCAGTCACCTGTGAGTAATCAAAATTTGACCTGTTGGAGTGCTCTGATGACTAACGTTTAGAGACACTACTCTTCACAGATGAATACAGCTGGAGGGATTTGCCAAAAATGTGTTAGCAGACTTACATGCGGCAGCTGACAGGCCATGTATGCTTTGTATGCTTTGTGTTGGCGCTATATAATGATTTCAACCTTACGAGTGGCCAGAGAGGTATCCAATGCATTGCACTGGATACCTCTCTGGCACTCAAAGGGTTAGCACATTATGTTATTTTCTTAATTTTCTCATACACATACTCAATCATTGGGTTTCAGAGCAGACCTCTTTACCCCTAAAGGTGTTACGTGCTGGATTACATGTGTTCTTTAACAGTTTGAGTGACAGAGGGGTACACAAAGCATTGCATACCCCTTTGGCACTCAAGGGTTAAAAATGTGCAGAATGCATCCCTTATATTGGCGGAGTGATTCTAAGATGTTCAAAAAGTCATCATAATGAAAAACTTGTCGGATCATGAGTTTGTGGTAAAAGAAGGACCGTATTTTCAGAAGTAAATCCGTTACGTTTGAAAATTCATCTAAAGAATTAAAAAAAGGGTAAGAAGATTTCATTGAACATTGTCGTTAAAAATTCTGATCTTAAAAACTGTGTTTGATTTTGTCTTTGAAACGAAAATTTTCAAAGAAAAAAAACATTTTTTGTCTTTGAAACTAAACTTTTCAACAAAACAGACTTTTTTTTGTCTTTGAACCAAAATTTTTCAAAGAAACAAAGACATTTTTTTGTCTTTGAAACGAAAAATTGCTTATCAGTACTTTAATTTTTCTTCTCCAAGTTTAGACCTTTTTTATTATGTCGGGAAAAAATGACGTTAATCAGACACAAAAATGACATTCAAAGGAATAATTTTTTCTGAAAATACTTTACATTAAGATGGAAGATTAAACCACACCCACTTTTAAGACAGCTTTTTCGCTTTGACGGAGATGGTGGAATTGGATGCAAAAAATGATGGAAACATGTCTGAGAATTGACGGACCATGGTGTAAGAACTTTTTTATTCTGATTACAATTTCAGTTACCACCACTTTCTGAACATCTCTTCCTTAATCTTTACGGACCATCTCTGGACCTTCAAGGGTTAATCCCCTTTAGATTTTTATAGAAATATTAACCAGGAACAAAAAAAAATATTCTGAATGATTTCAATATTTTTTGTAATTAGTTTGTTATACCTGTCATCTGATATTTGTTATCCATTTAAACTGACATATGATACAGATATGTATATTTCAAAAAAATTCTTTTGACTGTTGTTTTGATATATAACACGACTGACTCCAGATGGCTAGGTAAAATTAAACTGTTCAGATAATATAAATGCCGTCATCTAGGGGATGGTCTACCTGATCCTAATTTGGCAATGCTTTCTACTGTGATGGTGAATCAAAGCTGTGTATCATATGGTTGAAATCTGCTTCTATAAAGGTAATGTATTGGTCTTTCTAAATTATATTCTTGTCGGTTTGCAATCAAGAGGCTTTGCTATGTACATAGTTATATACTTAGCTGATGAGGTTGAGAAAGGAAGAATCAATCAAATAGAACCTCTGCCATATCTCATCTGGTGATCTAGAGGAAGGCAAAATACCCAAATGAAGTCATTTCTAATTTTGCCTCGTGATTAATAAGAGCTCAAAATGGCTCTCAGCATTGGAATTTAATTAAAATAAGTTGTAAATTCTGTATATTGTTGTTTACTTTTGAGTTTAAAATGGGTATCAGCATTGGGATCAGCATCCTACATGTACAGAAATCCATTGTCAATTCTGTAGATTGCCAACACAGCCTCTCTAGGCAAGAAATCATACATCCTTACTACCCTTATGTTACAGCTTACCTTAGTTTCAGCGTCATCTACAGGCGCGAGGCTTCAAGCATGCAGCAGGCCTCTGTTTTATGTGTTTGCTTCCTGTAGTTTACTCCTACCTACTTCCGCCTACCTACTTCCTCCCTCTGAGCTGCTCCTCCTACCTACTTCCTGTGGAGGGGTTTATAAGGCAGACTGAGTCCTGACTCAGTTGCCCTTGCATTGTTTTGCTTAGCAGTTCTCTTAACTTCTGCTCTGTGTATGACCTGGCTAGTCTTCCATCCAACCTGGTGCTGACCTGTGGCTCTGTCTGACTATTCTTTTGTGTATTCCTATTAGTGGACATCCAACCTGGTGCAGACCTGTGGCCCTGGCTGACTACCTGAACTGTGCATGATCTCGTTTGTCTGACTACCCCCTCTGGTGCTGACTTGTGGCTCTGTCTGACTATTCTTATGTTTGCTCCTTTACCTAGCAGACATCCAACCTAGTGTGGACCTGGGGCTCTGGTAGACCAGCTCTGATACTGACTGCAGGCTTGAGTCAGCTATCTACTTCCTCTCTGACTGCAGACTGAGTCAGAGTCCTCTCCTTACTGACGGCAGGCATGCATTGGTACATCTTCCACTTCGGATCAAGATCCTGTGTTTCTGACCCAGTTCCTGCTACTATTCTGTTCCTGGTTCCGGTAGAGATTACCAGTGGCTGAGGCCTAGTCTCTAGCATTGTGGTCAAGCCTGGCAGCCTATTATTTCTGATAACTGTTCTCGCTGGCTTGTAACCCTCTGCTTGTTACGACTGTATATATTTGCCTACCTACTACTATCAATAAATTGCATTTAACTATACCATACTGACTCCTGAACTTTTCTGGGAACCGTGACAGTATGCAAGGGCGATGAGTTCAGACGATGATAGAAATGCAGTTTTTCAAAGCATCCTGTATGGGATGGAGACACTGAGTAAACTACTTGATCAGTTGTCTTTGGCCATGCAGATGGTTTTGCAGCACACTGCTCATCTTGAGCAAATTTGTAGTCAATTGGTGGCCCCTCCTGAGACCTCCCAGGCACCAATGGTTTCAAATCCTCCTGACGCAGGTACGCTCAAGAGGTTGACGGGATCCACTCAGCTCCCACAGCGGTATGGTGGGGACCTAGAATGTTGCCGTGGCTTCCTGAACCAGCTAGGCATATATTTCGAATTGGTGCCATATGCCTTTCCCAACAAATGAAGTAAAGTTGGTTTCCTGATATCCCACCTCACTGGTAGGATGCTGGCATGGGCCAATCCACTATGGGAGATGAATAAACCCATTTTTCACAATTTCTCAGATTTTGTCAAATCATTCTGACAAGTCTTTGATAGGCCAGGCCGCGTGGCCTTGGCACCCAAGCATTTTATGACCGTACCCGTGCTGCCAAGGTAGACTGGAATAATGAGGCTCAGATGGACATTTTTTTTCAGGGGCTCGGCAATACTATGAAGGATGAGATTGCGGCTCGCAACCTACCTAACAATTTAGACTTACTGATTGAATTTTGTATTCTGATGGACACCAGAATCAGAGAGCAACCCTCTTTTAAGGAGTACCTGCGGAGGTCCTCAAACAGAGGGCCTACTAATTACTCTGGTCCATCATATCCCTTCTCCCCTCCCAGTCCTCCGGGACTTGTGTTTAACGATACCGAGCCTATGCAGGTGGATGCCATTGTCAGGGGGAGACTCCCGGTCTCTGAGGGCCTGCGGAGGCCTCAAAGAGATTTGTCCCCTCATGTTTCTGACCCAACCTATCCTCCCACTCCTCCCATGCCTTCTGATCTGGTCTCTGAGGGTGGTGAGCCCAGGCTAGTGGGCATCATTCGGCTTTCTAGGGAGGAGAGGGCCTTTAGGGGAAGGGAAGGCTTGTGTTTGTACTGTGGTAAGGCGGGCCATTTGTTACAGTCATGTCCCATTCTCCCTGAGAGACACTTGAATGCTAAAGTGGGTCGGAGACAGATGATTGGGGGAATTTCATTGTCCAGTGTTCCTTTCAGATTAGCCCGTGTTGAAAGCCTGTATTTATTGGACTAACAAATTCGCCTCAGTTCCAGTGTTACTGGATAAGGGAGCGGCTGGCTGCTTTATGGATGCGGAGTTTGCAGCCAGTAAAAATATACCATTATTGCCTCTTGCCTCCCCGTTGGCCATGGAGGCCATTGATGGCAGACCTTTACAACCCTCTCACATTACTCATGAGACCGCCTTGTTAACATTGAGAGTGGGAACCCTGCATACGGAAACCCTTAAGTTTCAGGTAATCAACTCTCCACATCATGCTATGGTCCTGGGGTTTCCTTGGGTACAGAAACATAACCCCAGGATAGATTGGCACACTTGTGAGGTGGTGGACAGGTTACCACAATGTAAAAAGTCTTGTCTATCATGTCCCGTGAGAGTCACTCAGGCTTCAACTTCACTCCTTCAAGAGGAGTATACATCTTTTATTGACATTTTAGTGAGAGTCAGGCCGAGCTCCTCGCACCTCATAGACCCTATGATTGTACATTAGAACTGCTTCCTGACACCAAAGGGTCGGTGGAAGAGAATAGGGCCATGGAGGAATACGTGTCTGATGCCCTGGCCAGAGGCATCATTCATAAATCCACATCCCCTGCTGGTGCTGGATTCTACTTTGTCAAAAAGAAGGACGGAGAGCTTCGTCCATGTTTTGACTTTCGTGGTCTGAACAAGATTTTGGTCAAGAATGCATATCCTATTCCCCTGATCACCGAACTCTTTGACCAGGTCAAAGGTTCAAAGATTTTCACGAAACTCGATCTGATAGCCGTGTACAACTTGGTTCAGATTAAAGAGGGACACGAATGGAAGACAGCCTTTAATACCCGGAGAGGGAATTATGAGTACTTAGTCATGCCCTTTGGATTGTTCAACTCCCTGGCTGTCTTCCAGGAGTTCATAAATGATGTGTTAAGAGAACTCCTTCAAAGTTGTGTAGTGGTATATTTGGATGATATCCTCATCAACTCTCCTACATTGGAGTCATCAGTCTGATGTATCAAAGTTTCTTACCCTTTTATGGGAAAAAAGTTGTTCTGTAAACTTGAAAAATGCGAATTTCACAAGTTTCGCAAGTGACTTTCCTAGGCTATATAATTTCCGCTGCTGGGTTTGCCATGGACCCTTAAAAATTGTCTGCAGTTGTGGATTGGCCGCGTCCTAAGGGACTCAAAGTGCTCCAAAGGTTTCTGAGTTTTATGAATTACTACTGTAAATTCATTAAGGATTATTCTACTGTTGTCAAACCCCTTACTGACATGACGCGTAAAGGGGCTAACGCTTCTGAATGGTCTCAACCGGCTATTATGGCTTTTGACAACCTCAAGGCTGCTTTCGCTGCAAGGCCCATATTGGCACATCCCAACCCCTCCCTGCCCTGTACCTTGGAGGTGGATGCATTGGAGGTCGAAGTGGGTGCCCTGTTATCCCAGTGCACAACCCCTGGTGAGACGCCACGTCTGTGTGGGTTCTTTTCCCGAAAATTGGCCAAAGCAGAGATGCTTTATAAGATTGGAGACAAAGAATTACTGGCCATAATCCTGGCCTTGAAAGAATGGAGGGATTTGCTTGAAGGCTCTAAGGTGCCTATCTTGATTTTAACTGGCCATAAGAATCTCACCTACCTTTCTGAGGCTAAACGTTTGTCTCCCAGACAGGCCAGATAGGCACTGTTTCTGTCTCGCTTAAATTTTGTTGTTTCCTATCTTCCTGGCTCTAAGAATGTAAGGGCAGATGCATTGTCTTGCCAATTCAGTAGCTTATCCCGAGAGGAGGTTTCCCCTTCTCCGACCTGTGGCTCTGTCTGACTATTCTTTTGCCTAACCCCAAATATTGGACATCCAATCTGGTGCAGACTTGTGGCTCTGGATGACTACCTGAACTGTGTGTGACCCGGCTTGTCTGACTATCCCCTCTGGTGCTGACTTGTGGCTCTGCTGACTATTCTTTTGTCTTTTCCCCTGGTGATCAGACAGGCCTGGGGCTCTGGTAGACTTGCATAGCTGACTGCAGGTGTGAGTCAGTTTTCACCTTATTTCTACTGACTGCAGGCTTGAGTCAGTATTTGCTCCTACTGACTGCAGGCGTGAGTCAGTATTCACCCTTACTGGCTCCAGGTGTGAGTCAGTGATATTTCCTTCTGACTGCAGACCTCATTCCTCATCGGATCAAGATCCTGGGTTCCTGTTCCAGTTCCTGTTCCTGGTTCCAGCTGAGACTTCCAGTGGCTAAGGCCTAGTCTCCAGCACAGTGGTTTAGCATTGCAACCTATTATTTCTGGTAGCAGGCTTGCTGGCTATTACCCTGTGCTTATTCCTATTGTATATATTGTACATATCCTCTTTATGCCATTTGTTAATAAACTGCATTAACTAAACTGTACTGACTCCTGAACTTCTCTGGGTAACCGTGACACCTAGCCTCTGGGCCGATTGTACCGCTTTCACGGCCTCATGTACGTCTCGTACCCAAACTAAGTCTCCTAGACATTTGTCAGTGGGTTTGCTTCAGCCAGTTGCCAATGGCGAACATCCCTGGTCACACCTATCTATTGATTTTATGGTCAAACTTTCGAGGTCCATGGGCTATACAGTCATTCTAATGATTGTGGAAAAGTTTTCTAAGATAGCTCATTTTTTACCATTTATGGGCTTACCATCTGCACAAGAGTTGGCGGTGATATTCGCTAAGGAGGTCTTCCGATTACATGGTATCCCTCAAGTCATTGTATCCGATAGAGGTAGCCAATTTGTATCTTGCTTCTGGAGGTGTTTCTGTGCTCAAATGGGAATTCAGCTGGCATTATCCTCTGTGTACCACCTGGAGTCCAACGGTGCCGCAGAGAGGTCTAATCAAGCCTTGGAACAGTTTCTCCGCTGCTATATCTCTGACCATCACGATAACGGGGCTACCCTGTTACTTTGGGCAGAGTTTGCCCGGAATAGTGCTGTTACCTCTTCCACTAAGAGTTCCCTGTTCTTGGTCAATTATGGGTTCCAACCCTCGGCTCTCCCCGAGACCTTCCAAGCATAAGAAATTCCAGCTCTGGATGAGTATTTAAGGGCGCTTCATTCCTCGTGGGTACGGGTACAGCATACCCTACGTGATTCTGTGCAGCTACAGAAAAGGCAGGCTGACAGTAGGTGACTGCCGGCACCTACCTTCCAAGTAGGAGACAGAGTGTGGTTGTCTTCCTGCAACTTGCACCTCCAGGTCCCTTGCAACAAATTGGCTCCTTGATTTATTGGTCCTTTCCGTGTCTTGCGCAAAATTAACCCGGTGGCTTATGCATTGGAACTTCCTGCCAACATGCGCATTCACAATGTCTTTCATGTCTCCCTGCTAAAGCCCTTGGTCTGCAACCGGTATACTTCAGCTCCTGTCCGTCCTCCCCCGTGAGAGTTGCAGATCACGAGGAATATGAGGTCCAAACCATTCTGGACTCCCATGTGAGTAGAGGGCGCTTACGATATTTTATTCAGTGGAAGTGCTATGGTCCTGAGGAGCCCTCCAGGTACCTGCCAGTGATGTCTGCGCTCCTTTACTGGTACGCAGGTTTCATGCTCGATTCCCTGACAAACCCCAGCCAGCTCCGTGGAGGGGGGCTTTGGGGGGGTTACTGTTACAGCTTATATTAGTTTCAACGTCCTCTACAGGCGCAAGGCTTCAAGCATGCAGCAGGCCTCTGTTTTATGTGTTTGCTTACTGTAGTCTCCTCCTACCTACTTCCTCCTACCAACGTCTTCCTTCTGAGCTCCTCCTCCTACCTACTTCCTGTGGTGGAGTTTAAAAGGCAGACTGAGTCCTGACTCAGTTGCCCTTGAGTTGCTGTGCTTAGCAGTTCTCTTACCTTGGGCTCTGTGTATGACCTGGCTAGTCTTCCATCCAACCTGGTGCTGACCTGTGGCTCTGTCTATTCTTTTGTGTATTACTATTAGTGGGCATCCAACCTGGTGCAGACATGTGCTTCTGGCTGACTACCTGAACTGTACATAATCTGGCTTGTCTGACTACCCCCTCTGGTGCTGACTTGTGGCTCTGTCTGACTCTTACGTTTGATCCTTTACCTAGCAGACATCCAACCTAGTGTAGACCTGGGGCTCTGGTAGACCAGCTCTGATACTGACTTCAGGCTTGAGTCAGCTATCTACTCCCTCTCTGACTGCAGGCTGAGTCAGAATCCTCTCCTTACTGATGGCAGGCGTGTGTCGGTACATCTTCCACTTTGGATCAAGATCCTGTGTTCCTGTTCCTGACCCAGTTCCTGCTCCTGTTCTGTTCCTGGTTCCAGTAGAGACTACCAGTGGCTGAGGCCTAGTCTCAAGCATTGTAGTCAAGCCTGGCAGTCTATTATTTCTGATAACTGTGCTTGCTGCCTTGTAACCCTCTGCTTGTCACTACTGTATATATTTGCCTACCTACTACTATCAATAAATTGCATTTAGCTACACCGTACTGACTCCTGAACTTTTCTGGGAACTGTGACACCTTAGAGTAAAAAAAAATCCTTAGTTATAGTCCACAAGGATAATCTATTATAATAATCAGTGCAAGGCATTTTAACATTTTCCCATCATTATTGCAGATGTCTCAACCTTTTCAAGCTGTAAGTGGCCTAAAGAAAATAACACAAAATAAACTGGACTTTTTAATTTAATAGCATTATTATGAGATGACATTCCAAACTTCTAGCTTAATACCATTGTGTGTTCTATCCTTTCTGAATAATTGAAGAAAGGCTGTAGCACAGATTATTCTCCAAATGCCAGAATGTACAGTCACCATCTCGGAACTCTCCAGACGTTTTCCTATGGGAAAGTTCTAACTACATACTATTATTATACTTTGCTAATTAAGTCCATATTGGAATATGACCCTGGGTTAAATATTTATGATGCTTTGCTTGTGCTCAGTTTGACTGCAAATAAAAGCATGGGGAGTGTGAAGAAACTGGATGGGGTGAGACTGGATGTGCAGCAGCATGACCATTTTGGCAGAGGGTGCCTTGATAAGATGGATTCTTTTTATGAGCTCAAGATTTGGAAACAGACTAAGATAGGAAGTCAAGGTCGTGGGAAGGTGACAGAAAGCTGCAGCTACTGAACATTGCTTGCTTGGTTCTTACTGCTTTTGAATAATTAGGAGAAATCATTGATGATGGTCAAATGGCAATGTGCTGGTATGATCAACCCTAAACTTTATATGTTATCTAGCTTGTACTTATTAATGATTGACACACTCAGATACTATGACCACTTTGGTTAAAGGCAGGAGAGCTGCTTGGTTCCCAAGAGACCCAGGGCTTCGGTCAACCTAATGCATTATAAGTTCACAGTACAGCCCAATTGCACCATTACTTGTAGGGAGATTAGCACAATTACGTTTGCTAAGCAGACAGCAAAACGTGGAGCTGGAAACATTAGACCATGGACTTTAGCTCCCACAGCCAGTACTAAGCAACGTCTCTGTCAACAGCAGCAACAAAGTGCTCACAATAAAAAAGTCAAAGAGGCATTTTGCAGAACATATTTTGTTTCTAATCAAAGTACCAAATACTTGGTACTTCTCCAGCCAATAAGAAATGAATGACTGAAATGACTAACTATAGCTGTACCTCCAATACCCAGGCTCCTGTCTCCATTGGACTGAGTGCAAGAATGTAGGCATTGTTAGTTTAGTCTTCTCTGTCTCCCTTCAGTCCTCATGCACTACAACTGATGCAGGACTGGAGGGAAATAAAGGACACTGAGCTACAAATGTTTATATTTTTATATTAAATTCGAAAGCCACACAGCAGTTCCTACCATGATCAATAATGACTGATCACATTGGAATGTCTTGTGGTACAACTAAACTGAGAAAAGCACCTTTACTATTAGCTGGCTGAAGGGAAGTGTATCTTAGGTGAGAAGCTGAAGGGTAGGGGGTTTTGATGCTTGGACATACCTGGGGCATTCACATAAATAAATTCATTTAAATATACCAATTTGCATCTGGACCAGTTCAAAAGATTACATTTATGGTGCACAAAAGTGCAAAGGGACTGGCAACAAGTGTTCTGGGGACCTTGGATGGCAGTATGTGTTTCATCAGCTCCTCACAAACAGGCAACAGTGGATTCCACAAGCCATCATCGGAGCACATTCGATGTCCCAGTATGTATTGCAGGATTGCACCAGTTTCAATGCTGCCTATTGGTATAGAGATGATATCAGGCAGCAGAAGCAGAATGACTTCTGTCTGGCATGCAATCTGGCTGCTGTTCTGAAGGCAATGAAGAAAGGGGTTGGACAAGAATAGGCCAGCAACTCAGAGGAAGCAGCTGGGAAGAATAGTATATTGCTGGGAGAAGATTATCCTGATCATTCCTTGATGTGAATGATGGGGTTGATGGTCTAATTAGTGACCCATTGAGCGCCAGAGTAGTGTCTGGCTATCCTTCTGGCCTCAAAGTGTTAAAGAAGATTATGTTCAATGAGGAAATTAACACTACAATAACCCTTTGAGTGTCAATAGGCTGTGCAACATGTTTTCTTTGCAGTACGTTATACACCTCTCTGGAAGGGAAATGGTTAAGCAAAAATCCTTTTTGCACTGGCATGCAGACTTTTTTCTCCATGTATGTGCAGAAATTGTTTCTTTGCCCCCCACCATGTGTGTCCTGTGTGCTCAGAGCTTGCACAGCAGGACTAGAAGCCAAGTACCAGTGCTAAAAGGGCATTTGTTTAACCATTTAACTTGCAAAGATATGCGCAACACATTGGTACCCTTTCAGTGCCATAAGGGCGTGCAGCCATTGGACACTGCTCTGACACTCAAAGGGTCAATATGATGTTTGATGTTCTCTCCCCCTCTACCCCATTACACTCCCCCCACATGATCCCACTCTTATGTCTCTCCCACCAATGCCACTCTCTATTCCACCACCAATCTCCCCTCTATCTCCCACTACTCCGACTTAACTTTATTAATTACCTAACATTTCTTCTTCCATTTTGTCCATCTCCTTTTCCTTTCTTCTCCCCTTTTGTGATTTCTCTTCCATTTGCATGTTCTCTCCACCACTTTTTCCTCCTCTTTAACTTTTGCTCTCTCTCTTCCCTCTTTGGTAGTCACAAAACACATACACTGTCTATAACTTAGCCTTGTTCCGCTGGTAGTCACAAGACAAAACACAAACACGCACATTGTCTGAAACCCAAGTCTCATGCTACTGTCCCACTGGTAGTCACAGATCCACAAATACACAGTCTGACATGCCATCCTTGTTCCACTGTGCACTGGTAGCCACAGAACCACACATACACTGTCTGAAACTTCAGCTTGGTTCTACTGTTCCACTGGTAGTCACAGATACACACATACAGTGTGTGACACCCAAGACTTTTCCACTGTGTCAACTGGTAGTGACACAACCATGCAAACACTATATATCAGCTCTGCCTTGTTCCACTTATTTTATCTGAAATAAAGCATTGGGGAACATCCACTTGCTCCCGGCTCCGGGGCAGCAGCGGAGGCACTGGGTGACATCACTGTGGCTACTTGTAGGGGCATAAACTTGAAAGATCTGAAGAACATAGAGACTGTTTCATATAACTGCACAGGAAGAGATTCTTTCAGAAATACTTTACACTTTTAGAACTGAGTCTGTCAGTCTTTTTTTAATCAAGAATCCGATTCCTTCATATTGTCCATCATTGGATCATTATAGTATAGCCAGTGTTCATTTTCTAATTTGACTAAATCTTTGTCTCTTTTACGAGTTTCAAATAAGCCAATAATGTTGTTATTTAGTACTTGTTCCTCTAAGCATGAAAATGTACTCATAGATCAAATATTAAGAGATCCAAGGTCAAAAGACCAAAAGGAAGTCTGATAGAACACGGTAATTCTTAGTACCCTCTGCAAATGAACTGGTCTTCTGCTGCGGTAGGATGTAGCTCACAAGCCTCTGAGGAATGAGGAAGAGAGAGCAAGACAGGGAGGGGGGGTGGCAGGCATTAGAGGGGTGCAGGATTTTGCCCTTAGTTCCAAAGCAGTAGCAGTACAGGATGGCAGCTGCTGCCTGGAAGGAAGAATCCAGAAGTCAATGCTGCCCCTTGTGTGTGTTCGTTGCACACGTTGTGATTGGAGGAGCTGGAGTCGGAGAGATGCCTTATGCCCTCATAGGACTGGACCCGTCACTTACCTGGTCTGTCACAAGGGGGAGGGGGAGCACCGCAGTGATGCAGGCACTCAACACGCAACAGTGGAGGCAGAGCGCGCTGTTGCGCGCGAACAGACGAGTTGCTGGCTTGCTGCTGCGTAAGTGCTGGAGTACGCATCATAACATTTTTCTGTGTATCTCCTATAGCTATTAATTTCTAACAAGATCTGAATGTGGTTGCAGCAGAAGGTTATGGGCAAAATTCTCATTGCATTAACCCCATCCCGACAATTGACTTACAAGGTACGTCCTGCAAAAACTGTCACTTAATGACAGAGGACGTACCTGGTAAGTCCCAGAAGTCTGGGTCTCCGTGGAGCTGCACGCCATTCGGGGTCTCTGAAATCATTTAGTAAAAAAAAAAAAAAATGTTAGCCGGGTGTTAAGGTGACAGTCATGTACGCACGCGGCTGTCATTATGGGGTTAAATGGGGCTACTAACCCCTTGAACTTCTATAGAGGTCTACAATGCAAAGCAATGCTTTAGGGCCTATCTAGTATTCGAGAGTTTAAAAGCTCTGTTTAACCCTTTGAGTGCCAGAGGGGTGTCTAAAGCATTGCTTTGCAATGCACTGGATACTATATTGCACTCAAATGGTTAAACCAAGGATAATTTTTATCCCACAAATCACCTATGTGCAGCAGATTTGCTCCAGCATTATTCATTATGCTCTTTCTGCTCACAACTCTGGGTGTTTTGCAGAAATGTTTAACTGGAAATGGTGGATGTTTTTGCCTCCTGTGATGCACAACTCACACACAGACACTCGGGCTTGTAAACACACATACATACAGACACACATGCACACACAGACACACACATCTGCAATGCTCATGGGGCCCCCACATTACTTTTAACAGAAATATGGCCCTCATGCTAAAGTAAGTGCTGTCCCCTGTGTTACACTGTTGTTCATTTGGCCAGAATTGCTCTCTTTCCCTTTCCACATAAGCCTAACGGGCCACATCAGAAAGATAGAGTGACACCAACTGCACCAGAAGTGAACATTCCCCAGACTGTGTTTGATTGAAAAGGGGATTTTAATTTCAAGAATGTTAGAAAGGTCTTCGACACACTAAGAAGCAATGTGTTGGAGGCATCTTTTACACTCAAGGGGTTAAAAGTCCCATTAAAATGCAATGATAATTTGGGGTGATATTTATCTGTTCCCTACGAAGGATGAGCAATGCATTACGGAGCAAGGTTAACTCCTTGGGTACTAGAGCAAATAAACTACATCATGTGCAGGATAAAACAATCCATTTTGTTTAAATGGTGCTTTTAACCACTAGAATACTAGGGAGGTCTCCCAAAACATTGTTAACCATTTGAGTTGAGTTTACAAATCTGTGCAATAAATATTCTCAAAAACATTAACATTTGTATGGGTGTTTTTTACATTTTAAACTTAGGAGAGGGGGGTGCCAAGTATGGATCGGGGTCCCGGGTGCCAAATGCTCTAGGTACGCCCCTGGCTGCACCTCAATGACAAGGCCAAAACGTACAGCTAGGTTGGCTGTTTCTCTTGCTTAGAGAGGAGTTGCCTTGCATTTTGTGGCTGGACTGCTGTTATGGCAAGACCAGTATGATATGCTTTAGGATATTTCTTCTTTGTGAAAGGCACCCTGCACCCTGTGTAAGATACCATTCCTGCAGAGCCTCCAGATTTGTACTGCAGGCTCATTCCTAGTTGAGTGTCTCTGGCTCTTAATATACATATGCAAATTACCCTTGGGATTAGTCACCCCAAGGGTAACAGGGGGAATCCAGCATTGGACCCCTTGCTCACAGTGCTTAGACAGATCACTGATGAGACCCAACAAGGACAAAATGTACATCTTGGGTTGGTTGCTTCTTTTGTTCGAAGGGGAATTGTCTAGCATTTTGTGAACAGACTGCTATAATGGCAGGACCAGTATGATATGCTTTAGGATATTTCTTCTGTGTGATAGGTACTAGTGGGCTAAATGAGACTGCACCCTATGTAAGATACCATTACCAGAGAGCCAGCAAATTTGTATTGCAGGCTTGTTCCTAGTTGAGTGTCTCTGACTCTTAATATGCATTTTGGTCATGTGCATCTCATTACATAAACACATACTGGGATTGACTTTTTAAGTGATGCCAATTCTTAATAGGCTTTGCATTTCTGGGTTCATAAATTCGCTTTCGTTCACCAACAATGTACATCATGCATCCCATACAAACATATATTCCATATTCCTTCTGTCAACATACTGTAAACCCCTTTAAGCTTTTGAGTGCAACACAATGTGTTGCATACCTCTCTAGGTCTCAAAGGATTAAATCCAAGACTTGGCCTCTCATTAATGGATTTTTCAATGACTGGATCACATGCCAAATTTTGCCAGTGTTTTCTCATTGCTGTATAAAAGCAAAGTAATAATGGCGAGAAAACTGTGGTAAAAAAAAAATGCTTTGTGTGTGTTGCTTGATTCTTTTTTGAGGTGCTCATTTTTTCCAAATAATCATTCTCTGATGCCTCTCAACTTTTGTTAGTATGTTAATGCTCCCTGAAGATCTGATGAATGTTGACAGCAGACATGTAAAATGCTATTGCAATTGACTGTGGGCATGTAATATGCTATTGTGATCTGTTGCTTTATGAGAAATTGTGGTTGAGAAGCCTTTTTCTAATTTGACCCACATCCAATTTATGAATACCAGTGGTTCTCAACCTTTTTCGTGCCAGGGATTTTCTTAACACTTTCCCACAATGCCGAGGTCTGCTTAACGTTTGCTGCATATTTTCAAATATTTTAACATCTATGTATACTAACGGTTAAAGGGAAAGTAGTGTCCCATAAAAATGCTTTCAGTTTTGTATTGAATAAAAAAATAAACTCTAAGGCACAAATCTTATCTCTCAGACCACTGTGGTTTGAGAGATATTCGCTTTGAAAGTTCTAGCTTCTCTCCCCTTCTCCTGATAGCAGGAGATGGCAGCCGGGGACCAGCCAGCAGTTCTGCAGCAGGACCAAAACTGCGTTATTGGAAAACAATTACTTCATTGGAAAAGTCTACAAAGTGTGCCTGGTTTGCAAGCACACTTTGTAGACTGTTTCAATGAAGTAGTTTGTTTTAAATAACGCGATTTCGGCTCTGCTGAAGAGCCTCCTTATATCAGCCGACACGGATCTCCTTCTTTACAGCTGACATCAAGAGAAGGAAATGGAGGGGGGACCTCGAATTTATATAGGATTTGTACAGAGTTTATTTTTTTATTCTCTACAAAACTAAAAGCATTTTATATGGGACATTACTGTCCCTTTAAATTCAGTTCTGTTATGCACTGCATACCCCTGTGGCACTGAAAAGGTTAATTATGAAATAATTTCTTAAGGGACAGGGAGAGTTCCCTGTTTTACATGGGGGAGTGAGCAATAGCCTAGGGTTTGGTCTCTGCAGCATGCAGATTAGCGCCATGCAGATTTGGTCTCTGCCTTCATGGACTGACCACCTTGCAGTGCATCTCTAAACAAGTTCAAATCAGAACTGATTTGGCTAGAAATCATCCTTATGTAAGGTAGCAAAACCAGAACTGCCACTTTAACTGAGAACTATGTCATAGGAAAACAACCTTTGGGTGCCTATTACTGACAATCCAAAGAGGCCTCACAAGCCTTAAAATCATACCTAGGAACTCTCCAGTTTTGCCCCGGAGACTCCGGATTCCAAACTGAATTACCGGGTCTCCGGGGCAATGTGTGAATCACCAGGTGGGCAGAGTTTAAGTAGAAACTCTGCCCACTTGTGCTCCATCCCGCCCGGTTCCTCCCACTCCCCACCCTCTTACCTCCATTTTGCAGGGGGTTTTTTTTGTCCCGCCCCCTGCGACTAAGCCCCGCCCCTATTATGATGCAAATCGCATAATTTTCCTCTCCGGTCGGCACTGACAGCGTTATCCTCTGGGTAGCCCTGCTTCAAAAGTTCCCAGGTATGCTTAAAATGCATAGTTAGCTTCTAAGATTTGACCACTATCTGAATTTCTCTGGATCCTCTAAATTCAGCTGTTTTCTACTTCTTCTGTCTCTTTCTTCCTCTAAGCCTCCCACTGATGATCAAAAGCCAATCCCAATGAAATAAATGTGAAAGAACAGCATAAACAGGTCTGGGTGGAATTTGGGCAACTGACATGTCCATATAAGAAATGGAGATAAAAGATTTCTCTGTTACCGCAGCAACACAAGAAGCTTGTGAACTTTTTGTTGTTTTTTTTTCTATATCAATCCCTTAACCCCTTAAGGACCCTTGACGGTCCTGGCACGTCATGGCTGGATTTGAGTTAAGGACCAATGACGTACCAGGACCGTCATGGCTTAAATTATAGCAGCGTGCCTCCGTGCACGCTGCTATGATTAATGCCAGGCTGAGACTGAGCGCTCCGAGACTGGGGCATTCAGTCTCAGCCCTTCTTGCTTGTGCCAGTTCATGTGATCGCCGTAGCAGCGATCACATGTACTGGCATAGTGACAGACAGAGGCAGCAGAGAAAGCATGCTGTCTGTGCCTGTCTCGTCTGCCTCTGTCTCCCTTGCTATCAAAGTAAGGGAGGCAGAAGTAGACAGGAGACACCTAGTGGTGAAAGAAAATACAGCAGCTAGGGGTATTAACCCCTTCACTGTTGGTGCCAGAGGCTTGCTAAATGCAGGTCAATTTTTTTTTTTTTTTTTTTTTTAAACACAACACGCTTTTTTTTTTTTTTACAAAAATATTTTATTTAAAAAAAATAATCTAATTAAACAATTTTGGAAGTGTGATTGTTGTGGAACTATGTAATACACTTATGCACACCGCCAAATTTCAGGGATAAAAAAGTGTCAAAATAGGGTGGGAAAAAGGGACATGGGGATTTTCACCCAAGGGGGGGACAGTGGCCACTTTAAACTGCACATTTTGTAGGTATGACTGACCGGTCATACCTTTCATGCAGTCGCCATAAAAATTTAACACTTGGTGCCCAATTGATCCCAAGAGAAAAAACAAAAATTGTGTTTTTTTTTAACTTTTTTTTAACTTTTTTTTTATTTTAATAAAGTGAATGGTGGGTTATCCATATAAGTAGGGTATCAAATGAAAGCCCTATTTGTGCTTAAAAAAACAGTATATAATTCATGGGGGTGGGATAAAAGACTTAGAGGGAACACACTGATGAACAAAGACATAGTCAAAAAGGTTAGAATTGCTCCGGTCCTTAAAGGGATAGTAATACCTAAAATGTAAAAAAAAACATGTTGTAGGTTTTATCCCCCTGAGTAAAACAAGAGTACTCCCACTGCTGAAAGATGTTTCATTCAAAAGTTATTAATGTTCAAAGTTTAATTTTTTAGGTGCAATATCACAGTGGCCTGAAATTTTACAGTGGCGCTGTTGCTACACCATCCTATAGAGATTTATGGTCCTGAGACCAGAGCTGTCCATAGGATCATGTAGCAACAGCGCCACTGTACAATTTCAGGCCACTGTGATATTGCACCTAAAAAATTCAACTTTGAAAATTAATAACTTTTGAATGAAACATCTTTCAGCAGTGGGAGTACTCTTGTTTTACTCAGGGGGATAAACCCTACAACATATTTTTTTTTACATTTTAGGTATTACTATCCCTTTAAGTGAAATCCACCTCAGATTTTCCCGGTCCTTAAGGGGTTAAGGACCATCTGTGCATGCACAATGCCATCACTTAAGGACCTCAGAGCTTTTTTTTTTTTTTTTTGCATTCGATTTCGGACCCCCCGAACGGCGTGCAGTCACGCGGGGAGACCGGAGTTCCATGACGGTCCTGGCACATCATGGGTCCTTAACTCAAATCCCCCCATGACGTGCCAGGACCATCAAGGGTCCTTAAGGGGTTAAATGAATAAAAGATGTGAAAACAAAAATACACAGATCTAATTTAGTTTCTCCCCTTAACGACTGTATACTATGAGACATTTCCTCTTACTCTTTCAGTGCGGAGGTATCCATTGCATTGCAAAGCATTGGATACCTCTCTGGCACTTCAGATGGCTAACACTAGACATGCAAGGTTATTAGGACCCCTGTGATTATAACATTGATGTCACTGGGTATACCACACTCAAGGCCTTTGGAAAGGGCCATACTCATCAAGATGAAGAGTTTAAATTCTGGAGGAAACCAGCTGTATTATGGAGGACATATGGAAATCCTGTTTGATGTTACTGGTAATTTTAACCTGATGAATTGTAGAGAGGGCTCCAATGCATTATGATACTTTACAATGGGTTGGAAACCCCTTTAGCATTCAAGGTGTTGAAAGAGCATTTAAACTGGACAGGTGTTTCATTTGATCACTAGGAAACAATTGATTTGCTCCAGAATTGTGCCTCTTTAGCCTTTGTTTTTTAATTTAATCTTAACCAGGGGAGGGCTGGCAATGTTTGGTCTGGGGGACAAATACAATCAAGTGAGCTACTTCTATTATTGCTCCAGCCCAATGTCCCAGCCCACCCACTTTTGTTAATTTTATGTCATGTTCTGAAGTAAGGCAAGAGCTTACAACTGAATTGAACTTACACTAGTAATTCCACTGGGGTTACAGTTGAAGTGAAGCTACACTAGTAATTCCACTGGGCTTACAGCTGAAGTGAAGCTACACTAGTGATGCTACAGAGCATACCCTTTTATTGGAGCTACACCAGTGATACCACAGAGCTTACAACTGAAATGGAGATACACTGCTAGTGTATCTCCATTTATTGCAGCAAGCAGGAAACAGAGTGAGGCAGTGACCCGAAAACCCAGCCTGGGGGACAATCCCTCCCCCACCCCAGCCCCCCAGGCCAGTCCTCCCCAGATCTTAACCCTTTGAGTGCCATAGAGGTATCCATTGCAATGTATTGGATACTTCTCTTTCACTCCAAGGGCTAAACAAAAAATGAAGTATTTGTAGATGTCGTGCGCTGTTAACAAAAAATATCACCTTCCCGAAGTTACAGAGTTGCGGTTATCAGGAAAGCCATTGTGTGAAAGTTGGTGGTGACATCTTGCTAGATCCATTATGGATCAAAACGCAAAGGTTTAATATGCTGATTTGTCTGTTTCCTCCATTTATAAGAGTATAGCATGGTCTGTTCAAAGGCTAGCACTGCAAGACTGAAACATGTAGCAATGTCTGTCAAAAATAAGTAAAGACAACAGGAGTTTCTTCCCTTCAGACAGGCCCCTGTTTATAGTGATGGCACATCTGCTGCCGATTAGTAGCTACAGAAAGCAAGGCTTACGTAAACAGTCTCCTGCACTTAAACTAGCCAAGTGCAAAGTGGAAACATACAAAGGGCTTTAGGCTGGTTAGAAGGAATTCTTGGATAATGGTAGAATGTGGCTTTGTGTTATCAGAGGCTTCTGCAAAAAAAAAAAAGGAATTGAAGGCTAAAGGGACTGTGTCCATTTGGGGATCTTGATCACAATTAACTTTGTTTTGTAAATCTTTAATATTTAACTAAAAATCATTCATATATTTTATTTTGCAATGGCCAAGAAATTTTACTCATAAGGATGTCCTTGTTCTTGTCCTTGCACAACCTGCACTGTCCTTGCACTTGCACAACCTACAGAATCCTTGTATTTGCACAACCTGCACTGCCCTTCCACTTGTCCTTGCACTTGCACAACCACCACTGTCCTTTGACTTTCCCTGCACTTGTGTGTGGAGGAATAGACACACAAATATTGTCATATAGTCAGGCATTTTTTCAGTAATTTAGATTGGTGGGGTTTCACCTTACATTTGGGGTCACCCTATAATGGGGCAAATACAATAGTTTGTTCTCTGGCTTGGGGCGTCCTCAGGTGATGCCCACTTTTTGCTCCCTTGTCCCATTTACAAAGAATTAATTTCCATATTATTTTCAGTCTAGTCCACAAACATTGCAGCACTAGAGCAGAAAATTAGAGTAAGAGCAAAATACATCACACGCTTCTGGGATCATTTACTATGTGCTGACGAAAACAGTGTATCAGGGGTCTTATCCAAAAATTTAAAAATGTCCTACTCTGGAGCAAAACCTCTGCACCATGGAGTAATAAGATTCAAATGTCCATGAGAAGTGGGGTGCATTTAACTAGGGATGTGCGAAAATTTTCGCCTCAAAATGAAATCGCCAAAAAATGGCACTTTCCTCTTGGCGAATAATTTCCTGTGAAAAGTGCTGTTTTTCCACCTTTTTCCGCCTTTTCCTCCCATTGAAATCAATGGGAAGAAAAATATTTCTCCACTAGTGATGATCGAGCACCCCGATGCTCGGGTGTTCGGGTGCTCTGGCCGAGCGCCCCCGGAGGCTCGAGTGCTCGGCCGAGCACCCGAGCCCCATTGAAGTCAATGGGAGGACTCGAGCATTACACCAGGCACCCCCTGCTCTGATGAGGGGAGGGTGCCTGGTTCATAGGAAAAGGTCAGAAAATGATGGAAACACCACAGAAATGGTTCAGGGACAGCATAGGGAGGATGTCTGGATGCATCTTGTACTCCAACGTCGCTGCTGGGAACGATGTTTCGCCCGTAGTACGCCATTTTTACAGACTGACCGTAAAACACACAAAAAGGAAGATAAAAACGATTTTAGGCGGAAAATTGTTACCAAACAGTATTTGCTGTATATTTACTTGTATATCATCTGCAAATTCTGCAAAAAATGTCACCGATTTTTCAGAACTGGGGCCATGATTAAGAGGGAAACGTGCGCAGCGTAAAGCAGGTGTTCAACGTGGTTATGGCCCGGGTAAGGTACAGCATTCAGGAACGGAGGCCGCAGCTACCACAGGTTTTACAACATGTCCGTTTGCCCTTGTTAAGTCCAAAATTTATAGTCGGAACAGTGGGGTCTGATCCATTGAGTAAAAGTGACGAAGTGACTTAGTGGATGAAGCCAAGAACTACCTTCTGCTCTGTCGAACACCCCAGCCCTATTTAATTCAATGGGAGGACCTGAGGCACTCCGATACAACCTGTATATCACAAAATAGAGGGCCTCATTCACATTGTGGTACAATAGTTCAGGTAGTGGTCCAACACTCATAAAGCCTATGCACTAAGTGAAAGGGCTGCCAAAAATTAGACTGAAATGTGACTCCAATACACCCTTTATTACACATAAAGGAGGGCATCATACACAGCCTTGAAAAATTAGGATTAATGGCCTGCTGGTGACCCTCTAAAACATTAGGGGCGAGGGCATGCCGCTAAGCTGACCATCTAAAACATTAGGAATGAGGGTCTGCTGCTGAGCCGACCATCTAAAACATTATGGGTGAGGGTCTGCTGCGGAGCTGACCATCCTAAACATTATATGCGAAGGCCCGCTAGTGAGCTGACGCTATAAAACATTATATGAGAGGGCCCGCTAGAGAGCTGACCCAATAAAACATTATATGAGAAGGCCCGCTGGTGAGCTGACCTATACAAAAATTGTCAAACAGGGCCCGCTGGTGAGCTGGCCCTATATAAAAATTATATCACAGGGCCCACTGGTGAGCTGGCCCTATATAAAAATTATATCACAGGGCATATGGAAGAGGAGGAGGAGGATGAGAAGATTAAGAGTCAACCATATACCCGTTTTTTGGGTGGAAGGGGTGAATGGGAATACAGAGTATTCCCATCATTGTAAATAACATATCTAAAGTGACTTTATGTTCCCCCGGGGCTTTCCTCCAGTGGAGTGGAGAAGTCAGGGGAAATCCAGGCCTTGTTCATTTTTATAAGTGTCAACCTATCAGCATCGGTGGAAAGGCGGATACGCTTATCTGTTATGATGCCACCAGCAGCACTAAATACCCGCTCAGACAGAACGCTGGCGGCAGGGCAGGCCAGCACCTCCAAGGCGTAGAGTGCCAGTTCATACCACGTGTCCAGCTTGGACACCCAGTAGTTGTAAGACACAGAGGGATCAGTGAGGACGCTGACACGGTCTGCTACGTACTCCTTCACCATCTTCCAAAACTTTTCCCTCCTTGTGACACTAGGCCGCGCATCAGGGTGAGGGTGCTGGCGGAGTGTCATGAAGGTGTCCCACGCCTTGGAGAGTGTTGCCCTGCCTTTGTCGGTACTGCTGTGTGCTCCCCTTTTCTCCCCTTCTCGGTTGGCCAAGGTAGCACGTACTCTGCCGCCAGCGTTGTCAGATGGAAAATTTTGGAGCAATTTTTTGACAAGAACCTTCTGGTATTGCACCATTTTGCTTGTCCTCTCCACCGGAGGAATGAGAGATGAGAAATTCTCTTTGTAGCAGGGGTCCAGAAGGGTGAACACCCAGTAATCCGTGTTGTCTAAAATGCGTATAACGCGTGGGTCACGGGAAAGGCAGCCTAACATAAAGTCAGCCATGTGTGCCAGAGTACCAACAGGCAAGATTTCGCTGTCCTCACCAGGAGGATGACTCTCAATCTCCTCATCCTCTTCCTCCTCTTCTGCCCACCCACGCTGAAGAGATGGAAATAAAGTTCCATGGCTACCCTCTGTAGCGGAGGCAACCGTGTCTTCCTCCTCCTCCTCCTCCTCCACCTCCTCCAATTGTCGCTGAGAAGACGAAGTGAGGGTGCTCTGGCTATCACCTTGTGTAAGCTCTTCCTCCCCCATTTCCACCTCTTCCACATGCAAAGCGTCGGTTTTAATTGTGAGCAGCGAGCGTTTCAGTAGACACAGAAGTGGGATGGTTACACTGATAATAGCGTTATCGCCACTCACCATCTGTGTCCTCAAAATTGCGTAAAACCTCACAGAGGTCTGACATCCATTCCCACTCCTCACTTCTGATTAGAGGAAGTTGAACGGAGAGGCAACGACCGTGTAACAGCTGGTACTCCACTACTGCCCTCTGCTGCTCACAAAGCCGGGCCAACATGTGGAAGGTGGAGTTCCAGCGCGTGCTCACGTCACACAGCAGCCGGTGAGCTGGCAATTGTAAGCGCTGCTGCAGCGTCAACAGGCCGGCTGAAGCTGTAGATGACTTACGGAAATGGGCACACACGCGGCGCACCTTCGTCAAGAGATCATGCAAATTGGGGTAGGTTTTTAGAAATCGCTGAACCACTAAATTAAATACATGCGCTAGGCATGGTACGTGTGTGAGCTTGCCGAGCTCCAAAGCCGCCACCAAGTTACGCCCATTATCACACACAACCATGCCTGGTTGCAGGTTGAGTGGCGAGAGCCACTGCTCGGTCTGGTGACTAATCCCCTGCAACAGCTCTGAGGCCGTGTGCTATTTGTCCCCAAGGCAGATCAGCTTCAGCACGGCCTGTTGACGCTTCCCCACTGCAGTGCTACACTGCTTCCAGCTACCGGCTGATGGGTGAGTGGCGCTGCGCGCAGAGAATTCGGAGGTGGAAACGGAGGAGGAGGAGGAGGAGCCAATAACGTAGGTGCTGGCGGAAACCCTGATGGAGGTAGGGCCCGCAATCCTCGGCGTGGGTAGCACCTGTGCCATCCCAGGGTCCGAGTCGTTCCCAGCCTCCACGACATTCACCCAGTGTGCCGTCAGGGAAATGTAGCGTCCCTGGCCACAAGCACTTGTCCATGTGTCAGTCGTTAAGTGGACCTTCCCAGTAACTGCATTGGTCAGGGCACGGGTGATGTTAAGGGACACATGGTGGTGTAAGGCGGGGACAGGACACCGGGAAAAGTAGTGGCGGCTGGGGACTGCGTACCGAGGGACAGCTGCTGCCATCAGGCTGCGGAAGGACTCAGTGTCCACAAGCCTAAATGGCAGCATTTCGATGGCCAGTAATTTGGAAAGGTGTGAGGTTAGTGCTATGGCCTGTGGGTGGGTGGCTGGGTATTTTCGCTTGCGCTCAAATGCCTGGGGTAACGACATTTGGACGCTGCGCTGGGACAGGGAAGTGGATGGGGTCACTGATGGTGCTTCAGATGGTACAGGTGCAGGGCGGGAGGTATGCGGGCCTGCGCCTTCGACAGGCGATTGGCCGGCACCGAAAACAGGGGAAGAGGAGGCAGTGGTGTGGCCTGCAGACACAGATTGGCGATCCGGGCGTTCCTCCCACTTATTACGGTGCTTGGATGCCATGTGTCGGATCATGCTGGTGGTGGTGAGGTTGCTAGTGTTCATGCCTCGGCTCATTCTGGTGTGGCACAGGTTGCAAACTACAATTCTTTTGTCGTCCGCACTTTCCTTAAAAAAACGCCATACCGCGGAACACCTAGCCCTTGGCAAGGGAGATTTACGCAAGGGGGTGCTCCGTGGAACATTTGCGGGCCGGTTTGGTGCGGTCCGCCTTCTTTCTTTAGCCACACCACTGCCTCTTCCAGTCTGTTGCGGTGCTGCAGATGGCTCACCCTCAGGACTGCTGTCATCGCTCGGCTTTCCACCTCCCAGGTGGGGTCAGTGACCTCATCGTCCACCAAGTCCTCCTCCACTTCCTCACTCTGATCATCCTCCTCATTTCTTGATCCCACCACATCCTCAGTCATTGACAACTGTGTATCATCCTCCTCATCAAGGTCTTGAGACAGTAATTGTGGTTGATTTGATGGCAACTGTGTCTCATCATCATCATCCACTTCCTTTGACCTTAAATGCCGTTCCCCTCTGTCATCTTCTTGTGATTGGGTACCCTCTAGAGGTTGTGAATCAGGGCACAAGATCTCATGTTCCTCTGCAAGCGTACTTGGAGAGAGGTTCAAATCAAGGATTGGTGATGAGAAGAGCTCCTCACTATATCCCAGTGTGGGATCACTTTTTTGGCCAGACCCTCTATGGTGGGAGGAAGGATGATCAGGGTGAGGATTATGTTGACCAGACTCTTGGCTAGTGAGAGTGGACTTGGTGGAAGACAGGGTGGTGCTTAACCGACTGGAAGCAGTATCAGCTGAAATCCAACCGACCACCTGTTCGCAGTGGTCTGACCTCGAGAGTGATGTCCTGCGATGCCCTGTAAACTGAGACATGAAGCTAGGTATGGTGGATGTCTTTCTTTCTTGTGCTCTGGCACCAGGCACAGTTTCTACGCGTCCTGACCCGCGCCCTGAACTATCAGGATCACGTCCACTTCCCCGTCCCTTTTTACCCGCCTTCTTCATATTAAACGGAATATATGCCGGTAATCTGCGGCTAGGCACACGAAACAGAATGTGACGCTAATCTGCGGCTAGGCACACTAAACAATATGTGATGCTAATCTGCGGCTAGGCACACTAAACAATATGTGACGTTAATCTGCGGCTAGGCACACTAAACAATATGTGACGCTAATCTGCGGCTAGGCACACGAAACAGAATGTGACGCTAATCTGCGGCTAGGCACACGAAACAGAATGTGACGCTAATCTGCGGCTAGGCACAGTGAACGGAATATGTGACGTTAATTTGTGAATTTGCACACTAAACAGAATGTGACAATAATCTATGGCTAGTCACACGTTTAAAATGGCCCTTTTTGTCGCTGCGTTGTAAAATCATTGGCCCTGTGCACCTAACAGAATATGTCAGCTTGTCACTGCATTGTGAAATATTTGTCCCTGTGCACCTAGTACAATGTCACCTTAGAACATGTCCCCCCCCCACAAAAAAATGAAATTCTGCCACCCCCAAAAAAAATTAAATGCTGCCCCCACACACAACAGTCCTAAAAAGGACTTTTGGGTCTTGAAAGAGTTTCAACAATTTTATTCTCCCTACACTGACTTCCTGTGCATCTAGTATTATATGTCACCTTACAAATATCCCCCCCACAAAAAAAAGGAAATTGTGCCCCCCCAAACAAAATATAAATGCTGCCCCCAGACACAACAGTCCTAAAAAGGACTTTTGGGTCTTGAAAGAGTTTCAACAATTTTATTCTCCCTACACTGACTTTCCCTGCCTAAGCGCATCTCTCCCTGGCTAAGAATGAGCCGAACTCGCGCGTCGGGTGCTATACAGCACCCGATCACGGGTTCTGGCCAGCCAATCAGTGTAATGCCAGCAGCCAACATGGCTGCTGGCATTACACTGATGTCAGAGCCTCCCCGCACGTTTATTGGCTGCGCAGCAGCTGCGAAACGTGCGGGGAGGAGACCCGAACATGGCGGGCGAGCACATGCGGTACTCGTACGAGTACCGCCATGTGCCGAGCAGAGCGATGCTCGAGCCGAACCGAGCTTCGGCCGAGCATGCTCGCTCATCACTATTCTCCACCACACGAAAGCTTTCTACAGCCATATAAAAGGCTGTCAGGCTCTCACAGCAGACATTCTGTGTTTGTGAGAGGAAAGAGCATCATGTTTTTGAGCTAGAGGAGATAGGCAAATAAAGGGGAATTGAAGCTTAGTTTAGGGAGTCATTTAGGTAGGACATTTGTTCTCTGTATTAGGGGAGTCTGGGGGCACTCTAGGTAATAAGAAGGGAGGAAGGAAGGAGGTTTATCCCCAAATGCTTCAAATTTTCATGCGATTGGCTGACAAGACACAGGCAGCTAGGGACCTATTTGCTTGCTGATTTCTGTGCTGGGTGGGGAAGTCCGGGGAAAGACGTTGTTGATTTTATTTTTCAGTTATAATTTTTTTTGGACAGACTGTGATAAGACAACAGGGTGGACAACTTAAAAAAAAAATAACAAAAATAAATAAATAAATAAATAAATAAGAATAAAAAACTAAATATCTTAGGTGACAGTGACAGACAGCTTACTGGGCTTAGGAAAGGCATCATACCGCTGCATCAGTTGTGCTGTGTACCGTACAGTAAAAAAACACAGTGTAGTTGCGTAATGTCCAGCAAATGCACAAGGGGAAGGGGGGGTAGAGTAGTGCAGAGACGTGAGAGTAAAGTAGTAGTTCAAAAACTGACTGCAGCAATGGTTGCTGCAGCGTGTGCAATCAATGATGATGATCCTTCTACTCCAAGTTAGGATGCAGTTTGTCAAGATACCAGCAAAACTAGTTCCAGCACCACTAGTGCCAGTAGAAATAAAGAACCATATAAGAAGAACACAGAAGACAACAACAAGTCTCATTCAAGTGTTGATGATGCTGGCAATAGCATAATAGAGGAAGGTGTAGCAGCTGAACCACCTGCTGCATCAGATAGTGAGACAAACAAGCACCAAGACATCCATAGTAAGGAACTTTGTTACGGTAAAAGTAAAAATAAATTGTTTGAGACCTCCAAAAGCTTACAGGAATATAAGGGTAGTGGGCAAGAATTGTCAGGTGATGCTGATGCTGCTGCGGATGACCTAATGATGAGTGATGATGATGCATATCTAGAATTTATCCCTCCAGCATTCTTCTCTTGTTCAAATACAGATTAAGTTGAGAGTTAGGATGGTGATAGGGCTATAAGATTAGCAGAAAGTCAAAGGCTGAATCTTCCACCACTTTTAAAGTGATAGTAATGTTTTACAAAAACATCAGCTCCAATTAATCTTCATAGTATTTGAGCCATAGAGAGTGTTATTTCATTATTGTGAGCGTTGTAGTTCAAGAGTAATTGAATGATAAAACTTCCCCCTCCCTCCCCTTTTACCTAGTGTAAGCCCCCACTCCTCAGATGTGGAATCCAGTCCATAGACCAGACAGCTTACATCAAGGGTCAATATTCTTACTTTGAGAACAATGAAAACCCTGCCCTCTTGACAGGTTTTTCAGCTTTTTCCCTTATCTTAATTGAAGATTGTCCCTCTCTGCAATCTACCTGTACACTCCCTGCTGCTCTAAGCTGAGCAGTGTTACATCAGTAGAAGGGGCGGGAGGGGTATACTTTATCATTCAATTACTCTTGAACTACAACTCTGACAGAATTAAAATAACACTCTCCAAGGCCCAAATACTATGAAGATTAATTAGAGCTGCTTTTATTATGAAACATTACTATCCCTTTAAGGAGCACTGTGCCTGTCTATAAATTGTTTGAGAAAGCCATTGGAAAGTCTTATCCTGGACAAGCACAGGTGTCAAAAAGTACACAGTCACCCTATCAGTCATCATCGGTATCATCGCCTCTTCAAAGTCCAAGTCCCACTCAGCCACACACACCTCTTTTGAGTACCCAGCAACAGCAACACAGGTTAACATCCACAGTGTTAAACGAGTACCTCTGGTGCTGCACCTTTGAAACCTAGTAGTAGTGGCAGTAGAATTACATCAACATCTAGCTCCAGTAGTAGTAGTAGTAGCAGAAACCACACATGACAGACAAAGCTAGGACAAATATATTAACAGCAGCACAGATGAGGAGGTGGAGGACAGATGGGACCACTGCTATGACCGATAAGTAATGCTTGTCAATAATCTGAGGAGGATAGAGTATGACAATGGTAAAAATGCATACACAAATCACACCATGCCAGTACCCCACCACCACCACTACAATACATATCTGCAACATTGTAGGTTGTACTTTATTTTTTTATTATTACTTGATAGCATCATGAATATGTGCCAATGTCACTTAAGCAACAAAGTGCTGTGGCCAAAGGACAACAAACACATTTTTCAAGCCATATTTTGCTGTAGGACTCACAACTTTGACTTTCAGCCACTTATTTCTAAATGTCAGGCCTCAGAAAAAATAATATTACATTGGGAAATGTAGTATCTATAGGAACTATAGGTGAAACATATGTTGAAATAGGTGAAAAATGTGTTAACATAGGTAGAAAATTTGTTAAAATAGGCGAAAAGGAGGACATTTTTGCATAGGCGGAAAGGCAACATTTTTTGCAGGAAAAGCAAAAAATTGGCACATTTTTGCGAAAAGTCATGTGGGAAATTTTTGACACTTTTCACACACCCCTAATTTTAACTAATTTCATTTCTGGTAGTTTATTTATCTCTAGCTTTCCACTCAGTACATCTATGTTCCTGGCTGATACAGTACAGCAGATTACTTTCATTGTTTCTTGTCGAGCACTAATTCCATGAGACTGGAGTTATCTCTTTATGATTTGAGTTGCAACCATTAATGCGGGTGTGTGGAGGGTCAGATCTTTCAGCTGCACTAAGATGCATCTTGTGCTCTATGGTTTTTGTGAATGTTTCACCATTAGTTCAACTGGATGGCCACTGGACCAGGTGTTTAAAGCTACATTACCTAGTGCACAGTGACCCAGTATCCATCGTCATCCACCAACCTATTTTTTAATCTGGTGATAGTTTACACAAATTTTCTTTTATCAATTGTCTTTTCATGCTGAGAAAATGACTGAATAAGTCAACAACCACATGGATGCCATTTTGTTTTATTGTTTCATTAAAGGTTTAATGTTTATGGTATATCTGAGGTAATACACCATTTTGTTTCTCATTCCCTAAATCTAAAATGGAGCACAGCAAATGCAGGTAACTGAAAAAAACTATGTAGATAGATAGATTGATGATAGATAGATGACACCAGCCTAAGAAAGTATTTCTGTTCTACATAGTAAGAGCGTCTTAGTCTTCATTCATGCTTTGGAGAACAAAGACCATCTTTTGACCAATTTCTGTGTGCATCTTATATAGTTGTTGTAATAAAATATGAAAATGTGTCATTCCCAGAGGTGGACTTGACTGTTGAAATATTAATAAGGCAGCTAATGAAAAATATATGTTCAACTGTAAAACTTACTCTTGTTTAACAGTGTAGAAATAAAATTGGTCATGCACTGGTAAAATATTCAGTGATAACTGTGCTTAACTCATCCAGGTTACTGTTTATTACATTTCATAAGGACATATTTGTGGAATGACAGAATTTTGTGTCTTGATATCTCTGTGGGAAGAATGATTGTTTTCACCTCTGGAGGAGTTAGTTTAGTGCTCCCAAATCCCAATATAACTGTAGAACAGTGAGAAGACATATTTTTTTGCTTACAGTTAAGGACAGGGGAGTAAATTATCTCATGTATATATCACTCTCAGAACCTGTCAGCGTGTAATTCTGGGCCATACAAACTGGACTATAGGTTACAAGTAAACTTTCCATTGATTTAAATGAGGATTTTAACCCTTGAACACTAAAGAGGAATCATAATGCTTTGGAGATTTCTATAGCATTGAACGGATTAAAATGCTTTGTGTAAATCAGTGGGCATTTTGGGAATGTTCATTTGTCTTCTGTGGTGCAGCTGGTATTCTTAGGCAGGTGTTCTCTGTACAGCAATTAAATATATTTATCTATTTATTTTGTGCATTGCATCTATAGTTTTGTGTATATAATGATCTCAACTCAAGTCTGCCTGTAGGTCGAACCAACAAAGAAAACAAAGCAATAGGCTTCAATAGACCTGAATAAGGGACACTCAATTAGATTTGAAGTTGAAACAATCAGTGGGCCACAAAGGAGATTAAATGCAAACAAAAATGCATATATAGATAATAAATGACTGATGTTTAAAGGGTACTTACCTAGACTAACCTTTCTGTTAAACTTATTGAGACAATTATTCCTAGTGTTTATGGAACTAACAGATTGCATCAGTTTTTTAGAACTATGGGTACTTTGTCACAGATGCCCTCTTAATCAGTGAACCTTCTTAGGTGGGTATCTGATTTGACTGTGATCAAAAGACAGCAAGGATCCCAGATATCATCATTATTTCACTGTGGTTAAAATAAAACTAGCATTTTGTAACAGCTTTCAAAATCACACATTTTTTATTTTCAAAACAATAGTTTCTCAGACATTTAGCTTTATTTATCAGCTTATACAAATTAAGCAGTGCTGGCTTTCATGCCTACCAGATGCTTACATTATAGTAACATAGTAGCATAGCTGATAATGCTGAAAAAAGACATGCGCCCATTAAGTGACGCCCATGCCTAAACACCCCTGTTTATCTAGAGGAAGGCAAAAAAAAAAAAACTATTCAAGCCATTTCCAATTAAGCCCCAAGTGGGTAAAACACTCTTGACTCCAAATAGTCATCAGATAGTTCCCTGGATCAACAACCTATCTGAATTAAAGCCAGAAGCGTAACTAGAAGCCACCAGGCCCTGGTGCAAAAATTGCCATTGGGCCCCCCCAACCACATTACACCCTCCCATTGCCCCAATTGCCACAATTGCCCCCAATTAGCCACAATTGCCCCTGCATTGCCCCAGTTAGCCACAATTACTCCCACATTGCCCCCAATAGGCACAATTGTCCCCACATTGCCACAGTTCCCCCCACATTGCCACAATTCCCCCCAATTACCTCCATAATTGCCCCCAATTGCCTCCACAATTGCTCCCAATCACCACATTGCTTCCACTGACACCCTCCGTGCTCATCTCCTACCTTCCTGGTGGTCCAGTGGCTGGCATGGCAGGAGAGGTCTTCTGCACAGCCGGATCTCCTGAGTGGTCCTTCAGTAATGCAGAGCGCTGTGAGATGATGTCATCTCCCAGGTTCTTCATTACTACTTCAGTGCCGACGGACAGAGCCTCATCTGCTAGAGCCGAGGTCTGTGTGGAAGAAAGCACAGACCTCGTCCTCAGCTGCTTGTGCTGGGCGGGGGGTCACAGGGGACGGCTGGTCCCCTGGAGTGCCAGGCCCAGTGCCAGGCGCGACCTCTATTGTTACGCCAGATTGAAGCCATCTGTCATAATTCTCAATATTGTTCTGTTCAAGGTCCTTCAGTAATGCAGAGCGCTGTGAGATGATGTCATCTCCCAGGCTCTTCATTACTACTTCAGTGCCGACATACAGAGCCTCATCTGCTAGAGCCGAGGTCTGTGCGGAAGAAAGCACAGACCTCGTCCTCAGCTGCTTGTGTTGGGCGGGGGGTCACAGGGGACGGCTGGTCCCCTGGAGTGCCAGGCCCAGTCCCAGGCGCGACCTCTATTGTTACGCCAGATTGAAGCCATCTGTCATAATTCTCAATATTGTTCTGTTCAAGATAGATATCCATTGCTTTTTTCAGGCCAGCTACAGTATCTGCAAGCAAAACATCCCAAGGAAAAGAATATCATAGCTTTACCACCCTTACTGTAAAAAATCCATGCCTTTGTTTTAGTCTAAAGTGACTTTCCTCTAGTCTTAATGGATGACCTCTCAATCTTAGCTCGGCTCTTTGAGTAAATAATTCTATAATTGGCTCTCTATCCCAACTGTCCCTCCTTTCCAGCCGGTACTAGCTAATCTGCATAAAATAACAAATAAATAAGGTTAAATTTTCCTCACATAAATAGGTGATTTTGAAAGATCTTTGAAAATCACATATGTGTTACATGTAAAACACATCTACACATAGAAGCAAGTGCAATGCAAACAAAACAAAGGAGGTAACAACAGTTATGTTTCTCTTTTGCTTTTTCATTGTTTTTCCTGTTTTTGTTTTTCATTATATTGTGATTTGCAATGATGAGTTCAGTCTTTATGTTTATACCACAAGAGGCATTGTATTAATAAGATCACATATAAACAGTCTGAACAAATATGTTATCATCATAATTCAAATGATGTCAGTGCAGTTGCACTACCATAGTTATAGTTCTAACAACACAAAATTAAGTGCCAATTTTTAACAACAAAATTTATTATTGAAATGGCAATCCTCATACCCGCATAAACCCTGTAATTATGATGCAAATCTGTTTGTTAGAATTAAATACAAATATTTTCATGTTATAACTTTCATGGATCAGGCTACTGCCAAATCTACTAAATGATTTTCCACTAAATTTCACACAGAGGTGGATGATATGTGCACTATTAACATTCTTGTATTGCTTTAACAATTTTTCTTCCAATCCTGAAATCATTTGTTTCAAAGTCAGGGATTTGCACATGTGCGGTAGGTTTTTCCACAAGGAGATTATAATTTGTGAGCATGTGCTGTTCTGGCTTTGGCTTGGACAGCTCTATCTTGAATGAAGTATACCTTAGTTCGGAAAGTTAAACAAACATAGCCCTCAGTCAGGTGGAGAACAAGGATCACATATGTGATTTGTCTTCATTGATCAATTAAAACTATAAATAATCAAAATACATTTTTCATTACAGTTTTAATTGCTTGATTACATTTTTTCAATCAAAAAAAAGTTCAAATATCAAAATATGAAGTTACATGTTGGATCGAAAGAACAAATTCAATTATGTTATGTGCAAACAATGCTTAATTAAACCAAACAAATGACTTTATAAAAAAAATGATGACAATTAAAATCTAGAAGCCTTCATTATGGTTCTCTCTCAAGCATACAAATGCATGGGCTATAGTTCATCAAAACTTAAAGGAACACTAACTACTAAAAATTATTGCTGTAACTGAATATCATACTTATAGGACGCATATGTTGAAATTAATTATTCATAAAATACAGCCCCAAAATATAATCCTAATCTCATTTTTATTTTTTTTTAACCCCTTAAGGACCAGATGACATGCTATCACCATTATGGTCCTTATTCCCTTAACCCCTTAACAACCTATGACATGCCAGGACTGTCATGGGTGCACTTCCCTTAAGGACCCATGATGGTCCTGGCATGTCATGGGTTAAATGATAACAGCGCACCTCCGTGCATGCTGCTACCATTCTTTTCAGGCTGAAACAGTGCTCCAGGAGCAATCACATGTACAGGCATTTTGATTAAAAAAGGCAGTGTGTTTGACACACTGCCTTTGTGTCTGCTCTGTGCCTTTCTCTTCCTTACTATTAAAGTAAGGGAGAGAGAAGCAGAGAGCAGACACATAGCCAAATGAAATCAGGCAATAGTTGGGGGTATTAACCCCTTCAGTGCTGGTGATGGGGCAGGCTGAATGCAGGTCCATTTCTGACCTGTAGGACAGTGCTGTTTGTTTTTGTTATTAAATTTAAATCATAGAAAATATTTAAATTTACCATTTATTAAACAAATCTGCTGAAGTTTAAATAAAAAATAATGGGAGTTTTATTGTTGTCGAGCAATGCAATACATTTACACCACCAAATTACATCTCTAAAAAATTGGGAAAATAGGGCGGGAAAGAGGAAGGGGATTTTCACCCGGGGGGACAGCGCCCACTTAAAACTGCCCATTTTGTAGGTATGAATGACGGGCCATACCTTTCATGCAGTATCCGTAAAAATGTAACCCATTACGCCCATATGATCCCAAGAGAAAAAATAAAAATTGTGTTTTTTTTACATTTTTTTACCATTTTCTTTAATTTTAATAAAATGAATGGTGGGTTATCCATATCAGTGTGGTATCAAAAGAAAGCCCTAACTGTTTACGAAAAAATAGTATATAATTTGTGTGAGCAAAATTAATGAATTAAAGGGAAAACACTGTTGAACAAAGACATAGTCCAAAAGGTTTGACTTGCTCCAGTACTTAAGTGCAATCTGCTTCAGATGTACCCGGTCCTTAAGGTGTAAAGGACAGACGCCGGTCATAACACATCACATACTTATTATGTACAGTACTCTATTGAGAGTGCTGTAAATAAAAACAAGGCCCAAAATTGACCACTCCAAGACCACAGCAGTCTCTCTTAGGCCTCAAAGCAGCATGCCCGTACGAGTAACAGGTCACGTGTACCAACACATCAGCAAGGATCAAAGCGGTCCTTAAGAGAAGGTAACTTCCCTGGAACTCTGGTCCTTAAGGGGTTAATCATACATTTTTATTAAAATTTTAACCATAGCATCGCATATAAAAGCCAGTATTGAAATACATAGATTTATTATAACTTATCAATAATACATTCATTGCAATAAAAGAGCAAGAATTATATCAGGAGTATGTCTCTTTACATGAATTATAAAGCTGAGCAAAATACTAAATGCTGATCCATGCCATGTATGGAATAAAGAAAAAGAGAGAGAGAAAAAAGAGAGGTATGATGAGAAAGGAGAGAAAAGAGTAAAGAGGGAAATAACTTCCTTATTCAGAGAGCTTGTAGTCCAAACCTGCTGCATGTTTTTACTCTAAGACTTTAGGTTTGTACTCATTAACTGCTCTCGCTCTGACAGAGCATGCAGAGCAGATCTAGTCTCACAGTACAATTCAAAGTCGAGGATAATAACAAGGTCAGAACCTGACAGAGGGATAAACCAGGAAAAAATATATCTTTACATCACAGAGGAGCTAAAATGTCATCATAAGGACAGAAGGTGGTTTCACCAGCACCCAAAGTAACCTTTTCTGTGTTAGCCACCTGCTCCCATGACTTTCCCTTACTCACTCACTCACTGCTTTCATTAGCGCCACTGCTGATGTCCTGTACTGGGTTATTGCACAGCTTGTTTCTTTCTGATTTACAGTATTTTTTCTACACAATATATATGATTTTAATATTCTACACCCAGGGCTGGATTTACATGTCAGGAGCCTGTAGGCACAGAAATCTGAAGCGCCCCCCCCCCCCCCCCATTGACCATTTCCACAATGCTCCAAATCTCCACATTACCCCCCATCAACTCCACATTGCCCCCCAGCAGCTCCACATTGCCCCCATCAGCTCCATATTACCATCATATTGCCCTATCAGCTCCACATTGCCCCCATCAGCTCCACATTGCCCCTATCAGCTCCACATTGCTTGCCCCCCATCATCCCCATATTGCCCTCACATTGCCCCCATCATCTCCACATTAAGCCTCACATTTCCTACCTCCCTGTTGGTCCAGCAGCAGGAGAGATCTGTGCTTCTGCACAGACCTGTAGCTTCTGGAGCTCCCGCGCATTCTTTTCTTTAGTAATGCAGAGCTCTGGGAGATGATGTCAGCAGCTACAGGTTTGTGCCGAAGAAGACACAGACCTTACATGCGTTGGGCGGCGCAGCGCGGCACGCCACTTAAAAAAATAAATAAAATTGATTTCTATGGCAGGCACCCCTCTGTAGGGTGCGCCTGTAGGCAGATGCCTACTCTGCCTTATGGAAAATCCGGCCCTGTCTACACCATACCATTACATAACATAAGGAGGGTAAAACATCAGTAATGGTGAATGTTTTTATTCTAGGACTTTAGATTTGTACTCGTTAATTGCACTCGCACTGATAGACCGAACCTGACGTCCAGAGAGCTCAGCAAGTTTGTGCGATCCATGCCAAATGGATCTAAAGTTCCACAGTGCAAATCAAAATCAAGGATTATAATAAGAAGGTCACTATCTTACAGAGGGGTATATCTGGAGATGATGTATTTTTAAAACACTGAGGAACTGGAAGTACACCATAGCCCACCACAAATTGAACCAGAGGAAGAACCACATCGGCAGTATTATTTAACTTACTCTTAGGCCGGTTGCAGAAGATGTCATCACACACGGAGACCGTCACCCTAAAAGTTGAGATATTTGGTTTGATTTTAGGGTATCTGCAGAATGGTGCAAAGCTGAAGGATTGCCTAGAAAACCAGGCTCTGTCTTTAAAGCACCCAAATGCAACTCCTGTAGCTCAATTACTGACACATTCATACTCATACACACCATTACACATATCTACACTCAGATTCATTCTAACACACACATGCACACTCAGAATCTCTCACACAATCCACACTCTCCATCCAAACACTCCCCACATACGCCATACAATCCATACACATAATCTACACACTAAACTCATACACACATAATTCACACTCATAATCCAGACACAATCCATACACCTGCCATACCATACAATCTACACGCACAACCCCCCACAAACACACAAGCCCCACAATCACCCCTCCACACACACACGCACACACACAAAATCCATGCTCCAATTCATTCTCACAGATACACACATTGTACAGTGACCTGTCCTATGTAAACAAAATTAGGCTTCCCTCATAATGGTGCTTCCATGCCATAACTGCATGCAGCATATCTCTTCTGAGTCCTCTCGAACATACAGCAGCAGTTCTCTACTGTGCATGGCATTTCTGGGATGATGACATCACATAGGGCAGAGCTATAGTCCAGCTGGCTAGAAGAAGCCAAGCTCCTCAGAAACATCATTTGCAGGAGCTGACTCAAACTTTAAATGTCTTTCCTGGTGCTTGCCGTGGCTGGAAAATGTAATATAAATGATGTAGTAAAGGTCATTGTGAGTGAATTATCTGGTCCCAATTCACTTTTCAAGGTTCCAATTATTAGCCTTTGGGAATCTCAGCTACCAGATGTCATTGATCTGCTGAACAAGCAGTGGGCTGAGGCAAATGCCTCCTCAGACCAGTCTGGTCCTGGCACTGTACTGACAGTGTTGGCAGCACAGAGCTAATCTAGACTTCAGCTGCTAGATCTCTTATGTGGCCAGCCCTATTTTAGTTTATGTTAGATTGCTCTTACATTAAGCACTATAATATAGTGTCTTCTAGGAAAACAATATTATCAAATGTAATTATGTAATCTCTTTTACTCAATACATTTAACCAAATAGTTTAGACTTAAGTTTCAGGAGACAACTTACATCCTAATACATTTAATACTGACATGAAGCCATGCACTAGAGACCTGTCTAGCTTCTACAGTGTTAAAGTGTTTGATTGTTATGGTTCCCCTATGATTTAATTAAAAAAAAGGCATTCCTCCCCTACAAAAATATTTAGAATCACTGTTTTAAATAGATTTACGTCAAATTTTACGAAACTGGAAGCTCCCAGAAACAGACCATAGAGAGACATCAGTGGAAGATCTGAACAATGGATGTGTGACATCATACAAGCTGTTCACATGCAGTCATTCACATTAATTGTTTCATATTTGACAGATTTTCATACAGACGTGAGGAAAATGCTAGGGAAACTTGTGAGACTATACTCATAGAAAGGCTCATACTTGTACTCATCATGGATATACAAACAAGGACTAGTTCAATTATAATAAAACATGAATAGGAAATGTCAGGGCTCGATTTACAATGGATACATCTCTAGTCAAGATGCCCTTGGCACCCCTAAGCTCCACCCAGGTTCCTTTTAACAGTAAGGAAAAGTGGGCAGCCCACAGTCAGAAACTCTGTTTCTCCTACATCAGGGCTGTCCAAGTTCAAAGGATAGTAATATTTTACAAAAAAGGCAGCTCCAATTAATCTTCATACTATTTGGGCCATGGAGAGGGTTATTTCAATACTATCAGAGCTGTAGTTCAAGACTAATTGAATGATAAAGTATCCCACTTCCGCCCCTTTTAAAAAGTGTAAGCCACCTCCCATCAGAAGTGGAATCTGGTCAATTGACCAGACAGCTCACAGCAAGGGACAATCTTCTTACTGTGAGCATAAAGAAAACCCTGTTCCCCTTGACAAGTTTTTCAGGTTTTCCTTATGCTCACCGAAGATTGTCCCTCTCTGTGATCCATCCGCCCAGTCTTGCTGCTCTGAGGTGAGCAGTGTTACATTAGTAAAAGGGGCAGGAGGGGCATACTTTATCATTCAATTACTCTTGAACTACAAATCTGACAGTATTGAAATAACACTCCGTATCCCCAAATACCATGAAGGTTAAAGGGGAACTACCACCCCGCAATAACTTTACATAAATTGAGTCTTCATCTGGCGACTAGCTGCTTAGCAGCTAGTCGCCAGATGAAGACTCAATTCATGTAAAGTTATTGCGGGGTGGTAGCTCCCCTTTAATTGGAGCTCTTTATTGTGAAACATTACTATCCCTTTCAGTCCTCAAGGGCCAGCAACAGTACAGGATTTAAGAAATTCCCTGATTAAGCACACACGAGTCAGTCAAAATAAATGAGCTACTGATTAACTCACCTGTGCTTCATCAGGCAAATCCTGGCCTGTTGGTGGCCCTGAGGACTGAACTTGGACAGCCCTCTCCTACATCATAGTTTGTGATCTGGGGTTCACAATTTATAGTCTATTTAATGTGTGAAGGTTTAGTTATTGCAGTAGTTCTGGAGTAAACAACTTTACCATTGGGAAGAAGTGAAAATGACCTTTGATTTAAAAGGGACTTTTAACAAATCGAATATGTTTGAGACCTCTCTAGCAGACAGGGGGTTAAAAGCACCATTTAAATCAATGGGGATTGTGAGAGTTCCATGTGTACCCTATGGTGCAGTTGGTTTGCTCCAGAATTGTTTCTTTTTTTTTTTTTTTTAAATACTATACATATTACTTAGCGTGTAGGTATATAGCTGATGATGTGACAGTGATGTACCTGGAGATGACAATGTACACATCAAATCATGCACCCAGAACCATTCTACAATCTCTTCTGTGTCCATGGGGCTCTGGTTGGTATGGATAGCAGAAGAAGAAATGTTGGAAAGAGTAAGAAGAAGAAGCTGGAGTTGCTGAAGGAAAAAGGTATGATGGAGATGAAGCAGAAGAAAACAAAGCTCAAGAAGATAAATACATCAGTGAAGATGAAGACGATAAATGCATCAGTGAAGATGAAGAAGATTAATGCATTAGTGGAGATGAAGAAGCTAAATAAATACATCAGTGGAGATGAAGATAAATACATCAGTGGAGATGAAGAAGATTAATACGTTAATGGAGAAGAAAAAGATACATGTATCAGTTGAGATTAAGTAGATAAATCAATAAATCAGTGGAGTTTAAGATAAATGAAGGATATGAATACATCTGTGGAGACAAAGAAGATGACTATAACAGTGGGCATGAAGAAGATGAATACATCACTGGAGATAAATACATCTTTGGAGATGAAGAAGATGAATACATCAGTGCTGGTAAAGATAATGGAAACATCAGCAGAGTGTACTAATGATTATTTGTGGCAAATTTTATTTTTAAACCTTTGATTCCTGAAAAGTGTCCAATCAATTGACTATCTTCTAGTTGTTAAAGAAGATACTTTTTTTAAAAGAGCAGAACATAGAGGGCTATGTATGTTAGTACTGGGATTAATATTTATTTAGTGCTTTTTGATCCAAGGAAAAATATGATTGTCATTTGGAGTCAAGAAGGATTTTCCCCCCATTCAAAGCAGAATTTGAAATTGCTGAAATAAGGTTTTTTTTGCTTCTTTTAGCTTTTAGCTCAACAGAAGTAAACAAGAACTGGAAAAGGGTTGAACTTGATGGACACAAATCTTTTTTCAACCTAAACCACAATGTAACAAACATATTTTTGTATAAGGTCTATTGGCACAGCTCCCCCTTCCCACACACATATAACATATAACTCTGTCTTGGGCATGTTTGTATATATATATATATATATATATCAGGGCTCAAAATTTCCACTCGCCTCCTCGCATTTGGCGAGGAGAAATTGAGTGAGGGCGAGTTGTAATTGAAGCCACACCATTCACATGTTTCCCCATAGAGTCGAGTAACACAAGCGCCCTAGGCCTCCTGTGTCAGGAGGTGAGGGGCACCTACTCCTGAAGTGATCTATACCCTCGCATGTGCACATCATAAATCGTGCGCGCACTCATCACACGCAGTGGAGTCATACACTTGCCCTTGGTAGCAGCAGTCTGCTGCAGTGAAGAGGAGCTGCAGAGCAGGAGTGTGCCATTTCAAATCTCATCAGGTACTGTGATGGAATTTCCCCCCACCCCACCACCAACATTGTCCTGTGCAACCCGCGAGGCAAGTGAGCGAAGTCAGAAAAAAAAATAGTTTGAAAGCGCACTCAAAGGGTTAATGTCCCAGTCATATGCCAACCCTCCTCCTGCCTCCTCATATCTAAATGCCTTTAACCTTTTAAGTGCCTCCATTTCACTGCCACAATGTGTCATATGCCAACCCTCCTTCTGCCTCCTCATACCTACATGCCTCCTTTTCTCACAGCCGCCTAACCTCACAACAACTTCCTGGTCGTTGCTGCACATGTTGTGGCAGTGAAACGGAGGCATGTAGGTATGAGGAGGCAGAAGGAGAATTGGCAGACGCGTTGTGGCAGTGAAACGGAGGCACTTGAAGGGTTAAAGGCATTTAGGTATGAGAATGCAGAAGGGGGATTGGCATATGATGCGTTGTGTCAGTGAAACGGAGGCACTTAAAGGGTTAAAGGCATTTAGGTATGAAGAGGCAGAAGGAGGGTTGGCATATGACGCATTGTGGCAGTGAAATGGAGGCACTTAAAGGGTTAAAGGCATTTAGGTATGAGGAGGCAGAAAGAGGGTTGGCATATGACGCATTGTGGCAGTGAAATGGAGGCACAGACGGAGGATTGGCATGTGTCTGGTACATCAACCCTTTGTGTGCCAGAGGGGCACGCAAGGCACTCAAAGGGTTAAACGTATGTGACGCTTGATGTATATGATGAAATAAGGGGTGGTAATATCAGGCTGCTCCCTGTGTATGTCCTTGGCAATTATGGGATAAGAGTGAAATTTTAAGAGCATCCCTTGAGCTGGAAAGAAGGGAGAATTATAGTAGATACGACATTCTGATGCCTGCAGCATTCTCATATCACTGTTTTCAACACAGCGACATTTGTAATGCGAAGTTCTGTTTCTCACCCAATAGAGGGTGACATTTTCAAAGTGAACTGGGATAATTATACCTCTGGGGCTGGGAGCTGTGATAATCATACCTCTGATTCTTTGCTTTACCCTTCTGATATCATCACACTGGCACCCATCATACCTTTTCAATTATCATTCAAGGTACTGTGATCAGATTTGCTTCAAAAGTAGCATAGAACTCCAAAGCAATACAGAACATGTTATAAAAAATACAATATTCACACACAGGGATGCACATACATAGAGTATAAGGTCAAAACACCATTTTAAATAAGGGTCGTAGGTGTCATTCTGTGTTTAAAAATGAATCTGTGGAAATGAAAAACCTTGGTGTTGTTCTAAATCATTTATTGAGGTACACAAAGATGTGTTTTATTCGCAAGTTATTGCAGCTGGAATTTTTGTAAGAAGTACCTCTATAGCCTGATCTTTTACAGTGGAGCTATTGTTAGACCATCCTATGGCCTTTAAAATGTTAAAGAGATAGTAATGTTTCATAATAAAAGCAGCTCTAATTAATCATCATAGTATTTGACTTTGGAGAATGTTATTTCAATTCTGTCAAAGTTGTAGTTCAAGAGTAATTCAATGACAAAGTGTCCCCCTCCTGCCCCTTTTACTGATGTAACACTGCTCAGCCAGAGCAGAAGGGAGGTGCCCAGGTAGATTGCAGAGAGGGACAATCTTCAATTAAGATAAGGGAAAAACCTGAAAAGCTTGTCAAGGGGTCAGGGCTTTCATTGTTTTCATAAGAGGAAGATTGTCCCCTGCTGTTATCTGTCTGGTCTTGCAACCAGATTCCACATCTGAGAAGAGATGGCTTACACTAGGTAAAAGGGGCGGGAGGGGAAATTTTGCTTGTGAATATCTCTGAAACCATAGAGGTTTGAGAGATAAGACTTGTATCATTCTTCATGTTTTTTTAATGCCTACAAAATAAAATAAAGTTAAAACAAAGTATTACTATCCCTTTAAGCATTGTGTTGCTTACTATGGCCTTTATGTATAAAGACAAATTGTGGTAAATCAACTGTACCATGTTGTGGGGAGAAGTAGTGGGTACTAAAAACACTTTTACATTATTTAAATAAAGCATTGAACTGCTTGAGAGTCTAAAGTGTTGTAAACCTTGCTAGCATTCAGGGGGTTAAAACAGTTGGAATTTTGCACAGTTTTTGTCCCCTATGCTGAATAAAACATAGGACAACAGTGTCATTTCGTCAAAGAGAACTTGAGATGGGTGGGGTTAAAGGCGGGGATATGGGTGGGGATAAAGGCAGGGATATGGGTGGGCTAGGTGTGGAAACTGGTGGCGAGTAACTTTTCAGGCCTTGCTAGTAGCTCAGGACTTGAAATTTTGAGCCCTGTATATATATATATATATATATATATATATATATATATATATATAGTTAGAAAAGGCATCAGGCACTCACAGGTCTTATAAAAAATGAAAACTATTTATTATAGTGTCAACGTTTCGACCAGTCACAGCTGGCCTTCATCAGGACAAAGTGCAAGTGACAAGTTCTCTCATTAAATACCCTAGTGGGCGTGCGGCCTGAGCGATGTAGCACCCTGTGATCAAAAAGGCTTAGTCAAGAAAATTACTCGTATAACTAACAATGTTGCCAAGCTACTGGATACAGTTCAAAATCACACTGAAAGATGTACTATCAACAACTTACATTTATATAGAGATATCCAAGATGCCATTAAGTATCTGTGTAACTCATTGAGGCTACACAAAGTATAAGCAAAATGATGATACAGAGCCGTATTGCCTGCTTGTCAGTGCATGTCTTAACCAGCGTGTCTCAGATCACTGGCACATTGCAGCGCACGGCGAGAACATTAGAGACAACACTGTTGTCGTGAGTCAGTGCTTCCCATGGGCAAATGTATGCTGAGATCATTCAGAGCTTTAGATATGAAGCCCATCTGGGTTATTACAGCCAGATACAGTGAATAATAGGCAAAGATCAATGGAACGAAGCAAGACTCTAGTTACTGAGCACTAGATGTAAGGTGTTGGAAAATAACAGTAACAAAATACAGATACTGGGTCCAAAATACAGATATAGTTAAAAAATCGGACGTATCACTACAAGCTATAAAGAACTATATTGGTGGTAAATCATGCAAGGAGTGAGAATGTCACAGTATGTTCACAAAAAAGCCAATCCAATCTGTAAAGTATATTACAAAGTTTCCATAGGTCCAAGTGCAGATGTGTAATTAATTCAATGTGTTTAATCCTGCATTCAATAGTTCCATCTGAAGTGGAGTTATAACAGTAGTGAGAGTATGTACACAGGAAGCCAAGCCAATCAGTAAAGAATAGTGAGAAAAACAGTGAAAAAATGTTCATGGGTCTTAGTCCTGAATGTCCTGAGAGATGCATGTATGTGTTCCTTACTGTGGTCAATAAATCCATCTGAAATGGATGAAATGATAACTGGTCGTAAGTTGGGATATGCAGGCTCAAGAAATCTCGCATGGTACTTGAGAGTATAAATATGTATATATTCTCATCTACCTTGTCTATTTCTATGGGGAAGCCATTCATACATTCATAGCATGAGGGATTGACATGCCATATCAGGTCTAATAAACAGAGAGGCTCTGATGCTGTGACTGACCAAGTGTCATCTAGGTTGAAATAGGGATACTTTCTTCAGTATTGAGCACAAGCACATTACAAACATATACTACTCAGGGGAGGCATGGAAAAAGCACTGGCCATTTGTCTATTAAGTCCTTGACCTGCCCTTCATATAACCCTGTGCGTAGTGAGGTCTTGGTGGCTAGACTGAGAAGACAAGATGAAGTCAGATCCATAAACAGGATCACATGGTTTCCCAAACAACATCCTTAGTAGAAGGTTGTAAAGCTCAAAACTTCATTAAGGCCATGAGGTGCAAAGCTGTTGAGTCTATCTATCCATCTTGCTTCCAACTGTAGAAGACGAGAGCCACGGTTTCCCACACATTTGAGTGATGGCACACGATCAATGATGAACGTAATGCAGATAAGTTATGCTGTTGCTCAACAAAATGCCTTGGTATTGGAAGGTCAGTTTTTTTGTTTTGTAGTGCTGCCGATAGATGACCTGTGGCTGGCCATGCGTTCCTTGAATGTAGTTGTGGTCTTACCCACATAGTACAAGCCACAGGGGCAAATAAAAATATACACCACATACTCTGAGCTACAAGTTACCGTGTGCTTGATTTTAATGGATTCATTTGTATCTGGATGTTTAAACACTTGACCAGTAAGGATTGTGTTGCATGTTATACAGTTAGAGCATCTATAACATCCTAATTTGGACGGTTTAGAGGCCAGCCAATTTGTGTGTACAGTAGTTTTGGAGGGTGGCAGGCAAACAAGTAACATGAGAATATCTCTTAGTGTCTTCCCTCTACGGTAGGCCATCACTGGCGAAGTCATACTGGAGAAAGTTATGGTAGAATCAGTGGAGACTAAAGACCAATGCTTGCGCAAATTGTTCCTTAATGTGTTTGCAGTGGGTGCAAAGTTGGTAACAAAAGTCATTCTGTGTTCTTCGGGTTTGGTTGTTTGTGTTTGCAAAAGAGAGTCCTGTGTGTTTGCTGACATGTTCTAGTTCTTTGTTAAGTAAGCTGGGTTTATAGCCACATGCCAGAAATATCTGGCCCATCATTTCAAGTTGTGCAGTCTGGGTCTCTGAGGATGTATTGTTTCTTATCACTCTCGGGAACTGTGAGTATGGGACACCTCTTAATTGTGTTTTAGGGTGGCACTGGAAGCATGTAATATGGTATTTCTATATGTTTCTGGTACAGAGTGGTGCTTAATGAGTTACCACTTTTGATAATTGTGAGATAAAGGAAGTTAACCGTAAGGGTGTCAAAAGTGAGTTTAAAGCCTATGGTAGGCATTCAGGTCTTTGACCCAATCAATGAGCTCTAATGTGCTTCTATGCCAGATTAGGAACAAGTCGTCAATGTAATACTTATAAAAGATTATGCTTTGATGTTTTAGATATTGAATTTCATATTCCTGCATGTACAAGTTTGCATATGTGGGAGCAACATTGGAACCCATTGATGTGCCTGCTATCTGGAGGTAAAAGGTGTTTTTGAAACAAAAGAAATTCTTAGTGAGTTTGTGGTTAAGTAATTCACACAAAAATTCAGTAGGAAAATTGAGTAAATCTGAGGATTCAATGATGGCTTCACGTACAGCCCTCACACAGTCCAAATGGGGGATGTGTGGTGTCCCTTAGATCAGAAGACATATTCTGTACAATTGGTTGGAGTAGAGTGTCCAAAAAGGTGGCAATGGGTTGCAAAAGTGAGACCCTGCCAGAGATTATAGGTCTGCCAGGAGGATTATTGAGGGATTTGTGAATTTTGCGTAATGTGTATATATTTGGAAAAATTGGGTGTGGAATGGTTAAGTATTGGGCTAGATTTTGGTCAATCCAACCTGCTGTGACAGCATGTTGAATTAAAGTGTCAATAGTTTTTTGAATGACCAAGTTGGATCTTGAGGAAAATTTGGTATGTGATGGAATCACTAAGTTGTCTAAAAATTGTTTTATGGTATTCCTCTCTGTCAAGCACACTATAGCACCCCCTTTATCTGCAGGTCGAATCACAATATTTTCATCACTGACAAGGGCAGGAAGTGCGAGGTGTTCAGCATGCGATAAATTAGAAAATTGTGATCTAGTGGCTCTATGATCACTGATCTTGTGCATCACTCAAGCTCTCGTCTTCTACAGTTGGAAGTGAGATGGATAGATAGGCTCAACACCTTTGCACATCATGGCCTTAATGAAGTTTTGAGCTTTACAGCCTTCTACTTAGGATGTTGGGCACTTTGTGTGATTGATACCATGCAAACCCTGTTTATGTATCTGACTTCATCCTGTCTTCTCAGTCTAGCCACCAAGACCTCACTACGCACAGGGTAATATGAAAGGCAGGTCAAGCACTTAATAGGCAAAAATGGCCAGTGCTTTTTCCATGCTTCCCCTGAGTAGTATATGTTTGTAATGCGCTTATGCTCAATACTGAAGAAAGTATCCCTATTTCAACCTAGATGACACTTGGTCAGTCACAGCATCAGAGCCTCTCTGTTTATAATATCTGATATGGCATGTCACTCCCTCAAGCTATGAATGGCTTTCCCATAGAAATAGACCCGGAAGACAAGACTATACACATATTTATACTCTCAAGTACCATGCAAGATATCTTGAGCCTGCATATCTCCACTTATGATCAGTTATCCTACTGACTAACCCATTTCAGATGGATTTATTGACCACAGTAAGGAACACATACATGGATCTCTCCAGATGTTCTGGACTACAACCCATGAACCTTTTTTCACTATTTTTCACACAATTCTTTACTGATTGGCTTGGCTTCCTGTGTACATATTCTCACTACTATTATAACTCCACTTCAAATGAAACTGTTGAATGCAGGAGTAAACACATTGATTCAATTACACATCTGGACCTAGACCTATGGAAACTTCATAATATACTTACGGATTGACTTTTTGTGAACATACTGTGACATTCTCACCACTTGTATGATTTACCACCAATATAGCTCTTTATATATTGTAGTGATACGTCTGATTTTTTAACCATATCTGTATTTTGGACCCAGCATCTGTATTTATTTACTGTTATTTTCCAACATCTTACATCTAGTGCTCAATGACCAGAGTCTTGCTTCGTTCCTTTGATCTTTGAATATTAGTCACTGTAGCCGGCTGCAGTAACTTAGATGGGCTTCACATCTAGAGCTCAGAATGATCTTAGAGCACATTAGCCCATGGGAAGCACTGACTCACTACAACAGTGTTGTCTCTAATGTTCTAGCCATGCGCTGCAATGTGCCAGCAATCTGAGATGCTCTGGTTAGGACATGCGCTCACAATCTAGCAATACGGCTCAGTATCCTCAATTAGCTCATACTTGGTGTAGCCTCAATGAGACACTTAGCCGCATTTTGCATATCTCTATATAAATGTAAGTTATTGATTATTAGTACATCATTCAATGTGATTTTGAATTGATCCAGTAGCTTGGCAACATTGTATCACAGTGCCTGTGATCTTCCTGTCACTCTCATCTGTGGCATACTCTGATTTGCTGAGTTGGTTTGGCCCGCCCCCTGGTGACCTTTTTATACCTGACTATCACATCTGTCAGATGCACTTTCGTGGTGTTTCTAAGCCAGTCTTGCTGTTGCTGTGTTCCTGTATCCGGATTCCTGTGTACCGACTTTGGCCTGTCCTGACTACGCTCCAGTGTTCCTGATCATGTTTGACCCGGCTTGTCTGAGAACCTCCTACGTGCTACGACCCGGCTTGTCTGAGAACCTCCTACGTGCTACGACCCGGCTTGTCTGAGAACTTCCTACGTGCTACGACCCGGCTTGGCTGACTTCCTGCTTCGTGATCGACCACTGCCAGTTCCAGCGACCTGTGTTTGCCTGTTGTCGCCGCCGCGACATTCTGACTCCTGCTGTACTGAGTGCTGATGCAGTGTGACCATTACACTCTGGTGTAAACCTTCTCCAGTGCAGAGTTCCTTGCTGACTTGCAGAGCTGTGCTCCTTGTACCGAGCCTCCGTACGCTTGCAGAGCTTAGTTACCATACCGAGCCTGGGAGATTTAAACGTACCCTTTAACCCTTGCAGTGCCGTTTCTCTCTTGCCAAACCTCCATTCCAGTCACAGAGCCTTTACCTTATTGGTCTACTTCTGCTGAGTTGGCCGCTAACGTGGACGGCGACTCCTATATACAACTGCAGAGTAGTCAAGTCTTGTCGGTCCGGTTGGGCGCCTTAGGCTCTCGATATTACGTTGATTACCGGAGGTATCCATTGCGGCTATTGGTTCTGAGAGAAAGCAAGGTCAGGCTCCAAGCTCTTGCAGGTTCCGAAGGTCTGCTCCCGTGGGGGCTATTGGCTCGTGTTGTGCCCTACTTTGGTCTCCGGTTATACGCCCGTGGGGGCTAAACGCAAGATTTGCATCACAGGCTATTCTCCGATTACGCCCGTGGGGGCTACATAGTCTCGCACTTGCAGTATCAGTTGTCTCATTGGGGACGCCCGCGGGGGCTATGTTTGGGTCACTGTTCTGCTAAGCTTATGCTGGTCACTGAACATCTACTATCCTCCATTGTATGAACTCTGTGTTGTGCACTTATTCTCAGTATATCACTACACCATTTGGGCGTGCCAAATCCCACAGCTGAGACGGACTAATTGTTCTCATTTACCCTTTAGTGACCAGTTCGCTATTATCTGTACCATTTTGTGTGTGCTTTCTATTCAGTATAGTGAATCTCTGTGTACTAGGGTATTCACTTTGCAATTGCTGCTGTCACCTGTAGAGGGCAATTATTTGCACTTATTTTCATTCAATAAACGTTGTTTTATTTTACCTACTGGTCTGAGTGTCAAAAAAACCGTAACACATTGTTAGTTATACAAGTAATTTTCTTGACTAAGCCTTTTTGATCACGGGGTGTTACATCGCTCAGGCCGCACGTCCACTTGGGTGACGTCAGAGTGATCTCCAAGTGCCAATTTCTGTGATCTTCATTGGTAAGGGTATTTGTCACTTGCACTTTGTCTTGATGAAGGCCAGCTGTGACTGGTCGAAAAGTTGACATTATAATAAATAGTTTATATTTCTTAAAAGGCTTGTGAGTGCCTAATGCCTCCTTATGGCACCCAGGCAACAGTAACCCCTATGGTGAGAGTGCTTGCATTTGCTCATTAATTTTATATATATATATGTATATAAATATATATATATATATATATATGTGTGTATGTGTTACAAAATAAAACTATATTGCGCAACAAAAACGAATCCACCTGGGAGACTACCACAGTCCCTCAAAAAAAGGGTTGGAGGTATACTAGAAATATATATAATCTTTACAGTGAGTCAAAGATAGTAGTTGTAGCAACAATATGATATGGTACAATCACCTAATAATACATACTTTTTTAATCTTCAATATGGTTACTTTATTTTACACATTGTTTCAATAACCAGACACATAGTCAGCTACTTAGTTACTACTTGCAAGCACTACGTGTTTTGTGTATTATGAGTACAGCTTCAAACGGGTGCAACTGAGCTGTTTCTATAAATAAGAACCACATGCAAAAGGTTCTCATTTGATTCCCCTGAAGAAGTGGACCTGAGACGTCCAAGATACGTGTTGGGTGTATCTCCTCCCCTCCATTGCTCATTTGGTGCCGGGTCCCTCCCCGCCCCCTGTGAGTCTTCCCGGGTTGCGGTTTCCAACACGGATCTCCCCGCTGTATGCCGCGTTCAGCGTTCTCTGCTCCACGTGGGTTTATGATTCTATCACGGTGCCCGTGATTGGTGCTGTTCAGTGTCAGTCACTTGCTGAGTATCATGATTGGCTGTCTGTCATTAGCCCTCCTCACATAGCCTTTTTAAACCCAGGCTGAGCACTTCCAGGTTGCCCTTTCGTGGTGTTTCTGACTTCACTCTGCCTGACCTGCTTGTCAGGCTTCTGGGCCTGTTCCTGCTGTTCCTGCTGCACTTGCTGATCCTGTGTTCCAGTGTTCCAGTCTTCCGGTATGCTAGTGTTCCTGTGTTCCAGAGTTCCAGTGTTCCTGTGTTCCAGCACCTCGCGGGTTAATCTTACTGAGTTCCTGAATCTCCTGCTCCAGCCGTCGCTCTGGCGACATTGCTCTTCTCGCTGCTGATCATACTTTGTTGGTTCCTGGTGGCGATATACATTGTTGGTCCCAGCGTGCGGACGCTGGTTTACTCCACTAAACCTGGTTGCGATATACATTGTTGGTCCCAGCGTGCGGACGCTGGTTTACTCCACTAAACCTGGTTGCGATATACATTGTTGGTCCCAGCGTGCGGACGCTGGTTTACTCCACTAAACCTGGTTGCGATATACATTTTTGGTTCCAGCGTGCGGACGCTGGTTTGCTCCACTAAACCTGGTTGCGATATACGTTGATGGTCCCAGCGTGCGGACGCTGGTTTACTACACTAAACCTGGTTGCAATTTACATTGTTGGTTCCAGCGTGCGGTCGCTGGTTTGCTCCATTAAACCTGGTGCGCTATTACCATTAGTCCCAATGTGCAGATGTTGGTTTGCTCCTGAGCATCCAGTACTGTGGTCAGTCGCTGTCCATTTCCTTGCAGTTGTCTGAGTATCCCTGGCAATAGACTCCTGCTAAGTAAGACCTCTATACTTATGCTCTATGCTGTCTTAGTTACCTGACAGCTGGTCTACTTGCTCAGGCTGCCCTGCCCGGTATTGGTGAGGCCGGTAGAACCTTGACGATACCATCCTGTAGGTTGCCTCACCCGGTATTGGCAGGGCCGGTAGAGCCTACTCCAGTACTCCTTTGGGCTGCCCTGCCCGGTATTGGTAAGGCCGGTAGAACCTTGTAATTCACCATCTTTAAGGTTGCCTTACCCGGTATTGGCAGGGTCGGTAGAGCCTACATTCAGCATTCCGTGGGGGCTGCCTTGCCCGGTATTGGTAAGGCCGGTAGAACCGGTATATGTCATCTCACGGTTGCCTTACCCGGTATAGGCAAGGCCGGTAGAGCCTGTCATTAAAACTGTCACTTGGGTTGCCTTGCCCGGTATTTAGGCAAGGCCGGTAGAACCTATATGTTATATTACTGTTGTATTGTTATGTATGTTTACCCTACGGGGACTGCCTTTAACTTTTAATAAAGTTAAGTTATTTTACCAAACCTTAAGTCTGAGAGTCTTCACAAACCATGACAGTACGAAAGGGCCATGACCTCAGACACTAAGAGTGACGGTAACGCACAGAATATCCATTGGAGGATGGATATGCACGAGCAACGTTTGGATCAGCTAGCGGTTGCTATCCAAACTATTCTTGAACGCACGGTACTTGCAGATAAGTCAGGTGCTAACCCGGTGGTTCCGCCAATTCCGACACCGGAGAATGAGTCTAAGCCCTCAGGGGCCGCAGTCAAAGGGTTAACGGCTTCTGCACCCTTGCCGCTGAGATATGACGGTAACCCTCAATTATGCAGAGGGTTTATTAATCAACTTGAAATATTTATGGAATTGACGGCACACGCATTTCCTAGTGATCGCAGCAAGGTTGGGTTCATGATATCCCTGCTGACTGGCAGAGCATTGGCCTGGGCCAACCCACTTTGGGAAAACGCTAAACCTTGCACAAAGAATTTCTGTGATTTTGTGCAATCCTTTCGGAGAGTATTTGAGCCTCCTGGTAGAACTACCTCTGCTGCTAAACGTCTCATGGAGATACAACAGGGCAGGCGCACGGTTGGCGATTATGCCATTGAATTCCGCACCTTGGCAGCAGAGGTAGGGTGGAATAACGAGGCCCTGTTGGCAGCCTTTGCTCAAGGATTGAGTGACCAGATTAAAGAGGAGATTGCAGCAAAAGAGTTACCTACTGACCCAGATGATTATATCGAATACGTGATTCTAATTGACTCCAGAATACGTGAAAGATTAACCGCCAGAGAGCGATGAGTATGGTTAAAGAATAATGGGTCCAGTAGCATATTTTGCCCACCCAACCCTCCCTCTGCATCCAAACCTAGTGAACCTATTTCGGAACCAACTGAACCTATGCAGGTGGGTTTCACTAGGTTAACTAAGGAGCAGAGAAGGTATCGCAAGACACAAGGATTATGTCTGTACTGCGGTAAAGATGGTCACCTGTTAAGATCTTGTCCGGTACGTCCGGGACACGAACACACCTAGGGTACCTTGGGGGACAGGCCCTAGGTGGTGTCCAATTGTCCCCATTGTTGGACTCACTTAAACCCACCATACAGGTGGTATTGTCATGGGCACAACGCTCGGTTGAGGTTTTGGCCTTGGTTGATTCTGGTGCAGCTGGGTATTTTACGGATAATACCTTTGCTGAATTGCATGGGGTACCACGGATTCAGAGAGAAACCCCTCTTGCTATTGAAGCAATTGATGGCAGACCTTTGGAACCCGCCCAAGTTACTTTTGAAACGATGCCCTTGTCCATGACTATTGGGGCTCTTCACAAGGAAGAGCAGCAGTTCCAATTGATTAATTCTCCTCACCATGCCGTGATTTTGGGCTTTCCTTGGTTACAGTTGCACAACCCACAATTTGATTGGCAGAAATGTGAGATTGCTGCTTGGTCTCAGTTCTGTATGGATAAGTGCGTTACCCATCCTGTTAAGGTCTTGTGCACCTCCCCTTCACTACCTGATGCCTACCAGCAGTTTAGCGACGTTTTCAGTAAGGGAGAGGCTGGCTCCCTACCTCAGCACAGACCATACGATTGTCGCACAGAACTGAGTCCTGGAGCAGTACCACCGAGGGGACGCACGTATCCATTGTCTTGTGAGGAGAACCAAGCTATGGAGGAATACATAGCAGATGCCCTCAGTAGAGGGATCATAAGGAAATCTACTTCTCCGGCCGGTGCCGGGTTCTTTTTTGTTAAGAAAAAAAGTGGCGAACTGCGACCTTGCATAGACTATCGTGGGATGAATAAGCTGATGGCAAGAAATGCCTACCCAATGCCACTCATCACCGAGCTGTTTGATAGACTTAAGGGGTCCTCGATTTTCACCAAATTGGACCTAAGGGCAGCCTACAATTTGATACGTATCAGAGCCGGTGATGAGTGGAAAACTGCCTTCAAGACCAGATCTGGGCATTATGAATACCTAGTCATGCCATTTGGTCTATGTAATGCTCCTGCAGTATTTCAAGAACTGATCAATGACGTTCTTAGAGATATGTTACAATCTTGTGTTGTAGTCTATCTTGACGACATACTTATCCACTCCAAAGACCTGTCACAACACATCAAGGATGTGTCTGAAGTCTTGCTGCGCTTACAAAAAAATAAATTATTCTGTAAATTGGAGAAATGCAAGTTCCACAAAACCAGTGTACCGTTTCTGGGGTTTATAATTGGCAAAGACGGCATTGCCATGGATAAAGAGAAATTGACGGCAGTCTTACAATGGCCTAAACCCAAGAGCCTCAAAGCCATCCAACGATTTCTGTGCTTCGCCAATTATTACAGGAAGTTTATTAAAAACTTCTCCTCTATCGTGAAACCTCTGTCTGACCTCATGCATAAGGGCGCTAACCCATCCCTCTGGCCGGTGGCTGCTGAAGAGGTCTTTGAGAAGTTGAAGGTAGCCTTTGCTGAAGCGCCTGTGTTGTCCCACCCTAATCCAATACTCCCCTTTACTTTGGAAGTTGATGCCTCAGATATTGGGGTCGGGGCGGTGCTCTCTCAGCGACAGGTTAAAGGCGGTACACTCAGACCCTGTGGATTCTTCTCAAAAAAACTGACTAGTGATCAAAGTCATTACGAGACTGGTGATCGAGAATTACTGGCCATTATCCTCGCTCTCAAAGAATGGCGTCATTTACTTGAAGGCCAGATGGGCACTGTTTCTATCCTGATTCAATTTTGTTGTATCATACCTGCCGGGATCAAAGAATGTTAGGGCTGATGCTCTGTCTAGACAATTTGAAGCAGAGGTTGACAGAGAAGAGGTACCAGCCCCTATCATTCAACCCGATCGAAAATTGGCTACCATACGTACTAGTATTACTTCACCACTAGGGGAGGAGATTTTGGCATCCCAAGCCTCTGCTCCTCATGAGACTCCAGTGGGCAAATGTTTTGTCGCTGAGCCATTCTGTACTCGATTACTTGAGACCTACCACTCCTCTAAGGCTGCGGGACATATTGGTAGGGATCAATTGTTCTGGTCTCTCTCTCAGCTATTTTGGTGGCCTTCTATGAGAGCAGATTGTGCCAATTTTACGAATGCCTGTGCCACCTGTGCCCGTGCCAAAACCCCTAGACATCTCCCTGTGGGCTTGCTTCAGCCGGTGCCTAATGGTGAACGCCCTTGGTCTCACGTCTCTATCGACTTTATGGGAGAATTGCCCAGGTCTAGAGGGTACTCCTTCATATTGATGGTGGTAGACAGGTTCTCTAAAATGGCACACTTCGTACCCCTCCGTGGCCTTCCTTCGGCCAAGGAACTGGCAATGGTATTCGCTCGAGAAGTATTTCGGTTACATGGAGTACCCAGGGTGCTGGTGTCTGACAGGGGGAGCCAGTTTGTGTCCAGATTCTGGAGGGCATTTTGCAAACAGATGGGCATACAGCTATCAATTTCCTCTGCATATCATCCCCAGACTAACGGGGCCGCTGAGAGGGCCAATCAAGGATTGGAACAGTTTCTGCGATGTTTTGTGACTGACCATCATGATAATTGGGCCGACTTGTTGCCTTGGGCAGAGTTCACCAGGAACTGCGCAGTTAATTCTTCCTCCGGGAGCTCTCCGTTTTTGATCAATTATGGGTTCCAACCCTGTCTGCTCCCGGATTCCTTTCAATCACAGCAGATTCCAGCTCTGGATGAGCATATAGAGCAACTCCATTCCAGATGGGCACAAGTTCAGAGGGCATTGGGCCAGTCTTTTCAGCGACATCAGCATCATGCCAATCGCAGAAGGCTTCCAGCGGTTTCCTTCCGAGTCGGGGATAGAGTATGGCTGTCCTCCAAGAATCTAAAGCTCAAGGTCCCATCTAATAAGCTGGCACCTCGGTTCATTGGTCCGTACAAGATCATTCGCAAAATTAACCCTGTTTCCTGTGCCTTGGAATTACCTGCTTCTATGCGCATTCATAACGTATTCCATGTGTCTCTCCTTAAACCTCTGGTTTGTAACCGTTATACTACCACACCTGTGAGGCCAGGTCCTGTTGAAGTCGAGGGGCAGGAGGAGTATGCAGTACAAAACATTATTGATTCCCGCAGAGGTAGAGGAGGGGTACAGTATCTGGTGCATTGGAAAGGTTATGGTCCTGAGGATCGTTCCTGGGTAGACAGTAAGGACCTTCATGCACCTAAGTTACTACGAATATTTCATGCCAAATACCCTCAGAAGCCTAGACCCTACTCTGGGAGAGGGGGTCTTTGAAAGGGGGGTACTATCACGGTGCCCGTGATTGGTGCTGTTCAGTGTCAGTCACTTGCTGAGTATCATGATTGGCTGTCTGTGGTTAGCCCTCCTCACACAGCCTTTTTAAACCCAGGCTGAGCACTTCCAGGTTGCCCTTTCGTGGTGTTTCTGACTTCACTCTGCCTGACCTGCTTGTCAGGCTTCTGGGCCTGTTCCTGCGGTGCCTGCTGCACTTGCTGATCCTGTGTTCCTGTGTTCCAGTGTTCCGGTATGCTAGTGTTCCTGTGTTCCAGAGTTCCAGTGTTCCTGTGTTCCAGCACCTCGCGGGTTAATCTTACTGAGTTCCTGAATCTCCTGCTCCAGCCGTCGCTCTGGCGACATTGCTCTTCTCGCTGCTGATCATACTTTGTTGGTTCCTGGTGGCGATATACATTGTTGGTCCCAGCGTGCGGACGCTGGTTTACTCCACTAAACCTGGTTGCGATATACATTGTTGGTCCCAGCGTGCGGACGCTGGTTTACTCCACTAAACCTGGTTGCGATATACATTGTTGGTCCCAGCGTGCGGACGCTGGTTTACTCCACTAAACCTGGTTGCGATATACATTGTTGGTCCCAGCGTGCGGACGCTGGTTTACTCCATTAAACCTGGTGGCAATATACATTGTTGGTCCCAGCATGCGGACGTTGGTTTACTCCACTAAACCTGGTTGCTATATACATTGTTGGTCCCAGCGTGCATACGCTGGTTTACTCCACTAAACTGGTTGTGAGATAAATTATTGGCTCCAGCGTGCGGACGCTGGTTTGCTCCACTAAACCTGGTTACGATATACGTTGTTGGTCCCAGCGTGCGGACGCTGGTTTACTACACTAAACCTGGTTGCGATATACATTGTTGGTTCCAGCGTGCGGTCGCTGGTTTGCTCCATTAAACCTGGTGGCGCTATTACCATTAGTCCCAACGTGCAGATGTTGGTTTGCTCCTGAGCATCCAGTACTGTGGTCAGTCGCTGTCCACTTCCTTGCAGTTGTCTGAGTATCCCTGGCAATAGACTCCTGCTAAGTAAGACCTCTATACTTATGCTCTATGCTGTCTTAGTTACCTGACAGCTGGTCTACTTGCTCTGGCTGCCCTGCCCGGTATTGGTGAGGCCGGTAGAACCTTGACGATACCATCCTGTAGGTTGCCTCACCCGGTATTGGCAGGGCCGGTAGAGCCTACTCCAGTACTCCTTTGGGCTGCCCTGCCCGGTATTGGTAAGGCCGGTAGAACCTTGTAATTCACCATCTTTAAGGTTGCTTTACCCGGTATTGGCAGGGTCGGTAGAGCCTACATTCAGCATTCCGTGGGGGCTGCCTTGCCCGGTATTGGTAAGGCCGGTAGAACCGGTATATGTCATCTCACGGTTGCCTTACCCGGTATAGGCAAGGCCGGTAGAGCCTGTCATTAAAACTGTCACTTGGGTTGCCTTGCCCGGTATTTAGGCAAGGCCGGTAGAACCTATATGTTATATTACTGTTGTATTGTTATGTATGTTTACCCTACGGGGACTGCCTTTAACTTTTAATAAAGTTAAGTTATTTTACCAAACCTTAAGTCTGAGAGTCTTCACAAACCGTGACAGATTCCTACTGCATCCGGAGTTTGTTTACTTTCTCTGAATGACCAATTTACTGCAGTATACCCATCACTACAGACTATACAACACAGGACTGCTGGAGCATCTTGAGTATCATACACAGAGTTGAGACCTATCAGTTTATACCAACGGGACACAGTTACGAGACTACATAGCGGTTGGGACCCTTGAGACGCTCACAGCCCAAGATGGGCGTATTGTAAGTGCAATTTTTATGTGATTTTATTCTTTCATATAAAAATATTCATTGCTTCATCTCAAATACTACACTTAGAGGATTCTTTTGTCCTCCCTCTTTTCTCCTTGTTGTTGCACTCTCTATTTTTAGATATGTGTGTGTGTGTGTGTGTGTGTGTGAAAAGATGTATGTGAAAAAAAAAGTACACCCTATTTTACATATTAGTACATAATAACAATCATCTGTTCCTTAGCAGATCTAAAAATTAGGTAAATACAACCTCAGATGAAAAACATATTACATGATTTATTTTACAAAAATAGAGCCAAAATGGAGAATCCATGTGTGTAAAACACCCTTACTGCTTCCATAGGAATTAAGATGCTAAGTAGCAGACAGGTGCTAAGCAAATGCCCTTGATTAACTGATCATCAGCAAGTGAGAAAGATTATTCAAAAGTGGAAAACTTTCAAGACAGTTGACAGTCTTCCCAGGAGTGGACGTCCCTGCAAATTCACCGCAAGATCAGACTGTGCAATGCTCAGAGAAGTTGCAAAAAAGTCAAACATTATATCTACAAGCCTCAGTTAGCATGTTAAAGGTCAAAGTTCATGACAGTACAATTAGAAAAAGACTGAACAAATATGGTTTGTTTGGAAGGGTTGCCATGAGGAAGCCTTGTCTCTCTAAAAAGAACATGGCAGCATGGCTTAGGTTTGCAAAGTTGTATCTGAACAAACCACAAGACTTCTGGAACAATGTCCTTTGGACAGACGAGACCAAAGTGGAAATGTCTGGCCATAATGCACAGCTCTATGTTTGATGAAACCAAACACAGCATATCAACACAAACACCTCATACCAACTGTCAAGCACAGTGGTGGAGGGGTAGTGTTTTCGGCTTATTTTGCAGCCACAGGACCTGGGAACATTGCAGTCATTGAGTCATCCATGAACTCCTCTGTATACCAAAGTATTCTAGAGTCAAATGTGAGGCCATCTATCCGACAGCTAAAGCTTGGCCAAAACTGGGTCATGCAACAGGACAATGAACCCAAGCACACCAGCAAATCTACAACAGAATAGCTGAAAAAAAAAATAATTAAGGTGTTGCAATGGCCCAGTCAAAGTTCAGACCTCAACCAGATAAAAATGCTGTGGCAGGACCTTAAGAGAGCTGTGCATAAACAAATGCCCACAAACCTCAATGAACTGAAGCAACGTTGTAAAGAATAGTGGGCCAAAATTCCTCCACAACGATGTGAGAGACTGATGAAGTCATAGAACAGTTACTTCAAGTTATTGCTGCTAAAGGTGGTTCTACAAGCTATTGAATCATAAGGTGTACTTAGTTTTTCACACATGGCTTCTTCATTTTTGAAGTATCCAAAATTTTTTCCTGAAGGAAAGAATTTCAGAACTTTCTGCCCTTAGTGTAAAAATTCCCAGCCTTTTTATTTTATTTATTTAGAAAATGTTTTACCAGGAAGAATACATTGAGATTTCTCTCGTTTTCAAGTATGTCCTGGATAGTTTTCAGTAAAAGGTTACATATTTACACTAATTGTGAGACATTATATACAAACATACAGAAATATACATACTTATTAAATAATGGGATTATTTACAGTTACACACTGTTTTTAGATATAAAGAAACATTTGCTTTTAAGGATTTTAGACTGGGTGCAGATGTGATTTTTTCCAGCAGATTGTTCCAGATTTTTGGAGCTCTGAAGGAGAAGGCAGATCTTACTGCTTCTTTCTTGTATTGTGGTATACGCAGTGAGTTGTTAGTAGTGGAGCGGAGGTTATAGTTAGTATGGAGAGCTGGGGTGAGCATACTGCTTAGGTATTGTGGTAGTTTTCCAGAGAAGTGATTGTGTACTAAGCAAGAAAGATGAAGGTCACGTCTAGATTTGAGTGTTAGCCAATTTAGTTCTTTTAGCATGTCACAATGATGGGTAGTGTAGTCACACTGGAGGATAAAGCGGCATAATGAATTATATAGAGTGTCAAGTTTACTGAGGTGGATTTCTGGCGCTGGAGCATATACTATGCCACCATAGTCTATGACTGGCAGCAGTATCTGTTGTACAATACGTTTTCTCACCTGGGTACTTAGACATAATTTGTTTCTATAAAGTGTACTTATTTTGGGATAAAGTTTAGAGGTTAATTTGTCAATGTGGTGACCAAAATTGAGGTTAGGGTCAAGCCACATACCAAGATATTTGTAGGAGTCTACTGGGGCCAATTTACGATTAGACTCTGTCACAATGGATAGGTGGATATTGTCGAGATTACGCAGTTTGTGCTTTGTGCCAAATATCATTGTGACTGTTTTATCTGTGTTTAAGAAAAGTTTGTTCTGTGTTATCCATCTTTCCACTTTGTAGAAATCATGTTGTAATTCGGTTTCAAGTTGTGATATGCTAGAGTTTTTAGCATAGATTATGGTGTCATCTGCATACATGTGTACTGAAGATGATTTGCAAACCTTGGGCAGATCATTTATAAAAAGAGAAAATAGAAGAGGGCCAAGAATGGAGCCTTGGGGAACTCCACTTGTTATTTTGAGCGGACGGGAGTCATTGTTTGCAACTGACACATACTGCATTCTGTCTGATAAATAGGATCGGAACCATTGTAGAGAATTATTACCCAGTCCTGAGTTATGGAGTTTGCTGATAAGAATGTTATGGTCTACTGTGTCAAAGGCCTTAGCGAAATCAAGGAAAATAGCTCCAGTGAGTTCACCATTTTCCATGCCAGTCTGGATATCACTGGTTACTTTTAGAAGAGACGTGACAGTTGAGTGGTTTGGTCTAAACCCTGATTGAAGAGGGGTGAAGAAACTGGTTTGTTGGTAATATTTATGTAGTTGCACATGTACACATTTCTCTATGATTTTAGATAAAGTGGGGAGGAGAGATATCGGTCTGTAATTTGATACTACATTTTTATCCCCACTTTTGTGGATAGGTACAACTCTTGCCACTTTCCAGGATTTGGGCATATACCCTGATGTCAAAGAGGCATTAATTAGAGTTGCTATCAGTTGGGCTGTGACCATAGCACTGAGCTTTAATAAAATTGCTGGTAGTTGGTCAGGGCTCGATTGAGATTTCAGTTTTGGGTTGAGGAGGTGATCATATACTTCACTTTCATTTACTGGCCTGAAATTGAATTCATTTGCACTGTTGGACCAGGCAGCAGGTGCCAGTGACTGTTCTGAACTTGGTGGGACTTCAGAGTGGCCTTTGTTTTGTTTGATCAGTGTGGTGGCACATCCAACAAAGTAGCTGTTGAAAGCATTGGCTATGGCTGGGGGGCACTGTATGGTTTCATTGTCTATTGTTATATTTGATGGGTGAGAATGGTTAGGTGGATTGTAGATGTTTTTTATAACCTTCCAAAAGTTGGCTGGCTTTGAAATGTTATTGTCCAAGTTGTTATTAAAATATTGTGCTTTTGCTAGTTTTGTTTGTTTTGTACATGTATTCCGTACTTGCCTATATATAGTGTGATCATGAGGGGAGCCAGTTTGTTTAAATTTTGTCCATAATGAATCTCTGAAACTGAATAATTGAATCAAGTCAGCTGAGACCCATGGTAGATGTGCCCCCCTGACCCTGACCTTTCTTAGTGGGGCATGGGTATTACAGACCTGTAGGAATTCTGAGTTAAAAAAGTCAATCGCTGAATCAAGGTCAGGTATTAGATGTAATCTATGCCATGAGCAATTTTTTAGATCATTTAGGAAGGACTGAAGATTAAATTTTCTAAATGATCTTGTGAGTATGACTTTGAAATTTGATTTGACTGGTTTTATTTTGCGGACACAGTAAACTATGGAGTGATCACTAAACACGTTTGCTAGAACACCTGATTCTTGGATTCTGCTTGCGCAGGATGAGAGGATCCAGTCTAGCAGGGTATGGTTGGATTTTTTAAGATTTATGCGAGTAGGGGAAGATATTTGTTGTGATAAGTTCAGTGCTTTAAACAATGAACAATATGTTTCATTCCTGGAATCAAGCCAATTAATATTAAAGTCTCCAAGAACCATCAACTCACTTTTCTTGTTTTGTGTGGCAATCACCTTTAGGTGTTGAGTAGTGATGAGCGAGCGTGCTCGGCCGATGCTCGGATCGGCTCGAGCATCGCTCTGCTCGGCACATGGCGGTACTCGTCGAGTACCGCCATGTGCTCGCCCGACATGTTCGGGTGGCGGGGATCTGTGCCGGAAGAGGCACAGATCCGAAGAAGCTCCGCTGGACCACCAGGGACTGGAGGTACGGGGGCATTGCGGAGATGAAGGGGGCATTGCGGAGATGAAGGGGGACATTGTGGAAGAGGGGCATAGACTCTATGCCCCTCTTCCACAATGTCCCCCTTCATCTCCGCTATGCCCGTCTTCCACAATGTGCCCCTTCATCTCCGCTATGCCCCTCTTCCACAATGTGCCCCTTCATCTCCGCTATGCCCCTCTTCCACAATGTCCCCCTTCATCTCCTCTATGCCATAGAGGAGATGAAGGGGGACATTGTGGAAGAGGGGCATAGCGGAGATGAAGGGGCACATTGTGGAAGAGGGGCATAGCGGAGATGAAGGGGCACATTGTGGAAGAGGGGCATAGCGGAGCTGAAGGGGGACATTGCGGAGCTGAAGGGGGCATTCTGAGATGAAGGGGGCATAGCGGAGATGAAGGGGGCATTGACCAGGCACCCTCCCCTCATCAGAGCAGGGGGTGCCTGGTGTTGCCCCATTCATTCCAATGGGGCTCGGGTGCTCGGCCGAGCACTCGAGCCTCAGGGGGTGCTCGGTCAGAGCACCCGAGCATCGTGGTGCTCGCTCAACACTAGTGTTGAGCTATGTCTGATGCGGTGTGTGCTGAGGTATTTGGCGGTCTGTAGATGCCTACAATTATGATTTGTTTTGAGTATGGAAGACAAATTTTGCCAGCTATGTATTCATAAGAATCAGTGTTGTGAGAGTCCTTTGTTTTAATAGAAAGTGGTGTGCCTTTCCTCTAGTCATAATGAATGACCCCTAGTTTTTTGCTGCACTCTTTGAGTATACAGTTCCCAAAGAGTTCTTTGTATTGGTTTCATATCACACTTTAGATGCATCTTCTTTAAAATAAGCACAGTTTGTCTACTCTCTCTTTATAACTAAAGTTTTCAATTCCCTGTGTCAGTTTTGTGGAACATCTCTGCTAAAAAATGTCTTTAAGAATTGATTCCCAAAAACTTCTCTCCATATTCCAGATGAGGCCTTAACAATGATTTATATATAGGAAGAATACTATTGCCATTCCATGCATCTATACCACGTTTTATACCTGGTAATGACATATTGTCTCTTGCAGTAATACAGCAACACTGAAGAAGCCTCTCATCTATCAGTACTCCTAAATCTTTCTCTAACAAAGATTCTCCAGTAGTTTCCCCATTTACTTTTTATGCAGAATGCTAGTTTCTGGAACCCAAATGCATAACCCTACAATTCTCTAATAAACCTCATCTGCTTCTTTTGCCCATTCATCAAGCCTTTTCTGCAGTAAAAAAAAAAAAACCATACAGCTCTGTATGTATATGCTTAGGTAGTTTATTATCATAAGCAAAGATTGAGACACTATTTTCAATATCCACTTTAAGATCACTAACAAATTCAAAAGCATTGGGCCTAGGACTGAGCCCTGAGGCACTACACTTACACTTTTAGATATTCCACTTGCAACAGCTCTCTGCACTCTATTATTTAATGCGTTCTCTATCCAGGCACATATATCATCTTCCAAGCTGAAGCCTTTTAACTTATGTACTAACCTGTTGTAAGGTCAAGTATCAAAGACTACTACATCAACAGCAATACCATTGTCCAGGGTACCACATACCGTTACCACATACCATTTCATAGAGTGCAAGTAAATTATTTTGTTGTGGTCTATTCTTCATAAAACCACGCTGACTCTTACTATTAATGTTTTTGATCATCACATAGTCTTCATTACTATTGATCAGTAATCTTTCTAATATCCAACCTGCTACAGAAGTCAAACAGGTTTATAATTTCCCAAGTTTATATCTTGTCCTTTTTTGAATAATGGTACTACATCTTCTTACCTCCAATCACAGAACACTATGCCTAATGATAGAGAATCAATACATATTAAGTATCAGGGTCTTGCTGCTACAGAATTAAGCTACTTAAGTGCCACTACTTGTTTGTTATCAGGTCCAGTTGCTTTATTCAACCTAACCCTTTTTTTTGTCTCTTTTGGAATTTGCCTTCAGGAAGCAATATACATGATAGAGGAAATTCTGTGATTCTCCATTTTTGTCCATAGCCTGCCATTGCTGCTTTGTTCATGTACACAGAAGAAAAGAATGGGGGAGATTCACCAAGTGGTTATATAGGTGATAAAGTGGAGATGACTTCTCCAGTGATATCACTTCTCCAATTCCTATGTTATTCTATGGAGCCTATCACCTAAGATTTTAGTGCATAGGCTCTATAGAACAGCATAATAACTGGAGAAGTGATAAACTGGAGAAGTCACCTCCACTTTATCACCTCTTTATCACCTCTTAGTGAATCTCCTCAATATCTATAAGGTGTCAGCCATTGTCTTATCACACTAATTAATTCACCTGTCTCAGTTTTAAGGTGGCCAATATCAGCTTGAATTTGTTTGCCTTTTATATAATTGTAGAAATGCTCATAATTTGCTTTTGTTCCATTTTACAATACATTTCTCATTTAAAATTTTAGCTAGCCTAAGTGCTTGATTGCAGATTCTGTTTCATTCGTGTTATTTTTAAATGAAGCATCTGACCTTTCTGACTTAAATAATTTAAATCCTGCTTCTTAAAGGGATAGTAATGTTTCACAAAAACAGCAGCTCCAATTAATCTTCATAGTACGGTATTTGGGCCATATAGAGTGTTATTTAAATACTGTCAGAGTTGTAGTTCAAGAGTAATTAAATGATAAAGTTTCCCCCTCCCACCCCTTTTACCTAGAGTAAGCTGCCTACCCTCAGATGTGGAATCTGGTCCACAGACCAGACAGCTCATAGCAAGGGACAATCTTCTTACTGTGAGAACAATGGAAGCCCTGCCCCCATTGACAAGTTTTTCAGGTTTTTCCCTTATGTTAATTGAAGACTGTCCTTCTCTGCAATCCACTTGGACATCACCCTGCTGCTCTGAGCTGAGCAGTGTTACATCAGTAAAGGGGGGGTACTTTATCATTCAGTTACTCTTGAACTACAACTCTGACAGTATTGAAATGGTACTCTCCAAGGCCCAAATACTAAGAAGATTAATTGGAGCTGCTTTTATTATGAAACATTACTATCCCTTTAAGTTGTCCTTCTTGTATTTATTCTCCAGTGGAATATATTGACATGTATATATATTATCTAAGAGTATTTTGAATAAATTTCATCTTTCTTGTACATTTCTATCTTTGAAGATGATATTCTGTTCCTGTTTTATAATGCTGCTTTTAGCATTGTAAAATTGGTCTTTTTAAAGTTGAATATTTTAGTTGAACCCCTGTTAAGGAAATTCTCATAAAGAATGTCTAAGGATACCATATTATGTTCAATGCTGACCAAATGCTCCCTTAATCCTATATAATAATTCGCTAAATTGTGTGTAACGCCACGACATGCATAGTAGACACTGCTGCGAGTGCTGCAGTCATGCGCAGCAGTGACTGCCCACGCCGCGGCTGATACAGAGCTGGGCGCTCCGAAGGAGCGTCCAGCTCTGTATCAGCCGTGGCGCGGGAAGTCTCCACTGCGCGTGACTGCCCTGCGACTGGGTGGCAGTGGCACTGTGGCCCGTGTAACGGGCTGTTCAACTAGTTGTATTATATACAATTTCAGAATTGTATGAGATGATTAAGTCCAGCAAGGACATCATTCTGAGTTTGCAGCTCTACTTTACTTCTTTCTGCATCTTTTTATTATATACTAGTTGAAGAGCCCGTCACACGGGCTATAGTGCCACTGCCAGCCGTTCATGGGGTAGTCATGCGCAGTAGAGACTGCCCATGCCACAGCTGATACAGTGCCAGCCGGTCATGGGACAGTCATGCGCAGTAGAGACTGCCCGTGCCACGGCTGATACATAGCTGGATGCTCCTTTGGAACTCCCAGCTTTGTATCAGCCTCGTCACTGGTAGTCTCTACTGCGCATGATTGTGGCGTTACACACGTTATAGCGAATTATTATATAGGATATAGGGTACTAATTCTCACTGGATCCTTCATTAATATTTTATAATATTTTTTGTGAGGTTTTAAGGCTGCTTTACATACAGGTATACCCATCCACCTCTCTTATTTACCCCATCTATTCCAAAAAGTGAATATCTCCCTAGACTGACTTCCCAGTCATTTACATCATCCATCCAGGTTTCAGTAATACCCAGAATATCCTACTGCTCATTCATGGCTATCAATTCCATCTCCCCAACTTACCAGCCAGAGTACAAGCATTTGAAAGCACACATTTTATGTTTCTGCCATTCTGAAGAGTGCATTGTTTGAAATATTATTTATTTGATTTTTATCAGGCTGTAACATTGTCATCTCCCTATTAGCTAAACTATCCATTCCCCTTCTCTATCCCATTCTTTTTCTCTAATCCCAGCCATCTTCTACAATGTTTCACCCTACTCCTTCTTTCCAAGTTTAAAGTCTCCTCTAACCATTGTATCCCCTAGCACAGCATTCCCCCCACCACCATGTCTACAAAATCGGTAGTCAACAATGACAGGAGATTCTGGGTGCAGGCTGGTCAGCTGTACCAGCTCCTGGAACTCAAATGGTTAAGACACCAGCAGCCAGTAGTAGAGAGGTTAAGTATCATAGCAACCAGAACAACAGAAACGAGGAATCCTGTGGAGCAGCTGACAATGCCTTCATAGTGTAGGACTTTTCACAGATAGTATCTCTGAAAATATCACCTTATAGGTCCTTTGCATAAAGGGGAACTATCACCCCAAATAAAGTCCCCCCCAATTAGTCATATAGTGATAAGCTTGCAAATAGTACTATTATCCAGCATAATTACTGTGTTATTCAGAAATCCTACGTCTGCTGAACTGACGGCCAGGCTTCTTGATTTAGAGGCATCTGTGCACCTGCACCATCAGTCCCTTCTGTTAACTTAAGGTACCATGCAACGGCTCCTACAGGAGACTGGGAAGGACAGCACAGGCAAGCAGATGTCTGTAAGCCAAGATGTCTGAGCTGTTGCATGGCTGTCAGTCTCAGCAGAAGTAGGATTTCTGAATAACTCTGTAATTATGCTGGATAATAGTACTATTTGTAAGCTTATCTCTATATGATTAATTATTGGGAGGGACTTTTTGGGGGGTGAAAGTTCCACTTTAAACCATTTTCCTAAATCCCTGAAATCATTCTAAATGAACCTCTATTTCTCACTGACATTGTCATTGATACCACCATGTACCATGACAGAGAAGTCATGCTCAGCTCTGCCCAACAATCTATCGATTCGATCTACTAGTGTGCAATTCCAGAGCAAATCAGTTGCACCATAGATGACAAAAAAATTCCAATTGATTTAAAAACAGCTTTTATCCCATTGAATGAAAGAGCAGTTGAAAACATATTACAGCTTTTTGCTCCAGAACTGATCAAATTAATTTTTATGTATGTGGTCTGAAAACTATTACAGAAACCTATTAAAGTGAATGTACAAAACAGGATGGCAATGTATGAGCTACGCTATGGTTTGCTAAATGATGCAGATGCGTACCAGCAGATCCAAAAGTGGGCTTCTTCTACATGCTACCAAAAATACACAAAGAATATCTCTGGCTGGGTAGAAAATACTCTGAAACCCATGGTAAAAAGAACACCCAGCTTCCTTCAAGAGACCACGGATCTCTTAAACAAACTACTGACTTGGGACCCATTCCAGAGAGCACCATTCTGGCCAATATGGATGTAGAATCCGTTTACACTAACATTCCACAGACAGTCATAGCATGTCATAGCAGCATACCAAGAAAATCTGGAACAAAATAACACAGCAACTGAACCGAAAACAAAACTCATACAGTTTACACTCACCCACAATTACTTGAAGTTTGGACAGGACCTCTATCTTCAGAAAATGGCACCACAATATGCCAAACTGTTTATGGTAAAATTACAAGAGGACTTCCTGTCCACCTGCCAGAAAAAAACCCCTGATATATCTCAGCTACATAGATGATATTCTTATCATCTGGACCACCAGTGAAGAGGAACTTCTCAAATTCCATGAAAACTACAATGCATTCCACCCCAGTATAAACCTAACACTCAGTCACTCATGCACAAACATTAACTTCCTAGACACAACTATCAGTATTAAGAACAAATCCATCCACACATCCCTGTACCGCAAACCAACGGACAGACCAACCTACCTGAAAAACAATAGCTTCCACTGAAAACACACAAAGAACGCCATCATATACAGCCAGGCCATCAGATACAACAGCATCTGTTCTACATGGCGGACCATGACAAGCACATACAGAAACTCAGAGACTTTATAAAACAGAATTACAGTGCCAGGATTATTGATGCTCAGATACTGAAAGCTACCCACATACCAAGAAAAAATCTGTTGAGCTATAAACAACAACATAAAGGAAACGGGTGCCACTGGGGGTCACTTACCACCCCCAAGTTGAAGTTCTACACAAAATATCAAACAACATTTCATACGGATGAAAGACTAAAGAACATATTCCCACAACTCCTTTACTCTCCTTCAGACCACCTCCATGAATAAATTATATGAAACATGTCTATTGATTGTGCTCTCAACAGTCCTGGATTTAGCTGGATTTCATTATTTTGTGGTTGGGTTCCACTGTCCCAGACTGTTGTGGAACAACCCTGCTTCAGCCATGGATATTTTTGTTTCAGCCCACATAATAGTTGTGTGAAATGGGAATCACTCAGTCAAAATGTAGATCATATTACCTGTTTTACCACAGTCCAGTACAATGTGCCTGCCTTGGCAGTGACGTATAGCTGCTTGATGTCACCAGCCACTAAGTGCCCACTAAATGTGCCATTGGAGGGATGCAGTGTATGCAGTGCTGACGAAAGGAGAAACAAGGGGGGCACCATTTGAGTAATACCACAGATTTCACTTCAGAACCACCATCAAGATCACTTCTAGGTCAGGTACTCAAAAAAGAAGTAGCTGAAACATTTTATATATACTTATATATAATCCTCAGTTGATAACATCCCCAGGACTTAAAGGGATAGTAATGTTTCATAATAAAAGCAGCTCTAATTAATCATCATAGTTTTTGGGCCTTGGAGAGTGTTATTTCAATTCTGTCGGAGTTGTAAGTCAAGAGTATTTTAATGACAAGTATCCTCCTCCCGTCCCTTTTACTGATATAACACTGCTCACCCCAGAGCAGCAGGGAGTGTCCAGGTAGATTGCAGAAAGGGACAATCTTCAATTAAGATAAGGGAAAAAGCTGAAAAACCTGTGAAGGGGGACAGGGTTTTCATTGTTCTCACAGTAAGAATATTGCCCCTTGATGTGAGCTGTCTGGTCTATAGACTGGATTCCACATCTAAGGAGTGGTGGCTTACACTAGGTAAAAGTGGCGGGAGGGAGATACTTTATCATTCAATTACTCTTGAACTACATCTCTGACGGTATTGAAATAACACTCTCTATGGCTCAAATACTATGAAAATTAATTGGAGCTGCTGTTTTTGTGAAACATTACTATCACTTTAAGAGTAGTGTATTACTCTGACAAAAAGCATCAGGGCAGCACATCTCACATACTCGCTCTTGATCATAAAAAAGGCAAAAAAAGAAGATACCCAATAGTATAATTACGTTATAACACACAATACAAAGTCTATGATAAAGCAGCAGCGTTTCAGCCGTGAAACACACAAGCAGTCACTAAAGAGCTAATGCCTTTGTGAGAGCTTCTCCCACTATTTAACCCATTAAGGAGAGACATGCCAGGACTGTCACAACGGTTCCATCGTTAAGGACCAGTGACGTCCTGGCATATCATGAAATATTGTGTGCTTTGTGATCACCCATTGGTCCTCCAGTGCCCTCCACCCCTGGGCAGCGCAGTCCTTAAGGGGTTAAAGGAACATTAAACCTAAAAATGAACTGGGGTTATATCCAGTTAGCTATTCTTTTAATACAAGTGGCACAAAATACTAAATAAATGTTCTCTGAACAGGACACACATTCAAAAGCAGGTTCAGTATTACATTTACAGCCTGTAAAATGTGGATAATTAATTTTTCATATGCTAGCTGTAAGTTTGTGATACTTAAAAGTTATATCAACCTATTTAATTTTTTGATGTTAGTGTTTCTTTAAATATCCATACTACAAGCCTGAAAGGGATATTCATATCAAAGTTCACTCCAAGTTCTGTTAGGAAGCAGGTGCCTTTTATCTTCTCCAGGATTTTACTAATTGCTTAATGCACGATACTATCAGCCAGCTGCTGATAATGCTACTATTAAAGAACGCAGGCGCCACCTTCCTGGAAAACAATGTCTCTCTGTTTCTGTAACCCTCCTCCTGGCATTACAGATAAAGTCCTAGCGCAACAGTATACAGACTGATTAGGAGTTGTATTTAAATTGTCCAGTGGCTTTTCTATCAAACAAAATATCCTTTAGTTCATTACTTCTCTCTAAAATTTATAAAAAAAAAAAACAAAACAAATATTCCAAATTTTATGTTGTCTTACTGAGTGTAGGTGGGGCTTACATCCCAGGCTCCCATAGGCAAAGCATTAAAGGTGCCCTTGGCTCCGCCCATGTACACACGCCCACTCCTCATATGATCCTGCCTCTAGTTCCACCCACTGTTTCCTGGCACAGAAAATACCTTTGGCATGTAATAAGCTTTATAAATGCTTTAACCTCTTGGCTGCTAGAGAGGTCTCCAACACATTGATCCACAATGCAGTGGAGATCTCTCTAGCACCCAGGAGTTAAATAATAGCCTGTAAAGGGATATAAAACTGGTGCAGGGACTACTCTGCCACAATTCAGAATGTGGGCATGGCCAGCACAGATGAGGTGCTCCTCAAAATTTGAGCTCTGGGCAGTTGCCTATTGGGAAATTCAGCCCTGTAGACTGTATGACACAGCTTACAATCAACAGGGGAATGGAACTCACTGCTCTCAATCTATGTGTAGACTGACCCAATACAGACAAGCAAACAAAATGGAAAATTGTTGAGTATAAATAATATTTATAAGATAACTGTTAAAAAGATGAAATGCATTATTATCTCTGGGTGTGGCAAAGTGATATTGTTTTAAAACGCTCTTAAGACATATGATTAATTCATACTCTTTTTGTGGTTTCTTTCTCAAGGACCTGTCAGTACATATATATTCTTTATTAAAAGGCAAAATAGGTTTATTTACACTGGTGATGCTTAACTAATGTGCCGTTATTTTCAAGCATAGGGAGAGTAAATAGTTTAGTTTTTATTATTACATCACCATAAAGTACTTATTATGTTGATCAGTCTAACTTCTATTTAAGTTATCAATTCAGCAAAGTAGAGTTATCAAATAAATACAATTTTCTATTAAAAAAAAGCAATTACATTTGATTTGCAAGCATGGGGGAGTACAGAGTTTAGTTTTTATTATTTTGATCAGTCTAATTTCTATTCAAGTTATCAATTCAACAAAATAGAGTTATATCAAATAAATAAAATTTTCTATTGAAAAAGCAATGTATGTGTCATGATGCACTTAGAAACCTGTCAGGTATCCTAAACTGTGCAAAATTGTGCTGATAATTGTGTGAGGTGCGGGAAAGAACTCCCCGTGAAAATAAGAAGGGGAGGCATGTCTGAGCTGGGGGATGACAAGGAAAGTCAGTAGGTGGGACAGGAAGTGATGATGAGGAAGACTTGGTAGGGTATATATACAGGGCAGAGTTTGGAATGTACTTCCTTTTCAGGGATAACAGACCAGTGTCCCTCCCTCCCTCCCTGTTTCTTTTCCGGTTTGGTGTTGATGTTTGGTTCGGGCCTTGTTGCCTTTGGTTCTGTCGATTTATTTTAGTCACAGCTTTGGGGCGCTTTGGGCCCTTGCCAATGTGGAGAAGGTCTTTAAGTTGGTTATGGTTACATGAAGTTGGTAGGCCAGCGGCCTAGGGGCAATTGGCACCCGGACTATGTCGCGGGTTTAGACACCGGCCTCATTGAGCTGTATTGACCGGCTAATGGGGTGCGGTATGGTGGAACAAGTTTGGGTTGAGCCAGCGGCTCAAAATGGGCTTGAGCCAGCGGCTCAAAATGGGGTGAGCCAGCGGCTCAATAGGTGGTCAGCAAATTTGGCCTATCAAAATGGAGAGATTGGCAAGGGCTTAAAGTCTGGGTGTTTTGAAAAAGTTTATCATGTAAGTTTAAATAAAGCTGTGGCCTGAGTTAAACCCATAATTGGTTGTTGTGTCTTTACTTGAATCATTCCCCCATGCATAAGACATGGTGCGTGCAGACATTAGCATGTGTCTTCTATGTGTCAAATCTCAGCTGGCACCATCTGCTTCACTACAGATGCACACTACACCTTATTTCCTTTGCTTAGGCTTGTTTCTCCTCTTCCTTGGCCATTTGTCTGGTGTTATTTGCTGGCTCTGACCTTTAGCATGAACATGGCTCTGATGCTTAACTGCCTGCTCAGAACTATGGCCTAAACTTGAACTTTGAGCCACAGCTCTCTACCCTGACCTCTGGATTGTTTCAACTATAACTCTGTCTCCTCCCTGGTACTTTGCATTCTGTAAGCAGCATCCACTACAGTCTGCACAATATCACTGGGGCTCAACCCCTAGGTGTGAGTGGGTACTTCTAAGTGCACAGAACTCTGCTTCTCCAAGTAAGCAGTGGGTTCACTATCATTCTCACAATATCCTTGCTGCTCGCAGGTAGTCATTTGAAGGTTTTGCCCCCTTTTCTGAGGACTTTTTTTTTCAATTTTAAACATCTTTATTGAGAAAAAAAACAATAGAGCATAGAATAGACATTTATACAGAAGTATAAAATACAGGGGAAGAGAGATCTGGGCACTACAGACAATAGTGTGGAGCCCCAATAAGTAAGATTAAAGTCAAAACATTGCATAACCACAGGTTGGGGACATAATACCCTTCGAATTAGTAAGTCTGTATGCAAGGAAGGTAAAGGGAGAGGGTATCAAAACCAAAGTGGACAGAGCAGAAGGATAAAGAGGTAGCAGAAGGAGAAGAAGGAAATGGGGGGGGGAGGCGGGAGGAGGAGGAACAGGCACCACTAGTGGAGACGTAGCAAGAGAGAGATGGCTTATAGCTGGAAATAGAGATATAAAAAAATCAGTAATTAAGTAAGGGTCGTCACCCATTTTCAGGGCGATGTGGTCTCTGGCCTTCGAAACCCACTCTGAATAAGTAGGCAGAGCAGCAGATTTCCAATGAACTGGTATCTTTGCTTTGGCCAAGCCCAGCAGAGGCAGCAAAACAGTGCATGTCCACCAAAAGAGAATTGCCTAGGGTCTTTAGACAGCTTAATATGTAAACTGTGGTCAATGCAGTCCAGGCAATTCTTCCAGTAGTCCTTTAAAACAGGGCATGTCTACCATAAATGGAGCGGTGAACCCCACCCAAGTTCGATACCTCCAGCATTTATCACTAACCAGGGGGAACATAGCATGTAATCACTTTGGAGTGTAATGCCATCTACAAAGACATTTAAAACGGGAACCTAGAGGCTGAGTAGAGATAGAGCAAGATTTAGATGTGAACCAAAAACATAGCCAGTGTTTCCCCTATTTCCTAATCCCAAGTATCACGGTGCCTGTGATTCTCTGTGTGACATTCCTACTTCCGGGTTTGTTTTTGGCAGTCTCTTATTGGTGCTAGCTGGCTAGCCCCTCCCAGGGCTAGCCTTTATATACGCCCTCCTGTCACTAGTCCGGTGCCCTTTTGTGGTGTTCCTGACCTTATGTTATTCTGTGCTCCTGTTCCGTGTTGATACGGTTTTCGTCTGACCTTGTTCCTGTTCCGCTCTCTGTGTACCGATCCAGGCTTTGGCTGACTACCGCTCTCTGTGTACCAATCCAGGCTTTGGCTGACTACCACTCTCTGTGTACCGATCCAGGCTTTGGCTGACTACCGCTCTGTGTACTAATCCAGGCTTTGGCTGACTACCGCTCTCTGTGTGCCGATCCAGGCTCTGGCTGACTACCGCTCTCTGATACTGATCCAGGCATTGGATGACTAACGCTCTTTGTACTGCCCTCGCTAAGTTGTCAGTCCTCTCATATTTGTTGCCTCCGGTTGCGCTACTCTGCCTGTGTATCTGTGGCCTCCGTTATGTGATACCAGTCTGTGCTCTCCGGTCACTAGCGGTTACCGTTGTCAGCTCATTACACTACTCTCAGCTTTTGATTCTCTGTGGCTTCCGTTACGTACACCCTGTCTGTGCTCTCCGGTCACTAGCGGTTACAGTTGTCAGCTCATTACACTACGCTCAGCCTGTGATTCTCTGTGGCTTCCGTTACGTACACCCAGTCTGTGCTCTCCGGTCACTAGTGGTTTCTATTGTCAGCTCTTTACACTACGCTCAGCCTGTGATTCAGTGGGGCCTTTGTCAGTACTACTTCCTGAGCGCACCGGTCTACGGTGTTACTACCTGTCAGTACTCTCTCTGATGCACCAGATACCAGGCTGCCTTACCCGGTATTCGGTAAGGTCGGTAGAGCCTCCTCTGTTCCTTGTTGCACCAGTCTCTAGGCTGCCTTACCAGGTATTCGGTAAGGCCGGTAGAGCCTCCTCTGTTCCTTGTTGCACCAGTCACTAGGCTGCCTTACCAGGTATTCGGTAAGGCCGGTAGAGCCTCCTCTGTTCCTTGTTGCACCGGTCTCCAGGCTGCCTTACCCGGTATTCAGTAAGGCCAGTAGAGCCTCCTCTGTTTCCTGTTGCACCAGTCACTAGGCTGCCTTACCCGGTATTCGGTAAGGCCGGTAGAGCCTCCTCTGATCCTTGTTGCATCAGTCTCTAGGCTGCCTTACCCGGTATTTGGTAAGACCGGTAGAGCCTCCTCTAATTACTGTTGCACCAGTTACCCGGCTGCCTTACCCGGTAATTGGTAAGGCCGGTAGAGCCGCATTATTTGTATTGCTATCTGTATGCCCTGACCTGTGTCAAACTATCTTACTGCTGCTTGTAGAGTTTGGACCCGTGAAGGGCCTTGTTGTGCTTTATTTTGCCTAATAAAGCTTTTCTATTTTATCCTACCAAATTGTCTGAGTGTTCAATAAAACCGTGACACCCAAGCATGGACATACGGTAGCTTTGATGACGAGACAGGGTCAGACAGAATATCATATATCTTGCTGACCATCCCTGTTTAACAGCAGAGGACTCTAAAAATTGCAGAAAATCTTCCTCATCTAATCCGGCAAGAGAGCAGATCTATCCCGCAAAGACTCGAAAGAGACAATACACCCTCTGTCTATGAGATATGCAATCCTGATATTTTGGTTGGCAGTCCATTGTGGGAAGTTCCTAGATAGGAGAGTATATTTGGTTGTACAATGATAAAAAAAACAAGAGATGCCAAAAAGGGGAGAGAAAGAAGAGAGAATGAGGTAGTGTAATTATGCCAAAACTGGATGAGCAAGGGATTTGAACTTCCTAGATCGGGAGGGAATCAGAATCTCAGCGAGCATATCCTGTGATATCCTGTGTTCTACAGAGACCCATACTTTAGATAAAGAATTATGGTGCCAACACATGACCGAGGAGAACAGTATGGTTAGAGGACTGTTTTTAACCTCCAGACAGAGCTGGCTTCGGGTAGTACGAAGGGTGCAGTGCAGCTGGCCCTGCAAAATTATTGGCCCAGTGGTGATTAATAAAGGTTTTGCAGGCAGTGTGTGGTTACACATGTCAATAGGCCACTGTATCCTTGTTGAGTTCATAGGAGGCTTAGGAGCCAGTGGGCTGGCTACACGCCCAACAGCAGCCATACCATGGCATCATTGCTCGCTGTCTGTCTAAAAGCTGCTGCCATTCTAAAGGGATAAGTGTCTATGGTCCATCCAGTGTGCAGCAGCATGAAAAAAAAGTTAAATATAGATAGCAGTGACAGCATCATACATTGCATTAGCAGCATACCTGCGAACTTTGCATTTTGCTCTCCACGGAGGGGGACTCCTTTGGTGCAGCTGGGGGAAATCTATGATGCAATTCACATCAAAAGGGGTGGGGCTTAATCACAAGAGGGGTGGGGCTTCACGGACCTGCAAAATCACATGTGGGTATAGTTTCAGAAGAAACTCCCCACATCTGGAAAATCACCCTCTGCCCTGGAGAATACAGAGGCAAATCCGGAGTCTCAGGGGCAAAACCGGAGAGTTCCCAGTTATGATTAGCGGTGGCACTAGTACCGGCCTACTAACATACTCGACCCCCAATGGCAGAGAGGCCTTTTACACATTGCAAATAATATAATCTACAGACTTCTATCGCAGTTAAGACATTAATTGGTCAATTTGGCTTTGTTTAATAGGAGGAAATTTACATATACCTGAGATAGACATAAGATCGTTCTGAGAATTATGTAGCTTTTTATCTACTTAGGAAAATGGACAGACTGAATGGTTCTTATTTTCAGCAAAATTCTGTTTCTATTAGCCTGTGGCTATGTGTGTGTGTGTGTGTGTGTGTGTGTGTGTATATATATATATATATATATATATATATATGCAGGGGAGCAACTGCCCCCTGGGCTGGTCATATGTCTGGGTTGGTGGGCCACTGCTCCTCACTAAATCTCCCAATTGCTGCTGTAAATGAAGCTACACTAGTGATAACATAGAGCTTACAATTGAAATGGAGCTACGCAAACAACACCACAGAGGAACAATCCAAATGGAGCTACACTGGTAGCATAACCCATTCCCTTGTAAGCTCTATAGTATAACTAGTGTAGCATTACTTAAATTGTAAGCTTTGTAGGAGCGCACTAGTGTAGCCTCATTTCAGCTGTAAGCTATGTGGTATCAGTTGCCTTACTTCACAACATTTATGTCAATTTTAAAATTAACAAAAGGGGGTGGGCTGGGACAGTGGGCTTGAGCGATATAAAATGGGCCAGTTGACTGAATTTGCCCCCTGGGCCACAAGTTGCCAGCCCTCCCCTGTATATATGTATCTTCATCTCAAATCACTGAGGCTGATCACTGAGCAATCCTGCAACAAACCAAGGTAACCATGGGGGACAAATCCCCCCCTAAAAAAAAAAAAATATTATGTATATCTGTCCCTCTACAGTGCATTTAGTTTTTCTATAATAGAGTAGGGAACCTTTGTTTACCCATCTGTTGGAAACTACAATTCCCATCATCCCCAACCAGCTGATTGGAGTTTTTCCAGCAGCTGGAGAGCCAAAGGTTACCTATATATGACCTAGTCAGCCTCGCTGATTTGTTGATCAAGAACAGTGACAGGATTCCACTGTGTATCTGGTTATCTGTTAGGAGTATAAAAGAAGTCATAAATAATTAGAAGATGTAATATAATATGGTATTATTAATATTGATATTTCTCTTGTCTTTTAAAGCTCTGCACGCCTTGACTTGTTTTGCATGGATGATGATGTATATTGTGCAGTATACACAGGATGTACAGATTGATGTCAGGCGCCTTACTATTCTCTTTTCTGTAGACAAATACCAGTGTTGCTCTGGAATGCCTCATGGGGCCTCCAGTCTGAAGTTATTATTACCCCTTCACTGCTTGAAAAACCAGTACATGCCCTTTGCCAAGGAAAATCCAGAACTTTGGCAGCCAACTGCTCAAGAGGCTCCCTCACTACCCTACCGTTCTTTTATTGCTGCGGCAGCTCACACAAATAACTTAATGGGTAAACTAAATTACTGTGATTGAGCTATGGAAACCTGGCTGATGTGATTTTTTGAAATGTAATTTTTCCATCAACCCTTTAACCCTTTGAGTGCCTGAGGGGTACACAACGCATTGCTTGCGTACCCCTCTGGCACTCAAAGGGTTAAGGACAAGACACATGTGTAATGCATTGCACACCGCTCTGGTGATTAAGGGGTTAAACAGGCTGCATGTTTTAGGCACATTTATTATTAGAAATACTGATGTACTATGGTGAACTGGAACAATTCTGGGGTAAAATTCACATATTCAAATGCGGCATTGAATTATAGAGAAGTCCCCAGTTCATTACTTCATAATTTGTTGGACACCTCTCAGGGGCAGAACTGCAGGGGGTGTAGAGGCTGCAGCTGCTCCAGAGCCTAGCATCCAAGGGGAGCCCCACTTGCCCCATGGACAGGGCTGGATTTCCCAAAAGGCAGAGTAAGCAACTGCCTGCAGCCCCAGAGTTTGAGAGACACCTCAGCTGTGCTAGTCACACCCACATTGTGAATTATGGGTGTGGCCAGAACAATCTCAATGTCTCTGCACCAGTTTATATACCCCTTTACAGAATATTGTTTAACCCCCTTGGATGCTAGAGAGATCCACAATGCGTTGGAGAGCTCTCTCTAGCAGCCAAGGGTTAAAACTGTTTTTGCACATGTTTGTTACAGGTCAAGGGGCAGGGTCATATATAGTGAGGGTGTAGTCATGGGCAGAGCTAAAGGTTACTAGAGTGCCTTGCCTAGGCACACCTGAGATGTAAATCCAGTCCTGCCCATGGACCAATTCTAGTTCTAGCTATGCCCCTGCGAAAATATTTTTGTGATAGGGGCCCTCCAAAGACTAGTTACACTACTGACACCTCTCTACTATTCATGGGATTAAAATGCGCATTTTAACCCTTTGTGTGCTAAAGGAGTATGCAATGCATTGCGCAACCCTCTGGCACTCAAAGGGTTAAACAAATGAGAATGCTGATTTTACCTTGTAGTATATTCTGTCTGCTCCAGCACTGATCCAATTGTTCTTTGCTTTCTCATATAAGTAAAATGCTATTGTACTGTAAAATGACCAATTTAGGTTTTTATGGAAACTACAGGAGTGCATTATTGTCTTCAGTAGCAACATGTGTTTGGAGATGGCATTTCCCCAAAATGTGCCTTAACTGGAATCAGTGGCGTAACAATAAGGGTCACTCCAGGGGCCCAGCCGCCCCCTGCGATCTCCCTGCCTGACGCCCGCAAGCTGAGGTCTGTGCCTTTTTCAGCACAGACCTCTATTAGAAGCTGAGCTCCCTCTCTGTCCTGGCACTCTAGTAATGCAGAGCTCTGGGAGATGACATCATCTCCAAGCACTCTGCATTACTGGAGAGGGGACCACAGGGGAGCTCCAGTTGCTAATAGAGGTCTGTGCCTAAGGTAGCACAGACCTCTCCTGCCATGCTGCTGGACCACCAGGGAGGTAGGAGATGGACACTGGGCGTAATTGTGTTGGAAATGTGGCGGTGGACATTGGGAGCAATGTGGAGCTAGACACTGGGAGTCAATGGTGGTATTGGAGAGATGCACATTAGGGGCAATGTGGAGATGGTCATTGGGGTCTATGTGGAGGTAGCCAGTGAGGGGCAATGTAGAGACAGTCATTGGGGGCAATGTGGTCTGGGGGGGCCATGGCAATTTTTGCAGCAGGGCCCGGTGGCTTCTACTTACTCCTCTGACTGCAATCCAGATAATAGGACGCAAACGATTATGAATTTACTGATTACAAATCAACTACAAATTGCTAGGGCTTGTCTACACATGGCAGATGAAACAGAATATTGACCCAAGAGGACATAAGGAAGGTTAGATTGAATTAGGATGGGGGTTAAGCAGCATTGGTATATGTTTAGATGACTTTACTGTCTACTTTAAAGGAGAACTACACATTTGAAATATGTAGCTCATTGTTTGATTATCCCTTTAAATATCAAAAGGGTGTACAACACATTGCAATGTGATGCTTTGTACATTAAACTGGTTCTTAAAGGGGTAGTAATACTTTGTTTTAACTTATTTTGTAGGCATTAAAAAAACATGAAGAATGATATAAGTTTTATCTCTCAAACCTTTATGGTTTGAGAGACATTCACAAGCAAAGTTTCCCCTCCTGCCCCTTTTACCTAGTGTAAGCCATCTCTTCTCAGATGTGGAATGCAGTCCATAGACCAGACAGATAACAGAAGGGGACAATGTTCTTACAGTGAGAACAATGAAAACCCTGCCCCCTTGACAAGCTTTTCAGGTTTTTCCCTTATCTTAACTGAAAATTGTCCCTCTCTGCAATCTACCTGGGCACCTCCCTTCTGATCTGGCTGAGTAGTGTTTCATTAGTAAAAGGGGCAGGAGGGGAATACTTTGTCATTGAATTACTCTTGAACTACAACTCTGACAGAATTTAAATAACACTCTCCAAAGTCCAAATACTATGATTATTAATTAGAGCTGCTTTTATTATGAAACATTACTATCCCTTTAAAGGGCTAATAGAAGGTATGCTTTACAAGTACACATTTGTAAGTAATGCTTTGCACACCAGACTGGTCCTCAAAGGGGTAGATGAGTGTATTGTTTGCAAATGTTTTATAAAGCAGTCTGTTATATCTGTTTGCTGTTTTTTTTTTTTGGTTTTTTTTTACATTAGAGCTCTGCTGTAGTCTTTAACTGAACATGGAAATATCACTACCTGGAGAAGACTGGCATGTCCCGCTATTGTCTTATGTGGCTATGGCTAATCTCATTCAGATTGATAAACCCTGTCGTTTATTGTGTGGAGGTGAAAACGAAATACATAATTAAAATGGTGCAAATACAAATAACTGGAGACATGATGCAAGTAGATAGATAGATAGATAGATAGATAGATAGATAGATAGATAGATAGATAGACAGCTATAGATAGACATGACTGCTGAATGAAGGACGCCTACCTAGGTGAGTGCTTTTATTAAACACATTACGAGTTGCTTATTCCTATAAGTAAAGTTCCTCTTTAATGTTTTGTTATGGAATTTAGGGTGGACAAAGCCTGGACAAAATTTGATATGACATCTTGGGCCTTGCACACAGTAGGGGACATTACTGACATACTATACATCTCAGACACTGATTCACCAGAAAATGATTAAATACAATTTCAAACAAAAACAGGTGCTGGGATCTATTTTCTAGCCCTATGCCTGCCTAATGCCAATTTACTAAGTTATGTACACTGAAAAATCTTCCCTTTACCCCATATGCCAAGGTGATGGCATTGGGGCAGTCTGTTAGTGTTTTGGGGCACAGAGGAAATTGAGTAACTTTAAGCCATTTTCCTGGACACACTATCAGACAGACATAAGGGGCTTGTTGGTGTTAAAGGGATAGTAATGTTTCATAATAAAAACAGCTCTAATTAATCATCATAGTATTTGGACTTTGGAGAGTATTATTTCAGTTCTGTCAGAGTTGTAGTTCAGGAGTAATTCAATGACAAAGTGTCCACCTCCCGCATCTTTTACTGATATAACACTGCTCAGCCAAAGCAGAACCATAAAGGTTTGAGAGATAAGACTTATATCGTTCTTCATGTTTTTTTAATGCCTACAAAATAAAATAAAGTTAAAAGGAAGTATTACTATCCCTTTAAGTCCTAATGATGGAAGAGTCTATGCACCTACATCTGCATCTACAGTGACTATATGTTGTAGTGTACACTGGAGTGCAGACAGTGGCGTTAAAGGTTAATAACAGTGGAGCTACACTGGCACATTCATATATTCACCCTATTGAAAGCCTACTGACAAAAATGAGGGTTGAGAAATTGGCATGGGGTGTTAGATGGCTGAATAAGGAGGGACGAGTGAAGGCAAGTTCTCCAGATCCAGAGTTGTGAGGATGGTAAAGCACAGCCAGTTAAATCAAGCTGACAACCTATCTTATCCCCAGAGAGCAGAGGGAGAGAAGATAATGAGGGAAGAAGAATGATCCATGATGATGCGGAATATAAGATTTGGATTGGAAGGGATTTGGAGTAGAGGGTTGTACATGATGGCAATGTATAGAGAATTAGACACAATTGTTAGGCGAGTAATTGTGTGTGAACCATAGAAATTATTAAGAAACTAGTATGAAAACCCATATACACGGGCTAAAGTGCAGCCGGCTGCTGCCCTGGAGCCGGAAGCAGAGACAGAACGTGAGCCATCCGAAGCAGGGCAGCGCTTTTGGTGAGTCTCTACTGCGCATGACTGAAGTAGAGACTCGCCGAATGCACTCATTCTTAGCGGGGAGCTCCAGACGGCTCACAGCAACGCTCCCTGTGTGCGAAACCACACAAGCACAGTAGAGACTCTCTACTGCGCATGTGTTATTACGCTGACAGTGAGCGACGCATTCTGCCACTTTATGTTATAGGATGGTCAAAGAGCACAAAGGTCTGCTACTTTGCAGTACCCCACTAGTCTTCGGGATACTCCTGTAGCAGAGAAAGAGATCAGTTCGGTTCTTGAAGCGCCCACTGGGTAGTATATTGTTTAAAACAAATAAACAGTGGGCCGATGAACCCACTATTTTAAATGTCCCAGTGATATTATACACGTTTGTTTCACTTAAAGGGACATAGACATGATTTCTTTTAACCATCAAGCAATAAGGTTTATTTGTTTTAAACATTATACTACCCAGTGGGTGCTTCAAGAACCGAACTGATCTCTTTCTCTGCTACAGGAGTATCCCGAAGACTAATGAGCTACTGCAAAGTAGCAGAACTTTGTGCTCTTTGACCAATGTATAGAGAAGTCAGAAAGGAAGAAGCAGAGAGGAGGAACATAAAGGACTAGAAAAAATAATGGGACATTGTCCAGTCAGGCAGCTCAAGAAACAGTAGTGAATGAGAACAGTCAAAAGGCATTATGTAATTCTGGAGCAAACCAACTGCACCATAGGGGGAAATCAATAGTCACCAAATCCCCATAAAGTTAAGTGAGACATTTAACATCTCAGATGCTAGAGCAGTGGTTCTCAACCCATGCCTCAGTGGCCACTAACAGACCAGGATTTGAGGATTTCTTTGTGAAAGCACAGGTGAGTGAATGAGCCTCTGATCAACACACTTGTGCTCTAGCAGGGGAATTCCTAAGTCCTGGCCTGTTAGTAGCCACTGAGGGCACTGTTGAGAACCCTTGTGCTAGAGAGGTCTATATGCTGGACACCCCTGTCACATTCAAGGAATTGAGAGCCCTACTGACATCAGTGGAAAGTTTAATCTGATACAGTTGCCTAAGGCACAACAGTTTTTTGCTGGGAGGATGAGGAATGTGTGTTTAGGTTTGGGTGGTCTCATGTATATCAGGATACTTCACATTGGTGAAGTCTGCATTGCATAACTTTACAATTATTACTCTTTATTTATTAAAGGGATAGTTATACTTAAAATGTAAAAAAAAAATATGTTGTAGGGTTTATCCCCCTGAGTAAAACAAGAGTACTCCCACTGCTGAAAGGTGTTTCATTCAAAAGTTATTAATTTTTAAATTTGAATTTTTTAGGTGCAATATCACAGTGACCTGAAATTGTACAGTGGTGCTGTTGCTACACAATCCTATGGACAGCTCTGGTCCCGGGACCATAAATCTCCATAGGATGGTGTAGCAACAGCGCCACTTTACAATTTCAGGCCACTATGATATTGCACCTAAAAAATTCAAATTTGAAAATTAATAACTTTTGAATAAAACACCTCTCAGCAGTGGGAGTACTCTTGTTTTACTCAGGGGGATAAACCCTACAACATATATATTTTTTACATTTTAAGTATTACTATCCATTTAAGTGGCAACATATTATGTAGTTATGCACAAAAAGGGAAAGAAGACTTGTGAGCAGAGACATAGGAACATCAAATTTGACAGCAGAACAAATTGGTTCATCTAGTGTGTCCAATTCCCTATCTAGACAGCTCATACGTATTTTATTCTTAGAACTGACATATGTCTACAGCAAGGGATCTTACATTCATTTACTGTTTCAGCCTTATCCGCTGGGAGGCTGTTACACGTAACTCACCCTTTCAGAAGAGTATTTTTTTTCTTACACTTCCTCTTATTTTTCATCCTCAAATTTTAGGATGTCCTCTTGTTTAAGTATTCCTTTTTAATGTGCAAAAATAGATCCTCCCTTTTTTAAATCAATTCTCATTTGAATTCACCTTTCAGTTATGTCAACTCTGTTACAGAGCTTAGTGTCATCTTGTCACCTTCCCTTAAAGCCCCCCAGTGTACTCACTAATAAAGCTATTAAATAGAACAGTCCACAGCACTGATTTCTGTGGTCCATTAGTAACTCATCCTTCCTCTGAATCTATTCCATTAAAGGGATAGTAATGTTTCATAATAAATGCAGCTGTAATTAATCATCATAGTATTTGGGCCTTGGAGAGTGTTATTTCAATTCTGTTAGAGTTATAGTTCAAGAGTAATTGAATGATACAGTATCCTCCTCCCGCCCCTTTTACTGATATAACACTGCTCACCTCATAGAAGCAGGGAGTGTCCAGGTAGACTGCAGAGAGGGACAATCTTTAGTGTTGAGCGAGCATGCTCGGCCGATGCTCGGATCGGCTCGAGCATCGCTCTGCTCGGCACATGGCCGTACTCGTACGAGTACCGCATGTGCTCGCCCGCCATGTTCGGGTCTCCTCCCCGCACGTTTTGCGGCTGCTGCGCAGCCAATAAACGTGCAGGGAGGCTCTGACATCAGCGTAATGCCAGCAGCCATGTTGCCTGCTGGCATTACACTGATTGGCTGGCCAGAACCCGTGGTCGGGTGCTGTATAGCACCTGACCAGCGAGTTCGGCTCAGTCTTAGCCAGGGAGAGCTGAGGATAGGAAGGGAAAGTCAGTGTAGGGAGGAAAAAATGCAAAATTGTGAAAAAAAAAGAACCAAAAGTCCTTTTTAGGACTACTGTGTGTGGGGGCAGCAGGTTATTTTGTGTGGGGGGAAAAAAAAACAAAAAAAAAAAAACATATATTCTGTTTAGTGTGCAAAGTTGCAGATTAGAGCACATTCTGTTTAGTGTGCACAGTTGCAGATTAGAGCACATTCTGTTTAGTGTGCAAAGTTGCAGATTAGAGCACATTCTGTTTAGTGTGCAAAGTTGCAGATTAGAGCACATTCTGTTAAGTCTTCAAACTAAAATATCAAAGTCACATATTCCATTCAGTGTGCGTCGCCGCAGTTTAGCAGCACATTCTGTGTACTGTGCAGAGTTGCAGAATAGGAAGAAATACTGTTAAGTCTTCAAACTAAAATATCAAAGTCACATATTCCATTCAGTGTGCGTCGCCGCAGTTTAGCAGCACATTCTGTGTACTGTGCAGAGTTGCAGAATAGGAAGAAATACTGTTAAGTCTTCAAACTAAAATATCAAAGTCACATATTCCATTCAGTGTGCTTCGCCGCAGTTTAGCAGCACATTCTGTGTACTGTGCAGAGTTGCAGAATAGGAAGAAATACTGTTAAGTCTTCAAACTAAAATATCAAAGTCACATATTCCATTCAGTGTGCTTCGCCGCAGTTTAGCAGCACATTCTGTGTACTGTGCAGAGTTGCAGAATAGGAAGAAATACTGTTAAGTCTTCAAACTAAAATATCAAAGTCACATATTCCATTCAGTGTGCTTCGCCGCAGTTTAGCAGCCTATTCTGTGTACTCTGCACAGTTGCAGAATAGGAAGAAATACTGTTAAGTTTTCAAACTCAAATATTAAAGTCACATATTCCATTCAGTGTGTGTCACCGCAGTTTAGCAGCCTATTCTGTGTACTCTGCACAGTTGCAGAATAGGAAGAAATACTGTTAAGTTTTCAAACTCAAATATTAAAGTCACATATTCCATTCAGTGTGTGTCACCGCAGTTTAGCAGCCTATTCTGTGTACTCTGCACAGTTGCAGAATAGGAAGAAATACTGTTAAGTCTTCAAACTCAAATATTAAAGTCACATATTCCATTCTGTGTTCGTCACCGCAGTTTAGCAGCCTATTCTGTGTACTCTGCACAGTTGCAGAATAGGAAGAAATACTGTTAAGTCTTCAAACTCAAATATTAAAGTCACATATTCCATTCAGTGTGTGTCACCGCAGTTTAGCAGCCTATTCTGTGTACTCTGCACAGTTGCAGAATAGGAAGAAATACTGTTAAGTCTTCAAACTCAAATATTAAAGTCACATATTCCATTCAGTGTGTGTCACCGCAGTTTAGCAGCCTATTCTGTGTACTCTGCACAGTTGCAGAATAGGAAGAAATACTGTTAAGTTTTCAAACTCAAATATTAAAGTCACATATTCCATTCTGTGTTCGTCACCGCAGTTTAGCAGCCTATTCTGTGTACTCTGCACAGTTGCAGAATAGGAAGAAATACTGTTAAGTCTTCAAACTCAAATATTAAAGTCACATATTCCAATCAGTGTGTGTCACCGCAGTTTAGCAGCCTATTCTGTGTACTCTGCACAGTTGCAGAATAGGAAGAAATACTGTTAAGTTTTCAAACTCAAATATTAAAGTCACATATTCCATTCTGTGTTCGTCACCGCAGTTTAGCAGCCTATTCTGTGTACTCTGCACAGTTGCAGAATAGGAAGAAATACTGTTAAGTCTTCAAACTCAAATATTAAAGTCACATATTCCATTCAGTGTGTGTCACCGCAGTTTAGCAGCCTATTCTGTGTACTCTGCACAGTTGCAGAATAGGAAGAAATACTGTTAAGTTTTCAAACTCAAATATTAAAGTCACATATTCCATTCTGTGTTCGTCACCGCAGTTTAGCAGCCTATTCTGTGTACTCTGCACAGTTGCAGAATAGGAAGAAATACTGTTAAGTCTTCAAACTCAAATATTAAAGTCACATATTCCATTCTGTGTTCGTCACCGCAGTTTAGCAGCCTATTCTGTGTACTCTGCACAGTTGCAGAATAGGAAGAAATACTGTTAAGTCTTCAAACTCAAATATTAAAGTCACATATTCCATTCAGTGTGTGTCACCGCAGTTTAGCAGCCTATTCTGTGTACTCTGCACAGTTGCAGAATAGGAAGAAATACTGTTAAGTTTTCAAATTCAAATATTAAAGTCACATATTCCATTCTGTGTTCGTCACCGCAGTTTAGCAGCCTATTCTGTGTACTCTGCACAGTTGCAGAATAGGAAGAAATACTGTTAAGTCTTCAAACTCAAATATTAAAGTCACATATTCCGTGTAAGATGAAGAAGGCGGGTAAAAAGGGACGGGGAAGTGGACGTGATCCTGATAGTTCAGGGCGCGGGTCAGGACGCGGAGAAACTGTGCCTGGTGCCAGAGCACAAGAAAGAAAGACATCCACCATACCTAGCTTCATGTCTAATTTTACAGGGCGTCGCAGGACATCACTCTCGAGGTCCGACCACTGCGAACAGGTGGTCGGTTGGATGTCAGCTGATACTGCTTCCAGTCGGTTAAGCACCACCCTGTCTTCCACCAAGTCCACTCTCAGTAGCCAAGAGTCTGGTCAACATAATCCTCACTCTGATCATCCTTCCTCCCACCATAGACGGTCTGGTCAAAGAAGTGATCCCACACTGGGATATAGTGAGGAGCTCGTCTCATCACCAATCCTTCATTTGACCCTCTCTCCAAGCACGCTTGCAGAGGAACATGACATCTTGTGCCCTGATTCACAACCTCTAGAGGGTACCCAATCACAAGAAGATGACAGATGTGAACGGCATTTAAGGTCAAAGGAAGTAGTGGATGATGATGATGATGATGAGACACAGTTGCCATTAAATCAACCACTATTTCCGTCTCAAGACCTTGTTGAGGAGAATGTTATACAGTTGTCAATGACTGAGTATGTGGTGGGATCAAGACATGAGGAGGATGATCAGAGTGAGGAAGTGGAGGAGGACTTGGTGGACGATGAGGTGACTGACCCCACCTGGGAAGGTGTAGAGCCGAGCGATGACAGCAGTCCTGAGGGTGAGCCATCTGCAGCACCGCAACAGGCTGGAAGAGGCAGTGGTGTGGCTACAGAAAGAAGGCGGACCGCACCAAACCGGCCCGCAAATGTTCCACGGAGCACCCCCTTGCGTAAATCTCCCTTGCCAAAGGGTAGGTGTTCCGCGGTATGGCGTTTTTTTTAAGGAAAGTGCGGACGACAAAAGAATTGTAGTTTGCAACCTGTGCCACACCAGAATGAGCCGAGGCATGAACACTAGAAACCTCACCACCACCAGCATGATCCGACACATGGCATCCAAGCACCGTAGTAAGTGGGAGGAACGCCTGGATCGCCCATCTGTGTCTGCAGGCCACACCACTGCCTCCTCTTCCCCTGTTTTCGGTGCCGGCCAATCGCCTGTCGAAGGCGCAGGCCCGCATACCTCCCGCCCTGCACCTGTAGCATCTGAAGCACCATCAGCGACCACATCCACTTCCCTGTCCCAGCACAGCGTCCAAATGTCGTTACCCCAGGCATTTGAGCGCAAGCGAAAATACCCAGCCACCCACCCACAGGCCATAGCACTAACCTCACACCTTTCCAAATTACTGGCCATCGAAATGCTGCCATTTAGGCTTGTGGACACTGAGTCCTTCCGCAGCCTGATGGCAGCAGCTGTCCCTCGGTACGCGGTCCCCAGCCGCCACTACTTTTCCCGGTGTGCCATCCCCGCATTACACCACCATGTGTCCCGTAACATCACCCGTGCCCTGACCAACGCAGTTACTGGGAAGGTCCACTTAACGACTGGCACATGGACAAGTGCTTGTGGCCAGGGACGCTACATTTCCCTGACGGCACACTGGGTGAATGTCGTGGAGGCTGGGAGCGACTCGGACCCTGGGATGGCACGGGTGCTACCCACGCCGAGGATTGCGGGCCCTACATCCATCAGGGTTTCCGCCAGCACCTACGTTATTGGCTCCTCCTCCTCCGTTTCCACCTCCGAATTCTCTACACGCAGCGCCACTCCCCCATCAGCCAGTAGCTGGAAGCAGTGTAGCACTGCAGTGGGGAAGCGTCAACAGGCCGTGCTGAAGCTGATCTGCCTTGATCTCTTGACCAAGGTGCGCCGCGTGTGTGCACATTTCCGTAAGTCATCTACAGCTTCGGCCGGCCTGTTGAAGCTGCAGCAGCGCTTACAATTGCCAGCTCACCGGCTGCTGTGTGACGTGAGCACGCGCTGGAACTCCACCTTCCACATGTTGGCCCGGCTTTGTGAGCAGCAGAGGGCAGTAGTGGAGTACCAGCTGTTACACGGTCGTCGCCTCTCCGTTCAACTTCCTGTAATCAGAAGTGAGGAGTGGGAATGGATGTCAGACCTCTGCGAGGTTTTACGCAATTTTGAGGAATCGACACAGATGGTGAGCGGCGATAACGCTATTATCAGTGTAACCATCCCACTTCTGTGTCTACTGAAACGCTCGCTGCTCACAATTAAAACCGACGCTTTGCATGTGGAAGAGGTGGAAATGGGGGAGGAAGAGCTTACACAAGGTGATAGCCAGAGCACCCTCACTTCGTCTTCTCAGCGACAATTGGAGGAGGCGGAGGAGGAGGAGGAAGACACGGTTGCCTCCGCTACAGAGGGTAGCCATGGAACTTTAGTTCCATCTCTTCAGCGTGGGTGGGCAGAAGAGGAGGAAGAGGATGAGGATATTGAGAGTCATCCTCCTGGTGAGGACAGCGAAATCTTGCCTGTTGGTACTCTGGCACACATGGCTGACTTTATGTTAGGCTGCCTTTCCCGTGACCCACGCTTTGTACGCATTTTAGACAACACGGATTACTGGGTGTTCACCCTTCTGGACCCCCGCTACAAAGAGAATTTCTCATCTCTCATTCCTCCGGTGGAGAGGACAAGCAAAATGGTGCAATACCAGAAGGTTCTTGTTGAAAAATTGCTCCAAAATTTTCCATCTGACAACGCTGGCGGCAGAGTACGTGCTACCTTGGCCAACCGAGAAGGGGAGAAAAGGGGAGCACACAGCAGTTCCGACAAAGGCAGGGCAACACTCTCCAAGGCGTGGGACACCTTCATGACACCCCGCCAGCACCCTCACCCTGATGCGCAGCCTAGTGTCACAAGGAGGGAAAAGTTTTGGAAGATGGTGAAGGAGTACGTAGCAGACCGTGTCAGCGTCCTCAATGATCCCTCTGTGCCTTACAACTACTGGGTGTCCAAGCTGGACACGTGGTATGAACTGGCACTCTACGCCTTGGAGGTGCTGGCCTGCCCTGCCGCCAGCGTTCTGTCTGAGCGGGTATTTAGTGCTGCTGGTGGCATCATAACAGATAAGCGTATCCGCCTTTCCACCGACAATGCTGATAGGTTGACACTTATAAAAATGAACAAGGCCTGGATTTCCCCTGACTTCTCCACTCCACTGGAGGAAAGCCCCGGGGGAACATAAACTCACTTTATATATGTTATTTACAATGATGGGAATACTCTGTATTCCCATTCACCCCTTCCACCAAAAAAACGGGTATATGGTTGACTCTTAATCTTCTCATCCTCCTCCTCCTCTTCCATATGCCCTGTGCTATAATTTTTATATAGGGCCAGCTAACCAGCGGGCCCTGTGATATAATTTTTATATAGGGCCAGCTCACCAGCGGGACCTGTTTGACAATTTTTATATAGGTCAGCTCACCAGCGGGCCTTCTCATATAATGTTTTATTGGGTCAGCTCTCTAACGGGCCCTCTCATATAATGTTTTATAGCGTCAGCTCACTAGCGGGCCTTCGCATATAATGTTTAGGATGGTCAGCTCTGCAGCAGACCCTCACCCATAATGTTTTAGATGGTCAGCTCAGAGCACGTTTCCCTCTTAATCATGGCCTCAGTTCAATAAAATCAAGGAAATTTTTGGGAGAATTTGCCTCTGCGCACGTTTCCCTCTTAATCATGGCCTCACTTCAGAAAATCAAGGAAATTTTTGGGAGAATTTGCCTCTGCGCACGTTTCCCTCTTAATCATGGCCTCACTTCAGAAAATCAAGGCAATTTTTGGGATAATTTGCCTCTGCGCACGTTTCCCTCTTAATCATGGCCTCACTTCAGAAAATCAAGGACATTTTTGGGATAATTTGCAGATAATATACAAGTAAATATACAGCAAATAATGTTTGGTAACAATTTTTCGCCTAAAGTCGTTTTTATTTTCCTTTTTGTGTGTTTTATGGTCAGTCTGTAAAAATGGCGTACTACGGGCGAAAGATCGTTCCCAGCAGCGATGTTGGAGTCCAAGATGCATCCAGACATCCTCCCTATGCTGTCCCTGAACCATTTCTGTGGTGTTTCCATCCTTTTCTGCCCTTTTCCTATGGACCAGGCACCCTCCCCTCATCAGAGCAGGGGGTGCCTGGTGTAATGCTCGAGTCCTCCCATTGACTTCAATGGGGCTCGGGTGCTCGGCCGAGCACTCGAGCCTCCGGGGGCGCTCGGTCAGAGCACCCGAACACCCGAGCATTGGGGTGCTCGCTCATCACTAACAATCTTCAATTAAGATAAGGGAAAATGCTGAAAAACCTGTCAAGGGGGGCAGGGTTTTCATTGTTCTCACAGTAGAATATTGACCCTTGATGTGAGCTGTTTGGTCTATGGACTGGATTCCACATCTGAGGCGTGGTGGTTTACACTAGGTAAAAGGGGTGGGAGGGGGAAACTTTATCATTTAATTACTCTTGAACTACAACTCTCACAGCATTGAAATAACACTCTCTATGGCTCAGTTGCTATGAAGATTAATTGAAGCTGCTGTTTTTGTGAAAAATTATTATCACTTTAAGTACAAGCCAGTACTTTAGCTAGCCAACTGCATGTGAAATCAATGCCAAGCCATGCAGCGTGTGGATTAGCTGTTTATGTGAATCTGTTTTGAACTCTGTACTGAAATCAAGATAAGCTGCATCTACTTCCACACCAGTCTACGATTTTAGATGCAAAATCAAAAGAATCAAAGTTGTTTGACAAGATCTTCATAGAAGAAAATCTTCAGTGACAATGATCTTGCAAACTGTACTGTGTATTCTAGGTGGGGTCTAGATAGATATATAGATAGATAATATCCTTTTGTTTCTAGCAGCAATAGAAGAACCCTACACACAGCAACCACTACATGCTAGAAGCACTACTCTCTACAAGCACTACTTGCTGCAAGCACTACACGCTACAAGCACTACACGCTGCAAGCCCAACCCGCTGCAAGCACTACAAGCTTCAAGTACTACACGCTGCAAACACTACACGCTGCAAGCACTACACGCTGCAAGCCCAACCCGCTGCAAGCACTACAAGCTTCAAGTACTACACGCTGCAAACACTACACGCTGCAAGCACTACACTCTACAAGCACTACACTCTACAAGCACTCTTAAATCATTCTCAAGCAAGGAGCCCTTAAGTAGATTCCCATTAAACGTATATGTGTAAAAGCAAGTGATCCCATGGGGTTGTGCTGTGTTATGAATTTTAGTTGATATTAATTTTTATGGGATATCATAACTTGTTATTATGGGATATGGAAGGTAGGGCCTTGGTATGCAGATGCCAAGGGATAAATAAGTGGCTGTTAGGGGAAAAAGCTTGAGTGGCCCTTATCGTTCAAACTTCAGTCCTATGGTTCAAGTTCCCATTGGTCATTTACCCAGAGCATGCTCGTGATGCTGGCAGGTGGTGTGGGTAGAAATATAACAATGGGGAAGATTTTAAATCATGTACCAGCCGAACCTCAACCTCTCACCCCCATCTCTCTTTATCTCTCTCTCTCTCTCTCTCTCTCTCTCTCTCTATATATATATATATATATATATATATATATACATATATATATATATATATACACATATATATATATATATATATATATATATATATATATATATAATCTCGAAGATTATTAATAAACACAACCTTCTAGTTTCTTATGCACTATGGAAGTCATGCGTGCTGGTCTATAGTTTTCCTGCTTAGATCTTGCCTCCGTTTTGAGGAATGGTTCTGCTTTCCTCCTCTCACAAGGCACCATGCCCCATGAGTTGAAATCACTAAGCATAATGGCCTTGCTATTACTGAACTAAGTTCTCTAAGTAGTCTTGAGCTTCTTCCCTTGTATTGTCCCAAGGATCAACTGGTATCTAATTAATCTCAACCACCTGATTCCAGTGCTCATGGTTGTATGCAGGGCTATTTTTAAGAAAAAATATGTGCTGTGTATATAGTATATATATAATGTATATAGTAATATACCTATACATATACCTGCCACTTATGCAATAGATACAGTATACTGGGAGGTACTCTTCTCTCCTGACAGGGTCCACTACAATGAAAAGGGAAGACAGGCTTTGGCTCCCTTATGTCCATCTTAATCAGCAGTAATGTAGGTATCAAATGCATAGTATTTCTGGTTCATTTGATTGGATTCACATTCACACATATGTGTGTACATACAATATGGCCAAACTGGAGGGGGAGGGGCGTGGCTTAAATGCAGTAGTACAGAAGGGCTCTAGAACAGGACCTGATCCCATGGAAGGATGATGCAAGCCATGATAAAACCCACAAGCATGTCATATCAATGGCATATTAAATGATATTTTGATTTTGGATGGGTCATGGAATGAGTATAATTCACAATTAACTCAAGAATTAACTTCATCATCTTTACTTTGGAAACTGTGCCCCACAAAACCTTTATATGTATACTATTCACAACAATAACATCATAAGTAAAGGTAAACTATCCTTTTTATTTTATGGAATGCAAGTATCTTTCAGAGAAAAAGGGGTTGTATTTTTAAACTGAATGGTGGCTTTGTATTTTAATCTGTAGTAGATGCCTCATGGCAGACATTATGTGCAAATATGGATATGAAAATGATACTGTATTTATTAATTCTGAATAATTGAGTCAAGGTTTTAAGCTGACAAAATTGAAGAAATATACTAAAGTAACCACTTTTTCTTCATTCTATATTATTTTACTTGTTTGATTTACCTTTAAACTTTCTGGTGAAGCAGCCCCAAGAATAGGATTTAGAGATTCTCTCACTTGAGAAAAAGTTACATAGAGTATCTTGATACATAAAGACCTATGAACATCTGAGTGGTGAAAGTGGCTGTGAAGACCAGACCCCATTGAAAATCAGAATATATTCCAGCCTGACACAAAGAACCATAAGGCATTTATCAGTAATCAGTTTCCATTTATACTGGAAAAAAAATCAGTGTTTCTAACATTAATAACAATCTCCAATACCAAAATTATAACTCCCTCTATGGTGCTAGTTTAAGAAGTGTAAACCAGAGGTAGCCAACCAGACGCTGAACATGTACGCATGTCCAAAATGGCCAACTCCATTATCTGTGAATGTATTTTTACCAGTGACTTATGCAGCAGGTGCATACTTCCCAAGTGTCACACTTTAGGAGGGTCAGTCCCAATTTGAGACCTAAATCCCTCTGTACCTCTTCCCCACACTGATGTCCCTCCTTTTTAGGAGATCAGACTGGTGTTTATATAAATATATTACATTGCTCCACAGCAATGCAACTCATATTAATGATTGCTTAAATATCAGTATATTTGTTTATACATTACATGACTAAATAATTTAGCTATACATGATATGGCCTAAAAATTCTAGGTAACCTGCCCACCAGCCCTGCCATCGGCAGCACCACCTAAAACACAAGTGTCCCTTTTTGGCCATTTGAAATGTTGGGAGTATGCAGGTATAATAGGGGAAATCCACAAAATTGCCAGTGCAGCTGAAGTTATAGTTGCTGTACCCATGAGTTTGCACTGGAGTGTTTGACACTGGTGCGCACACACTTTGAGAGCCAGATGGGTATGCAGTGCATTGCTGCACCCCTCTGGCACTCAAATGGTTAATGCTAGTAAGCCCCACACATGAAGGTATACACTGGGAAATTGAGTAAAGTCACATTTTTTCATTGTGCCTTCTTCACCAGTAGGAAATCCAACTCATTGTTTCGCAATACAGTGTACACACCTCTGATCCTTAACAGGTTAATACATGACATTAAACAAGGCACAGAGGAAACACCCTGAAAACTACATATTACTGTCCCTTTGGTACAAGTAGCATTAATGGGATGTAGTAGCTTAAAAAAATGCAGCTCCAATTAATCTTCATCTGCCTTGGGCTATGTAGAGCTATATTTCAATGTTTTCCGATTTGTAGTTCAACAGGAATTAAATCCTAAAGTATCCCCCTCCTTCCCCTTTCACTTACGTCATGCTGCCTCACTAAGCTGGTTAGATGGAGCACAGCGAGGGACAATCTTCACTGAGCATAAGGGAATCTTTCCCTCCTTTGTCAAGTGGGGCAGGGTTTTCCTTATACTCATTGTATGAAGATTGTCCCTCACTGAGCTCCCTCCGGCCAACTGAGAGAGGCAGTGTGACGCTGGTGAAAGGGGTGGGAGAGGAATCATTTAGAACTGAATTACTGTTGAACTACGAATCAGAAAATATTAAAATACCGCTCTACGTGTCCCATGGTATATGAGTATTATTAGGAAATCCATTTTTTTCAGCCATTACTATCCGTCTCACCCTTGTGTGCCAAACTGGTATCCAACACATTGCAAAGCAATTCATTGGATATCTCTTTTGCAATAAAAGGTATAAAGGGAGATTTTTTGGTGTAAGTACCTTAGCAAATTAGCATTAGGCAGATGTAGAGCTAAAAACTAATGTCTTGTTTAGTGCAGAATCATACTACTACATTCGCCTCAATGAACCCCTTGTATTTTAGAGACATATCTAAATCATTGCTTTTGCAGTTGCTGGAGACATCTCTGCCATCCATGAACTAAACAATGAGCAATGGAGGAGATGTATAAAACCAGAAATGCATTGGGTACCCCTCTTGCACACAAAGGGTTAATGGAAGTATATATGATATTAATTGAAAGTGCATAAATGATGTATGCAAAAAAAGCTCATTAACGAATTTTCCCAGATATCAGCACATTTATATATGTAGTTTTAATGCTTTATAAATATGATCTGTCGCCATTGCCACTTTTGAATTTTAGTGACAGTTCTTAAACACTAAGGGACATATGTTCAAAGAAGTAGCTAAATAGCTTTTGTCGTTTGTAATGACTTTTCAAAGTACAGTGTCATAGGCTCATTAATATTTTCAGAGAGTGTCGGTTGTGATCGGAAATAAGTTGTGACTGAAACTGTTGTATGTAAAGACAAAAATGTTGTATGTAACAACAAAAATGTCTTACCTAACGCCAAAAATGTCTTAACTAAAAGCAAAAATTCTCACGTACAGAACTTCACATTCCCTCCATTTTTTTCTTAACATACAAATTTTGTCTTTGGCAAGACTTTTTTTTGTCGCTGTATACGACAACTTTTCTTTTCCTCTATATGAAACTAGAGAATAGTTTAGCCCCACCGTTGCCCCACCCCATTGCCCAGCAATTCTGGAGTTGTGTCACACACAACGGACATTACTGGTTTTTTGTCGTATACTCTATAGAAAATCTGTTGTTCATGCATACAATTACTTATTTTTGTCATTCATACAACATTTTTTGTCATTATCTCTTTGAACATATGGCCCTAAGAGCGAGATATTCAAAAAGTGGTGGTAACTGACATTGTATGTAATCAAAATAAAAAGGTTATTACACCATGGTCCGTCAATTCTCAGACATGTTCCCGTCATTTTTTTAATCCAATTCAGCCATCTCCGTCAAAGGTAAAAAGCCATTTTAAAAGTGGGTGTGGATTAATCTACCATCCTATTGTGAGGTATGCACAGAAAACAATAATCTTTTAACCGTCACTTTTTGCCTCATTAACATAATTTTTTCCAACAAAATAAAAATGGTCTAATATTGGAGAAGAAAAATTAAAGTACGATTAACAGGAGTGAGAAGCAATTTGTTGTTTTAAAGAAAAAAATGTCTTTGTTTCTTTGAAAATTTTCGTTTCAAACACAAAATCAAATATGTTTTTAGCATCATAATTTTTAAAAGCAATATTCATAAAGATCTTCTTACTGTTATTTTTAATTCTTTATGACACATTTTCAAATATGGTGGATTTACTTCTGAAAATATTGTTTCTATTTTACCACCAAGTCACGGTCCGACAATTTTCTTATTATGACGCCTTTTTGAACATCCCGCGCTAAGAATGTTTATATATATCGCCCCTATAACTTTTGCATGCATGGACCCCCCTATTCACCCAGGTGAAGACTGGTTTGATGTTTGCTATATGTATGTATGTATAATACTCTTTATTTGCAAGGAGCAGAGGTGAAATTTAAAGAGACACTGAGGCAGATGCATAACTAGAACCCTCCTGGCCATGGTGCCATGAGCCCACCCACCCCCCGACCACACTGGCCACAATGCCCCCATCTCCTACCTCCCAATCCCTGGTGGTCCAGCGGAGTGGCAGGAGAGATGGGTTGGCGCTTTGAGCTGCCGTGCGGTCCTCTTCTGTAATGCAGATCACTGGGAGATGATGTCATCTCCCAGCGCTCTGGATTACTAGAGTGCCGGATGGAGATTGCGGGCGCCAAGCGGAGGGGTCGCAGGGGGTGGCCGGACCCCTATAGTTACACCCTCTGCACTGAGGCTCACAAACTAAGAAGATCTGGGTCAATTAAAACACGACTCTATAGGGGACAAACAGAAAATCCTCCAGTTCCCACTGATTTAACCCACTGAGTGCTAGAGGGGTATGAAACGCATTGCAAAGCAATGCGTCGCGTACCACTCTGGCACTCAAAGGTTAAGGGGAAATTTTAACTCCTTGAATTCTAGTGTTCTCTGCTTCTTTTTAGTACAACATCCTCAATTAATCCAGGGATTTTTTTTTGAGCCCTGATTTAGACATTTACACATTTCTGTCCTAATCACTGTTTTGTAAATATATGTTTTTGTAGTAATAGTATTGTGAGCAATCCCAATTTTTAGAGCGGTAAAATGTCCTGAGAGGTTGCACTCATGTTAAACTTGCCGAGTGATGTATCACAGTTTATATGGATTGTACCTGGCTGACAATTGTTGGTTACTGGGAGACCAGAATTGCTAATGATCATCCAATGACAGCATTGTACTCAGGACACATATGGTATATGAACCTCATTACTTTCTTTACTGTAACTAAAACCTCTCCTACCTGGATTTAATTTCCCAAGGGGCAAGCTGTCTTCCCCAGCACCAAGGTCACATGACATCTGTCTTGGGATAGGAGAGACATTACCTGTATGTCATAGTTTTGGTGCCGTATGATATGGTATGTGTTGAGAGTGAGACCACATTCTAACTAGGACAAGCATATTTTATCATTGCAATAATGCAGAGTGGCAAAGGAACTTTGAAGTGGCCTGCAGACATGTATGGTTCCCTGTCCCTGAGGAATGAGGTGGAAAGGCAGAAACCTATTCCATACCAAGGTAATCTCAAAGGGCGAAGGGGGAGGGAGCATGCATTATCTGAGACTAACATGAAATAACAGGTGGAAGATGTGAGCTGAATTTGAAGCAAAACTAGGGAAGCGTGTGGCTGGTTACTTGTTGAAGCAATGGGTGATGTAAAAAATTGGTGTGTTAAAGAAGTGTCTAAAATTGTTGCAAAGGGATGTAAAGATACATATAAATATATATATATAAACAAGAGTTGGCAGTGGAACTCAAAGCAAAATACCTAACAGGCATAGATATCTATAGTAACAATGATGCACGTCGCATATGATATACATAAAAGTGTAGTCAGCCTAAACAGGAGTAGATGAGACAGCACTCAGGAGGTGTTCAAGCAAAAAAAGGAAGTTTATTCAATGTTGGTTTCTACATCACCAAACGTTTTCGGTCCATGTATTGTTATGTATTGTGTATGTATGTATGTTATTTATTATATATATATATATATATATATATATATACTAGTTGAACAGCCCGTTACACGGGCCACAGTGCCACTGCCACCCGTTCGCGGAGCAGTCACGCACATCAGAGTCTGCCCGCTCCACGGCTGATACAGAGCTGGACCGAGCTCTGTTTCAGCCGCGGCGTGGGCAGTCTCTACTGCGCATGACTGCAGCACGCGCAGCAGTGTGTACTGTGCATGTTGCGGCGTTACACACGATTTAGCAAATTATTATATATGATATATATATATATATATATACTAGCAATGTGGGATGGCATTGCCTGTCATGTTATAACTGTTTTCCATATATATGTCTGAAATGCACACACACTGATACACACAGACATATGCAATACACAGGCAGACACACTGACACAGTGAGAGACACACACATGCAACTGACATGCACACAGACAACAACATGCAGCAGACATGCAGACACACACACACACACACAAGACATGCAGAGACACAGACGCAACAGAAGTGCAGAGACACACGTAACAAATTTGCAGACACACACAGAGGAGGAGATAGACACGCATGCAACGGACAGAGTGAAACACACACACATGCAGACACACACACACACATATATATATATATATATATATATATATATATATATATATATATATATATATATATATATATACAAAATACCTTGGGGGGGTAGCACACACATCACAGACCCTATTTCCCTCCATGTCATCCTCTGTAGTGTGTGGCTCCTCTAGTCCTTGCTCACATATAATGAAAATGTACTTCAAGCAAATGAATATTTCAACCCACTATGAAGTTTGGGCATGTATAATTAGTAAGACATACATGAATGTAATTGAGAAGTAGGACAGTCCTTCTTCCATTATTGTTTTTGAACTATTAAAGTTGTTATTAATATTTTCCATGAAATACAAAGGCCAAATGAACAACATTAAATTTGCCTCAGTATTCTCAGCCACTCGGTGTCCAGACTCCCCAGTGTCTACATACACTTGGGCTGTTGTTACCCATGTGAGGAGGAGGGAGCTATTGGCCATATGTGTGTGGCACAAAGTAGTAGAACTCTTAACCCTTTCAGTGGCAGAGGAGTGTGGAATGCATTACACAGAAATGTGTTGCGTACCCCTCTGACACCGAAATGGTTAAGGGTGCTTCAAAACACATGAAAATGATGGGCAAAATTGAAATATATTAAAGTGCTGTGTAATGCAATGGAGATCCACAACAATTGTAAGAATGTATTATTGATAGTGAGGTGTCGTTTGGTGGCAAGCAGGAGCTGCTTGTGTTGTAAGTCACTGCTGGAGCATCATCTTACTTCCTTTAATAGCATGCATGCACTTACAGTCCAGCCGTGCATATGGGGGGGGGGCAGAACATGGTAAAGCAAGTCAAGAGGAAGCTCCCACAGTGAGCGACAGGAGGCGGCATTGGTGACAACGCAAGTAATGCAACGTAATGCTATGCCACCGACCAGCTTCTCATTTATGGTATAGATATCTATATCTATCGATATATATATATATATATATATATATATATATATATATATATATATATATATATATATATACACATATATAACATATAGCACTAAGTACTACCACGATTGGCTTTATTGAAAACTGGAGAAGAAATGGTCATGGTCCAACTAAGAGTTGTGGAGAGGTGGGCTTTGGGGGCAATGTGGAGAGATGGACATTGAGGGCAATGTGGAGGTGGCCAATGGGGGCAATAAGGTCAGGAGGTGCCCATGGCAATTGTTGCACCAGGGCCGGTGACTTCTAATTATGCCTCTGCAGTAAGTTAAAAGGCTTCAGATTAGAAGGTGATATCTGTGCATGGATAGAGAGCTGATTAAATAATAGAATGCAGAGAGTTGTTGCAAATGGAATATTTTCAAGCTAATTTAAAGTTGTGAGTGTAGTGCCAGTCCTGGGCCCAAAGCTTTTTAGTTTGTTTATTCATGTTCTTGAAGTGGGTATTGAAAGTAATGTCTCAGTCTTTTCTGATGACACCAAACTGTGTAAGGTTTTACTTTTTATTTAGAAAGTGTTTTGCCAGAAAAATACATTGAAATTTCTCTTGTTTTCAAGTATGTACTTCTCTATAAACAAAACACACAGAGCATATACAATGCATAAATCAGCAATTGACATGTTGGAGAGGATGTCTTATGTTTCCTTTGATCTTGGTTTTAAATTGCATCCTAGTTAGAGGTGCAGTTCGTTTGGTCCTAACAAGATATGGAAATATTTAAAGGGATAGTAATGCTTAATTCAGAAAACATATATACTGCAGGGTTTATCCTGCTCATTAAAACAAAGGTTCTCCTACTGCTGAAAAATGTTTTGGTCAAAAGTTAATATAGCTGAAACTTGCATTTATAAGGTTCAGTACTTCCATGGTCTGGAATTACATGGTGGCGTTGTTGCTACATCAATCTATGGACAGCTCTGGTCAGTTGACCAGGATGCTGTCGCGACAGAACCACTGTAAAATTTCCGACTATGGAAGTCCTGCACTTAAAAAATTAAAGACTGAATTGCAATAACTTTTGAATACAATATCCCTCAACATTTATTTTGACTAGCCCTGTTTTACTCTGCAGGATAAACGCTGACACATATTTTTTTAAATATTAAGTGTTGCAATCCTTTTAATTTTGTTTATGCAGTTACAAATTGTGGCCTGGTTCTCATGGGCTACTTTGTTGCAATAACAAGTAAATAACATTGTTTTCAATGGCATAGTTCATGTGTTAATGAAACAAAATTGCCCATGTAGAGCCAGCCTTAGAGACAAGAGATGATGCAGTTAATTTTTGAGATTACCACCCACTGCTCTTCTGTTCAGAAATGTTATCTTATTTCAGCCCAACTATAAACAACACAATCACTTCCCAGATACCTATCAAGACTTTTATGGTAATGGGAGCCAGTGAGCCTTGAAAAAGGCAGGGATGGTTGCTCCCACAGAGTATATGTATTTTAGACCTCAGAAAACAAACAAATCCTTTCTACAGATGATAACATGGAGTACAAGGTATTTAAAGGGATAGTAATGCTTCGTTTTATCTTTATTTTATTTTGTAGGCATTAAAAAACATGAAGAACAATATAAGTCTTATCTCTCAAACCTTTATGGTTTGAGAGATATTCACAAGCAAAGTTTCCCCTCCCGCCCCTTTTACCTAGTGTAAGCCATCTCTTCTCAGATGTGGAATGCAGTCCATAGACCAGACAGATAACAGAAGGAGACAATCTTCTTCCTATGAGCTCAATGAAAGCCCTGCCCCCTTTGGCAAGTTTTTCAGGTTTTTCCCTTATCTAAATTGAAGATTGTCCTTCTCTGCAATCTACCTGGGCACCTCCCTTCTGCTCTGGCTGAGCAGTGTTACATCAGTAAAAGGGGTGGGAGGGGGATACTTTGTCATTGAATTACTCTTGAACTACAACTCTGACAGAATTGAAATAACACTCTCCAAAGTCCAAATACTATGATGATTAATTAGAGCTTCTTTTATTATGAAACATTACTATCCCTTTAAGTGTATTTAACTTAATTGTGGTTTTGGAGCATTAATGTTCCTTTATTTTGTTGTTGCTGCTAATACGTGTCACTGAAATCCTAATTTTGTAGCTCTATGTGTCACTGCTTAAAAAAGGTTGGAAACTACTGATTCAGAATGTTAATTAATAAATGGTACATTCTAGGATTTCATCGGATGTAAGCAAACAAGCTGAATATAAACTATCTTACCATAAAAACAATATCTTCAGAGCAGTCATATGTGTTTCTGTTCTCTATTATTATGACTGCTGGTGACATTTATGAGGTGCTAGGCAGATACTCACATGGACCCTGCATCCCATTAGCACAGCACTGTACTACTGCTATGTTCACTTAGGGAACAACTTGACTCCTTGGACACAGGAACGGGAATGCAAAGAATTTATATGCTTGCAAAAGACACCAAGACTTCAGATATCCTATTCAGATGACTCTGTAAGAAAAAAGATGCTTTATTACTAAAAACAGCCTGTGCGTACCTCTTTGGGTTTCAAATGATGTAGTACACAATACATACCAACAACTCTGCTTTAAAGTACGATGGAACTTTATTATTATAGAAACTCTTGTGATTATTAATTTATTAGCAACAATAATTGATAATCCCTGAACATCGGCATTCAAGATCTGGGCTAATACGAATTATTGGAGTGGGTGTTTGCGTGGTCCATGGAACTCTAAAGACACAATGTTGAAAATGTGGAGGATGGGTTGGTGGTAAAAGGGGGAAAAAAACGTGTCACTTTAGAAAATGTGTTAGGATTAAAAACATTTTTCTACTAAAATACCTTTAAACTGTATTTTTCTCTAAGTTCAGAAAATGTTTCTTTTTTCAGAAAATATTATGGAAATCAGATAAGATTTTCTTTAAATGACTTACAATATGATGGTAGACTAAACCATGCCCACTTTTAAAGCTGCTTTTTCCTTTTGACTGAGATGGCGGAATTGAATGCAAAAAAATTAGGATAATATTTTTTAGATTCGATGTACCATATAGTAAATACATTTCCAGACTAATAACTGAGTTAACACAACATTTTGAACAAGGTACCCTAAGATAACAAAATTATATACAAAGCCAGGGATTGATATGTGTCCCACCAGCTGTTAGTGAACAACAACTTCTGTCATCCTCAGCCGGCCATTGGCTGATTATAAAATAGATAACTGACACAATTGTGCTACAATTAGAGCAGCAGGGAGTGTCCAGGTAGATTGCAGAGAGGGACAATCTTCAATTAAGATAAGGGAAAAAGCTGAAAAACCTGTCAAGGGGGGCAGGGTTTTCATTATTCTCACAGTAAGAATATTGACCCTTGATGTGAGCTGTCTGGTCTACGGACTGGATTCCACATCTGAGGAGTGGGGGCTTACACTAAGTAAAAGGGGAGGGAGGGGGAAACTTTATCATTCAATTACTCTTGAACTACAACGCTCACAGTAATGAAATAACACTCTCTATGGCTCAAATACTATATTTGGAGCTGCTGTTTTTGTGAAACATTACTATCACTTTAAGATCTTGCTTATTTACTTATCTTCAACTGGTAAACATATTATCTGTCCAATGTGAATCTGGACAACTCCTGTGTTTAGTTGAGGGTTAAGGTTTTTACCTCATCTCTTTAACCCCTTAAGGACCAGCGGTCCTGGGATGTTTCCATCCCATAAGGACCGCTTTGATCTTTGCCGACGTGCCGGTACACGTGACCTGTTGCGTGTATTGGCACCCCGCTTTGGGGCCTGAAAGAGATCGCACCTGTCTTGAAGCTGTCAATTTTAGGCCCCATTTTTACTTACAGAGCTCCAGTTGGAGAACTGTAAGTAAACTGTAAGTAAAAAGTATGTGACGTACTATGACCGTCATCAGTCAGGGCTTAAAGTTGGAAGTCCTTTGCTACTAACCAGACCTGAAAAGTTACTCGCCACTGCAAGCCATAACATACCCACCAGGGCTGAATTTCTACTCGCCAGGGCTAAATTTTCACTCGCCATTGGCTAGTGGTGAGTGGAAATTTTGAGCCCTGATCAGTCCTTAAGTATTTAAGGACCATGATGGTCATAGTATGTCACGTAGTCCTTAAGGGGTTAAATCCAAAAACAAATACAAATTCATGCTGCAGGGTTATGATGATTGGTAGGATAATGGTTCCTATGCAGCGGTGCATCATGTATGTTTCACATGTATTTAAGCTTAAAGAGATCAGGTGGCAATAATAGAGCCGAGTGAGGTCATGGTTTATTCCATTTTCTTATTTCCATGGAATGCAAACTGTCCTGTGATAAGTACAATCAAGCTACCTATTGCTCAATGTAATCCTATCACTGCTGCAAATTGCTCTGATGAGTTTGTGCTGAAAGCTACATACCAGAACAGGATTATGCGTGCAATATATTTTAGCTGTGGCTTACTTTACCTTCTATGTTTCTTTATAGCAGTGCTCAGTGAGAAACTTCAGATGATGAGATAGTTGGGGCCAAAAAAATAATGAACTGCAAACACCACAAATTTAATATGGAAGAAGACAAGAGAGACAAAGAATTTAGTTGAAACTGAAAAAAATCTATATTATTTTACTTAAAGGCTTGTTCACATGAGCAAATGTGCTGCTGTGACACCATCACAGTTTCCCACAAATAGAATTCATTACCCCCTGTTGTGGCATATGTGACAGATATGGGCAACACAAAGCAGCTTGCTGCTGTAGACTATAAATGGTCAACAGGAAGTTGCAGCAGTCTACAGGGTGACCTGTGGGCCCGATGTGCAGGCTATTCACAAGCATGTTAAAATCAGTGCACAACTCCTTGTAATGATCCAATCGTAGGCTTACACTACTGAGAACCAGCCAATGAAGCATTTCTGATGTCTATACGCACCTGCTAGCTGCTGTAGGTTGCAAAACTCTAACTGCATTTGGCTCACAAGAGGAATGAAGCAAGCGAAATGTGAAGGACACAGGAAATATCTCAGTGTGGTTGCACTATTGTTTAAATCAAACATTTATATTTTAATGATAGAGTTCTTTTAGAGCATAAGGACTAGAGAAACATTGTGAAATAACATTTTCTTAATATTTGATTGGTCTGAAAAATCATTTAACCTATTTTAGTGTGAAACACTGAGAAGCATGTGTCTCTGGGGCTTATTCATCAAGTGCAAATTTTGGAGCAAACCAATTTCATTATAGGAAGAAATTAAATTTCCCATTGGTTTAAGGAGGTGTATATCACTTTTCTTTTATATAGATGTTATTTAGCATTTTTAGTGTCCTAAGAACACTGACTCTCTCTCTCTCTCTCTGATGTTCTATCATTGAATGTATTGTGAGATTACACATACAGATGTTTAGAAACATAGTCTTGCCCCTTTCATGGTTTAGATCTGCTAAAAATAACTGCCATTTAATGACATATAACCTGCCCTTTCCTTGACACAATATGACCATTTCTCCAAGTCTAGACAGCATTGACCGATGGCCTTTGTTTTTCTTTTCACAGGAACTGGCCATTTGCCATCATTGTCCCCCTGTGTAGTGAGCATAACAACAGCTTGGTGGGGACCAGGAGATTATTTTTACCCTACCCTTACCAAACAATTTGCAAATCAGAAATAATAAGCCTTTAATTCAGTGTCTCTCAAACTTTTTGTTGTGGTGGTAACTTTTAGTTTGAAATCTCAGTGGTACCCAACAATCAAAAGCTTTAACCATTAAGATGCTGGAGAGGTTTCCAACACAAGCAATGCATTGGTGACCTCCCTAGTATCTACAGGGTTAAAGGGATAGTAATACTTCGTTTTATCTTTATTTTATTTTGTAGGCATTAAAAAAACATGAAGAACGATATAAGTCTTATCTCTCAAAACTTTATGGTTTAAGAGATATTCGCAAGCAAAGTACCCCCCCCCCTTCAGCCAGATCAGAAGGGAGGTGCCCAGGTAGATTGCAGAGACGGACAATCTTCAATTAAGATAAGGGAAAAAGCTGAAAAACTTATCAAGGGGGGAAGGGCTTTCATCGTTTTCATACAAAGAAGAGTGTCCCCTTCTGTTATCTGTCTGGTCTTACAACCAGATTCACATCTGAGAAGAGATGGCTTACACTAGGAAAAAGGGGCGGGAGGGGAAACTTTGCTTGTGAATATCTCTTAAACCATAAAGGTTTGAGAGATAAGACATATCGTTCTTCATGCTTTTTTAATGCCTACAAAATAAAATAAAGATAAAACAAAGTATTACTATCCCTTTAAGATCATATCAGTATTAAATGGAATGGAATGGAATGCTAGATGTTACCAGTAATTTTGATTGAAATATTGGGTTGAAATGTATCAGGTAGCAGTTGGCAGTTTATGTTTTATTCTTAGAGGCCACGTTATAATCTGTACTGTAAGAGAAAAAGTGTGTGGAATGTTTCACATCCGGTGGTAGTAAAAGAGCTGTACATAAAATGTATGGAGACCAAGTCATGTCTGCCATTAAAAGGATTTGCTCCAGGGAGCCTCATGCACTTCTCCAGAGAACCATGGGGTTCCATAGAACACAGTTTGATAACACCACTGCTTTAATTGAATAAAGTGTGGGAAGCATGACTGAGTACAAAGTGAAATATCTAACCCACTATGTTGTTTGCAAAGGGAGACTATGTCATAAGTATAAGTGACTCTTAATAATAACCTCGGGTATCTGTTTACAAAGGATTTCTGAACAGTTAGCCTTCAAGGCAGGTTTGTAAAACAATGTAATACTATCCCTGCAGCACACAGTGCTTTGACGTAGTGCTCCTCTTTAGGAGGGAAAGTCCCTCTTTGAGACCCAAATTCCTCTATCCCTCTTCCCACCTCTTGTCCCTCATTTTTAGGCGATCAGACTGTGTGATGTGTATAAATGTGTATCACTTTGCTCCCCAGCAATACAACTCACATTAATGTTTGTTTAAATTTCAGTATATTTTTTTATGAATTAGTCTGTAAGTAAAATACTTTGGTCTTTTTCTATATGTATTCAGTTACACAAAGAGGTGTCAATAGGGCATGAATAACGTAAAGATTCTCTGTAATGCCCCACCCACCAGTCACACCCCCTACACCACCACCTAAAACAACAGTGTTCCTCTTTGGCCATTTGAAATGTTGGGAGTATATCACACTGTGTATCACATTGTTCCTCATCAATAAAACTCAAATTAATGCTTGTGTAAATTTAAGTATATATATATATATATATATATATATATATATATATATATAAGAAAAAACCTGTGTCTCCGGCCGCACACACCCAGGGGCGGCAATAAGGAGGGGATCTTCAAATCTCCTCCATACTGCCAGTCCTGGACATAGACAGGGGCATGATTTTCACAGGCCTAAGGCCCCTGCCTAAACCTGTGAAAATCGTTGCAAGGAGTTTGCCCACCCACGACACCCGCTGCTAGAATTAAAAAACATGGCTGCCTCTCGGTGCATAAGCAACTCACTGCTTGCCATGAAAATCATACTGTTTCGGTGTCACAGAGGTGACAATGCATTGCATACCCCTCTGTAACTCAAACGGTTAACGCTTTGCCTCTACTCCACATTAACTTTAATACTTTCCCTCCACCTTCTGTCTGTACATACTACACAGCACCAAAAGTTTCAGATCTCAACATGCTTACACACTGGCTTACATAACCTCCTAATTTTCACCTAAACATCCACACCAGTTACACACTTACCCTTCCCTATCCCACCAGCATGCACAGGCCAAGCCCTCTGGTGAGGGGGGGAGGAAACTTATGCAGACTATGCTGAGCAGTGTCAGGCAACAAGTGCTCCTGCGTGAATTGCGGCCCTTCCAGCTGCTCACCACATCTGCCTCTCTTACATCTCTACCTTTAACCTGCTTTTAACACCACTGGACAACCTGTCCAGCCTATACAGGAGTATAGAGTTGTATGTCACCACAAAGTACTCTTTTGTCATGTCATTGTCGCCCATCTGTCTCTAGCCACTCATACCCTTTAAGCCTTTGAATGTCAGAGTGATTATGTAATGCATAGCAAAGCATTCATATCCCTCTGCACCTCAAAAGCTTATTTGATTTTTGCTCCTGAGTGCTCCTGCAATGAAGTGAGGCCTGGCCAGCTGCTCACCTCATCTTTCTCTCTCACATCTCCATCTTCAGCCTGCTACTTACAGTGGTGGACAGCCTGCCCAAACTATACAAGGGTCACTGTAGCCCAATTCTCTCCTTGCCCACTCACCCCCTTTAACCCTTTGAGTGCCACAGAGGTAGGCAATGTGTTACAAAGCGTTGTGTAGCCCTCTGCCACTCAAAGTCTTAATTGACTTTCCGTCCTGTGTGCTAAAGGAGCTGTATGCCACCACCAAGTACTCTTATGTCATTGGGCAGCGAGCTTTAGGGACACCAAAAGGTTCCATTCAAGTATCTCCACACACAATTTTGTAATCACTAAAAGAAATGCAAATGGGAACACAGCACAAGCTTTGACCTTTATTTAGAGAGTGTTCGATTACTGCTCCTCCACTGTTCTCATACACAAGTATCAGAGCTGCATATAATAGAGCCCATGTATCAGTTTCCAGGTGGGTATTAACCCTTTAAGGAACTGAAGGGAGCACAGCACATTCAACAGTAATAAGCTACAGCTGCCTGCAATTCATATGGGATTTACCTGAATTTCACAACTGCTACATTTTGGGACACACACTCACACGCTCTTCTAATTTATATATATACTAGTTGAACAGCCCATTACACGGGCCACAGTGCCTCTGGCAGCCGGTCGCGGGGCAGTCATGCGCAGCAGAGACTGCCCGCGCCACTGCTGATTAACAGCCGCGGCGCGGCCAGTCTGTACTGCGCATGACTGCCGCACGCGCAGCAATGTCTACTGCGCATGTCGGGTGTTACACACAACTTAGCGAATTATTATATAGGATATATATATATATATATATATATATATATATATATATATATATATATATTCTTATACACTACCAGTGTGGGACCTCTCTTTCGTTTATATTGAAACAATGCTTAACCGTTTCAGTGGCAAAGGGATACGCAAGGGTTAATGCGAGTATCAGTGACAAGAAGTCCATATATTATTTATATTATTTTCCTGTCTTCCTGAGGTTCACATTAAACCTTTGAGTGCCACAGGGATACACAATGCATTGGAATGCATTGCTTACCCCTCTGCCACTTAAAGGGTTAAGCATTGGTTATCAAAAAAAAAAGAAGATGGGCAATGCCATCCCACACTGCTAGTATGATTATAAATTAGTCTGTGTAAATAAAATACTTTGGTCTTGCTCTAAATCATTTATTCAGTTACAGATAGAGGTGTCAGTAGGTCATAGAATACCCCAAAAATTCTCAGTAATGACCTGTCCACCAGCCACGCCCCCAGCAACACTACCTGAAACAAAAGTGTCCCTGTTTGGCCATTTCAGATGTTGGGAAGTTTGTAAAAGACACTGACTCAGGGATCTATAATTTTTACATTTAACATAGTTGAAAGGGTGGCAATTATTCCTTGAACTGGTCGTGTGACATTTATCTATCGCATTGCATATCAGGATTCAATGTAAGTAATATCTAGAGCATTGGTCACAGCTCCCAAGATTATCTCTTTAGGAGGGACAGACCATTTTTGAGACCCAAATCCCTCTGTGCCTCTTTCCCACCCTGATGTTCCTCTTTTTAGGAGATCAGACTATATAATGTATATGTATCACATTGCTCCACAGAAATAAAACTCACATTAATGTTTGATTAAACTTAGGTATATGTGTTTATGCCCTGCCAAACAGCCATGTCAACCAGCAGCACCACCTAAAACGTGTCCCTTTATGGCTGTTTGAAATGTTGGGAGGTATGTTCTGTATGTTATCTTTATGTAAGACTATCTCTGCAGGACTGTGTCCTCTGTGTGCTATATTTAAGAAAGACTATCACTTCAGCACTGAGTGCTCTGTATGCTATCATTATGTAAGTCAATCCCTGTGGCACCGAGTACTCTGTATGCTCTCTTTATGTAAGACTATCCCTGTAGCACTGAGTGCTATGTATGCTGTCTTTATGTAAGACTATCTCTGCAGCACTGAGTGCTCTGTATGCCGTCTTTATGTAAGACTATCCCTACAGCATTGAGTGCCCTGTACGCTATCTTTATATAAAGCTATACCTGCACCACTGAGTGCTCTGTATGCTATCCTTATGTAAAACTGACTCTGCAGCACTGAGTGCTCTGTATGCTAAGTTTATGTAAGATTATCCCTGCAGCAATCAGTGTTCTGTATGCTATCCTTTTTACATTATTACATATCTTTTCTATATTATATCACTATACCTTTTGTCATAGTCCCTGACAGAAAGCTCTCTGGAAACAGACCCAGGAAGCTCAATATCAAGGACATGAAAGTATAAAAAATTAGTTAAAGATGAAAACAATAATAGAAAATAAAGACAATTTCACTTACATATGTTGAAAGTGCATAATATATAAAAGGTTACTGTCCCTTTAATACAGAGACTTACCTAGGTAGGTGCACTTTAAACAGCAATGTACATATCTATTTTTGCATAGTATGCTTCCAGTATATCCTTTTTGTTAAATCTTTGGATAGACCACACATTCCTCCTCCTCACATCAAACAATAGGTTTCAATTGTCCTGAATGGTTGTTACTTAACTCTTTGAGTGCCAGAAAGATATCCAACGCCCTCTGGCACCCAAAGGACTAAATATTACTAGTCATTATCAGATTCTATACAGTAGAAGTAGACTACAAGAGAGATGTGAAAAACCTAAGTATGCAGATATAACTAATCACTGTTTGTAGGACACCTATCTAGGTAAATCCTTCTGTTAAACAAATGAGGAGCCACTTAATGTTATGGCATAATACACCTTTAAGTCCTTAAAGGGATAGTAATGTTTCATAATAAAAGCAGCTCTAATTAATCATCATAGTATTTGTACTTTGGAGAGTGTTATTTCAATTTTGTCAGAGATGTAGTTCAAGAGTAATTCAATGACAAAGTGTCCCCCTCCCGCCCCTTTTACTGATGTCACACTTTTCAGCCAGAGCAGAAGGGAGGTGCCCAGGTAGACTGCAGAGAGGGACAATCTTCAATTAAGATAAGGGAAAAACCTGAAAAGCTTGTCAAGGGGGGCAGGGCTTTCATTGTTTTCATTGTAAGAAGATTGTCCCCTGCTGTTATCTGTCTGGTCTTACAACCAGATTCCCAATCTGAGAAGAGATGGCTTACACTAGGAAAAAGGGGTGGGAGGGGAAACTTTGCTTGTGAATATTTTTTAAACCATAAAGGTGTGAGAGATAAGACTTATATCATTCTTCATATTTTTTTAATGCCTACAAAATAAAATAAAGTTAAAACGAAGTATTACTATCCCTTTAAGGACCTGCAGGTACAGGGGTGGGGTGTACTGGAGGAAAAATGACAGTTTTTGTGTGTGTGTTTGTGTATTTGGACAGCCGGTAAATCTGAAAGATAACACATACTGACTCTGCTCTGATCTCGGAGCAGTCAGTTTTAGGCTGTCCCACTGATCAGAGTGAAAAAAAGTCATGGCTGTCACCAGTCCATCACACAGAGTCCATCGTGACAGTCCTGACAAGCCACCAGTCGTTAAGGGGTTACATAGAGCATTGTATATCCATCCAGCTGCTGCTATCATCCTCATCTGGACCTTCGCTGAAGAGTTATATTACAACACCTGGAGGGCTGTACATTGCCACCCTATGACATAGAAAGATGGCTCTGTTTATGTTTCTTTCTTAATGATCTGACACAAGCCGACAGCTATCTTCCATTACAAGCACTATTTATGTTTGTGTTATTGTCTTTACATAGTTGTGTGGGTCTCACATAAGCAGATCTGCTGATTTGCCACAGTAGATCTGAGTCTCAAGTACTGTACATGTATACTGTATGTGTGTGTTTTATAAATATTTCAGTTTATGTGATTTGTGACCAGTTTTGTTTAGTAGTTGAAGCAGGTCAAGTCAGAATTTGAGACTGTTTTCCATTAAGTAAGTTTCAATCTGACTTGTTCAGATCAAGGACTAGATTCTATTACAGGTGCTAATTTCATCACTGCATTTATCTCCAGTTTTCCCCATAGACTCCAATAGGAAAATATTTGATAAAATGGGTGTTAACATTTATCTGCTGCAATAGAATCTAGCCCCTAGTTATTGTCATTTTTTTGTTTGTTTTTGTTTTTACTATTCTTTTTGCCAGGGTAATTTTCTAAAATAAAGGGTACCAAGTCGCCATATTGTGTTGCTTTGCTGGAAACAGGTAATTGTACATTGCCTTATTGGTGGTAATTGAACAGCTGATGGCATGCAATAGTGTATCGCTCTGCTGGTGGCATGTGATGATGTATTACTTTGCTGATGACACATAGTGGTGTATTGCTCTGCTGGTTTCATATAATAGTGCTTTGTCTTGCTGTTGACATTTAATAGTGGATAGCTCTCAAGTCTTGTGTAATACTAGACAGGAAGGTACTGGGTCATTGATCTGGCATGACCTCACCTGATCAGTACTGTACTTGAAGGTCCCAAGTGAAAAAATAATTGGGGGACCCCTAATACAAACATGTTCTCCCAGGGAAGTGACTAGAACCTATTGGGTCCGGGGTCAATATACACCTTGGGTGCCTGGCCCTATCACAACAGAACCCCTGCAGCCCTTACAGTTATGCCTCTGTCCCTGACTTCTCCCAAAATGTGTGTTTTGTGTTCTTTTAAAATACCCTGCCTGTATGAATGTTTGTTATTTTGTATCATATATAATAACAGGTTTAGATGCAAGGTATGGGAATATAATTTATTTATAAATCCTTGCTAAGGCCTTATGTAGAATATGGAGTACATTTTGGGGTACCACCACAACAGGTCTTAAAAAAGGCATTATTTAATTGGAAAAAATATAGACGTGCAACAAAACTGATAGTGCATGTTTAAAAAAATAAAAAGCATTAAAGCTAATGTCTTACCCATACATTAAACTGCAGATCATTTTAACAACATGTTAGTTTGTATGGATATTACATAGACACACATGGAAATATTTGTTGAAGTCTCCTTGTAAAAAACACATACAAATAATTGCACTAAGTTTAAAAAGGCAAAATGAAATTGTTGTCTTTTAATTGATATATATATATATATATATATATATATATATATATAGGACTGTTTCCTGGATTGTGCTAGAGTTTCGCACCCATTAGGCTTTAATAATTACCCATTACTGACTATGATTATTCTACAGATTCTGCAGATCTATCCCTTTTACACTATCAATAACTCACAGTATTTGCTTGAGGTGCTTTCTTGTGTTTCCTGTGGACTGTAAAGTGAGCATTGTGTAAGTACTGGAGACCTCATCTCCATAACGATATAGATATTCCGGAGAGAGTTCAGAAAAGGGCTACTAAAATGGTGAATAGTTTACAGGATAAGAAATATCAGGATGGACTAAATCATCTAGACATATATAGCTTGGAAGAGAGAAGAGAGAGAGAGAGAGAGAGAGGGAACATGATATTAACATCCCAATACATGAAGAGGTTCAACAAAGCACAGGAGGGAAGTACATTTCAAAAGAAATGTTAGGACAAGAGGTCATAGTCTAAGATGTTCTTATATTACATCTAAGAAAGTTTTACTTCACTGAGAGGGTGGTAGATAAGTGAAATAGCCTACCTGCAAAAGTGGTAGATTTTAATACAGTGTGAGAATTTAAACATGATTTGGATAGACATAGGTCTATCCTGAATATAAGACAAGAACATGAACCAAATAAGGTACAAATGAATACAGGACAGGTACTTATAGGTAACAATCACTTTATTGCACACAAATAATAAAACAGTCAGGCACATCTCAACAGTGGACTGCAACCAGAGGAGTACTATCACGGTGCCCGTGATTGGTGCTATACACTGTCTATCACCTGCAGGAGCTCCAATTGGCTTCTATTGTCTGCCCGCCTCTGACTGCCTATTTAGACTCAGCTCAGGCACCCTTTGGTTGCCCTTTCGTGGTGTCTCTGACAGTACCTGTTTGATCTTCCTGTCATACTGTTTGGGCCTGTTCCAGTGTTCCAGAGTCCAGAGCTGCAGAGTCCTGTGTTCCAGTCTGTCTCGCTGCTTGAGGCTTGTTCCAGTGTTCCAGAGTCTTCAGCTACTGAATCTTGAGTTCCAGTGTTCCTGATTTCATCTGTTCCTGTTCCAGTCTGCTGGCCTCTCCGGTTTGACCCCTCCGTGACGACTGATGCTCCGGTTGTTTCGTCTGGCTTGTTCCGGTTGCTGTTTAATCAGCGGTGTTCGCTGTGCTCCACCTTCACCTAGCCTCAGAGTTCCCATCCAGTAGTCGCCTGGCGACATTGCTCACTCTCTCACCTCGGCGATATTTTTACTGTTGGTCCCAGCGTGCGGACGCTGGTTAACTCCATTAAACCTGGTGGCAGATTATCTTGTTGGTCCCAGCGTGCGGACACTGGTTAACTCCACTTAAACCTGGTGGCAGACTATCCTGTTGGTCCCAGAGTGCGGACGCTGGTTAACTCCACTAAACCTGGTGGCAGATTATCCTGTTGGTCCCAGCGTGCGGACGCTGGTTTACTCCATTATACCTGGTGACAGATTATCCTGTTGGTCCCAGCGTGCGGACGCTGGTTAACTCCATTAACCCTGGTGACAGATTATACTGTTGGTCCCAGCGTGTGGATGCTGGTTTACTCCATTAAACCTGGTGGCATATTATACTGTTGGTCCCAGCGTGCGGACGCTGGTGGACTCCATTAAACCTGGTATCAGATTATCCAGTTGGTCCCAGCGTGCGGACACTGGTTTACTCCATTATACCTGGTGACAGATTATACTGTTGGTCCCAGCGTGCGGACGCTGGTTAGCTCCATTTAACCTGGTGACATATTAGACTGTTGGTTCCAGCGTGCGGACGCTGGTTATCTCCTCCTTTGGGGCTGTCCTGCCCGGTAGTGGTGAGGCCGGTAGAACCGGTACATTCCACCCCTGGAAGGTGGAGCACCGAGTACTGTGCCTTTAAGAGCCTATGGAATCCCAGTGATGTGAGCCTGACTCTGTCGGCCAGCAGAGGGAGCCAAAGCGATGCGGCAGGAGACACACACACAGCCCAGAGGAAACAGCATCCGGGACGCCAAGGGGACCCGCTGCAGAACGGAGCACTGAGGCAGCCATCGCCCTAGTAAAGGTAAGCGTGAACACTTACAAAAAATGGGCAGACTAGATGGGCCGAATGGTTCTTATCTGCTGTCGGTTCTATGTGAGTGCATATTCTCCAATTTCTAGGTTATTCTATGGCGCATCATTTTCAGTTTGGAGAGATCTAAGTACATAAGTTCCGTAGAAAGACACCAGAACCAGATATTTCTCTCACTTGAGCGACTTTTCTCATCTTAGTGCAAGTTTAAAAGCAAATTAAAAAACAAGCATTAAAACTAATGTCTTTCCCATACATTAAATGTCAGATAACTAGCTATATGATCCACTTGTGTATTGTTGATGATAAATGACATAAATAGATTACAAACACTGCAAACTGTATGCTATTTTTAAAGCAGATAGGAAAGTGAGTTCACAGAACCTTTAGCCCTGAACTTCCAAGCTGTTCATATGACTGAGAAATTTAACATTGTTTTTTTGCCTTTTAATTTCCACCATTTCTTTTTACATCACTTGATCGATCAAATAACTGTTTGATCGATCAAATGTGCTATGTGTGTTTAATCATTCAAGATGGATCAAAGCACCTAAAACTGTGTGGTTACATAGAAAATTAGTTGATGAAGTTGAAAACAACACTTACCCATCAACTTCAACCTTTGACCTATTACTCTTTTTTTGTTGATCCAGAGGAAAGTAAAAAACCAATTAAAAAAACGAAAAGCCAATTGAATCCATTTCCAATTATACCACAAGAGGGAAAACAAAATCCTTCATGACTCCAAAAGCAATTGGATATTTCCTTGGACTAACCAAATATCATAATGATCTGTATAATTCTGAGCTTAACAGGTATCCATTACTTTTTAAAAGAGTATGTATTGATTAATTTGAAAAGTTTTTTTTACCAGGAAGAATACACTGAGACTTATCTTGTTTTCAAGTATGCCCTGATATACAGTCCTTTGCCTCACTGAGAGTCTGTAGCTTGTTTTACATTTTTTTGATTGATCAAGATGGAGTAAACCCCCAAAGGTCTTTGGTCATTGTTCTTCACCTGCTTGAAAGGCATACTATCTTTATAAGAGAGCCAACTTGTTAAGTATTCATAATCAATGGAAGATACAGTTATATGTATTTGACTTAAAATGTACACACCGAACTCCTCTCTATTTATTTTTTGGGAATCATAAACTTCTGTAGAAATAAACATACTGCACATGAGCCATACTGTCATTTTAAACTTAAATATTTCATATTTTCACTTTAAAAAGTAAAGTAAAGAGTAGCCCGTAAGAACTATCTATATGTGAAATTTGACATCAATGTCTGTCATGCCAAGGCATGAGTTGGCCTTCTGGGTTGTATAATTTGTTTGTTTGTTTGCTGACCTGTATGTTATTCAAAGTGCACCAGTCCTAGGCCATAAAATTAGCTGAGTATATAACATCACCAGAAACTGAATGAGTAGATAACCGGAGCAGAACATAAGATCATAAAATATATTGGACCCTCTGCTCTGATGGGGGACAGTCAAATATTATGAAATAGGGAGTACATGTATATATAGTGTAAAATGGTTCAATACAAATATATATTGAGAATGCCCAGGTTTTACCCTTGTGGTGGGTACCAAACATGCCAGGGAGAGGTGCTCCTGCTATGAGTTACAAGAATAGCCACTTTGCAAACAGTTAGACCCATCATATTTGGTGTCCAGATTTTCACACAGATATGAGGAATATGATTATTATAACATTATAAATGTGTGCTGTGGGTTGCATGTTTTGGGAAGCCTTATGACTTTTCAGGTAGAACTTTGCACTAACATCCCTGACAGGTCTGATTGAGTGGGCTGTAAACTGTCAGGTCAAACCCCTGACCCTCCCAGGTAACACCCAGGGGTTTGGCCTGTTAGAAGCAACTGTGGACTCCTATTTAATATGGGTTTGTGGATAAAAAGGGGGAATTTCTTTGTAATAACTGAAGGGGGAAATACCATTGGAAGTTCACGCAAGGACTCTTAAAATATCGGTAATTGTATTTAAGGATTTCTTGTGTTTCTCCCATTTTATTTTATGGACTGTTTTGCCAATGTGTAATCTTTATTTGTGTATGTCCTTTATTTCTGTATTTTTGTAACCAGCACTGTGAAGCCTTTTTTCAGATTAAATGTTCAATTAATCAGCTCTTGTGAACTCAGTACACTGAAGGAAGCTCAGGTAGCACACGTTACTAAAGGGTTTATTATATATGTCTGATTATTAAGGTGATTTTATACTGTATTCTGTTGTGTTTGGGGTAACCTAAGACGCTCAGATATAAAGTCTTGGTGGTGGCAGCGAATTGTAGTACTGGGGTGATAGTACAGGAGGGATTTCAGGGGTTAGTTTGGTGGTTGCTAGGTCTGATGTTGTTAACCCTTTCCCTCCCACACTCTCCCCACTGTTTCAGCAGGGTCTATAGCCCTCGCTTGTGACAATGTGTATAGAAAATGTTGCTATAGATCTGATTAAAGGGATAGTAATGCTTGTTTTTAACAAATTTTAATTTTAAAAATATTAATACAATGTGGTGTGTTCCATATCTCAAACATGTATAGTTTGAGAGATTGAAGCATCTAAAGTCCCCCCCCCCCTCCATTTTCATAGACGTCAGCCCTCTAACTGAAAGAAGAAGATCCTGGTCCCAGGACCAGCCTGCGGCTCTTCAGCAAAGCTGAAATAGCGCTATATAGAAAGAAATACTTCATTGGAATGGTCTACAAAGTGTGCCTGGTTTGCAGGCACACTTTGTAGACCTTTCCAATTATGTATTTCTTTCTATATAGCACTATTTGCTGGCCACACCCACATTCTGATCTCAATGTCCTTGCACCACCTGTATACCCCTTTACAGGATATTATTTAACCCCTTGGATGTTAGTGAGATCTCCTATGTAATACTAATCAGCTGAGGGGTTAAAGTTTTTTTTGTCCTAGCTTCTTATAGGCCAAAGATATTTTGTGTTCCTGTAAACAGTGGACGAGACTGGGGGCAGGGACATGAGAGGAATGGTGTGACCATGGGTGGAGTTAAGGACACCTACAGTGCCTTTCCGAAGGGCTCCTGGGGTAAATCAAGCCCTTGTAGAATACTTAATACCATCAATTGAAATAAAATCTTATATAACTATTGTGTTTATCTGTGTCTCTTATTGCATGCTTTTCACCTTCCTTTATCCATCAGTATGTTTATTCATCTCTCCTACTCTCCATTTCTTTCTTTTTCTTTATATATCTCTCCTACCACTAATTGAGTGTTTTATTATCATATATTTGCCTGTGGTGAGATAAGTGGGCGACAGGGAAATCAGTCCAAACCCCAGTATTTGGCAAGCATCGCAATGCATACAAATGACTGGAAGGAGAAATCTGGTGGAGATTAGACCGCAGCAGCAAAAGGACAGCCAGAGAAGTGATTTCATTCAGCTTATATTTCAAATGGACAATATACACAAGGAAAATGGATCAGTTCTTGGAAAAACCACTGCAACAGTGCAGCCAATAAGGTTTTATCATACATAAAAATGTGTTTAGATGCAAGGTATGGGAATATAATTCTACCTCTTTTTAAATACTTAGTAAGGCCTTATATAGAATATGGAGTACAGTTTGGAGTAACTGGTCTTAAAAAAACATTATTTTCTGGAAAAAATACAGAAGTGCAACAAAACTGATAAAGGGATTAGGAGATTTTAGATATAAAGAGAAACTAATGTATACAGGTAGACTGCTACAGGTACTGTTCAAATCAAGAATATGAAAGACTGCTACAGGTACTGTTCAAATCAAGAATATGAAAGGCTGTGTTAACAAAATTCATCAAAAACAGGTATGCACACTGGGAGCTTCACTCACCCTAGGTGACGCAAACTCTTGCTAGATCAAAGGAACTCCACTCATAGGTGTAACTAGAAGCCACTGGGTCCTGAGACAAAAATTGGCATGGCCCCCCCAACCACATTGCCCCCCATTGGCCACCTCCATATTGCCCCCATTGGTCACCTCCACTTTGCCCCCATTGGCCATCTCCACATTGCCTCCACTGGCCATCTGCACATGCCCCCAATGCCCACGTCCACATTGCCCCCAATGTCCATCTCACACATTGCCCCCAATGTCCACCTCCCATATTGCCCCCAATGTCCACCTCACACATTGCCCCCAATGTCCACCTCACACATTGCCCGCCACTGACCCCCAGTGTCCATCTCCTACCTCCATGGTGGTCCAGCGGTGTGGCAGGAGAGGTCTGTGCTTCCTTCTGCACAGACCTCTATTAGCCGCTGGAGGTCCCACACGGTCCTCTCTCCAGTAATGCAGATGATGTCATCTCCCAGCGCTCTGCATTACTAGAGTGCTGGAGACAGAGAGGGTGCTCGGTTGCTAATAGAGGTCTGTGACAAAGAAGGCACAGACCTCAGCTAGTTGCGGGTGCCAGGCCGGGTGGAAAGTAGCAGGGGCGGCTGGGACCATGGAGTGACGGGCCCAGTCTCAGTTGCTACCCCTGTAATCCCTATTTTTATGCCTCTGTCTCCACTCCTTACACTGTAGCAACAACAAGACATCTGCACTCGTTTGTAGAAGTAAATAAAAATATACTTTAATAGGTAAACTAAAAGCTGAGGAACACAGGTACAAATATGGGATACAACACCCCAGACAAACTCCTTATGCTTTCAGACCAATAAGGTCCTTACTCATAGGCAACATGAGCAGAAGTCAAAGGGATTCAGATAGCTTACAATGTAGCAATCCCCACCCCCATATAAAATCTAAACTGTAAAAAACAATTGGCCGGAAGAAACGACCAATCTGTTTCAATGCGATAATTATATCCACGTATTCTTAGGAAGATTGCGACACTGGACAAAGTATAATAACTTTTATATGGACACCAATGGTAACACACACAGTTATAGTTATTTGAACAAAAGGCCAGAAGGTATAAGATAGATATCACTATAAGTACAAAATGAAAAAAATGAAACACCAAAAGCACATTTAAAGGAAGAGCCTTGAGAATTGAGAAACCAGATCAGAGGCATTCATAGAACAGGCTGAGATCCCAGTCCATGTTCAATACATTAGGTAGTCTGGTATCCAATTTTGTATCCACAACATCTACATCTACAACCACTTCTTGGGGGTCTGAGTACTTTTTCGATACTTTGAAAACTAAATGTTTCAAAATGTGTACCATGGGACAAGAAATGCCAAGCAACCAGTGACCTGACATCTCCATTCTCAATAGCATTCAGATGCTCACTAATTATTTCTTTCGGTGGGTGGGTCGTATGTCCCACATATTGTTTTAAACATTTTTTGCATGTAATATAAAACTCCTGATGTAATTGGTGATGCCTTATACTTTACTTAAAATTGTGCTACTAAAAGTTAACTTGAGCAAATCTATAACATTTGCATCTGCCACCACACTTATAAAAACCCTTAACTGTAAGCCATGTAACACCTGTTTCTCTAGTCCAGGAGAACATGCTTGGAGCCAAGCTCCTTCCCAGACTAGGGGCCTTTTTGCACGTGAATCTAAGACCTTGTTCCAGAATTTCCTTAACTAGTTGGTCTCCGTATAGAATGGGAAGAAGACCCTAAACAATGCTACATATTTTATTATATTCTTGACTATATTCGGTAACAAATGTAATGGGTTGCCGCTAAATATTCTGAGAACTAGAAAATTTAGTATAGTTCTTCCTAAATGTTTTGGTGATTAATCCATTGAGGTTCATATTATCCACCAATTTCTTGGCCCTATCAGTTTGTGACATTGAATAACCCCTAGCCAATAATCTCTCAGAAAACAATGGGGCCTGCACATCATAAGAATACCTGTCTTTACAAATAAGATTCAAACATATGAACTGGCCCTTAGAGAGGTTTTCTATGAGATGTTTGGGATGACAACTATTTGCATAAAGCAAAGCGTTGCCTGATGTGAGTTTTCCGAAAACATCCACATTGATGCTCCCAGACTCTATAGCACCAATAAAGGTTAAAGCCAAAAAATCTACTGAAGATTTTAGTAGAATGAAAGTAAACTTTACTCACTTGGATTTTAACACTTTGAGTGCCAGAGGGGTACGCAATGCTTCAATAGGGATTTTTCTTTTTCTTTTGTTTTTTGCATTCCTCTGAATGAATAAGCGTGCTAGGGAGCATAGAAACATAATTTTGACAGCATAAAATAACCTTCTGGTCCATCCAGTTTGCCCATTGTCCTAGCTAATAACAATATACAGTAGGGGAGATGCAGGTGTGATAAAGTAGAGATGACTTCTCTAGTTAGAACACTTCTCCGTTTTCTGTGTGTTTCTATGGAGTTTGTGCTCTAAAATCTCTCCCACTTAAGAAATCTTAGTGAACAGGTACCATAAAATAACATCAGGCCTGAAAAGTGATATCACTGGAAAAGTCATCTCCTCTTTATCACATTTTTATCAACCCTTCCTGCATTTCCTCTACAGTCTTATATATGCAATAGTATAAATTACCATATACACAGGCCAAAGTGCCACTCAGTGGCCTTGGCTGCTGTCCTGGAGCTGGGAGCAGAGACGGTTGGGGGGCCCTTCAGAGCGCCCCGCTATGGATGGAGGCCAGCGCATTCAGCCAGTCTCTACTGCTCATGACTGCATTGTTCGGGCAGTCTCTACTGCACACAGGGGGCGCTGATAGTGTCCGTTAGCTGACACACATATATAGGTGATTCCAGCCAGTCACCTTGTGAGTAGAACTCCTTGGTGGTGTTCCATATTGAAGATATTGCACAAGAAGCACCTTCTTTTTCTATTTTAGAGTCTTAGCTATGTTTCAGAATAGACTTACATCTATCCCATGCATTTCTGAATCCCTTAACATTATTTGACCCTAACACCTCTACTTTGAGGCTGTTCCATGCATCTATCACTTTCCCATTGATTTAAAAGTGGTATTTAACCTCTTAATTCCTAGAGAGGTAAAAAAACTAAAAGCAAAAAGCAAGTCTGGAACCATTGAACAATATGGAACATATCTAAATTCCCATTCATTTAAGGTTGCAGTCTCATGAATGCTAGAATGGTCTCCAACTATTTGGTTCACAATGTACTGGAGACCACTCTGGCATCCAGATCATTGAAAACCCCATATAAATCATAGGGAGATAAGAGAATGTTATTGTCTCTTATAATGCATTTGGTATGACCTTAAATATCCCCACTTATTCTTTGTGTATGTGGCCCTTGTTCCCATGCCCTGATCACCCACACAGCCACTATGACTTTTGGCCTGCTATGGCCATCTCTAGAGAATTGGTGCTCAGTCTCTTGATCGTCCACTGTCCAGTAGCTGTAGAGTGACATGCTGTGTTATGAGATATAAAATAGCCATAATGTCCTGAAATGTAAATCACAAGAAGGATCATTTGTACATGGGGAAGAAAAGAGGTAGATGATTTGGCATCAACAACTAAAAGCATATGTTTCAAGGTCCTGTGGTGAAGGAGAAGCTTTGTATTGCTAACATTCCTAGGAATAAATGTAATTTTAACTGTCACTGATGTAAATTAAATGCTTGATGTGTTTTAACTCTCACTCTGAGGAATGGTCTCTATGTGTTTTTAGCAGAGAAAAGTTTAACCCTTTGGATGCTAGGGAAGAACTCACTAGCACCTATAGGGTTAGTTACTCTTGAGTTTTTCCAGATACAAAATATTACCCTTTGAGTGCCAGAGAGCTATCCAGTGCTATTTTCACTCCTTCCCCCACACTGGCCAAATATTTACGATCACTTCAGTGAAATATGTGTTCCTCAGAAGAGAGGAGAAATCATTCTAAGTATCTGGAGGGAAAACTGAAAAAAAAAAATAACAGTGGTATTTGCTAATATTTGGATTCCCTATGCCAAGAAACTGACATTGTCCAGATGAAAAGGCCCATTTCCTGGCTGTAAAGATAGCCCATTAAAGGAAATATTGTATTTGACAGTGCAAGTGAAGCAAAACTACAGTAACTCCCTATGCTACTTCAATGTATTTGTGCCTCATTTTACCTCACTGTTCAATAGTTGACAAAGAAAAAAAACTGCAGGGAAAGATTAGGCCAAAGCTGCAATAAATTACTCATGACCAGATCAACAGAGTATACAGGACGTATTGATGACCAACACACCTATATTAACCACAGTCCCATATAGCTTAGATAGAATAGGTCATAACTATCTAATAAAACAACAACTGTGACGTGAAATGTGAACTCTAATTTAACAATAAATACAGTTGCATCCCATAATAAAATAATAACACCAGGGATCTTGTATCGACATTCCAACATCCTAGAACATTCCTTCTGTCAATTATTCTGTAGTCATAGTCTGCTATTGATTTGACATAGAAGAGTGGCTACCAAAACAACTAAACCAGATGTTTTGTAATATTGTCAATGAAGTCCTGCCACAAATTTAATAACAGCACTAATATCAAGGCCAAACACCACTAACAATAAACCATCTTAAACAAACTCCACAAAATGGATGCCCAACTCAACCTAGTGGCAAGATTTTTCTCCTGAGTGGTAATTTGTGCCCTCCACATCCCCCCTCCTCTTGTTTTCTGCACCCAGAGTGGGAAGGAGTAGTGGTTTAATGATGAGGGTCCAGTAATGCAGAGATTAGTACTGCTCCTATAGCAGGTGCTGATGCCCTAAATTATTAAAACCTCAATTAATTTATAGTCTGCTGCTACAATTCCCATCATCTCCATCCATAGATCTGGTCTATTTATTTGTGTACATTTTGAAATGGATACACTAACTCACTTATTTGCCCCTTTCTACGAATTGTAGATATGCTCCTGTCCAGTATCACTGCCTTCCCACACCTAATCCTCTTGCTGTTGATTCCTAGCACAAGCAACTTTACAGTGGCCATCCATGCCTTTCTCGGATTGTGGGTCAAATTCGTAGGCCAGTTTTGGCCTACCGCACCTTAATGGGACGAATTTGGCCCATACACCTCTTGAGGGCAACTTTTGGACCACTGCATTTAGTGGGCTGAATTTAGCCCCCGCACCTCTTGCAGCCCAGTTTTGGCCCACCACACCTTAGCGGGCCAGATTTGACTTGTGAGAGGTGCGGGGGCCAAATTCAGCCTGCTGTGGTGCTCTGGGCCAAAACTGGCCAATGAATTTTACCCACAGTCCAAGGTAGATTCTGATGGTCAAAAACTAACTGTAAAGTGGCTTGTGCTAGGAATCCACAGTGAGAGGATTAGGTGTGGGAAGGCAGCAGTGATCCTGGATAGGAGCATATCTTCATTTCCCAGGCAGGGACAAACTAGTGAGTTAGTGTAGCTGATCCTTCATGTACACAGATAACTAGATCAGATCTATAGATAGAGATGATAGGAATTGTAGCAGCAGAGTATCACTCCCTCTTCAGGAGGTTAATTCCCTCTTTCAGACACAAATCCCTCTGTCCTTCTTCCCGCTCTGGTGTCCCTCTTATTAGGAGTTCAGACTATGTGGTGTATATATATATATATATATATATATATGTGTGTGTGTGTGTGTAAAAAGTGTATCACATTCCTACACAATGTTTGTTTAATCCCTTAAAGGGATAGTAATACTTCATTTTAACTTTATTTTATTTTGTAGGCATTAAAAAAACATGAAAAATGATATAAGTCTTATCTCTGAAACCTTTATGGTTTAAGAGATATTCACAAACAAAGTATCCCCCCGCTGTTCAACCAGATCAGAAGGGAGATGCCCAGGTAGACTGCAGAGAGGGACAATCTTCAATTAAGATAATGGAAAAAGCTGAAAAACTTGTCAAGGGGGGAAGGGCTTTCATTGTTTTCATACAAAGAAAATTGTCCCCTTCTGTTATCTGTCCTGTCATACAACCAGACTCACATCTGAGAAGAGATTGCTTACACTAGGAAAAAGGGGTGGGAGGGGAACTTTGCTTGTGAATATCTCATAAACCATAAAGGTTTGAGAGATAAGACTTATATCATTCTTCATGTTTTTTTAATGCCTACAAAATAAAATAAAGTTAAAACGAAGTATTACTATCCCTTTAAGGACCCATGATGTGCCAGGACCGTCATGCCGGTTCCAGCACTTAAGTCCTGGCATGTCATGTCATGGAATTCTCTGCAATCCCAAAATACTATGCTTCTAAAAAATGCTTTGTGTTAACGCCCCCCCCCCTTAATTAATTTCGACAAAGAAGTGTCAATAGGCAATGAATAATCTAGAACTTCCTGGTAATGCACTGCCCACCAACCATGCCCCTAACATCACCACCTAAAACAACAGTGTCACTTTTTGGCCTTTTGGAATGTTGGGAGTGTATCACGCTGTGTATCACATTGCTTCACAGCATTTTTGCATAAACTTAAGTGTATGCGATTCTAAATTAGTTTGTGTAAGTAAAATACTTTGGTCTTGCTCTAAATCATTTTATTCAGTTTCACAAAGAGGTGTCAGTACGTCATGAAATACTCCAATAATTCTCAGTAATGGCCCACTCACCAGCCACATTCCAAGCAACAACATCTGAAACAAAAGAGTCCCTCTTTGGCCATTTGAAATGTTGGAAAGTTTGTAAAAGCAACTGGCTCAGGGATCTATAGTTTTTACATTTAACATAGTCACAAGGGTGGCAAATATTCCTTGAACTGGACGTGTGACATTTATCTATCCACTGCACATCAGGATCCAATGAGAGTAATATCTAGAGCAGTGTTCATACTTCCCAAGTGTACCTCTCTAGGAGGGCCGTACCTTTTTTGAGACCCAAATCCCTCTGTTCCTCTTTCCCACACTTGAGATCAGACATTGTGGTGTGTATAAGTATCACATTTTTCCACAGGAATACAACTAACATTAATGTTAATGTGGTCCAGAACTCCACCACTGTCTTGGTACATCAATCCTTACTAAGTCAATAAGAAGAGAATAATGAATACATAGGAGGCTTAGGCTTTCCAAAAATAGACATGTCTCATTAGATTTTAGTTATGGCAGCCTTCCTATACAGAAATTATTATTATTACTAGTTAAAAAGCCCGTGTACATGGGCCACAGTGCCACCCAGCAACCTCGGCTGGTAGCAGGATCCTCTCGTCAGTGGCGGCTCTGCAGTCATGCACAGTAAAGACTGCCTGCGCCGCGGCTGATAAGGAGCGAGGCACTCCTAATACAGGCCGTAGTCCTCTCTGCGCACCTTCCTGGGACCGCTTGGTCGCAGGAAGGTGCGCAGAGAGGACTCCGGTCTGATTTCAGATCGCCCGCTCCTTATCAGCCACGGCGTGGGTAGTCTCTATTGCACATGACTGAAGCTCATGCAGCCGTCTCTACTGCGCATGACGGCTTCTGACAAACATACATTAGTGAATTATTATATAGGATTAGCAGTAGTAGTAGTAGTTTCCCCAAACAGAAAGGATACACTACTTATATGACTAAGTTTCTCTGTAAAGTGTAAAAAGGGGTATTAGCCTATTTCTAACCATTACCTCTTCTTCCCCTCCCCATGTCCTTTCTCTGTGAGGGTTTTGATACTTGGCTCAACAAAGGGCTGGATTCCATTGGAGATGACAAATGTTATCACTATTTCTGTATCTTAGATTTCTATTGAATCCTGCATGGATATCTAGAGTGATAACATAATCACCTGAAATGGAATCCTGCCCATTTTTAGAGAAGTTTATATGATAGTTGCCACCTAGCTGTTTTTTTCCCAATCATAAAAATTGGACTTACAACCAATTATATTCCAGCAACAGCAACACAATGTTCCAGTCTACAGTAACATAGTTGATGAGGCTTAAAAAGACACAAATCCATCCTGTTCAGCCCATGCTATATCATCCTTGTTGATACAGGGGAAGACAAAAAAAAACAAACATTGAAGCCATTTTTTCAATTAAGCCCTATGTGGGCAAAAAAAAAATTCCTTTCTGACTCGAAATGACAGCTGGATATTTCCCTGGATCAACATCCTATCTACTTCAATGGCAGCTTATTAAACACACTAGTGTAAAAACCCGTGTTGTACACGGGCCGCTAGTTGCCCGGTCCAGGGCTTCAGTTAGAGAATAGGCGCAACAGTCTGCGGCTCTCCCCGTGTGACAGCCCCCGCAGGGGCATCAGGGGACTTCCCCCAGCCACCCAAAACCCCCCAAAGGAAACGGGGCAGTGACTCCCAGTGCAGACAGGCCGCCCTCTTCTTACTCAGTAACATCTCTCTGGATGGTCCTCCACCGTCGCCCCCCAGGGAGGCCACACAACTGGGGGATGAGCTGGAAGTACACCTCCCAGCATTCTGTGCATTCAGGCAGTCTCTACTGAGCATGACTGCATCTGACAAACATACATCTGGCCTTTTATATTATAGGATATGTCTAATTTCATTAAATGTTTTGAGGCACCTAACATTATAATCCTTGGTTAATTTAACCTACTGGATTTAACGAAGGCTCAACCCATTGCATCCAACACCAGCTCAAGAGCCATGGGATTGCCTAATCCTGCTTCAGAACCTCCTATAAAAGAGACTCACATTAAAAGATAGGCATTGGAGACTGTGGAGACATTCAAAAATCTCCCTGGTTTCCTAACATGACAAGAAATGTTTGCATATCATAGATTAACCCCTTCAATGCTAGAGACGTGATATGCCTCTAGTATCCAAGGAGTTAAATATTCCACCAGCTGCGCTGTGAATGTTTTAAAAAAGGAATGGAGCAGATGATATCCAGCACTGTGTGTATCTTAAGTGCACATATGTATACAATTATGATAAGTATGTATATGTATTGTACATACAGATTATAGACCTGGCAGGGGATAGGAATCCACTTTATTACAGCTAAGGGACCTTTACATCTGCCATTGAAGTTGGGAAATTACCAGATACGGGCTTTCTTGTGGGTACCATTGTACTTGGAAGGCATGAATAGATAAGAAACAAGTGAGATTGTTTATACAGGTGATTGATAGCTGAGCGCCTTATCACATACTGTATTATAAGTCATTAATGTATTATCAAACACCATTATAATGCGGAAATGGTGAAGGTTAACATGATCATAACCTTTTACAGTCCAAGAAAGATAAAAAATGTTAGATATCAAAAAGAAATGTAACAAAGATAACAGAACCATACACAAAGAAACCATTAGGTATGGAAACTCACTAGCATTTTAAAGGGACTAAATGATTACACAGTAGAACACAGTCTAGTGACCTAGAATTTAGAAGTTTTAAGGGAGAACTTCCCCCAGTGTTCTGAAAAATACTCAATAAATTAATTGGGTATTGTCTATAAGGGCAAAGTAATGAGATTTTGGGGCAAAACAATAGAACTGTAAAAAAATAAAAATTGACTTTGATTTAAAAGGAGCATTTAACCCCTTTAACATACCTCCCAAGTGCCCCTCTTTAGGTAAGACAGTCCCTTTTTGAGACCCAAATCCCACATACCACTTTTCCACCCTGGTGTCCCTCTTTTTAGCAGATCAGACTGTGTGGTGTGTATATAACTATATTACATTGCTCAACAGTAATAAAACTCACATTATTGTTTGCTAACTCCTTAAGGAACGATGACATGCCAGGATCATCAGTGTTTGTGCGTTAAGGATTGGTGGTGGTCCCATCATATCATGGAATTCTGGGATATTAGCACGTACACTCGGTCCTAAAGTACACCTAAATCATATAAATGAGTTATATTAACATATTACTGTTTTCATAACAAAATGCATAGAATACAGGTTTGATATTTAGTTTGAAAATCAGGGACAAAAGGTATGACAGCACAATTCAGGGACAGGGAGCCAAAACCAGCAACTGCCCCTGGAAATCAGGGTCAGTTGTCAGGCATGTGTATTACCTTAGGTGGGGATTAAGGGCAGAATTCAAGAAGGTGGAGCATTCACTATATTTCTAAAATACATACGTACATACAAAAAATGTGAGAGGCTCTGAGTGCCTAGAGAATCCTGCTTCACCTCACTGACGAGGCCCACCAAGGCCAAAATGTAGTCTGGGGTTAGCTGGTGTTCCCGTGCAGAGGGGACTTGCCCATCATTTTGGAACTGGACCACCCTTTTGGGTGGGGTTAGTCTAATATGAACATAAATATTTCTCCTCTGTAATGACAGTAGAGAACTAAAACGTGATGCTTCTGAGCAGTGACTAGCCGTAGAACAGGCCATTGAGCTCTTTGTTCGTTCTCAAAGCCACTCACAGTTTGGATATGCATTTTAAATACCCTTAGGGGGTCACCCTAAGAGCGAAGGCTAATCCAGATGTGGACCCCTTGCTCTCAGTGCCTAGGGAATCCAGTTGCACCTCAATGACGAGGCACAACAAGGATGAAATGTACATCTGGGGTTAACTGGTGTTCCCGTGCAGAGGGGACCATGTAATTTTGGAACTGGACCGCCCTTTTGGGCTGGATTAATCTAATATGTACGTGGAAATTTCTCCTCTGTAATGGCACTAGAGAGCTAAAATGTGATGCTTCTGCGTGGTGACTAGCCATAGAACAGGCCATTTTGCTGTTTGTTCTTTCTCAGAGCCTTTCACATTTTGGATACGTATTTTAATTAAATACTCTTAGGGGTCACCCTAAGAGTGAAGGGCAATCCAAACATGGACCCCTTGCTCTCAGTGTCTTGGAAATCCTGCTGCACTTCACTAAGAAGGCACAGCAACATACATCTGGGGTTAGTTGGTGTTCCCATGCAGAGGGGACTTGCACATCATTTTGGAACTGAACTGCCCTTTTGGATGGGATTATCTAATATGTACATGGAAATTTATCCTCGGTAATCACACTCGAGAGCTAAAACGTGATGCTTCTGAGCAGTGACTAGCCATGGAACAGGCCATTGTGCTGTTTGTTCGTTCTCACAGAATCTCACATTTTGGATATGCTATTTTTTGAAAACCCTAAATTTGTGCACTATTTGCGATTGCTCACATTTTAATGCAAGAGACATACCAATGCCTTGATGCTGAATATCTCATGCTCCTAAACTAGAGCCAGGTTAGCAATTACACCCTAAATTAATAATAGCAAAGTAAATGAATGCGCCTAAATTAACAGCAAAAGTTAGCCAGATGTATGAAAATGTGTACTAATTGCTTTGCTGAATTAGGTGCCATCAGTCATTCTCTCACAAAATGGTGGACATTTTAGCCATGCCCACTTTTTTAAACACATTCACAAAAACAGTGCGAACATTTTCAGTTCAGTAACATTTTGGTACTAATCATTTTGCCATCAAAAGTACATTGTAAATAGTGTTTGTGCATGTTTCTTGAATTCCACCCTCAGTATCCTATACCAGGGATCTCCAAACACAGGTGCTATTTGCATCCCTTGAGCATGGCCAACCTGGCTCATCATACAAATTGTATTAAATAAAATATCTGACCTTCTGTAAAACATAACAATCTTTATATTAAACAAAGAGGCAGCTATATATGCAGCTATGAATGTAAATTTTTATAATAAAATAGAAGGTAGCATGTCAGCCTAGCTATAAATTGCATATAATATTCTGCATACAGTTTACATTTTTCATAGTCTTGTTTGTCATCCTCATAAGCAGGTGTTTATGCTACAACACTAGCAGCGCATCAATCTTCAGATAAGACCTCCACATGCAAATGCAATAATTGTCGCCCTCAATTCATGGTTCTTTACTCAGCATGGCATTTGAGTAAAAAAGTTTTGATACACCTAACCTATCACACATATCTAGGTTTTGCAAAGGCATTTGATACAGTGCCACACAGGAGGCTGGGGTATAAAATTAGGAAATTGGGGCTAGGGGATAATCTTTGCAATTGGATAGAAAACTGGTTGAAGGATAGGGAACAGTGTTGAGCGAGCATGCTCGGCCGATGCTCGGATCGGCTCGAGCATCGCTCTGCTCGGCACATGGCGGTACTCGTACGAGTACCGCATGTGCTCGCCCGCCATGTTCGGGTCTCCTCCCCGCACGTTTTGCGGCTGCTGCGCAGCCAATAAACGTGCAGGGAGGCTCTGACATCGGTGTAATGCCAGCAGCCATGTTGGCTGCTGGCATTACACTGATTGGCTGGCCAGAACCCGTGGTCGGGTGCTGTATAGCACCTGACCATCGAGTTCGGCTCAGTCTGAGCCAGGGAGAGCTGAGGATAGGAAGGGAAAGGCAGTGTAGGGAGGAAAAAAACAAAAATTGTGCAAAAAAAGAACCAAAAGTCCTTTTTAGGACTACTGTGTGTGGGGGCAGCAGGTTATTTTGTGTGGGGGGAAAAAAACAAAAAAACAAAAAAAAAAAAAAATATTCTGTTTAGTGTGAAAAGTTGCAGATTAGAGCACATTCTGTTTAGTGTGCACAGTTGCAGATTAGAGCACATTCTGTTTAGTGTGCAAAGTTGCAGATTAGAGCACATTCTGTTTAGTGTGCAAAGTTGCAGATTAGAGCACATTCTGTTTAGTGTGCAAAGTTGCAGATTAGAGCACATTCTGTTAAGTCTTCAAACTAAAATATCAAAGTCACATATTCCATTCAGTGTGCGTCGCCGCAGTTTAGCAGCACATTCTGTGTACTGTGCAGAGTTGCAGAATAGGAAGAAATACTGTTAAGTCTTCAAACTAAAATATCAAAGTCACATATTCCATTCAGTGTGCTTCGCCGCAGTTTAGCAGCACATTCTGTGTACTGTGCAGAGTTGCAGAATAGGAAGAAATACTGTTAAGTTTTCAAACTCAAATATTAAAGTCACATATTCCATTCAGTGTGTTTCACCGCCGTTTAGCAGCCTATTCTGTGTACTCTGCACAGTTGCAGAATAGTAAGAAATACTGTTACGTTTTCAAACTCAAATATTAAAGTCACATATTCCATTCAGTGTGTATCACCGCCGTTTAGCAGCCTATTCTGTGTACTCTGCACAGTTGCAGAATAGTAAGAAATACTGTTAAGTTTTCAAACTCAAATATTAAAGTCACATATTCCATTCAGTGTGTTTCACCGCCGTTTAGCAGCCTATTCTGTGTACTCTGCAGAGTTGCAGAATAGTAAGAAATAGTGTTAAGTTTTCAAACTCAAATATCAAAGTCACATATTCCATTCAGTGTGTATCACCGCCGTTTAGCAGCCTATTCTGTGTACTCTGCACAGTTGCAGAATAGTAAGAAATACTGTTAAGTTTTCAAACTCAAATATTAAAGTCACATATTCCATTCAGTGTGTTTCACCGCCGTTTAGCAGCCTATTCTGTGTACTCTGCAGAGTTGCAGAATAGTAAGAAATAGTGTTAAGTTTTCAAACTCAAATATCAAAGTCACATATTCCATTCAGTGTGTTTCACCGCCGTTTAGCAGCCTATTCTGTGTACTCTGCACAGTTGCAGAATAGTAAGAAATACTGTTAAGTTTTCAAACTCAAATATTAAAGTCACATATTCCATTCAGTGTGTTTCACCGCCGTTTAGCAGCCTATTCTGTGTACTCTGCAGAGTTGCAGAATAGTAAGAAATAGTGTTAAGTTTTCAAACTCAAATATCAAAGTCACATATTCCATTCAGTGTGTTTCACCGCCGTTTAGCAGCCTATTCTGTGTACTCTGCACAGTTGCAGAATAGTAAGAAATACTGTTAAGTTTTCAAACTCAAATATTAAAGTCACATATTCCATTCAGTGTGTTTCACCGCCGTTTAGCAGCCTATTCTGTGTACTCTGCAGAGTTGCAGAATAGTAAGAAATAGTGTTAAGTTTTCAAACTCAAATATCAAAGTCACATATTCCATTCAGTGTGTATCACCGCCGTTTAGCAGCCTATTCTGTGTACTCTGCACAGTTGCAGAATAGTAAGAAATACTGTTAAGTTTTCAAACTCAAATATTAAAGTCACATATTCCATTCAGTGTGTTTCACCGCCGTTTAGCAGCCTATTCTGTGTACTCTGCAGAGTTGCAGAATAGTAAGAAATAGTGTTAAGTTTTCAAACTCAAATATCAAAGTCACATATTCCATTCAGTGTGTTTCACCGCCGTTTAGCAGCCTATTCTGTGTACTCTGCACAGTTGCAGAATAGTAAGAAATACTGTTAAGTTTTCAAACTCAAATATTAAAGTCACATATTCCATTCAGTGTGTTTCACCGCCGTTTAGCAGCCTATTCTGTGTACTCTGCAGAGTTGCAGAATAGTAAGAAATAGTGTTAAGTTTTCAAACTCAAATATCAAAGTCACATATTCCATTCAGTGTGTATCACCGCCGTTTAGCAGCCTATTCTGTGTACTCTGCACAGTTGCAGAATAGTAAGAAATACTGTTAAGTTTTCAAACTCAAATATTAAAGTCACATATTCCATTCAGTGTGTTTCACCGCCGTTTAGCAGCCTATTCTGTGTACTCTGCAGAGTTGCAGAATAGTAAGAAATACTGTTAAGTTTTCAAACTCAAATATTAAAGTCACATATTCCATTCAGTGTGTTTCACCGCCGTTTAGCAGCCTATTCTGTGTACTCTGCAGAGTTGCAGAATAGTAAGAAATAGTGTTAAGTTTTCAAACTCAAATATTAAAGTCACATATTCTGTGTAAGATGAAGAAGGCGGGTAAAAAGGGACGGGGAAGTGGACGTGATCCTGAAAGTTCAGGGCGCGGGTCAGGACGCGGAGAAACTGTGCCTGGTGCCAGAGCACAAGAAAGAAAGACATCCACCATACCTAGCTTCATGTGTAATTTTACAGGGCGTCGCAGGACATCACTCTCGAGGTCCGACCACTGCGAACAGGTGGTCGGTTGGATGACAGCTGATACTGCTTCCAGTCGGTTAAGCACCACCCTGTCTTCCACCAAGTCCACTCTCAGTAGCCAAGAGTCTGGTCAACATAATCCTCACTCTGATCATCCTTCCTCCCACCATACACGGTCTGGTCAAAGAAGTGATCCCATACTGGGATATAGTGAGGAGCTCGTCTCATCACCAATCCTTCATTTGACCCTCTCTCCAAGCACGCTTGCAGAGGAACATGACATCTTGTGCCCTGATTCACAACCTCTAGAGGCTACCCAATCACAAGAAGATGACAGATGTGAACGGCATTTAAGGTCAAAGGAAGTAGTGGATGATGATGATGATGATGAGACACAGTTGCCATTAAATCAACACTATTTCCGTCTCAAGACCTTGTTGAGGAGAATGTTATACAGTTGTCAATGACTGAGTATGTGGTGGGATCAAGACTTGAGGAGGATGATCAGAGTGAGGAAGTGGAGGAGGACTTGGTGGACGATGAGGTGACTGACCCCACCTGGGAAGGTGTAGAGCCGAGCGATGTCAGCAGTCCTGAGGGTGAGCCAACTGCAGCACCGCAACAGGCTGGAAGAGGCAGTGGTGTGGCTACAGAAAGAAGGAGGACCGCACCAAACCGGCCCGCAAATGTTCCACGGAGCACCCCCTTGCGTAAATCTACCTTGCCAAAGGGTAGGTGTTCCGCGGTATGGCGTTTTTTTAAGGAAAGTGCGGACGACAAAAGAATTGTAGTTTGCAACCTGTGCCACACCAGAATGAGCCGAGGCATGAACACTAGAAACCTCACCACCACCAGCATGATCTGACACATGGCATCCAAGCACCGTAGTAAGTGGGAGGAACGCCTGGATCGCCCATCTGTGTCTGCAGGCCACACCACTGCCTCCTCTTCCCCTGTTTTCGGTGCCGGCCAATCGCCTGTCGAAGGCGCAGGCCCGCATACCTCCCGCCCTGCACCTGTACCATCTGAAGCACCATCAGCGACCACATCCACTTCCCTGTCCCAGCACAGCGTCCAAATGTCGTTACCCCAGGCATTTGAGCGCAAGAGAAAGTACCCAGCCACCCACCCACAGGCCATAGCACTAACCTCACACCTTTCAAAATTACTGGCCATCGAAATGCTGCCATTTAGGCTTGTGGACACTGAGTCCTTCCGCAGCCTGATGGCAGCAGCTGTCCCTCGGTACGCGGTCCCCAGCCGCCACTACTTTTCCCGGTGTGCCATCCCCGCATTACACCACCATGTGTCCCGTAACATCACCCGTGCCCTGACCAACGCAGTTACTGGGAAGGTCCACTTAACGACTGACACATGGACAAGTGCTTGTGGCCAGGGACGCTACATTTCCCTGACGGCACACTGGGTGAATGTCGTGGAGGCTGGGAGCGACTCGGACCCTGGGATGGCACGGGTGCTACCCACGCCGAGGATTGCGGGCCCTACCTCCATCAGGGTTTCCACCAGCACCTACGTTATTGGCTCCTCCTCCTCCGTTTCCACCTCCGAATTATCTACACGCAGCGCCACTCCCCCATCAGCCAGTAGCTGGAAGCAGTGTAGCACTGCAGTGGGAAGCGTCAACAGGCCGTGCTGAAGCTGATCTGCCTTGGGGACAAACAGCACACGGCCTCAGAGCTGTTGCAGGGGATTAGTCACCAGACCGAGCAGTGGCTCTCGCCACTCAACCTGCAACCAGGCATGGTTGTGTGTGATAATGGGTGTAACTTGGTGGCGGCTTTGGAGCTCGGCAAGCTCACACACGTACCATGCGTAGCGCATGTATTTAATTTAGTGGTGCAGCGATTTCTAAAAACCTACCCCAATGTGCATGATCTCTTGACCAAGGTGCGCCGCGTGTGTGCACATTTCCGTAAGTCATCTACAGCTTCGGCCGGCCTGTTGAAGCTGCAGCAGCGCTTACAATTGCCAGCTCACCGGCTGCTGTGTGACGTGAGCACGCGCTGGAACTCCACCTTCCACATGTTGGCCCGGCTTTGTGAGCAGCAGAGGGCAGTAGTGGAGTACCAGCTGTTACACGGTCGTCGCCTCTCCGTTCAACTTCCTGTAATCAGAAGTGAGGAGTGGGAATGGATGTCAGACCTCTGCGAGGTTTTACGCAATTTTGAGGAATCGACACAGATGGTGAGCGGCGATAACGCTATTATCAGTGTAACCATCCCACTTCTGTGTCTACTGAAACGCTCGCTGCTCACAATTAAAACCGACGCTTTGCATGTGGAAGAGGTGGAAATGGGGGAGGAAGAGCTTACACAAGGTGATAGCCAGAGCACCCTCACTTCGTCTTCTCAGCGACAATTGGAGGAGGCGGAGGAGGAGGAGGAGGAGGAGGAGGAAGACACGGTTGCCTCCGCTACAGAGGGTAGCCATGGAACTTTAGTTCCATCTCTTCAGCGTGGGTGGGCAGAAGAGGAGGAAGAGGATGAGGAGATTGAGAGTCATCCTCCTGGTGAGGACAGCGAAATCTTGACTGTTGGTACTCTGGCACACATGGCTGACTTTATGTTAGGCTGCCTTTCCCGTGACCCACGCGTTATACGCATTTTAAACAACACGGATTACTGGGTGTTCACCCTTCTGGACCCCCGCTACAAAGAGAATTTCTCATCTCTCATTCCTCCGGTGGAGAGGACAAGCAAAATGGTGCAATACCAGAAGGTTCTTGTTGAAAAATTGCTCCAAAATTTTCCATCTGACAACGCTGGCGGCAGAGTACGTGCTACCTTGGCCAACCGAGAAGGGGAGAAAAGGGGAGCACACAGCAGTTCCGACAAAGGCAGGGCAACACTCTCCAAGGCGTGGGACACCTTCATGACACCCCGCCAGCACCCTCACCCTGATGCGCAGCCTAGTGTCACAAGGAGGGAAAAGTTTTGGAAGATGGTGAAGGAGTACGTAGCAGACCGTGTCAGCGTCCTCAATGATCCCTCTGTGCCTTACAACTACTGGGTGTCCAAGCTGGACACGTGGTATGAACTGGCACTCTACGCCTTGGAGGTGCTGGCCTGCCCTGCCGCCAGCGTTCTGTCTGAGCGGGTATTTAGTGCTGCTGGTGGCATCATAACAGATAAGCGTATCCGCCTTTCCACAGACAATGCTGATAGGTTGACACTTATAAAAATGAACAAGGCCTGGATTTCCCCTGACTTCTCCACTCCACTGGAGGAAAGCCCCGGGGGAACATAAACTCACTTTATATATGTTATTTACAATGATGGGAATACTCTGTATTCCCATTCACCCCTTCCACCCAAAAAACGGGTATATGGTTGACTCTTAATCTTCTCATCCTCCTCCTCCTCTTCCATATGCCCTGGGATATAATTTTTATATAGGGCCAGCTCACCAGCGGGCCCTGTGATATAATTTTTATATAGGGCCAGCTCACCAGCGGGCCCTGTGATATAATTTTTATATAGGGTCAGCTCACCAGCGGGCCCTGTTTGCCAATTTTTATATAGGTCAGCTCACCAGCGGGCCTTCTCATATAATGTTTTATTGGGTCAGCTCTCTAGCGGGCCCTCTCATATAATGTTTTATAGCGTCAGCTCACTAGCGGGCCTTCGCATATAATGTTTAGGATGGTCAGCTCTGCAGCAGACCCTCACCCATAATGTTTTAGATGGTCAGCTCAGCGCACGTTTCCCTCTTAATCATGGCCTCAGTTCAATAAAATCAAGGAAATTTTTGGGAGAATTTGCCTCTGTGCACGTTTCCCTCTTAATCATGGCCTCAGTTCTGAAAATCAAGGAAATTTTTGGGAGAATTTGCCTCTGTGCACGTTTCCCTCTTAATCATGGCCTCAGTTCTGAAAATCAAGGAAATTTTTGGGAGAATTTGCCTCTGCGCACGTTTCCCTCTTAATCATGGCCTCAGTTCTGAAAATCAAGGAAATTTTTGGGAGAATTTGCCTCTGCGCACGTTTCCCTCTTAATCATGGCCTCAGTTCTGAAAATCAAGGAAATTTTTGGGAGAATTTGCCTCTGCGCACGTTTCCCTCTTAATCATGGCCTCACTTCCGAAAATCAAGGAAATTTTTGGGAGAATTTGCAGATGATATACAAGTAAATATACAGCAAATATTGTTTGGTAACAATTTTTCGCCTAAAGTCGTTTTTATTTTCCTTTTTGTGTGTTTTATGGTCAGTCTGTAAAAATGGCGTACTACGGGCGAAAGATCGTTCCCAGCAGCGATGTTGGAGTCCAAGATGCATCCAGACATCCTCCCTATGCTGTCCCTGAACCATTTCTGTAGTGTTTCCATCTTTTTCTGCCCTTTTCCTATGGACCAGGCACCCTCCCCTCATCAGAGCAGGGGGTGCCTGGTGTAATGCTCGAGTCCTCCCATTGACTTCAATGGGGCTCGGGTGCTCGGCCGAGCACTCGAGCCTCAGGGGGTGCTCGGTCAGAGCACCCGAACACCCGAGCATTGGGGTGCTCGCTCATCACTAATAGGGAACAGTGTGTGGTTGTAAATGGACAATTCTCCAATACAGTTAAAGTTGAGAGTGGAGTACCTCAGGGTTCAGTACTAGGTCCACTGCTTAACATGTTTATACATGACCTCGAGATAGACATGGAAAGCAAAATATCAATGTTTGCTGGTGACACTAACTTATGCAGGGAAATAAATTCAGAACAGGATGTATGTCCTCTACAGAGGGTTTTACATAAAATGGCAGATTGGGCAAACAAATGGAATATGAAGTTTAAAGTTTGTGTGTATAAAGCATTTGTGAAGAAAAATCCCAGTGCTACTTATGAACGTAACCACTTAACGATCCATGACAGTCCAGGACCGTTATGGGTAGTATCGCGTTAAGGACCCATGACGGTCCTGGACTGTCATGGGTTAAATGATAGCAGCATGCCTCCATGCACTCTGCTAGCATTCAATCCAGGCTGAGACTAAGCATTCCGGTACCGAAGCTTTCAGTCTCAGCCCTTTTCACTTGTACCAGGTCATGTGATTGCTGCAGCAACGATCACATGTACCAGCATTCTGAATGAATGAGGCAGTATGCAATGCATACTGCCTCTGTGTCTCCCCTCTCCTCTCTGCCCCTTACGATCAAAGTAAGGGAGAGTGAAGCAGAGAGGAGACACCTAGTGGGAGAAAAAATGCAGCCGCTGGGGTATTAACCCCTTCACTGCTGTGCTAGAGGCTGGCTGGATGCAGGTCCATTTTTGACCTGCTAAAGTAAACTTTACATTTTATTTAAAAAAAACAAACATGTCAAAGTACAAAATTGGGAGTGTGATTGTTGTGGAGCCATGTAATACACTTACACACACTGCCAAATGTCATCAATAAAAAAGTGGGAAAATAGGGTGGGAAAAAGGGACATGGGAATTTTCCCCCAGAGGGGAAAGTGTCCACTTAAAACTGTCCATTTTGTAGGTATGACTGACCGGTCATACCTTTCATGCAGACTCCATAAAAATTTAACCCATTGCGCCCAAATGATCACAAGAGAAAAAAAAAACGGTCTTTTTAAAAAAAAAATTACGTTTTTTTTTTATTTTACTAAAATAAATGGTGGGCTATCCATATAAGTGTGGTATCAAAAGAAAGCCCTATGGGGGGCGTGGCCTGGCGACGCTGCTGTATGGACGTGTGATTTACTAGCTCCGACCCCGAGAGGCTTGATTACGCTAAAAACGGGCCTTTTTCCCCTGTTCTTCGACCCTAAAACCGGTTGTATTAATTGTTGAAATGTCCAAGTACAAAGCTCCAAAACCTGGAAAAGATGTCAAGGACTACTTTATTAAAACTCGCGATGGGAAAGTTGCAGCCAAACCTTCTAAGATGGCTGCCGTGACCGCGCGGGAGGCGTCTGACGTGGTAAGGAGACCAGGCCGAGATCGCTCTAACTCTGCTGATGAACGTAGCAGCTCTGACGACGAATGGATAGGAGACAAAGCAGATACCCCTGCTACCACGAAGCACCTTAATGACCTTCTGGCCGATCTAAAACTCTTTATTAAAGACGAACTCGCTGACATTAAACTGGACATCGCACATCTCGGGGGTAGAGTGGAAAACTTAGAAGCCGACAGAGACGCACTGCTCACCTTCAAGCAAGAGATCCTCTCCAAATCAAAAACATTGTATACTCAGCAGGCAGATTTACTGCTCAAAATCGACGACCTAGAAAACAGGCAACGCCGGAATAACCTACGCATTCGAGGTGTTTCGGAGGCTGTTGGGCCTGACCTATTACAAGATTTCCTTCAGCGTCTCTTCCGCTACATTACCAATGCTACAGAAGAGGTACACTTCTTAATTGAGCGAGCACATAGATCGCTTAGACCAAAAACAGCGACCTCTGATTCTCCCCGAGATATAATCCTCTGTCTACAATCTTATGTTGAAAAAGAAAGAATAGCTAAATGTGCAAGGAACATGCCAACCATATCATTTGAAAACCATGTGGTTGAAATTTATGGCGACTTATCACCACTCACAGTGAAATGGAGACGCGACTTGAAACCCATAACTAAAGCACTCCGCCAACAAAATATTCATTACCGATGGGGATTCCCTCTAACTCTGATAGCATCCAAAGATGGACAAACCCATACTTTGCGCTGTCAAGGAGCCTATAAGGACTTTATAGACGCTCTACACCTTCCAATCCAGGACGACTTGACACATCTTGCGCAGGATCCGATGTCTTGGGATTCCACCCCAGATGCTCAACACCCCTGGAATGTTATCTCCAAACGCCGACGGACCCCTGGTTCTCCTTCATCCCCCTTTGTTGCTGCCAAGCATGCTCGCCAAGCTGATGGTTGACTTCCATCTTCAACAAGCTCTGACGGTGGACTCTCCTGTCCTGATCGGACTTACCTGTATTTTTCTGAGTTTACTGATACACTGTGATGATGCCTCCATAGTGGTAATGTTATGAAGGACTTTCATGCTGTTTAATGTTTGACTCTTCCGTAAGCAGAGTCTTTGATAAGATAGAATCTGTGCAATGTTCTGCTCACAATTTCTTTTTTTTTTTTCCATTGTACTATCCCTTTAAGTCATGTTCCCATACCGGCTACACGCTCTCTCTTAGATTATCTTTCCCTGCTAGATACATTTTTTCTTTTTCCTCAACCTTATTCACCGGGTCTATCTCTTTTCATCCCCTCCCTGCCTCCCTCCCTGACCTTTCCACACTATCCCAGCCTTGGGTTTTACCTCCCTAGCAGCTATATATGCAGCACCTCTTTCTACCTAAATATGGGATTTTATCTTGCCTGACACACATGCTAGCTCTTTCCACACTCACCTCACAATCTCTTGTTTCTAATGATACCTCTCCCTTTTATTACCTCAAATCAGCTACTCTCTCTCTCTCTCATAGAATACTTTCAATTGTCTCTATTATGTCTTCCCTGTGTTTAGTCTACCACGCTTTCTCACATTTCTCACCTTAGCTACTGCATTACTGTCCACACGTGGATTGCCACTATGGGATACCTGGCCCTGTGATCCTTGCTCATACACATTACAGAGTGAACCTTCCGGATATCCCATGGTGTCAGTCCTATGGAGAATTGCTCCTGCTAGCAGCTTCTTATATTTTGTTCTCCGCTTTTACATGATTCCTCGGCTGAGGCTTACACCTTTGTCATGTTGTATGCTCTCTCTATCCAGAGTATTTGCACTTGCATATCTATCAATGTTTCTCATTTGTACAGTTATAACTATTGTGTTAACATTGTTTTGACTCCTTTCTTCCCCCTGCCCCATGGGGTGTAGTGACCACTTCATTATTTTTTTTTATTTTTTTTTATTTTTATTTTTTTATTTTTTTTTTTTTTTCTTCTCACCTCCTTATGTGTCTGTATGTGTATGTAGATGTATGTATGTGTATGTATGTGTATGTATATATATGTATATATATATGTATATATATATGTGAGTATATATAATGTCCTAGATTGATTTAAGTGTTCTTCTAATGCCCCTTGAGACCTTTTACCCGTGGAATAGCTTTTCTTGCCCGAGTTCACTTACCTCCCTCTCGGGGTCCGAGTGTTCGATCTCTTCTCCGACATGGATCTCCCTGGCGGAGTGGAGATAAGACCATTTTCTGAGTTCTCTACTATGTTTACTACCCCCTTATCTGATATAATATGGATTCTGGGCAGTGGGCTTTGGCCCTACTCTTTGCCCAGACAGATTATCACTTTCTTTGGAAGATCCCTTTCATCTTCCCCTCCCTCACTCTTTTTTCTCTTCTCTGAGTACTCTTCTCTCCTAGAGAGTGGCGGTCTCGTTAATATTTCAGTAATATCCATATCACCTGAAGCAGTAGTTAGCTCTTATTCCCTTGTTTTAGTATCATGACCACTCAAACTTCCCACAAACCATTGCTGATACTCTCGCAAAATGTTAAAGGTCTGAATTCTCCTAAGAAACGGTCTCTAGCGCTGAATGATCTCCATCGCATGGGTGGTGACATAGTTATGCTTCAAGAAACTCATTTTAAACACGCTCAGGAAATGCGCCTTACTAATAGATTTTACTCTCAAGCCTACACCAGCTCCGCAGCTATTAAAAAAGGTGGGGTGGCGATTCTCATCCATAAGACAATCCCTTTTGTCCTCCTAGAGGCTCAAAAAGATCCCCTGGGTAGATACCTCTTTGTCAAGGGTCGTATCCACTCGCAAACCTATACTCTAGCTTCCCTGTATGCCCCCAACGTAGACCAGATTGTATTTCTCACTAAGACGCTAGACAAGCTTGACTTATTTATGGAAGGGACATTGCTATTGGGGGGGGACCTCAACCTCCCCTCCTTTCCTCCCGTGGATTGCTCAACAGGCTCCTCCTCTCATTCTTCATCTACTTTATCTGAATTCCGATCTCTTTTACGTTCTCACAGGCTAGTTGATATTTGGAGGCTTATGCATCCAGACTCCAGGGACTACACCTTTTACTCCAACCCTCACAACCTATACTCTAGGATCGATTATATCTTAATCTCCCACACCTCGATTCCGCTTGTTAATGCAGCAAATATAGGTCATATTACTTGGTCGGACCATGCGCCTGTCTCAATTTCGTTCACCACCGCTCAACCTTATCACTCCTCTTCTCCTTGGAGACTTAATGAGTTCCTCCTTACTGATACTAATATTGCTAACAGTGTTAAACATTGCATTGAATTGTATATAAAAGACAATATCACTGAAGACGTTTCTCCGGTCACGATTTGGGAAGCACACAAATGTGTTATTAGGGGCGAACTTATTAAACTAGGATCTCGCCAGAAAAAAGAACGTCTACAGAAGATGGAATCTTTACTTAGTGATATAGCTAAACTTGAAAATGAGCATAAAATCTCTTCAGATCAGTCCACCTTAACAACTCTGACTCAACGTCGTAGGGAACTAACAACACTTCTCCAATTCAAAGTTGAGAGAGCATTTTTTCGGACCCGGCATCGATTTTTTGAATCAGGGAATAAAACTGGCTCCCTACTAGCTAAACAACTTAGGTCTCTACACCAACATTCTTATATCTCCCACGTAAAGAATTCTTCGGGCGCTTTACTATACTCATCAGCGGACATAGCAGATTCTTTTCGTCAATATTATGAAGGCCTTTATAATCTTAGTTCTGATCTCTCTACCCCCCCACCTGATCAGGCAGTAGTGGACCATTATCTCAGAACTGCCAACCTTCCACAACTCAACCACACTATGGCCCAGTCCTTGGAGAGTCCCATTACGGCGGACGAAATTTCTAAAGCAATCAAATCCCTTCCGACTGGTAAAAGTCCTGGACCAGACGGTTTCTCCCAGGCCTACTATGCTACTTACTGTGACATACTCACCCCTCTACTTGTAAATTGCTTTCGAGCCCTACCGTCCCATATTGATAAACACCCTGCGATGACAGAGGCTTACATTACAGTCATACCTAAACCAGGTAAAGACCATTCCTCTTGCTCTAATTATAGACCCATTTCCTTGCTTAACGTGGATATAAAACTCTACGCAAAAATTCTAGCCTCTAGATTACAGAATCTACTTCCTACCCTCTTACATTTAGATCAAGCAGGCTTCACCCCCAAAAGGTAAACAAGGGATAATACCAGGAAAATACTGTCCCTCTTGCACCATGTTAAGACCTGTAAGCTCCCTACCGTATTCTTGACCGTTGATGCTGAAAAAGCATTTGACAGAATAGACTGGTCTTTCCTCTTTGTGACTTTACGAGCATTTGGATTCGGTCCTAAGTTCCTTACGTTCGTGCGAGCTCTTTACTCCAACCCTAATGCTAAAGTCAAAATTAATGGCCACCTCTCCTCTCCTTTTCTCATTAAGAATGGTACGAGACAGGGCTGTCCTCTCTCCCCTCTTCTCTTTGTATTGATTATGGAATCTCTGGCACAAAAAATTAGACTTAATTCCTCGATTCATGGCATTGCCGCTTCAGGTTCTTCTTACAAACTTTCAATCTTTGCTGATGATGTCTTACTGACCGCTACGAATCCAGAACAATCCATTCCTGCATTCCTAGAGGAGTTAAATCTATTTTCTACTGTATCCAATTTTAAAATCAACCTTCAGAAGTCGGAGGCTATGTCTCTTAATCTTGATTCTGATTCTAAACAGAGACTCATTTCTGCCTTCCCATTCAAATGGTCTTCCTCGTCCATCGTATATTTGGGCATTCGTTTGACCCCGCTTATCGATTCCCTTTACCGGGCTAACTACTTACCGCTATTACAAAAACTTAAATCGGAACTCTCTAAATGGTCAACCCTTTATCTTTCTTGGCTAGGGAGAATGCAGGCAGTGAAAATGATGGTACTACCCCGCTTTCTTTACTTGTTTCAGACGCTCCCTATCTTTCTCCCTTCTTCCTTTTTTACTTCCGCTTCTCGTCTATTATCCTCCTTTATCTGGAAGGCACAGCGTCCGAGGCTCAATCGCCGTCTTCTCATGGCACATAAATCTAGAGGAGGCTTTGGACTGCCGGATTTACGACGCTATTATGAAGCGGTTATTTTGTCATCAATCCCGGATTGGCATCATAATGAATCCCATAAACTTTGGGTTCAGCTGGAACGCTCCTTTTATCCGACTTGCGACCAGTTAGCACAGCTGTTGCTTCCTGCTTCTGAACGACGAACAGCGATGGTCACTCATCCGCTTCTTCTTAACGTCTTTAGCATCTGGTCCAAATTAAATAGAGAAGGCTCGTTAGTACCGCTTCCCTCTCCCTGTTCACGATTGTTCACTAATTCTCACTCTAAATTTTCATTAATGCCCTCCCATTTTCCCGCGTGGTCCAACTCCCCAGACTTGCAGTTGAAAGATTTTAGGAACAACTTTGGAATCCATCCCTTCCCAGATCTCCAAGCTCGTTACTCTTTACCCCATAAGGAAATTTGGTCATACTTGCGGATAAAACACTTGCTCCTGCATCCTGACATTTCTGCCAGCTTCCACCGACCCTTGACCAAATTCGAATCGACTTTCCTTTCCCAACCCAGCCCGCCTAAACACACCATTGGCAAATTGTATACTATTTTGTCACTCGCTATGCCTCTCACGAAACCCTCTTATGCTCTGGCTTGGGAAAAAGATATGCATCTTTCTCTGTCACCTGAAGAATGGTCAGGCATATTTCTGTTGATGCACTCCTCCTCTATCGCCTCAAATCTGGTGGAAATGAATTTAAAACTTCTCACCCGATGGTATTACACCCCAGCTAAGCTTCACACAATCTTTCCATCGACCTCAGCTGCTTGCTGGAGATGTAAATGTGACAGGGGTACACTTTTACACATATGGTGGACCTGTCCTTTACTCAGATCTTATTGGTCCAAGTGTCTGGCACATATGAAACGTGTTTTAGGTCTTGCTCTGGATAATGACCCTTGGCAGATTCTTCTATTCAGGGGCCTACCTGTCTGCTCATCAGTCAAACGGATTCTTCTTTTGACTCTATTGAACGCTGCAAAAGCACTAATACCCGATGGAAATCGCCCTCCCCTCCATCCTTTGAGGACTGGCTCTCAATGGTGGAAGACCACATGCTTTTCCTTAGAATGACATGGACAAAAAGGCGCAAAGACACCTCTGTGCTCTCTGACTTCATTTTGCAATGGTTTTCGACCCTTCCAGCAATATCTTCAAACCCTGTCCCATAGAGCTCCTACTGCATCAGTACACCTTTTATTAACTACCTTTACCTCTTGTAGTATCATTATTATAGGGACTCCCTTTTAAGTTTTATTCCTCCTGAGACCGCCGCTCCCTCTTTCTTTCTCCCTCCCTCTCTCCTTCACTTTTTCTTCCTTTACTCTCCTATTCCTCTTTCTCTCTAGGCTCTCCCTTTTTAGTTGCCTTCTCTTCCTTTTCTCTCTCCTCTTGTTTTTCTTTTTCCCTTCTTTTCTGGCCCCTTCTCGACTCCTCCCATCTCCTCCCTTCTTCTATCCATATCCTCTCTTCTCTTTCTACTCCTCTTTGTCTACCTCTACAGTCAAATTGCAAATTAAAAGTGGATTATTATCTTCTAAATTCGTATGGCAACTAGCGGATATGACAATTCTCACTGCCCAGATCTATATATATACACCCCTTTATATTTGGTTATCTCTTGTATCACATTTGGTTTTTGTATTCTGTTTTATTCTGATTGTACCCTTTCTCGACTGTTTCCCTACTGTTTAAGGGCGACTTATTGTTGTTTTATTGCCATGCCTTTCTGTACTTTTGGTATACTATTTACTGGAATAATCCAATAAAAATCTTTCAAACAAAAAAAAAAAAGAAAGCCCTATTTGTGCGTTAAAAAATGGTATATAATTTTCATGGGTAAGATAAAAACTTAAAGGGAAAATACTGTTGAAAATAGACATAGTCATAAGGTCAGAATTGCTCCGGTCCTTAAGTAAAATCCACCTCAGATTTTCCTGGTCCTTAAGGGGTTATGGAATCATTTTAGTGACTCGTTGCTAGAGAAAGACCTGGGAATCCTTTTAAACTACAAACTTTGAAACAGTGACCAGTGTCAAACAGCAGTAGCAAAATCAAACAAATTCCTGTCTTGCATAAAAAGGGGTATTGAAGCAAGAGTGGATAACATCATTTTACCATTGTACAAATCGTTGGTAAGACCTTATGCAGTGTAGTTTTGGGCACCAGTTCTGAAAAAGGATATTCTAGAACTGGAGAGAGTACAGCGAAGAGCAAAAAAATGAATCAAGGGAATGGAGGACTTGACTTATGAGGAATGACTAGACAAACGACTAGACAAACTTACTTTGACTCTAGAGAAAAGATGACTAAGTAGAGATCTTATCACAATCTACAAGTATATGACAGGTCAATACAAGGATTTCTCTGGTGAGCTATTCTTTCCAAGGCCTGATCAAATAATCATGGGCCACTCCTTGAGATTAGAGGAAAGGAGGTTTCAACTTAAGCAGAGGCAAGGGTTTTTAATATAAGGTCTGTTAAATTATAGAATTCCTTGAGCAAGGATGTGGTTATGGCAAATACAATGGATACTTTTAAGAGAAGATTAGATTCATTTATTTGAGAAGGGAACATACATCGTTATACTGTGTATTAGTAGTAAAAACGGGAAGGTCTGATAAAGACTAACTGATTTGGCAGCAGGAAAGCTATATAATACTCCCTGCGTTATGAGGAAAGGGTTGAACTTGATGGACTTCTCTCATTTTTCAGCCTTATTTACTATATTACAATGTTTCCTGTCCTATATGGTACTTTTCTCCAAAAACAACAAAATATGGCCCATATTTATAAAATTAAACTGGAATTATTTTGGAATAAACCAGCTGCAGCATAGGGACAAATTAAAAATCCTAATTTCCCATGCATAGAGCTTTTTAGACCCTTGAATGCCAGAGAGGTCTCGCATTGGAGACCTCTCTAACATTCAAGGGGTTAAAAGCCCAATTTAATTCAACAGGAATTTTTACTTGTCACCTATGGTGTAGTTTGCTTACTCCAGTAATACAGAGTTTGAGCAAGAAAGAAATTTGTCTCTGCTCTGATGCCATATCAAAGTCAGGAATCAAATCAGAAGCATACCTCGGAACTTTTGCTTCTTGAGGATATAAATGACGCAATTCATGTCACAAAAGGGGTGGGCTTAACAGTGGGTGGGGAGGGGCTTAACAGTCTATGTCATAAAGTGGGAGGAATGGGGTGGGAAGGAGGAGAAGTGGCTGGGATAGTGAGAGGAACAGGGTGGAGAGGAGAAGTGGGAAAAGTTTCATAAGAAGAGAAGCAACCTATGTCCCTGGATACCCAGTAAAAACTGTAAAACCGGAGTCTCCAGGGCAGATAAGGAGAGTTCCAGGTATGATCAGAAGCATTCATATTTTTAGGTGCGGGCCCACAACTAAACTTTATATAGGCCCCTATTACAGGACACCCCCACAGGGTAACCCAAAATGGTTACAGATATCCTACTATAGAAAAACCTTCCCTGGTTGCATAGAGGTGGGGCACCAGGGTCTGGACTCCACCAACTTTATAACCCACTAGCAGACATTGTTCCCTATAACAGATGAGTGGACAACCTGCAATCTCCAGCTGCTGCTGGACTATAACTTCTATTATCTTCAACTGACCAACAGCCTGATGAGGATGGATTCCTTTTGGTTGCACACAGCTGTTAAGGTTGTTACATAATTGGTCAGCAGGAGGTTCCTTGGTTTTCTTGACCACACCCTGCCAACCCTGCCAACCAAAAAGGCATTCCTTGTCCTCTGTCTGGTTGTTTCAGGAGATGAAGAGATTGAGGCTGATGTACTAAAAAAGTAAAATGACTACACCAAATTGGACAAATTCAAACCCCATGTGTTTAAATGTGGCTTTAAACCCTTGTATGAGAGTTCTCCAATGCATTGCTTTCAAATGCATTGGAGACCTCTCAAGCATTCAAGCAGGTTTAAAGCCCCATAAAACTCAATGGAAATGTTGGAAGTTTTTATTTGCCCCTTGTGTTGCTGTAGGTTTACTCTTGACTTACTCCAGTTCCCTTAGTCCGTCAGCCTCAATGGTTCTACATCATTAACTATAATGCATATACCACATATATTATACATAAATCTCTGCCCCTGTTTATTTTTAGTTGCCCAATACAGAATGTACAGTTCTCAGCATAGCTTATTTCAACTGTGTGTTCCATCAGCAGAGCTCTGAACATTTTGCTGGAAGACAATGATGCTGCATTTTTGTTCTGAATTTGACAGCTTTGTTCCTTTTACTGACAAGACACAACTGCTGTCTGTGGTATTCTGGGTGGCTGTTTTTGCCAAATCTCAGGATATTTTAATATTTAGGGAAAATGCAAAGGCACACACAGGAAGATTAGTAAATCTGCTTTATTCAGTGTTTATTCATCTGCTGATGTGATTTGTGGATGCCAAAATATCTAATTACTTTTTTTTCTATTTAATATTTTAACACTTTAAAGAAAAGGTAACACTTAAAATTAAATCGGTTGATAAAACTTTAAATATCTTGTAATTCCAGTTAACATATGTAAAAATGATCTCTGTGTTAGATTGCTAAAATATAATCCCAAACTTGCTTTTTAACATATGTAAACTGTCTTATTCAAAGAACTTTTTTTGCATGTGTAGTTTGTAACGAGATACAAATGGGCGTTAAAGGGCGTTAAAGCTATGGAATTCTTTCCCTCGGGATGCTGTGCTTGCAGATACTGTAACTGCTTTCAAAAAAGCAATAGAAACCTATCTATCACAGGACAATACCGAGAATTATGAATGATGGCTTCAATGCAGATAGGTTGTTGATCCAGTGAATCATCTGAAAGCCATTTGGAGTCAGGAAGGAATTTATTTACAAACATGGGGCTTAATTGAATATGGCTTCAGCAGGTGTTTTTTTTCTTCCTTCCTCTGGATCAAAAGGGGTATTTTGGCATTGGCTGGACTTGATGGACACGTATCTTTTTTCAGCCTTGTCAATTATGTTACTAATGGCGTGATGCAGGAAACGTGCGCAATCGCTATTTCCCGTGTGAAAACCACTAGGGAACAGGTTTGCGCGTGATTTTGTTGAATTGCACATGAAAATACAAGATGAACGAACAGCTGCGTATATTTATTTTTTTGTGGGCGTGGCTAAGATTAACGAATCTGTGTGAGTGGAATAGTGAATGCGCCTAATGCAAGAACTGCTATTGTGAATTAATGTATACATCTGTGTACTGTTGTCGTAAAATGGAATTTTTCATGCGCAATTCAAGAACCATTCGGTATTTAGCTTCCTGGACTAGAATATGCACAAAATCTATCTGCACACAAAAATGCCTTTATCTGATTCGAATGTTTCTTGCATCGCGCCACAAATTACTAGAGCTGAAGTCAGTTATTGTGGTTATTGCTCACTGCAGTTATATTTAGAAACAGTCTACACTTAGAGTGTGTGCGCTTCTCTTCTTTTTGTCCTTATATTTAGAAAGGCTGTTTTCTCATCCCATTTACAAACAATTGAGGACCATCACTTCAACAACACTATCAATAGTGCTGTGGTGCTGGGAACCTGGGAATAGGCAGAAATAAGCACTGCCTCAGAACATATGTAACACTAGATTTAGGCCCCAGAAAACAAATAGAGGGTTTTTCACATGCTAGTGTGAATTATAGGATATTTAAGTCTTTATAACTCCAGTTCATTTTTTTAGGTGCTGTGTTCCTTTAAAATTCAGTATTTGTGTGACACTCACTTTTGTATTTAGGAACCTGAGCCCCTGAAGCTGATGTACTAAGAGGAACTGGATCAATTCTGGGACAAACCAACTGAACCATAGCAGACAAATAGTAACAAAATTCTCAATAATCTAAAGTAGAACTACCACCCGTTGCTAACATGGCCCCAAATAATTACTCATCTGGAGACTAGCTGCTCAGTAGCGCTAGTCTCCAGAATTATTACCGCGTTAATGAGAATGCTACACCGCTCCTGGACTGATAGGCAGGAAACAGCACAGACATCTGTCCATAGTGAAGTCTGCGCACCTGCTCTGTCAGTCCCAGCCTGCTCTAGGAGGCGTTGCTAGGAGCCGCATGGCACTGGAAGGGACTGAAAGCTCAGGCGTGCAGACGTCACTATACAAAGATGTTTGCACTGTTTCCTGCCTGTCAGTCTGGGAGCAGTGTAGCACTTTCATTAATGCGGTAATAATTCTGGCGACTAGCACTATTGAGCAGCTAGTCGCCAGATGGATAATTATTTTGGGCCATGTTAGCAAGGGGTGGTAGTTCCGCTTTAAATGGGGTTTTACCATTTATTTCTCTAGCATTCAAGAGTTTAAAATACCCATTTAAATCAATGACACTTTTTGTTTGTCCAATATGTAGTTGGTTTGCCCGATTATTGCGCCAGTCCTTTTTGTACATCAACCCAGATATAATTGAGGTCAAATAGATTATAGAGGCATTCAGATCTCCATCTTAACTCCAAAACACAAATAAAGACAAGGTGGACGCAAAATTGTGTGATATTGCAAAAACAGAAACACTTCAAATTACGTTAATCAGTGTACTCACATTTGGAAGATGTTGGCTAAGGGGATAACCAGAGCCGACTAACAGGCATGTGGAGATCTCACACCATCTCCAGTTGGTGATCCACATCAGCTGCTGCTGTCTAGTCAATGAAATTGATGTCCGCATAAATGATCCACAATAGTAATTTAAAATAAAATATAAAGGTCTCCAAGAATTTAAATCAACACCACATATAATGGTCAAAAAATATTACATAAAATAATAGTTTCTCAAAGTCAATGACTGATAATATCTATAAGTGTCTCTGTAAGTGTCTCCATCTTATCAGTTAACCCTTACAGGTGGTCCATTCCAAATCAAAGCATGAAAAAGCAGACATAATCTTGACTGCTTAGAGGATCACTCACACATAGACCAAGGCCCGAATCCACAAATGAAATAAAACTGACAACCATCTTGGGAATGAAAAGCTCCCAGAATTTATTAAACATATATAACAAACATTAACATTATGCTTCCATAACACCATAACCAAAGAGTATCAGCCCTCACTCCCACCCTTAGACTGCCAATGGGAGACTAACTCCCCAAATATGCTAGGGTACCTGACAGCTCAAATTATTCCCTGGCGAAGGCCCATTCCTGAAAAGACTTGCTGTGACTAAACAACCATATTGGGGAGGGGACAAAAGAATCCGCTGTGCAGCTGTCTTAAGCACCAAAAGTTGATATATGTAAACAAAGGACAGCCCATCCAGCCCACAAAAACCCGCTGGCCAGTGCGGACCCACTTAAGGCAAAATATTGCCAAAGGATGGTCTGTGCTTCACAATCATGCTCTCCCTCAACTAGATGTTGAGGAAGGGGCCTCTTTCCTATGCAGAAGGTGCCAGATGTTATTTTTCAGTGGCAAGATGAAAGTTCAGTATTCCTCTTGTGATGGAGCTTTTGTATAGTTGATATATTTTACTCATCTCAATTATTTTAACTGTATTTTCTATAATAATTATCTTTTTAGTCTATAAGGGTATAGTTTGCCTTTAATGAAGGCATCTGGCCCACTGGCAATTGCACAATGCCAATGCAGGATAGAAGTATATTTCAAAGGAGTAAAAATGTTAGGACAAGAGGCCATAGTCTAAAACTAGAGGGACACAGATTTAGATGTAATGTAAGAAAGTTTTACTTCACTGAGAGGGTAGTAGATAAGTGGAATTGCCTACCAGCAGAAGTATTAGAAGTTAATACAGTGACAGAGTTTAAGCATGCATGGGATGGGCATAAGGCTGCCCTTAACTTAAGAAAAGACCAAGTACCAAAAAAGGTTTGAAGTTTTTACTGTAGGAAAATGGGTGGACTAGATGGGCCGAAATGGTTCTTATCTGCCGTCAAATTCTATGTTTCTATGTTTCTACTTAAATGGGGGCTGTCCCAGTTTGACTGTGCTGGAGTCTTCTCTAGCATAAAAGAGTTAAAATATAAATTTAAGTCAATATAAATGTTTATTTGTCCCCTATTGTTTAGTTGCTTTGCCCTGAGAATTGTAGAAATATTTACTTCCAGTAGTGGTGGACACTGGAATGCTGTATCTATCTGGTAAAGATGGAAGAGTCCAGTGTCCAGGCCTTGATATTTCAAGAAGTGTGGTCATTGGAAAAGGGGGATAGGAAACATGGTAGATCAGTAGTGCTACCCTAGAACCGTATAGTAACTGTGGTGCAGTGCAAAGTGTACTGATGATTTCTCTACCAACTAGTTTCTTACCAGTCTGGCACCGAAAAACATATGTTTAATAGTACAACTATAAGTGGTGTCAGGTGGAATATTGAAGCCTAAGTTGGGATACATTTAGTATGATCCTGTGGATATAGTACTCCTACATGGATCAGTCCTCTGCAGGCCAACTAAGATGGTACTATGACTTTGATGACTGTCCCTTGATGACTCTGAGAACTATCCAAAAAGTGGCTAACCAATGGTACTAGCAAGGAGAACCCCCAGAAGAAGAAGGTCACAATTGCATGAATACCTTCCAGATTGTGATCTGAATTTTGTTTGATGCTGCACTGTAGGATTTATACATACCTCGATTATTACTTCTAAAGCTTTTATGACTTGAGGATTTTTTTCATTAAAGAGGTTATAGAAAGCTTTTTCATTTTTTTTTTTAATTTCCAGGTCAGACACAGCAGTTATTAGTGAGGAGAATTCTGCTTAACAGCAACAGAAAATTGGCATGATGGAATTATTGTTGGACACTGTCATTTACACCAGCTGAATCACAGAACAAAACATTAGTTTGCATTAGTTTGAATGAAAGCTCGGGGTGGGGTTAATAGTCATAGATTTGAGTTGTTTAAAATACATTTTTCCCTCCAACGCATGACCTAGTAGAGACAGCATTGCTCACTTGTCAGCACCAGCATACCAGAAAGCTATTGACATTATTAAGATAGCTATGCAACCCTGCTGTGCTCTGGAGTGCTGTTTGTGTTTCTGTGAGCTTTTTATTACTGCATAAGGAGGCTAGGTTGTCCATGATAGAATGGTTGAAGATAAAATATAACTAACACAAATACAAGCTGCAATCTCATCCTATTAGATGTATCAAGATTATTCAAGAATTGATTATTCATGCAAAAATAAAGATATTTATTGGACAGTTAAAAAACAAAACATATGATAGCTTTTTTGGTCCCTTTCACACTTGTGATACCAATAATATGATGCTGCATTGGATTTGTTACCCATGGTAAAACATAACATGTTGGACTATCGTACTTTTCACATTGGTGACTATCGCCTTGTGTGATCTCGCCAAAGTCCAGCATGCAGCAATATTACTGTATTTCATAGGAATGCAGAAAAGTTGCATTAAGCAAGGTCTCCCTGTGGCAGCCTATGGTGCTGCCAGCAACCCTTTCACACAAGCTGAGTTAGAGGTTGAGATTACAAACTCCAGTGAATGGTCAACTCACATGGGCATGAGCCAGTAATATTTTCCGGGGCTCACATGGGAAGGCTGAAAAACACACCCTACTGCTTTCCGGATCTGTGGTGATTCTGGTGAAACACAGGAGAGAGAGAGAGTGAGCTATTCATGTGACAGAACAGTTAAAGTGGGTAGTGACAGTTCTGTTACCTATCAGAAACAGTCTTTAAGAGAAGCCACTACGATTATAAATTTCCCAAGACCTACAGAATCTTAAAACAGCCCTGCATGGTTCAGTTCAACTTTTATTTACAATTAGGAATAACATAGACATCCAACCCCTCCTTATTGTAAAGGTTTGAAACACACGTGCCTAGAAACAAATGAAACCCATTAAGTTTGAAAAGCTAGCATCATACGACTGCTATAAACCCCTTGTTCCATTTAAAAATCATACTGTCACCAAATGGAATGTAGAAGTGCTGGAAAAATATTTCCTCCACTCAGCTCCAGCAATACCTTCACCGTTCCTACAGCCCATTTCCACTTTCCATGACCTCAATGTCCATGAAGATAGTGGAAAATGTACAGGAGTGTTTAGGAAATCATTGACGATAACCCTACACCCTATGAGCATAGCAGTGCTCTGCTCTCTGCATCCTCACAGCCCAATGCACAGGAAGCCAAGCCTCCAAGCACTAGTAACTCCATGGAAAATATCTGAATTGCAGGCAATTAGTAGGTACAACAGGAAACAAATGGGGAAATCAATCACAGGTTGTTTCCTGGTGAAAACAAACCTGCAGTTTTGTGGGATGGGAGATCAAAGCAATTGGTAATAACATTGTAATAAAGGCCTACCATCTTCTGGAAAATGAAAGATTAGTAATACATTTTAATACAGATGATGTTAGCAATGTAAAAAGGGAATTTATGGTAGCATAAAAGAGACATCAGTTCATTATTATATATAACAGGTAATACACACAGTATGATACACCCCACAGTGTCAGTCCTATCTTACATTCACAAGTTCATTCTTTCTGGCACTCTGATTTTCACTCTCTTGCTGCCTCTTTCTTGCTCCCTTATGTCTCTCAGTTTCTCACTGTCACTCTTTATTGGTGCCTTGCAGTCACCATCTCCATTTTCCTGTGTATCTCTCTCTCTCTTACGTGTGCTCTTGTGTACTCTCTCTCTTGTGCAGGGCCTGATTTCCCATTAGGCAGAGTAGGCATGCTGTGCCTAGAGCTCCACATCCACATTGTGAATTTTGAATGTGGCCAGATCAATCTCAAGTACAGGTCATTGCACCTGTTTATATACCCCTTTACAGGTTACTATTTAATATCTTGGATGCCTGAGAGAGCAATGTATTGGAGATCTCCCTGGCAAACAAGGGGGTTAAAGCTTTTTTTTGTACTTGCTTGTTATAGATCAAGGGTATTTTCTTTGTCAGGAAATAGTGGGTCTGTGAGGACTGGGGGAGTGGCCATGGGTGGAGCTAAGAGCACATAGCGTGCCTTGTCTAGAAGAGCTTTAGATGTAAATCCAGCCCTGATCTTGAGTGCACTTTCTCTTGTGTGCGTTCATTCTTTCTTGAATATGTTCTTTCTTGTGTATGCTTTCTTTCACTTGCTCTCATTCTTATGTGTTCTGTCTTGCTTTCTTGTGTGTTTTCTCTATTACGTGCTCACCTTCTGAGGTCTCATGCATGCTCTGTCTTTTTCTCTTTGGAATGTGTTCTCTGTTGAGTGTGCTCTCTTGTATGAGCTCTTTCACTGTTCTTTTCTATGTATCTTTGTCTCTCTCTCTCTCTCTTTATAAAGAGGTGATAAAGTGGAGATGACTTCTCCAGAGATATCCCTTCTCCAGTTCCTTTGTTATTCTATAGAGCCTATGCAATAAGATCTCCAAAGTTTGAGAAATCTTAGTGCATTGTCTCCATAGAATAAAATAAAACTGGAGAAGTGATATCACTGGAGAATTCATCTCTGCTTTATCACACCTTTGTGCATATCCCCCTCTATCTCCTTCTGTATCTAGGTGTCTCCTTCAGCCTGTAATTTTTTTTTCTAAATTAAAGCATTTTACCAGGAAGGATACAATGAGGGTTAGGCATTAAAGGGATAGGAATGTTTCAAAATAAAATCAGCTCCAATTAATCTTCATTGTATTTGGGCCATGAAGAGTGTTATTTCAATAGAGTTGTAGTTAAAGAGTAATTGAATGATAAATATCTGCCTCCCGTCCCTTTTACCTAGTGTAAGCCACCTCCCCTCAGATGTGGAATCTGGTCTTAAGAGCAGACAGCTCACATCAAGGGACAATCTTCTTACTGTGAGCATAAGGAAAACCCTGCCCCCCTTGACAGTTTTGTTTTTTCAGGTTTTTCCCTTATGCTAATTGAAGATTGTCCCTCTCTGTAAGCCATCTGGACACCACCTGCCTTTTCTGAGGTGAGCAGTGTTACAACACTAAAAGGGGTGGGAGGGGGATACTTTTTAATTCAATTAGTCTTCAACTACAGCTCTGACTGCATTGAAATAGCACTCTCCATGGTCCAATTACTATGAAGATTAATTGGAGCTGCTTTTATTATGAAACATTACAATCCCTTTAAGGAGTGATAAAGAGGTCATAATGTGGAGATAACTTCTCCAGTGATATCACTTCTCCAGTTCCTATGTTATTCTATAGAGTCTATGCACTAACATCTCCAAAGCTGGCTCCATAGAATAAGATAGGAACTGGAACTGGGTTGGGAGACTGCTCTAGTATTCAATGGGTTAAAAGTCCCGTTTAATTCAGTGTGAGTTTTAATTTCCCCCGATGGTGCAGTACTTGCGCCTGTTTAGCTTGATGAATATGGTCCAGTATGTAATTTATAAAACCTAGTCCTCCATCTGAGGCTTTTGGTTCTCTGATAGCCCAGTTTGATCAGTGAAATTATGGTGAAACGTTTCCCCTAACTGTAAATATAGGCCTCAATTCAATTGGACCTGTCACAAAAAAAAAACACCCAATGACATTTTCTCAAGCACGGTAAGCCATTAAATTACCTGTGCTATGAAAAAAACTGGCTGTCTTCTTATCTTTTGTCTTCTTATTTTCTGTCTTCTTATCGTCTGATCTTCATCTTCGTAGAAAAGATGTATCTTAAAAAGAAGAAGAAAAATAATCAAGATGAAATATGCTCCACAAACTTGTGAATCCAAGATATGCAGCTGTTAACCCTTTGACTGACGGAGGGGTATGCAACACATTGCCATGCAATATGTTGTGTACATCTCTGGCACTCAATGGGTTAAATACATACAGGCATTGCAAGTCGAATTCTTCAAATCGAAAAAGTTTTCTAATCCTTTTCACAATTTTTCTTGTAATGTCCAAATAGAAAAAAAGTATTTGGTTAGTCAAAAATATAATTTATTGAGGCATTGCAGAGGTTAAAATTAAGCTGCAGGCTCCGTCGCCGGCAATGGCAGCAGGAATGAAGGTTAAAAATACCACCCCTTGTTATGGCTCGGGCCTTTGCCCTGTGTGAAACATAAACAGAGACTGGTTTTTACATGGCCAGTCTCTGTTCAACATGGTTCCCAGCCAGTCAGCTTCTTGCAGGGGAATGACAGACCGAGAGGTAAGAAGGGGGGAAGAGGATTTTTAGAGTGCCTTCCTGCCTCCACCAAAGGCGACATCAGCGGAGCCGGAAGCCTATTATAACACTTGCAATGCCTCAATTATTTATATTTTTCAACTAAATATTTTTTTATATTTGGACTTTACAAAACAAAATTGCGAAACAGATTAGAAAACTTTTGGAGGATCTGGAGGAAAATCAGATTTATTGACTTGAAATGCTTGCATGAATTTAACCATTTGAGTGCCAGAGAGGTACACAACACATTTTTCTGCAATGTGTTACATTGCGTACCCCTCCTGCAGTCAAAGGGTTAATGACTGCATATCTTGGATTTATAAGTTTGTGGAGCATATCAAATCTTGACTATTTTTCTTCTTTTCAGGTATATCTTTGCTACAAAGAAGAAGATCAGAAGATAAGGAGATAGAAGATGAGAATACAGAAGATAAGAAGAGAGAAGATGCAGAGAAAGAAGAAGTAGGAAGATAGAAGATGACAGAAGAAGACAGACAGTAGATGACAGGTAAGTGTGACAGTTCTGGGTGTTAGGCTAGTGTTAAGGGTAGTATTGTTGCAATTCACTGTTAGAGGTAGTGTAGGGTTAGTGTTTGGGAGGTTCACTGTGTGTTTGAGCTCATGTTCGGGGCTTTATCAAGCACTGATCGTTGCCCTTTTCCATTGATGTTCCCATTACTCACACTATTTAGCGTGGGTTTAGGAAACTTATAACACACAACGGATGTTTGGCCGAAAGTCATGTTCTTCGGCCCAACGTTCTGTGTGGTTTCAGTTGGTATGGCAATTGAATACTGACAGAGACACAATGGGTGTACTGATCAGCAGCCATTTTTACTCTACCGGCTGTTGTAGCAGCCATAATTGAATCGAGATCATAATCCTTTTTGTGATGGACCTTGTGTGCAACATCCCTTACAGAAATGTAGCTGTCGAGTTCTACTACTAGGGTTAGTAACTCTTCATATTGAATATATATATATTGTTTTATTCAAAATGTATTGCAGTTTGAACTTGAATGTGTGAGTGCAGTACATCCAGAGCCTGTAATGTTGCAGTAGTGCTGTTGCTATTTGTGACCAGATGGAGCAATTTAGAACTATAACATTTGAAATACTGATCACTGTTTTGAACACTATGTGACATTTGATAATAGTGTGTGTGGTGTTATACTGTGAGTCCTGTAAAGGGATATGGCAGTGGGGAACTAGAGTGCAGAGTGGGCTGTTAAGCCCAGCACCCTGGCTTGTTTAAAGTAAAGTCCATGTCTGTGTGACTTGTGACAAGGAATGTTTGGAATGTGGATTGACTCCTGCTGTGCTTCATTGACCAACAGTGGAGGTTATTTTGGACCCGTTAAAATGTCCCTTTTTCAAGCACTAATTTGTATTCTTATCTTTATAAGAGTGTCTGGAATGTATATAAGCAGTGTGTTTTATCAATAAAGGCTGTTCTGTTCTACCCTCCTTAATACAAGTCTCGGCTGTATTTCTGGAGGGGGCTTGGGATGGGGATTCTCACCTTAGCCACTGGAGAAGCAAATTCACTTGCCTCACCGGTTTACTGGCATGGGGCCTCTGGAAACCCCACCTAGGGTTCTTCAGCTAAATTCACTAGCTCTGCCAGTCTGCCAGAGGGCAGCATCCAGTTGTTCCTGCCTGAGTATCCAGGACCTCCAGACTGCCAGGAAGTAGCAGGGCTCCAGCCAGCCATGGAAGAGGGGTAGCAGCAGCGGCGGTTCAGGAACCAATGACCCCAAAAGGGTCCGGTAAATCCTGGTACTGTCACAGTATTCTTATGAAGGTTTATGGTCATCTTGCTCAAATTGACACTCACTGTATAACTCATTATACCGCTTTATCCTTTAGTTTAATTCCACAACCCATCATTGTGATATGTATGAAGAACTAAATTGGCTAACATTCGAATCTAGATGTGCCCTTCACCTCTCTTGCATGGTTCATAAGCACTTCTCTAGAAAACTACAAGACTACCTGAGCAGTATGCTCACTCCAGCTCTCCATACTAACTATAACCTCCACTCCACTGCTAACAACTCACTGAGTATGCCACATTACAAGAAAGAAGCCTTCTCCTTTAGAGTTCTGAAAATCTGGAATAACCTACCTGAAAAAATCAGATCTTCTCCCAGTCTAAAATCCTTAAAAATAACTGCTTCATCATATCTAAAACAATATGCAACTGTATATAACATTTTTAGTATATATGTGTATATATGTACTATGTCTCTGTATTTGTGCAAATATGCATCTCTTGCTTTAAACTCTCCAGGACATACTTGAAAACGAGAGAAATCTCAATGTATTCTTCATGGTAAAACATTTTCTAAATAAAATAAAAACTGAACATAGCTGCCCATAGGCTGTTGTAGCAACAGAACCACAATAAAATTTTAGGCCATGGAAGAACTGCACAAAAAATGTAATGACTTTTGAATAAAACATCTCTTAGTAATAGGAGAACCCTTGTTTTACTCTGAAATACATATGTTTTCCATATTAAGGGTTGTTGTCCCTTTAAATGGATAGTAATACTTAAAATGTAAAAAACAATTTGTTGTAGGGTTTATCCCTCTGAGTAAAACAAGAATACTCCCACTGCTGAAAGGTGTTTTATTCAAAAGTTATTAATTTTCAAAGTTGAATTTTTTAGGTGCAATATCACAGTGGCCTGAAATTGTACAGTGGCGCTGTTGCTACACGATCCTATGGATAGCTCTGGTCCCGGGACCAGAAATCTCCATAGGATGGTGTAGCAACAGCGCCACTGTACAATTTCAGGCCACTGTGATATTGCACCTAAAAAAATCAACTTTGAGCTGTAATAACTTTTTAATAAAACACCTTTCAGCAGTGGGAGTGCTCTTGTTTTACTCAGGGGGATAAACCCTACAACATATTTGTTTTTACATTTTAAGTATTACTATCCCCTTAATATCACCTGACTTTTGTTGAGCAATGCTCTGGAGATTTAACTAGCAATCAAAAGATTAAAATCCCCATTTTAGTACCATAAATGGGAATGTGTATTTGTCACCTGTAGTACTGTTGGTTTGCACCAGAATTGCTCAAGTTCTTATTACACCAGAATAATCATCTTCTAAAGTTATTCCATTTTGTTGAAGGTTTTAGAATTGGTGTCCTGTAAAAAGGACATGCAGCAATTTACTTCAGAATTTTTGGAAGATGAATGATTTTTCTTTCGCAAATACTGAAAAGGCAAGATGATGTCTCCAGTGGTTTAGGCGACAAGTAGCTTGAAAAGAATGTCTGAGGCTTTTATGTCATGATACAATAATGAGCAAGAGGAGCCAAATGCTATTTTTCACTTGTAACATCTTTTTATACCCAGCAAGTAAATAATCAGCACCTTGCCTTTCTGGGTTATTAAGTCTTTTTATCTGGTACATAGTGTTGAGGGTGCACAATCCCTCCAACATCTGGATATGAGCAAATTCTGCTAACTGTAGTGGAAACAAATTTCCAAGTCCCATTATAGATCAGTACTTCTGAGCAGGTGCTAAGGTTACAATGAGCATTAGGCTAAAATTAACAGAGTACAGAAAAGGACATAAATTGCCACTGGATGATTTAGAGGGACAGGGCTGTCTTGGGACACTGCAAATTTGCAACTTGAAACTTTACATACAAGGCTACATCTGCATCTAAGCCATAGTTGTTTTTGAGCCACTGACTTTCCAAATTTGTTTTTAGAGGAATAACAGGAAAAATTCACTGCATTGGCTGTATGAAAACGATTCTGCACTAAATCACAGTTGGTTTGAACTATAATGGTCCATTTCTTCCTAGTACATCAGTTACAGATGTATCTATTTTTTTATTTATTTAGAACGTGTTTTACTATGAAGAATACATTGAGATTTCTCTCATATTTAGGGATGTCTTGGCGAGATCTAGAATAGTTACACATTTCACTTCTATACTTTTATTTTTCTTTTCCTACTTAAGTATGCCTTGGAGGAGATAAATAAAAGGTGTTCAAATATATATCATTCGCCAGGGGTGGGTTTTTTTTTTATGTTTTTTTAGGAGAAATGCACCAGCTCACCTCATTTTGTAATTATATATTGATGTGCTGGTGACATGTAATGATGTATTAATGTGCTGGTGGCATGTAATGGAGTATTGCTGTGCTGGTGGCAAGTAATAGTATATTACTTTGTTGGTCTTAAAGGGGAACTCCCACCCCACAAAAACTTCATCTTAATTAAGTGTTCATCTGGCGACCAGCTACTTAGTAGCACTAGTCACCAGAAATATTACCTGGTTTAAAAGATTTTCTACTTTTTCAGAGGCTGACAGTAGCAAGAAGCATAGATATCTTGCCATAGTGACGTCCATGCGCCTGCGCTGTCAGTCCCTTTTGGAGCCGGCCGGCGCAGGCACCCAGATGTCAATATGGCAAGATGTCCGTGCTTCCTGCTACTGTCAGCCTCCGAAAAAGTAGAAAATCTTTTAAACCAGGTAATATTTCTGGTCACTAGTGCTACTAAGTAGCTAGTCGCCAGATGAAGACTTAATTAAGATGAAGTTTTTGCGGAGTGGTAGTTCCCCTTTAAAGGGATTGTAATATTTCACAAAAAAAGCATCTCCGATTAATCTTCATAGTATTTGGGCCATCGAGAGTGTTATTTCAATACTGTCAGAGTTGTAGTTCAAGAGTAAATGAATGGTAAAGTATGCCCCTCCCGTCCCTTTTACCTAGTGTAAGCCACCTCCCCTCAGATGTGGAATCTGATCTCTTGACCGGACAGGTCGCAGCAAGGGACAGTCTTCTTACTGTAAGCATAAGGAAAACCCTGCCCCCCTTGACAGGTTTTTCAGGTTTTTCCTTATACTCACTGAAGATTGTCCCTCTGTGCGATACATCCGGACTGTCTTGCTGCTCTGAAGTGAGCAGTGTTAAATCAGTAAAAGGGGTGGGAGGGGATACTTTATCCTTCAATTACTCTTGAGCTACATCTCTGACAGCATTGAAACAATACTTCCCATGGTTCAAGTACTATGATGATTAATCAGAGCTGCTTTTATTGTGAAACATTACTATCCCTTTAAGTCTTGTATTTAGTTTTCATAATTTACTGCAAAACAGAGATTTCCTATCAGACAATGAACATTGGTTTTGGGTTATGTAACATACTGTATATTAGAATGCAGTGACCTATAAGTTTTTATTATTAATTCCGTGTTATCACATACATATTTCAGATAAAAGAAGTCCTTGATTTTAATGCTTTTACTTGGTAAATAGGGTAGCCTTTTCAAATGGCACCTACTACATGGTGATCATCATTACAGTTCCCTCCCAGCATTGGGGGTTACAGAATGACAACAGCAATATGTCGCCAGGTGACTATCTGCTAAGTTAGGTTAGCATCTGTTATAGGCTGACCATACCTCACCTTTAAAAAGGGACACACATGAAAAGTGCATACTACAGGGTTGCTTTGATTTTGGTGCACTCCTGAAATATGCCTATTTCATATGTGTCCCTTTTTAAAGGCGAGGTATGGTCAGCCTAATCTGTTATGTTAGGTTAGGGTCTGGTAGGATAGGTTCAGATCAATTAGGTTAGTATGTGTAAGGTTACGGTCAATAACATTACCATCTGTTAGGTTAGGGTCAGTTACATTACTGTCTGTTAGGTTATGGTCAGTTAGGTTACTTTCTCTATGTGAGGTTAGGTTCAGTTAGGATTAATGTCTATTATCTGTTAGGGTCAGTGACTGTTAGGGTCTGTTGGGTTTGGGGGTGGTTTAGGTTAGTTGTTAGGTTTAGTTGTTAGGTTAGGGTATGTTTCTACATTTTAAAGGTGGCATGTTAAATGTGCCCTTTGTCATGCCGGAGACATTTTTAAATCACCCTTTTCATGAGCTCTATTATAACCGCGGCATTTCAGTTGTAAGTAGGTAATTAGTAAAAGCTTTTGTTTCTGCCAATTTAGGCAGTCCATTTAACAACTTCAACTTGTTCATTTTTTGTGGAAATGCTCATGATGGAACAGTAAACTATGTAATGAAAAAATATACTAAATAAGACAAAGACACCACTCATAAAGGAACAGTAAACTATGTGATGAAAAAATATACTAAGTAAAACAAGAACACATCTGGTGTGACATATTTTTCATTAAAAAATGATTACAACTCAAACTTAAAGGGATAGTAATACTTGCAAATTACTAATCCCCATATTGTAACTTTGTTAAAAAGAAACTTATTGTCCCCAGTGTCATCTTTCAAACCCTTATAGTTTGAGAGATGATAGCGCTCAAAGTTCCCCCCTCCCTCCCCCTTCTCTGACTGGATGCTGACTGCAGGGATATCCGGTATTACTTGCATCAGGCGGCTCTGCAGCATTGCTGAGATCGCGTTTATAAAAAAGAAATCTTTTACTAAAATGGTCTTCTAAAACGGTCTTCTACGTGTGCTTGCAGTGAAGAATTATTTCACTGAAATGGTCTTCTACGTGTGCTAGGTTTGCAAGCACACGTAGAAGACCATTTCAGTGAAAGAATTCTTTTTTATAAATGCGATCTCGGCACAACTGCAGAGCCGGCTGATACACATAAGACTGTCGTACGACAGCTTCCCCTGCAGTTAGCGTTCAGCGTTCAATCAGGGAAGGGGGAGGGAGGGGGGAACTTTGAGCCATATCATCTCTCAAACCATAAGGGTTTGAGAGATGACACTGAGGGCAATAAGTTTCTTTTTAGCAAAGCTACAAAATGGGGATTACTAATTTGCAAGTATTACTATCCCTTTAAAGAAAAAAACAAACTACAATTTTCTATTCTGGCCACCAGGTGGTGGTGTTGCTGTCACTTACTGTAGAGAGATGTACACAGTAACTCAATTCTCCCACAGAATGCATTGTACAAAAATGCATTTTGGACACAGTCGGTGCGGTTGCTCAACTCTTTGGACACATCTCTGTCACTCCAAGAGTTAAAAAAAAGCTTGCGCTGTAAAAACATTTTGAATTAAAAAAAAATCTCCCAGCAGAGGAAATTCCCTTGTTTTACCTAACAGGAAAACCACCATAATATGAATATTTTCTTAAAGGAATAGTAATGTTTCCTAATAAAAGCAGCTCTAATTAATCTTCATAGTATTTGGGACTTGGAGAGTGTTATTTCAGTTCTGTCAGAGTTGTAGTTAAAGTAATTGAATGATAAAGTATCCCCCTCCCGCCCCTTCTACTGATGTAACACTGCTCAGCTTAGAGCAGCATGGAGTGTCCAGGTAGATTGCAGAGAGGGAAATCTTCAGTTAAGATAAGGGAAAAAGCTAAAAAACCTGTCAAGGGGGGAAGGGTTTTCATTGTTCTCACAGTAAGAATATTGACCCTTGATGTGAGCTGTCTGGTCTATGGACTGGATTCCACATCTGAGGAGTGGGGGCTTACACTAGGTAAAAGGGGGGGAAGGGGGAAACTTTATAATTTAATTACTCTTGAACTACAACGCTCACAGTAATGAAATAACACTCTCTATGGCTCAAATACTATGAAACGCTACTATAATTTAAAAAAGGATTTCTGCTCCTTTAAAGACCATCTGCTCCTTTAACACTACCTAATAATACACCCCATTTATCTTACTCTGGGCAGAAAATACTGATGGCCACTATGAATCAATTATTTTTGTAATGATTCACCCAAATTAATACTTATTTAGTACTGGTTATTACATCCATAGAGGCAGACATGGTTATTTTTGCAGCACTGCTCAAACCCAAACTCCAAAGAAGGAAATAAGGAAATCTCTAGTCAGATGATTTTGTGCTCTGGGGTCCTGCCATGGCTGGATTTACATCCCAGGCACCCCTAAGCAAGGCACTCTAGGTGTCCTTAGCTCCACCCATAACCACACTCCCATTCCTCACATGACTCCATCCTAGTCCCATCAACTATTTTCTGACAAAGAAATTATCCTTGTCTTATAACAAGCTAGGACAAAAGCCCATTTTAACCTATTAATTGCTAGGAAAATCTCCGACCCATTGCGGAGCAATGAGTTGGAGATCTCCCTAGCAATGAAGGGGTTAAATTATGACCTGAAAAAGGGTATAACACTGGTGCAGATACCTTGAGATTGCTATGGTCACATCCATAGTCCAGAATGTGGGTGTGGCCAGCACAGCTGAGGCGTCCTTTAAAAATTGGAACCCTAGGTAGAAGTCAATTGCCCAACTTGCCTAACAAAACAAAAAGAATCTACCAAAAATAGATAGTTTCTTTAAATACTGTGTCCAGCCTTAAAGTTAATAATAGTAGCAAAATTATAAACAAATACCACAAGATAAAATAGACAGAAAAAAACAATAAAAATTGTATATATAAAGCAACAGTCTAAACCACAAGTGGATCCAATGAAGAAATCCTCTGATGCTTTAACCCCTTAAGGACTACATGACGTACTATGATCATCATGGTCCTTAAATACTTAAGGACCGATGACGGTCATAGTATGTCACATACTTTTTACTTACAGCTCTCCCACCAGGAGCGATATAAGTAAAAATGAGGCCTAAAATTGACCGTTCCAAGACTGGAGCGATCTCTTTCAGGACCCAAAGCTGTGTGCCGATACACGCAACAGGTCACGTGTACTGGCTCGTTGGCAAGGATCAAAGCGGTCCTTACAGGATGGAAACTCTCACACTCAGTATCAGCAACTAATAAAAAACAAACAAAAAAAAGTCGCAGAGGATCTCTTCTAAGTGTAGTAAGTTTGCTTCACTTATAATCCTTCACCAGCACCAATCTCCAAGAAATTTACTCACGTTTTTTGAAGGATATAACTCGCCTCCTAGCGTTATAGCAGTCACTGGCTATCACCCCAGTATGGTGGTCTTTCCATTCGATCCCAGCAACCAGTCGGGTTTTTTCAAACTATCAGAATTCAGTGCTCCAGTGAAGGGCAAATGTGGGATCCCCCGACCAGGTGCTGGGTTACACCATACCCAGCATCAACATCCGAGGAAAAATGTTTTTATTCATGTTCCTTAGATGCTTAATGGGCACAAAGTTATATAGCCGTAAATGAGCCAGTGACTCCACACATATGGAGAAGTACTCATAAAAGCATTTATTACCAAAGTAAAAAACAAAGTATAAAAACAATAATAACTATGATAGTAATATTATTCAAAAAATTGTTCTATGAAAACAAACACCAAAATAAGAACATATGAAAAAATAGCCTAATGCGTTTTGTAACACACAGTTACTTCATCAGAGGACAAAAGAGAAATAGTGATTTAAATCACCATTTTATAACCTGTAGGTCAATCCATGTCCAAGACTAATCAGGTGGCGATCGTTATTAAACAGAATCACCTGAACCTTATTCCACACCTCTCGATGGACTACAGTAAAATTAAAAGGGCCACAACCCATCATACTCTCCTCACAGAGACTAGATTGAAGAACAAACTCATATGAAGGTTCGCCACTCCCCATTCACACTGGGACGCTGCACTTCACCAATCACAGAAAGATCAATAACCGGAACTATAACACTGCGTCCCACAACCACTGGAATGCAGCATAATCTCCATATTTAGGGAGGCAGAAGGGAAGTAAATAAATGCTAGACATCCCCAAATCAAACCAATGAGAGCAATGCGCGAGGAGGAACAAATGAACATCCAACACGCCTCGATCAAACCAACAAGATCGCAGCATTTCATAAATACCCACAACAATATAACTCATTCAAAAAAACACAACAAACTACACCCCTTATATTAATTCATCCATAGTCCAAAGATGGGAAGAGGAAATCTCAAATACAACAATAGAACATGGATAAACCCAAAATTAACACAAATAAATGAAGCCCTCATATATGCACACAGTGTTGGCAACAAAATATATAAAGGAAAGGTGGAGTTTGAGGAATCAAACTTAATTAATATAGTGTAAATCCAAATCTTCATTTAACCCCTAATCCCCTAATGTGCCAAATATAAAAAACCAGGTGGTTGTGGAGGAAGCCACTCAATACCCATCACCTTAAAATTGGCCAATCCACCCTTATCACATCCTAAAAAGTGCTTAGACACCCCATGATTAATTTCTTTATTAATAATTTTCCTCTTGTGTTCCCCAGTTCTTTTTCTCAATTCACGTGTGGTGCTGCCCAAATATCTGGCTCCGCCACCACACTGAATCAAATATACAACAAAATGAGTGCTACAATTAATAAAATGTTTTATCTTATACATTTTGTCATTATCCGGATCCTCAAACTGCAACTTTCTATGAATCATAAAAGAACATGCAGTACTTCTAACATGATTACATCTATAATTTCCAACAAGTTTGGGGGGATTTGAACTGAATTCTCCAACAAATTAGGAAGGTCCGATACATCTTTAGCTCTACTAGGAGCTATATAGCTTCTAACTGTTTTATTACATTTAAATGTCACTATTGGTCTTTCATTAATTTGACCTTTTAACAGCTGATCTTTCAACAGAACCCTCCAGTGGTTATAAATAATGTTTTTAATTTTCCCACCTGAGCTACTGTATTTAGTTACAAAGGCAGTTTTTCGGTTATTTCCTAAATCATGATCATTTTTCTTTTTATTCTTTTTTATCAATTCTTTATGGTCATGCTGATAAGCACGATGGAAAGCCCTATCTATAAGATGATGACCATATCCCTTATCTAGGAAAGCCTGCTTAAGTTCCTTACCTTTCTACACAAAATGCCCATTAACTGCCCCATTTCCCTCCTTCTGGTGCAATAGATGTTAAGAGAAGAATTCTTGGTGTACAAGACTTATTAAATTGTTAGACAGCGATAAATGCCAGCTCCTGATTCTGCACAGAACCGTATCTGTACATTCCCCTAGTGCAGCGGTTCTCAAAATTTCTAGTGCCGCGACCCTTTGATAAAATGTCTCAATTTGTGGCGACCCCAACAGTAAAATTATTTTCGTTGCTCCTTCATCGCTGTAATTACTGTATTACTCCGTTATAAAGAAATACTTACTTTTCCGAGGCCGGAAGCCAGGCACCAGCGCAGACATCTTGTCTGCAAGCCTGACCTGTCAGTCCTGGTCTCCCGGACAATTACAAGTTTTACAGATTAAAATAGACAAAAAAAAAAAAACATTTCTGATGGTTTTAGGCGACCCCTGGCAAATCGTCATTCGACCCTCTAAGGGTTCGCGACCCACAGGTTGAGAACCACTGCCCTAGTGGGTTCTGAACTCATTGTATTGCATACCTCTCTGATCCTTATGGGGTTTACCTTTTCTCTGACTACCAATCACAGTTCTGATCTCATGTTCCCCATGGGTGCTGGAGAAGAGCCCAAGACTTTCTTTGTAATACTATGTGGAAAACCCTGGTAGCTACATTCAACCCCATCTTAGAAATATGATTAATATGAGGAATTTCTATTTCCAGCAGTAAAAGCCTACAGAGAGCAATCAAACCTAAAATGCATGTAACTGCCAAGAGTGGCATTGTTTCACTAGTTAATGCATTAATGGAAAAAAAAACAAATTGTTGAAATGCATCCATGAATTAATTATCTGTAGTTTTTTATGCTCTTATCAAACTCATTGGGACTCATACACATGTTCACTTTATTATTTCTTTTGACTCCAAAGGGCAGTATACAGAAAGTAAAATAGAGACAGTGCAAGGAGTAACCCAGCCTCTCCATAAGGGACAAATACAAGCTCAGAAAATTCCCATTTGCTTAAATGAGTCTTTTAGCTCCTTGAATGCTAGAGAGGTCTACTCTTCAGTACCTTGTTTCACAATGATTTGGAGACCTCTTCAACATCCAAGGGATTAAAGGGATAGCAATACTTAAAATGTAAAAAAATATATGTTGTAGGGTTTATCCCCCTGAGTAAAACAAGAGTACTCCCACTGCTGAAAGGTGTTTCATTCAAAAGTTATTAATTTTCAAAGTTTAATTTTTTAGGTGCAATATCACAGTGACCTGAAATTGTACAGTGGTGCTGTTGCTACACAATCCTATGGACAGCTCTGGTCCTGGGACCATAAATCTCCATAGGATGGTGAAGCAACAGCGCCACAGTACAATTTCAGGCCACTGTGATATTGCACCTAAAAAATTCAACTTTGACAATTAATAACTTTTGAATGAAACACCTTTCAGCAGTGTGAGTACTCTTGTTTTACTCAGGGGGATAACCCCTACAACATATTATTTTTTACATTTTAAGTATTACTATCCCTTTAAAAACCCTATATAATAAATAGGTATATTCATTCATCCCCTGCAGTCCAGTATTGCTCCTCTTTTTTCAAACAGCCAAGAAGGTTTTAACAGTTATGGGAATCCAGCTTTATATACTGTGGAGGTCATCATGCAGCTCATCTGGTCAGAGAAGCCCTTCTGTAGGTTTTTGTCCTGGATACTCTGGATCAAGTAGAAGGCAGGAACAGATGGCTGCCACTCACTGGTAGACTAGTGAGGCAAGTGAATTTAGCCCTTGCAGTGGTGGGATGAGAATCACCAGCCAACTCCCTTCGAGGCATCCCCTCCAGAAATATAGCTGAACCTTGTATTGAAGAGGGTAAAAGAGAACTCTTTTTATTGAGGACACACACAAACACACAGCTTTTATCCTTGGCATCCTTGTGTACATAGTCAAATAAAGTTTTGGGACAGTGCTGACACAGTGTCCAATCAGGGGAGCCCCAGGAGACCAATCAAGGACAATATTTTAGTCTCCAGTCAGAGGTCTCCTTTCCAATCCAGGAAAAAGTCCTTGAAACACAACTGGCCTCACAGCAGGGGTTAGAGTTCCTTTTTTGTCACTGCACATGGGGCTTCCTGTCCCAAGCCCTAACAGTCACTGGTATGATTCTGAATTTTAAAGCCATGTACACAGAATGCACAGCAAAATACAGAATGGAGGTACAAAACCCATTCACCAAATTATAAAACTGTAGGAAGTGGAGTAATTATAGGGGTCGCAGGGGTCGCACCTGCGACGGGCCCGTGCACTCCAGGGGCCCGGCCTCCACCTGCAACCCCTCTGCCTGGCGCCCACAATCTCCTGCCGGCGCTCTAGTAATGCAGAGCGCTGGGAGATGACATCACCTCCCAGCGCTTTGCATTACTAAGAGGACCGCGCGGGAGCTCTAGGTAGGAGGTAAGAAATGGGGGCATTGTGGAGATTGAGGGGCATTGTGGAGGGGGTCAATGTGTTCGAGGGGGGCCAATGTAGTGGTGGGGGGCCCGTGGCACTTCTTGTACCAGGGCCCGGAGGCTTCTAGTTACGCCTCTGACTGTAGGTAGCAACTTTTAGCAGTAGGTGATACAAGGGGTTCTCCTCCTGTTTCTCCACATATACCAATTCAAATTGGCATATAGTTAGAACATTAAGTAAATTGTCGGGTACTTTGTCCAGACAGTTAATGTGGATATTAATCTTAGATAAAGCCTTATAAATATGAGCTGTGCTATGTTTTCTGCAAAAAAAAATAAAATCAGAGCATCTAAATAATACCTTTGCTTCTCCCACTTTCTCCTCCCACGTGTGAGTTCATCCATCTACTTTCCTTGTCAGTACACCCAGGTATATTTTTTTTCTCATGCACCACCTGTTTGGGCAGCTCTTACTACACTATATCCTGCAGTTTCACTGCCAGGAAGGAGGTTACCAGTAACTTGCCATAAGATATTAACTCTCATGCCTGAAGCTACTTTCCTATAACCCTTTGTTAAAACACACAAACTCAAATTTGCATTATGTGTGTGCAAATTTGCATTTGTTTATGTCTTTCAGAAAAAGAAACGGTAGATGGACGCACACACACACACACAGTGGCTATATAGTCCAGCACAGATATACATAACCTAGTGCAGCACTTCAGCTGTCTCCCACCAATTTACTATATACAGTCCAAAGTAAATAGAAAAGCCCACTCAGATTGATGAGCAAAATAGAGTTCAGCTAATGCTGAAGGTTTATTGGCAAGTGCTAACACATGCAGCATTTCAGGGGGCTTAATGGTTCTTCTTGTCAATCATCAGACAAACACACTGTCAGGCACCAATCTGAGTGTGCTCTTCTATTTCCCTATATAAATACATACTTGTGTGCATTAACTTTTGCATTGCTGAATGAGAGTGTGTGTGTATTGGAGGTAGACATCCAGAGAGTAGTGCCCAGGTCATAGTAACATCCAGCAGTGACTCATCAAGCAACATTGAAATGCTATACGTAAGGTGTCATTTTTTTAAATGCAAGGTTATTGTCTTCATTAAAGGAGTACATTTTTTAAAAGCATATTTTTTTTCAATGCATTGCACACCTCTCTGGTCATTAAAGGGGTACATGGCATAATGCATATTAGTAGACTGTTGAGGTTATGGGGTTTTTTGTGTTCATTTTTAGTGGATAATCTTTGAACTGCCTCCAATTTATTAATCTTCTTCTGGAGATGTGGTCTCCAAAACCTTACAGTATTCCAGGTGAAGCCTTAGAAATCATATATAAAGTGTCATTAATATCATATATAAAGTGTCATTAATACCTCTCTTTCTGCTGCTAATAGCATTTACTTTACAGCCCAGTATCTGAATAGCTTTTCCCACTGCTCTACTGCACTGCTTGCCTACCTTCAAGTCATCTGAAATAATAACTCCCAAGTACCTTTCTTGCTGTTGTCAGCAAAGTGCCATTAAGCCTGCATTCCACCTCTGGAATTTTGTGACCAAAATGCATTATCTTCCACTTTGCAGCATAAAACGTTAGATCCCAAACTCTTGTCCATTCCTCAGCTTTTCTAAATCACTATGCATTTGTCTTATTCCCCCTGGAGAATCAACCCTGTTACAGATCTATATGTTATCTGCAAATAGGCACACAATACCATGAATACCAGTAAACATATCACTAATCAAGATATTAAAAAGAACAGGACCAAACTCTGACCCCTAATGCACCCCACTAGTAACCCGTCTTGGTGTCCCCGTCAATGGTCACTACTTCCGCTACAAGCCAGATGGAAATCCAACAGCATACCCCAATGTACCCCAATCACCAGGCAAAACTAGTGTCAGGGTAACCAGAACTGTTTAATGGCACAAGAACACACATTTTTATACAGTATGGAACAAAAGGACAAACAATGGTGAGGGCTACAAAATAGTGGGCTGGGACCGGTGGACCAAGGGGTCAGACATAATTGAATTAAGGGACAATGGGACTGCTTAGGGATACACAATACCACAATGGCCGGGGCTGGGCTTTGGGTGGGGGACAATGGGTAGGGTAAACAGGGACACAAAAAGCTGATAGACTTGGTGGCCTGCCGCTTCGAAGCCTCGACCAATGGCAGCTCAGGTGGCCGCCGACATTTCCCTATAATAAGTCTATGGAGTCCCTTTAAACGCCTCGCTGAATCGGAGGCCAATCAGAGGGTGGCCAGCATTTTCCATACCGCATCACAGTGCCCTTTAAATGGTGGGCCAATGGGAGAAGTCAATGCAGGCCCTTTACTTTACAATGACCTATCAGTGGCCGGCCGACACTTGAAACCACGGCGGCTCAGTTTTGTAGTGAATGTCAGCTGCTTGTGGGAAAAGGTAGGGCGTTTCTGCCCACACAAAGATCCTCAGTGGATTGGGGAGTGTGGTGCTCAATCCACGCAAAATATAAAGAGAACTTCATACAATATTACATACGGATGAAAGACTTAAGAACTTATTCCCACAGCCTCCCTTACTGAAATGTGCACACATTTACACCACTCTCAAGGTACCCATTCCAAAGACCCAGTTACACCATAAGATCAACGGTACCTTCACCTGCAAATCATCCAATGTAATATACCGCATCATGTGTGCAAAATACCCAGAAGCTCTTTATGTGGGTGAAACTGGACAGTCATTACATAAAAGGTTTATTTCCCACAAATCCAGTGTTAACAACAAAAAGACAAAGACACCAGCGGGAGAACATTTTTGCCAAAATGGATACAGTGTCATTGACATTAAATTGACTGTACTGATGGGGCTATTTCACTCTCAGAGAGACAGAACAATATGGGAGGTGAAATTAATGCTGCAGTTTAATGCTTTACATAATGGTCTGAACAGAGACAGATAATTCCTGTCACATTATCACATTGTGTATTAACCTTTACAACAGTCCCACTGGGATCATAAACACATCTGACTCCTCAGAGGAAGATTGCGATCTACATCACTCTCCTCTACCATCTTGAAAGCTTGCATCCAAAGCCATTTAGTTAAACAATAAATGTATCATTTTTACTCTACTAGTCTGTAAAAAGATTAGTAGAACAGGTGCAGCACTATTAAGTTGATTCCAGCTCCTGTTTTAGCCTGGTTAGTACAGTCCCATATTTCTCCATAGAATGTGATGAAGCTGTTACTCACTTTCCAAGAGTTTGACCTGTATGCTCCCTAGCAGTGGGAGTACCCTTGATTTACTTGTCAGGAAAAGCCCTGCAATATGTGTTTTTCTTTTTTCATAATAACATGTTACTGATCATTAAAAAGATTAATAAAATCAATATAAGTTTTTTTGGCCCCTGAGGTGTAGTTAGTTACCCCCCAAAATGCTCCAGGTTTTCTAAGTAATCAGCATCACTGATATTTTAGTAGCACTGCAGGATCTATGTTGCGTGGAAAATTTCTGAGATTATTGGCATGTATACCATATTACAATAACAGATTAATGAACACAGTTACAATCATATTCTGAGATTGTAAATGGTCCTTGAATGTAATAACATCATGATTAGGTTCAGCAAGGCCAGAGTCACCTTCATTTCACAATAATATCCAGCATAGTTGTAGCATATAATATTATCAATTTTTATGAATTCAGAAGGAAGCCCTATGGATGCTCAAGAAGGCCTCCAACGCATTGCAACACAATGTTTTTAATATCATCAGGGTTGGTTATAGGCATTGACCACACAATGGAAATGCTGAGTATCTTAGAAGAGATTCATTCTGTATTAATTTCAATCATGGCAGCCAAACTGTTCAAACTTTGTATTTGAAACCCTCCATTAGGTGCTACAGTACTAACCACCTGCTGGCAAGTCTGACCTAACTGGCTCTCAGTTACTGCACTGAAGGAAGAGGCAATGCATTGCTTGGGATAAAGGGCTGCCATATTTTACATCAACAAAGAGAAGGCCCTGGATGAAACATGTAAATATAACTCTCAGAAACATTTGCTACTACTTTGTCAATAAAACCTATCACAGGATCCTTTTATTTATAACATTAAGGATACTTATCTAAACATTTCCTCCAGACACCCAGTCAGTACCAAGCAGGCACCAACACTCCTGCACACTTACTGTACCTCTCACATGCTTTCCATCATTTATCCACTTTAGAAATACGGACATATGTATTTATTAATTTTATTACTGGGGAAAGTGAAAGTGAGCATTTCCTGGTACTGCACAGAGCTTCATTAGCATCTGAAACATCACTGAAACCTTCATTAGCATATGATACATCACTGAAAAGGCTTTGTTAGCGTATGAAAATGTCACTGAAAGGCTTAATTAGCATATGAAGCATCACTGGTACCACAATTAGCATACATTAGCATAGTGTTATACGTGTGAATATCTTCTTAATTGATATATAGGCAGCTTTTAATGCAGTTTTCAAATATGCAAACTTGATTTAAGGTTCTACTTTAAACAAATTAATCATGGCAGAATAGTGATCCCATAGAAGAGAGAGAGAGAACAGTGATCCCACAGCATAAAAGATCCAACACAACTGGGACTGTAATTATTTCATAATGTTTTTTAACTTTCCCTAGCATGAAATGACGTCGAATCCAAACAAAAGCCAATTCGACAACTGAGACTCCTTAATCAAAGCAGCATTCTGCTGTATCCCTGCAGGCCTTTTGGATGAATATTAGGACACCAGGCCTTCAGTCTGATGTTGATTTTCCTTGATTTGGAAAATGAACTGAATCTTGTGGCTCTCATAAGGTTTAAAATTAAAAAGAGAGATTGGGGACATGATTATATTTTCAAGGATTCTATGTTGAATCAATACAAAGAAGCTTTCATAGCTTTCATAATTGGCTCAGCAATGAGTATGACCCAGACTTTCCTTAGGTTTTATAAAACATGTAAGTCCTTAGAAATAATAACACAAAAAAGTTTCTACAGATTTTAAAAATTAACTGTGTAAAAACTTTGCCAAACCTGAAAAATGTTTTCTATGGCAACCCATGTTGTTTAACTGTGTTTACTGAGCATCAACATATTTAAAGGGCATTAGCAGCAAAAACATTAGAAGTACAGAAATGTTGTAAACAGGTAGGTGTCTACAAGTGATACTACACAGAAAGACATAAATATATCATATATGTCAGACAGACAGGTACAACTTGAATATTGTGTTTACTTACACACACACACATATCTACATCTGCAAGAAAAGAGGGACAAGTATATACTGCCAAGTTTTGGTGCTGGATCAGCTGCAGTGTGCTTTATCCTATATTGCAAGTTGATTACATTGAAGCAAACAGGTTTAGCCATATAGAACTGTAAAAGTTAAAGGGATAGTAATACTTCGTTTTACCTTTATTTTATTTTGTAGGCATTAAAAAAACATGAAGAACGATATAAGTCTTATCTCTCAAACCTTTATGGTTTAAGAGATATTCACAAACAAAGTATCCCCCCCTGTTCAGCCAGATCAGAAGGAAGGTGCCCAGGTAGACTGCAGAGAGGGACAATCTTCAATTAAGATAAGGGAAAAAGCTGAAAAACTTGTCAAGGGGGGAAGGGCTTTCATTCTTTTCATACAAAGAAGAATGTCCCCTGCTGTTATCTGTCTGGTCTTACAACCAGATTCACATCTGAGAAGAGATGGCTTACATTAGGAAAAAGGGACGGGAGGGGGAAACTTTGCTTGTGAATATCTCTTAAACCATAAAGGTTTGAAAGATAAGACTTATATCGTTCTTCATATTTTTTTAATGCCTACAAAATAAAATAAAGTTAAAACGAAGCATTACTATCCCTTTAACACTGCAGTCCTTGGGAGAGAAAAAGAAAGTGGCTGAAATTTTTACACTAGCTATTAGTGTGTAGAGTATAATATGCAAAGATGGGGAGCTAGGATTGGTTGATTTTAATGAGTATTTGTACTAACCAGTTCTCTTACATGACTACCGTATACCTTCTGTTTGTTTTCTGCCTAACCATTGCTCATCCCCTTCATTTATCAGTTCATATTCTTGCACCAGCAGTTAGCTGGCCCTCATTTTAACTGCCTCAGTCAGTAGTTCCAGCTGCCCTTTTGGTGTCTAACCAGCCATCTTGTTGTGATCCTGATTCTGGCTATTCTCCTTGACCACGGATATGTCCTTCAGATTCTATGTCTGTGCTGATTTATTCACCTGCCCTGATCCTGGCTTCCATCTGACCTCTTCTATGTCTCCCTGATTCCGTAGCTCAGACTGTGCTGATTGATTCACAAAAGATGAGAGCTGGTACTATGTTAGCCATAGAAATACAGGATGCAAATATAGTCAGGTTGATACCTTTATTGGCTAACTAAGGGATAAGTCAGAGACAAACCAACATCATGTCAGAGGTGCAGTAGAAAATATTCCTAATGGTGCACTTGGCCAAGGGGCACATAATAGTAGTATTGTAGATGTGTAGGTGAAATCGAAATTTTCCTCAGCAACAATATCATTCAGGTCTCCTTTTGCTGCATTTCTGCAAATGAAAAGCATGAAGAACAAAGACTGAAGATAAAAAAGAGATATATAGTCTGCACATCTACCACCAGTCCCTCCATCACCAGCACTAGTCATGCTATTAAGACTCTGTCTGTCATGTGTTACACCTGTTGTCATATCCCAGGTTGCATTTTTTAAACCACAGCTGTGCCAGAGTAGTAAAAGCGGTGGTTAGTGCCATGGGCAAAGGGCAAAAAAGGTGTACAATAAGTGCAGTGACTGATGTGAGTATTAGTCCCCAGCAGCTTAAAAATAAAATATTTCCTATCCCTGTACTAAGGACTCAGGCCCCATTTTTGAAGAGAATAATGGCATTCTTAAAGGGATAGTAATGTTTCACAAAAACAGCAACTCCAATTAATCTTCATAGTATTTAGGCCATGGAGAGCATTATTTAAATACTGTCAGAGATGTAGTTCAAGAGTAATTGAATGATAAAGTATCTCCCTTTCGCTCCTTTTACTGATGTAACACTGCTCAGCTCAGAGCAGCAGGGTGGTATCCACATGTATTGCAGAGAGGGACAATCTTCAATTAACGTAAGGGAAAAACCTGAAAAACCTGTCAATGGGGGCAGGGCTTTCATTGTTCTCACAGTAAGAAGATTTTCCCTAGCTGTGAGCTGTCTGGTCCAGTACCATATTCCACATCTGAGGGGAGGTGGCTTACATTAGGTAAAAGGGGTGGGAAGAGGAATTTTTATCATTCAATTACTCTTGAACTACAGCTCTGACAGTATTGAAATAACACTCTCTATGGCCCAAATACTATGAAGATTAATTGGAGCTGCTGTTTTTGTGAAACATTACTATCCCTTTAAGCATTGTATGTATCATAAAATGTGCTCAATAAAATGGCTACAATGCATCCTCCACACCCAGCTCATCTAACCCAATAAAATGACCCCACTGCATCCTCACAAATGCCATTTTTTTATAAACCCTTTGAATCATAGAGAAGACTATAATGAGAGAATCTCACTATCATCAAAGTGGTTAAAGCTGATTTATTGTGTGCTGTACTAAATTCATTGCTGTGAAGCAACCTTTCAGATTCTAGTGCTGTCGGAAATTTCTTGATCTTCCAGATCACTAGCACTTACAGTTTCTGTATAATTCTTAGTGCAAGACATAATTTGGATCCTCTGACTCAATCATAATTCCAAAAAACAGACCATGTCTCCTCAAAGGTCACTTGAGGGAATTATTGCATCAACTGTTGTTACACTGTATGGTACTTCAAAAGGTATCATTTTGCAGTAATAATGGCTCTAGTTCACAAAATACTGTGTGATCAGTAAAGTTTTATTCTAAAAAAATAAATATAGCAGGACTTTTCTTGCTAAGTAAAGACTACTGCTGCTTCTGGCAGTTGCTTTAGTCAAAAGTTAATATAGCTCAAACTGTAACAATGTAATGGAGCTTTCACATATTTTGAGAATATTACCTCTCCCATAGAATGCAATAGAATAACCAAGTGACAATATCTTGCCAAACAAATCTGCTTGAATTTTTTGATTATGTTACTCAAGTGATATATAAGGGTGGAGTAGTAGATGTAGTATATTTGGATTTTATTAAGGCTTTTGCTATTGCACTGCATAGGAAACTGATGCATAATTTGGGATCAGAGTCAAAGGTTGGTTAAATAATTGGCTGAAGGATAGGAAACTGCATGTCATAATCAATGGTATTTATTCAGAAGAAGGATGGGTTACTACTTGAGTGTCACAGAGAACAGTGTTAGGGCCTGTTCTCTTCAACATCTTTATTAGTGACATCACTGGTGGTTTCAAGGTAAGGTGTGCCTTTTTTGAAGATGGCAAAAAATTTTGCAACAGGTTTGACTTTCCAGGAGGGATAAACTAAATGCATGAGGATTTAGGTAAACTGGAGGAATTGACAACTGTATGGGATCTAAAATGTAATGCTGAAAAGTACAAGATAATGCATTTAAAGGGATAGTAATACTTTGTTTTATCTTTATTTTATTTTGTAGGCATTAAAAAAATATGAAGAACGATATAAGTCTTATCTCTCAAACCTTTATGGTTTAAGACATATTCACAAGCAAAGTTTCCTCCTCCCACCCCTTTTTCCTAGTGTAAGCCATCTCTTCTCAGATGTGAATCTGGTTGTAAGACCAGACAGATAACAGCAGGGGACAATCTTCTTTGTATGAAAAGAATGAAAGCCCTTCCCCCCTTGACAATTTTTTCAGCTTTTTCCCTTATCTTAATTGAAGATTGTCCCTCTCTGCAGTCTACCTAGGCACCTCTCTTCTGATCTGGCTGAACGGGGGGGGAGGGATATTTTGCTTGTGAATATCTCTTAAACCATAAAGGTTTGAGAGATAAGACTTATATCGTTCTTCATGTTTTTTTAATGCCTACAAAATAAAATAAAGATAAAATGAAGTATTACTATCCCTTTAAGGCAGGGAAACCCAGAGAAGGAATTTGGGCTTAACTATGTTGTGCTGACAAAAACATCAGTCTTGGGTGTTATTTTTTGGGTGTTATTTTTTCAGATGACTTGGAGGTAGAAAAACAATGCAGTAATGCAGAATGGAAAAGCAAACCAGGTTCTTGGTTGTACAGGAGATATTAGCAGTAGAAAGAGAGAGGTACTAATGCCACTCTGTAGATTGCTGATAAGACCTCACCTGGAGTACTGTGTATAGTTTTGGATACCACATCTACAAAAGACCATTAATAATCTGGAGGCAGTTCTAGGAAGAGCCACCAAAATGGTGCAAGGTCTTCATTACAAAGGGCACCAGAATAAGCTTAAAACGTACAGCAACAATGAAAGGAGGGACAGGGGTGATTCTGATAGAAACCTTTAACCCTTTGAGTGCCAAACAGATGCCCATCACATTACTTTGACACTTAAAGAATTAAATATACTAACCCCTTAATGAAGAGCAGTTCAGGGAAGTGACCTTCCCTTAACTGATGACCGATGTGTCCCGGTGTGCCGAACGGGAGTCTGAGACAGACCTCTCCAGTCTTGGAGTGGTTTGTGCTTACAGCTCTCCCACACAAAGTACGTGACATGCCAGGACCATCACTGGTCCTTCAGGAAAAATAGCGATGACTCTCCTGACACCTCTGCAGTCATTAAGGGGTTAAGGGATTTAATAACGTTCTAACAGGAAGCATTTTTCAAAAAGAGATCAATGCTAGAACAAGAGGTCATGATCAAAGTATTACTTTACAGAAAGGGTGATAGACTCATAGAATAGCCTCCCAGCAGAAATGGTTGGGACAAATACCATTAGCGAATTAAAAAATGCGTGGGATAGACACAAGTCTATTCTGAGACTTATATACGACTGAGTATTGTATTGGATATGGAAATTAGCAGACTGGATGGTTCTTTTCTGTCATCAAAATCTATGTCTCTATATCCCTTATTTATAACAGCAAACTGGAGTTCTTCTGGAGTAAACCAACTGCATCTTAGGGGACAAATAAACAAATTAAATTAGACTTTCAACCCCTTGAATGCTAGAAAGCCAATGCATTGGAGGACCTCTCAACCATTGAAGGGGTGAAAAAGCTCTATTCAAGTGAATGGGAATTTAGATCATTGTATTTGTCCCCCTTGGTGCAGTTGGTTTATTCCAGAATAACTCCGGTTCGCTTTTATAAATATGGACCACTGTTTCTATTCTTAGAAAGCATTTGCGAGAAACGATTTTATAGGTAGGAATGGAAATAATGGGGCAAACCACCTGCACCAAAAACAATAACCGAAATTCCCAAAATTCACATCAATATAAATAAGCCTGTTCACCTGTTAAATGCTACAGGATTCTGCACCACATAGCATGGTAATGGTCTGGAGTTCTCTAGCATTCAAATTTAACCCCTTCCTGTCCAATGACGTGGCTGGACCGTCACGGCTGTCCAGCACTTAAGGGCCAGTGACAGTCCTGGCACGTCATGGAATTCAGGGCTCTTCTGACCAGGGCCGGTGCAAGGATTTTTATATACACAGGCGAAGGTGCATTTTGATGCCCCCCCCGACACAATCCACCTGCCCCCCCCCCGACCTTGCCACAGTCCCCTGCCCCCGCCCACATATTCACCTCCACAATGCTCCCTTCATCTCCACAATGCCCCTTCATCTTCACATTGCCCCTTCATCTCCACATTGCCCTTCCATAATTCCCCTTCATCTCCACATTGCCCCTTCCATAATGCCCCTTCATCTCCACATTGCTCCTTCCTCTATGCCCCTTCATCTCCACATTGCTCCTTCCTTTATGTCCCTTCATCTCCACATTGCCCTTCCATAATGCCCCTTCATCTCCACATTGCTCCTTCCATAATGCCCCTTCAGCTCCACATTGCTCCTTCCTTTATGCCCCTTCATCTCCACATTGCCCTTCCATAATGCCCCTTCATCTCCACATTGCCACTTCCATAATGCCCCTTCACCTTCACATTGCCCTTCCTTTATGCCCCTTCATCTCCACGTTGCCCTTCCATAATGCCCCTTCATCTGCCCCTTCCATAATGCCCCTTCATCTCCACATTGCTCCTTCCTTTATGCCCCTTCATCTCCACAATGCTCCCTACCTTGAGTCCCTGGTGGTCTAGCCATAAGAGAGCTCTGTGCCTCCTTCGGCACAGAGCTGAACCTCCCAGCGCTGTTCTCAGTAATGCAGAGCGCTGGGAGATGATGTCATAGACGCCGCGAGGGAGCGCTTGGTCGTGTAAATGAGCGCTCCCTCGCGGCAGATATATTAAAAAAAAAAATCAGCTTCTCCCTATCTGGCGCCCCTCCGATGCGGCGCCCTAAGGCAGCTGCCTATGCTGCCTTAATGGTAGCGCCGGCCCTGCTTCTGACAGATCCACCCGTGCCAGTGCAGCAAACACACCCCTCTGCTGCTGAAAGGGTTACAGAATTGGATACCAGATAGCAAGAGACACCACAACTGGGAAAAAGGTTAAGAGCTTTCAGATAACATCGGCTGAGGTTTCCATGGCAACTTTAGGTGTGTTTCTATGAGTCATTAAATCTATGTAGTCTGTTGATGCTAGAGCTGTTTTCTATATCATTTTATTTTCATCTTTCTTTCATTGCTACCAGAGAGCACCTTCACCTCACTAAACAATGAATGTTATACTCTTTTATTGCCCGATGAGTTTCCAAGGCAATGCAATGCTTGGGAGACCTAGCATCCAAGGGATTAATTTAAGTTATTAGGCTTTTTCAAATAATCAACATTACTAAAAGAAACACTGGGATATATGCATAAAAATCTAATCTAATCTAAGCCATTGCACCACAGAAGACAAATACAAATTCCCATTGATTTAACGGGACATTTAACCTCTTAAGGACCCTTGATGTGCCAGGACAGTTACGCTAGTCCTGGCACTTAACCCCTTAAGGACCCATGACATCACAGGACCGTAATGGGAAACTTCCCTAAAATACCCATGATGGTCCTGGCACATAATGGATTTCAGGGCTCCCCGTCCAGGAAGCCCTGAATCAGATTGGAAAAAAAAAATGCTTAAGTGTCGGACGCGTGCGTGTGACCGGTCATTAAGGGGTTAAGGACCAATGACAGTCCTGGCACATCATGGAGTTCTGAGATGGCAGGGCAGCTGCGTGCTGCTCTGCCATCCCAGAAATTAAATCACACAAAAAAAGATCCCCGGTCCTTAATGGCGCTGGATCGGGTGGTCGTTAAGGGGTTAAACACACACACACACTTACCTTACTATGGCCAGACAACACTTTGACCACAAGGGATTGAGCCCTTTCTCATTGTTTCAGTCAGTCCTGGATGTCCACTGAGGCTATTGTTTGTTTTCTTGTCAAGCTGAAGCAGGAAGAGAGCATAAGACAGTGTGAGCGGAGTTTAACACTTTGAGTGCCCTCTGACTCATAAAGGGTTAAGGTCCTGTGGTCCTCCTCCTCCATAGACAGGACATCCACCGCTGATTGAAGACATTGGGGAAGATGCACTAAGAAGTGATAAAGCAGTGATAAAGCAACTCCTATGGTATTTATTGAAGTCAACACACTAATATCTATCCAACTTGACAAATCTTAGTGCATAATCTCCATGGAATAACATAGGAACTGGAGAAGTGATCTCACTGGAAAGTTATCTCCACTTTATCACCTCTTTATCACACCTTAGTGCATAACCCTATTATCTCTTGAAAAAAAGGACAATGTAAAACTCATGGGGTCCATTAATATTGTCTCACCATAATAAGGTAAGTGGAATATTATTATTAGGCATTCAACCAGTTGAATTCTAAAGGGGTTTTCAATACAACGATTTGAAATACTTTAGAGACCCTTCTGTTGCTTATAATGTGAAAACGAAAGCCTCATTTAAATCAATGGTTATTTTATTTTTTCTAATGGTGCAGATGGGTTGGCTACAGAATTGGTTCTCTTTCACGTTGTGCATATAGAACACTGTAGTTTTTTAATACTTATTTGTAATCTGGTCAATTACGTAACTAGTCACTGGAGGGCTCCAGTGCAAACAATGTTTTGGGGCCCCCTAATAAAAAAATATTTTCACAGATTCATAACTAGAACCTGTTGGGCCCTAGGGGTGATGGGCATACCTGGGAACTTTTGAAACAGGGCTACCCGGAGGGTAACCCGGTCAGTGCCGACCTGGGAGGAAAATGACGCGATTCGCGTCATAAAAGGGGCGGGGCTTAGTTGCGGAGGGGTGGGCGGAACAAAAAAAAACCCTGCAAAATGTATCTAAGAGGGCGGGGAGTGGGAGGAACCAGGTGGGACGGAGCACAAGTGGGCAGAGTTTCTATTTAAACTCTGCCCACCCGGTGATCCACACTTTGCCCCGAAGACCCGGTAATTCAGTCTGAAATCCGGAGTCTCTGGGGCAAAACCGGAGAGTTCCCAGGTATGGAGATGGGGTCTCCATGGATGCTGGTCCCAGGCATAACTGCTCTCAGGGGATGGCTGGCAACTTCTGGCCTGGGGGGCAAATACAATCAAGAGGTCTATTTCTACTATCATTCCAGCCCACTGTCTCAGCCTACCCCATTTTGTCAATTTAAAACTGGTATTAATGAAACATAGAATTTGATGTTAGATAAGAACGATTTGGCCCATCTAGTCTGCCCATTTTCCTACAGTAAAAACCTCAAATCTTTTTTGGTCCCTTATGTTAAGAACAGCCTTATGCCTATCCCATGCATGCTTAAATTCTATCATTGTATTAACTTCTGCCACTTCTGCTGGTAGGTCATTCCACTTATCTACTTCGCTCTCAGTGAAGTAAAACTTTCTTACATTACATCTAAACCTGTGTCCCTCTAGTTTTAGACTATGGCCTCCTGTCCTAACATTTTTACTCGTTTGAAATATACTTCCATCCTGCATATTGTTGAATCATTTCATGTATTTGAATGTTTCAATCATATCCCCTCTCTCTTCTCTCATCCAAGCGATACATGTTAGGATCCTTTAGTCTATCGTGATATTTCTTTTCCTGTAAACCAGTCACCATTTTAGTAGCCCTTCCTTGAAGTTTCTCTAGAGTATCTATACCCTTCTGGAGATGGGTCTCCAGTACTGTAGACAATACTCTAGGTGAGGTCTAACTAGAGATCTGTAGAGAGGCATGACCACTTCCCTTTTTCTGCTACTAATGCCCCTAGCTATACAACCGAGTATCCTGCTTGCATTCCCCACTGCTTTATTACATTGCCTGCCTACCTTTAAAATGTTATGAAGTAAGGCACGTGATTTGGATTGTAGCTCTGTGATATAACTTGTGTAGCTCCATTTCAATTGTAAGCTCTGTGGTATCACTAGTTTTGTTCCATTTACAGCAGCAAGGAGGAGACTGAGTGAGGCAGTGGCCCACCAACCCATACATATGACCGGCCCAGGGGACTTTTGTCCCCCTGCCCCCCAAGGCCAGCCATCCCCGACTGCCCCCTCTTCACTCCCTGTAATTCCACCCCTTGATCAGGTGCATCATTGTTCTGAATAGGAAACTCTCTCCAGATTATCGGATCTTTAAGGAAGTATTAATGGTAATAAGAATGAGCCAGAAGGGTGTGTTGGTTTAAGACTGCATTGAGTAAAATTCAGAGAGGGGTGTGTGATTGTAAGACACATACATCGTTACACCCAGGGATAGGTGCTTTTTTTAATTGCTCTTTAATTATCTTGTTTATAAAAGGACTTTAGCTAAATGATTAAATCCAACAAGTACTTCAAATGGACAGTGCATATTGTACACTGTGCTTATCCCTGTAAGGACTAGAGGGGTGTGCAACATATTGTTTTGCAATGTGTTCCTTACCCATCTAGCTCTTTAGGAGTTAATGGTATATACCGTTGGTTATATCTGTATCTTTATTATGAGAGTTGATGGCGCAAAAGCTAAAGAAAATCATATTGCAGCTCTGAACATTTCTCCATTCATAGGTTTAAAGGGATAATAACACTTAATATGTAAAATATTTATTGCAGAGTTTATCCTCCTGAGTAAAACAAAGGTAATATCACTGCTGAGAGGTCTTTTATTCAAATTGATTGCATCTCAAACATGAAATTTATTAGGTGCAATATCTGAATGGCCTGAAATTTGATACACCATCCTATGGCCAGCTCTGATCAGGTGACCATAAACTTCCATAGGATGATATAGCAACAGCGCCACTGTACAATCTCAGGCCATTACAATATTGCACCTAAAATATTCAGCTTTGAGCTACTATAATTATTGAATAAAACACCTCTCAGCAGTGGAAGTATCCTTGCTTTACACAGGAGGATAAACTCTACAATATGTAATTTTTTAATATATTAAGGGTTACTATCCCTTTAAAGGGACACTAACACTATGCAATTTTAAATATCTTATACTTTTAACCAGCATGTGTAAAATGCAGTTAGCTTATGTTAGATCCCAAAAATCTAATCAAAAACATGTTTTTAAATGCACGTGTAGACTGTCCTACATAGCCACAGTTTTGTTAATTGTGCTGGTAACCCACTGAATGCTAGAGGGGTATTCAATGTAGTACAGAGCATTGAGTCACATACCCTACTGGCATTCAGAGTGATAGCGTATTGCAATTGAAATCCACTGCTATTGTATTCATAATGGTGGATAACTTATTTAAGGGTCCATTAATGAACAATAAAACACTATGGGGGTTATGTACTAGGGCATGATAAAGAGTTGATAATGCAAAGGTGACTTCGCCAGTGATATCACTTCTCCAGTTCCTATGTTAGTATACAGAGCCTATGCACTAACATCTCCAAACTTGGAGAAATTTAATTGCACTGGCTCCATAGAATAACATAGGAACTGGAGAAGTGATATCACTGGAGAAGTCATCTCCACTTTATCGCCTCCTTATCACACTTTAGCACATCTCCCCCTATGAGGTTTATGCACTTAGGCACGATAGGCGATAAAGTGGAGATAACTTATCCAGTGATATCTCTTCTCCAGTTCTTATGTTATTCTATAGAGCCAATGCACTAAGATCTCCAAAGCTGGAGATATCTTAGTGCATAGGCTCCATAGAATACCACAGTGACTGGAGAAGTGATATCAGTGGAGAATTAATCTCCACTTTATCACCTCTTTATTACACCTTAGTGCATAACTCCCAGAGAATTCTGAGACACCTATGAAGATTACTATTGTAATGTGAGCCCTAGAAAAAGCAGGAGTGGAAGCGCCCGCATAGCATATGTCAGATTTTGGGTCTTGCAGAATAGATAGAAACATATTCTAGCATGAGTACATGTTTTTAAATGTAACATAGTAACAAAGTTGATGAGGCTGAAAAAAGACATGCGTCCATCAACTCCAGCCCATTACAGAGGAAGGCAAAAAAACAAACAAACATTGAATCCATTTCCATTTAAAATAGTTTCCTGGATCAACAACCTATCTGCACTGAAGCCATCTGTCATAATTCTCAATATTGTTCTGTGCTAGACAGGTATCACTTATTTTTGAAAGCACTTACAGTATCTACAAGCACAGCATCCCGCTGTAAAGACTACCATAGCTTTACTGCCCTTACTGTAAAAATCCATGCCTTTGCCATAGTTGAAAATGCCTTTCCTCTAGTCTTAATGGATGACCTCTAGTTCTTAGCTCAGATCTTTGTGTATAACCATGTATAACTCCAGATCGTTTTTAGATGTTAGTGTTCCTTTGATATAACTCAAAAGGCGAACACAAATTAACTGTGCCACAGGGAACAAACACACATTCCCTAAATTTCAATTGATTTAAATGCTAGATAGGTTTCCAAAGCTTTTCAAAGTCTCTTCAACCCTTTGAGTGCCAGAGGGGTATTTAATGCATTGCTTTGCAATGTGTTGCGTACCCCTCGGGCACTCAAGGGGTTAAAATCAATAGGAATTTTTATTTGTACCTCATGGTGCAGCTGGTTGGCCACAGATTTACTTCTGTTCTTAGGCATCTGTCATGGCTCCCTATTCAGCATTGCTTCACTTACAAAGTCCTTCTTCTCACCTTTAATGCTCTCCGCACTGCTACCCCTCCTTACATCTCTTCCCTCATCTCCTCGTATGTTCCTGGCCTCCTTCTTCGCTCAGCACACAACTCCCTTCTTGTTACACCATCCACACCCTCTGCACTCTCCCGTCTCAAACCTTTCTCGCTTTCCGCTCCATACCTATGGAACTCCACACCCCTCTCTCTACGTCTTGAAAAATACCCTCTTTCTTTAAGTCTACCCTGGAATCTTATCTTCTGGAGAACTAGGACCATGCACTACCTTTGACCAAACTCAGCACTTGTAATCTCAACGCTTGATGCCTTCATACCCTGTTGTCTGTCTCCTATTACCCATTTAGACTGGGGGCAGGGACCTCTCTCCTATTGTTTATATGAATATGGCACTTATTTTATCCCCTCTTATTTATTGTTACATTCATATATTGTAAGGCGCTGCGTACAATGTGTGGCTCCATATAAATAAAGATATACATACATACATACAACATCAGCTTTACCATTTCTTTAAAAGCAAAAACTTTGCATAGCGCTGCATGCAAATTAGTACTGGTATATAGGATATTGATGGTAACAAGAAGTTAGATTTCACATATGATCTTTTTATCAGCTTCAGTGAATCTCTGTGCCATGGAGATGAAAGTTTAACGTTGGTACCTAATGCAACTTCCTTATGATGGTGAAGAACTAAGAGAAATCATTGGAGAATTCCGTACCCTACAGTCACCAGCTCAGCCACTCCTCCTACATTTTGATGAGTGCTCCTTTCACTCTGTGCAAACATGGAAGACAGTATTTCCAACAGTGCATTAAAACTTACTTAAAGGGATGGAAAAACACTTCAAATTATCTTTAAAGGGATAGTAATACTTCGTTTTAACTTTATTTTATTTTGTAGGCATTAAAAAAACATGAATAATGATATAAGTCTTATCTCCCAAACCTTTATGGTTTAAGAGATATTCACAAGCAAAGTGTCCCCCTCCCGCCCCTATTACTGATGTAACACTTTTCAGCCAGAGCTAAGGTTGCCACCTTTTCTTACAAAAAATACCGGCCATGGCATTCTCTCCATAGACTTAACATTGGACAGAAGCCAATTTTTTACCGGCCTGCCGGTAAAATACCGGCTGGGTGGTAACCCTAGCCAGAGCAGAAGGGAGGTGCCCAGGTAGACTGCAGAGAGGGACAATCTTCAATTAAGATAACAGAAAACCTGAAAAGCTTGTCAAGGGGGGCAGGGATTTCATTGTTTTCAAAGGAATAAGAGTGTCCCCTTCTGTTATCTGTCTGGTCTATGGACTGCATTCCACATCTGAGAAGAGATTGTTTACAGTAGGTAAAAGGGGCGGGAGGGGGAAACTTTGCTTGTGAATATCTCATAAACCATAAAGGTTTGAGAGATAAGACTTATATCATTCTTCATGTTTTTTTAATGCCTACAAAATAAAATAAAGTTAAAACGAAGTATTACTATCCCTTTAATTATTCTTGTAGCCCTTGAAAATCCAAATTCAATGAGCCCAGTGGCATCTCTTAAACCTATATGGTTTGAGAGATAGCCACTTTCAAATTCCCACTCCCCTGATGTCAGCGTTCTAGCTGACTGCAGGGGAATCCTGTCCCTGAACAAGCAGCAGCTCTGCAGCAGAGCTGAGATCGCATTATAGAAACAGAAATCCTTCACTGAAACAGTCTTCTACGTGTGCTTGCAAACCAAGAACACGTAGAAGACCATTTCAGTGAAGGATTTCTGTTTCTATAACATGATCTCGGCTCTGCTGAAGAGCCTCCACCAGTCCTGGGACAGGATTCCCCTGCAGTCAGATAGAATGCTGACGTCAGGGGAGTGGGAACTTTGAAAGTGGCTATATCTCAAAACATACAGGTTTGAGAGATGCCGCTGGGCTCATTGAATATGGATTTTCAAGGGCTACAAGAATAATGAAAGACCAATACGAAATCACTTGCAAGAAATCTGAACACTTCGATAGAAGTGGAATGATTATGCAAGCCAGTTTGTCTGCAGTCTAGTGTAACATGGTCCAGAGCAATGAGTTTACTCACAATGTATACTCTACTCGAGTTAGCATTCCAAAGGGTAATATCTGGTGAATGCCGAGAATCTAAGCACTTTGTAGTTTGATGGGCAGCCTTTGTCCTTGTAGATATAGAAGATATGGAAATAATTCAACAACTGTGCCACACTAGCTGTAACTTGGACCCAAGCTCTATGCATCTCCTCAGAAATTGTGTTGACATAACAAGCCAAAATTTTGCAAAAATAGTCACCTGCTTTCTCCACACACGCAATCCAGAACCACTGCAGGACACAAACCATTTTCAAAAAAGCAATTATTAAAGGTATAGTAATACTTCGTTTTAACTTTATTTTATTTTGTAGGCATTAAAAAAACATGAATAATGATATAAGTCTTATCTCCCAAACCTTTATGGTTTAAGAGATATTCACAAGCAAAGTGTCCCCCTCCCGCCCCTTTTACTGATATAACACTGCTCAGCCAGGGCAGAAGGGAGGTGCCCAGGTAGACTGCAGAGAGGGACAATCTTCAATTAAGATAAGGGAAAAACCTGAAAAGCTTGTCAAGGGGGGCAGGGCTGTCATTGTTTTCATAGGAATAAGATTGTCCCCTTCTGTTATCTGTCTGGTCTATGGACTGGATTCTACATCTGAGAAGAGATGGCTTACACTAGGTAAAAGGGGCGGGAGGGGCAACTTTGCTTGTGAATATCTCATAAACCATAAAGGTTTGAGAGATAAGACATATCATTCTTCATGTTTTTTTAATGCCTATAAAATAAAATAAAGTTAAAACAAAGTATTACTATCCCTTTAAATGTAAAATGCTCTGAAAACTGCAGACCTGATTTGGAAAGGTAACTGAGAAAATAGTAGCAAGGCAACAATAAACCCAACTGACACTGCATTAAATGCTCAATTAACTCTCTGCAGCATTTGGTACTGTGGACAGTGGAATATTAACAGAACAGCTGAAGACCTTCTGTGGAGTTGGTGGCACAGTCTTCAGTTGGCTTAAATATTTTTTATGTAGTACGTCACAGAGGGTTTTCTTTCGTTGTATGCTCATCTATGCTCATGGACATGTTGTGTGTAGTGCCAAATGCTTCTATTTTATCACCAATGCTGTTTGCAGTGTACATGTTACCTCTGGACGACATCATCATAAGACACAGCCTGAATTATGCTATGCAAATGATACACATCTTGACCATTTGCTCTGGATAAGTTGTATAAGTTCCACTATACAGAAAGCGGTAGATTCATGGAATGCAGTAGCAGGGGATACTTAATTGGAAACCAAGGACATCTAGTTTAGACATGTCTATATTGAAATGTATTTTTAATAGGAAATGGGCAGACTAAACGGGACAATTAATTCTTATCTGCCATCAAAATCTGTTCCTATGTTACCGGTAGTTAGATGCCAGGCAGGCTGATGGCTTCCTATCTGTCTTTGATCTTCTAAATACAGGAATTAACATTAGTGATTGCTAAAACTATGGTGGTATTTTACAAGGTCTAGTTGTAAAGAATATTGTTGATATTAGCTGATGGAATTCATACACATATCTAAATAATGTAAATGTATTTATACAGTTTGGGGGACAGCTCACATTCTCCTGGACTTATACATACATTCTATTAGCCTAAAATAATTATTCTTAAATATGTAGTTATGCAATCTTTCTACTGGAATGTATCCATTGTTTGTATAGTGTTGGAACCCTTTATTGTCAAAGGAAAACTAGAATCCTGAGACTCAAACTTGTTAATACCTTGAATGCTGGAGCTGTCTCCAGCACATTGCTGTGTGTGTGTATATGTGTGTGTGTGTGTGTGTGTGTATATGTGTGTGTATGTATATATGTCTGTGTGTCACTGTGTGTGTGTGTGTGTGTGTGTATATGTGTGTGTGTGTATGTGTGTGTGTCTGTGTATGTATGGGGATCAGTATGTGTGTGTGTATATATCTGAATCTATATGTGTATGTGTATGTACATGTGTGTCTGTATGTGTGTGGGGGGGTCTGTATGTGTGCATATATATATATATATATATATATATATATATATATATATATATATATATAAACAGGGCTCAAAATGTCCGCTCTCCACTAGCCAATGGCGAATGAAAATTTAGCCCTGGTGAGTAGAAATTCAGCCCTGGTGGGTATGCTATAGTTTGCAGTGGCGAGTAACTTTTCAGGTCTGGCTAGTAGCAAAGGGCTTAAAATTTTAAGCCCCATATATATATATATATATATATATATATATATATATATATATATATATGTAAAATAACAAGCAAAATTCATATCTTGTAATACCTTTTTTATTGGACTAACAGAATTATGGATTGACAAGCTTTCTGGATAAACTCCCTTTCTCAAGTCTAAAGCATTTCTGAGCACAAGGACACAGAATTCACAGTTAATACATTGAATTCAAAGGTGTGTTGTATTTACGACCCTGTGCAAGAAGGGTTTGGATCTTCTCTTAGTCCCTGTCTTATCAGCAGTCCTGCTGTGTTAACCCCATCAAACAGCACAGCTTTGAATTCAAGGTATTAACTGTATTAAAGGGATAGTACTACTTCAGTTTATCTTTATTTTATTTTGTAGGCATTAAAAAAACATGAAGAATGATATAAGTCTTATCTCTCAAACCTTTATGGCTTGAGAGATATTTACAAGCAAAGGTTCCCCCTCCCGCCCCTTTTACCTAGTGTAAGCAATCTCTTCTTAGATGTGGAATGCAGTCCATAGACCAGACAGATAACAGAAGGGGACAATATTCTTCCTATTAGAACAATGAAAGCCCTGCCCCCTTTGACAAGCTTTTCAGCTTTTTCCCTTATCTTAACTGAAGATTGTCCCTCTCTGCAGTCTACCTGGGCACCTCCCTTCTGCTCTGGCTGAGCAGTGTTACATCAGTAAAAGGGGTGGGAGGGGGATACTTTGTCATTGAATTACTCTTGAACTATAACTCTGACAGTATTGAAATAACACTCTCCAAACTCCAAATACTATGATGATTAATTAGAGCTGCTTTTATTATGAAACATTACTATACCTTTAAGTGTGAATTCTGTGTCTTTGTGCTCAAAAATGCTTTAGACTTGAGAAAGGGAGTTTATCCAGAAAGCTTTTCAATCCATAATTCTGTTAATCCAATAAAAAAGGTATCACAAGATATTAATTTTGTTTGTTTTTTACAACTACATCACTGGACTAATACGGCTGGATGGACAGACAGGCCGGGTCATACACATTTCAGGTACTCAGCCAGAGCCACAGGTCTGCACCAGATTGGGTGTCCACTACACAATGGGAGGCGACTGAGTCAGGACTCAGTCTGTCCTTTAAACCCCTCCTCAGAAAGTATGTAGGAGGAGCAGCTCAGTGGAGGGAAGTAGGTAAGAGGAGACTACAGGAAGCAAACACATAAAACAGAGGCCTGCTGCATGCTTGAAGCCTCGCGCCTGCAGACAGGGATGCCACCTTTTCTTCAAAAAAATACCAGCCATGGCATTCCCTCCATAGACTTAAAATTGGACAGAAGCCAATTTTTTACTGGCCTGCCGGTAAAATACTGGTTGGGTGGCAACCCTACCTGCAGATGACGCATCTAACTTTGACATCCTTACGGCACAGATGGCCGCTGACGCCAAAGTGCCATTTCAAGCGTTACCTGAAGCTGCGGAGCTGGAACCAAGGTAATCTGTAACAGTATATTTGTGTGTATGTGTCTGTGTGTATATATATGTGTGTATATATATATGGGGGGTCTGTATGTGTGTGTATATATATATATATGCAGGAGGACTATAAAGAAAAGAGGGTATACAGTTGGCTTTTAGGACAAAGACAGAAACCCATACATCCTAAACGAACAAAGAGAATCATTAAGCCTAAAGATCTATCTACAGTGGACTTGAGCTCTGGCAACTCTTCATCAGAGACTGACGAACTCAGTAACACAACACAGACTAGTAATCCCACGGCATCAAATACACAAACCACACAGCCTCTTTTTTTAGGGGTACAAACCAGAGCAAACAGAAGGGGGAGAGGGGCCGCAAACGCCCACACACAAGACGCGGGGGTAGACAACAGACCCATAGGAAGACCACCAGTTATGCCCAGGAATTAGTGTTCAATTTAAGCAATAGACCATTATCTCCAGCAGAAACCACCCTGCTATCTAGAGGACTGTCATTTGTTCCAACCACTAAACCCAATTTGTTTCAAGTAGAAATAGATACACACAGATTCCAACGAACATTAAATCTAAAAGATTTTTTCAAAAGCACACTGACGACAACTCACGATACATTACGACCTAAAAGCCACTTTGATCCACCCACCACTAGTCCTACCATCAGAGCATTCACACGCAACATTATTTCTGAAGCTAACATCATGACCTTTCCTAGCACTAGACCTAACTTATCCAAAGCAGAACAACAAGCTCTAACCACCCTCAAAAATGACAAAACTATCGTCATTAGACCTGCAGACAAAGGTGGAGCTATTGTTGTATTAGATCAGACAGCCTATAGGACTGAAGTACTACGCCAATTGACAGATACTCACACTTACCGTATATTACCAACAGATCCTACTAATTCCATAAAACGTCTTGTTGACAACACACTCATTAGAGCTAAAGAACAACAGTATATCTCTGAAAATCTTTACAAATATCTATCCAACCAAGACCCAATTTGTCCCATCATCTATTTATTACCTAAAATTCATAAGACACTCATTAATCCACCAGGTAGACCAATAATCTCTGCACGAGGGTCTCTTCTACAACCCATCTCCACTTTTTTAGATACTATCTTACAACCCATAGTACAAAGTATTGACTCTTACTTAAAGGATACTACACACTTCCTTCAATGTATAAGAGATATGGAGATATCCCAACAGACAGATCTATTAGTGACCATGGACGTTGACAGCTTATATACAGTAATTCCACATTATGAAGGTATTAATGCTGTCAGGGACACTCTTTCCAGTCATAAGCAAATAATTAAATATCCCATTGAGATGCTATGCGAGTTCTTGGAATTAACACTAACAAAAAACTTTTTTCGCTTCGAAAATGATTTCTATTTGCAAACAGCTGGCACCTCAATGGGTTCTAATGTAGCTCCCTCTTACGCTAACATCTTTATGTACCAATATGAAATAAATCATCTACAACATCCTAATATTATCTTCTATAAAAGGTACATAGATGATTTGTTTTTAATATGGAGAGGGAGCCCACAGGATCTCATTGACTGGATTTCTTCCCTCAATCAACTTAAGTCCAGTATTCGTTTCAAATACAGCTACAGCCATGAGGCAGTGGATTTTCTGGATGTTAGGGTTTTTGTGCAGGGTGGTTCCTTGGGGACTACACTGTACCAGAAGCCCACAGACAGAAACTCTACTTTACATGCCTCCAGTTGTCATCCAAAGGCACAAAAGAATGGCATCCCTTATTCACAATTCTTGAGGGTCATCAGAAACAACAATGATCAAGACACAGCCATCAGACAACTTAAGGAGATGTTCAATAACTTTAAACTTAGAGGATATAAAGAGAGAATCCTCACTGAACAACTCCAGAAGGCTTTAAGATATAATCAGAAGGACTTACTTATGAAATCATCTAATGAGAAAGACAACCGATTAGCATTTGTGCTGAATTACACACCGGGCATTGAACAGCTTGGTAAGTTGATTCAAAAACAATGGAATATAGTGTCATCTGATCCAACACTACCATTTACCAACATGCCACCACCCCATATAGCATACAGGAGAGGCAAGACCTTACGTGACTTTCTGATGCAACCAGATAGAATTCAATCAATAACCGATAACACTACAACACCATTTAACAGCAATTGGTTACGGGGTGCCCAAAAAAAACTCGGATGCTACAAGTGCATTAATTGCACAACTTGCAACAGTATGCTCAGCGGAACACATTTTCGCCACCCACATACCAATGCGAAGATCAATATACGTCACAAGGTTACATGCACCACAGATTATGTTGTATATATTTTGATCTGTCCTTGTGGTCTGTACTACGTGGGTAAGGCTGAAACTACTTTCCGGGAAAGGATGGCCAATCACCGCTCCTCAATCAGAACAGCACTCACCACAGGTAAAACAGACAAACCAGTACCCAGGCACTTCTTAACAGCACAACATACTGTACCTTCAATGAGAACCATGATCATTGATCATGTGCCACCCCTGAAGAGAGGAGGCAATAGAAAGACCAAACTCCTACAGAGAGAAACATTCTGGATTCGTAATCTCAATACTGTTGCACCCCATGGCTTAAATGAGAAGCTATCATATGCCTCATTCTTTTAACAGGAGTACTTACGCCTTTATGCTGTGGACCTTTATGCACTACTAGGATTTGTATCCAGCATAGTCGGTACCACCGGACAAGTACTTCCTACTCTGTGGAATAACTTCTCTCTAATTTTGAAGCCGCTATAATCAAATATAACAGTACATTATTTGAACAATCTGTGACTCTATGACAAGCACACGGTGTGGTTCTAGTAATATTCATCGCCACAGGAATACACTTTGTTATACTTCCATCCAAGATTCTGAATATTTGTTTGCGTGAGAGGAATGGGGTGGTGACATGCAATCAAACAGTATGTGGCAATTTTTGGGATCTAACAATTGGTTGGAAAATCTTTGTCCCTTAGGAAATAACTACACAAGTTTATACAGTAGAATATGAGAAGAGACACATGACACACATCAATTTATGCGAACAATATTTAGATGGAATATCAAGAACAGCAACTAACTTATTGGCTTATATGGCAAACACCATTTGAGAGCCTACATAACTGTATATGTTGTCCCCCTCCCTTCCTTTTTTTCGACTAACAGTGTTCTAACATTCCTTAAACCTTATGGTAGCAGTGTATGTTTATTACAACTTCACTCCTACGGAGTAACAGCGGTTGGGTTGTCTTACACTGTTTGAGTACTTGGTGTTAATGTAATTGATTAACTCTATATATTCCGTAGGTACGTTGTTCAATACCTTTAGTCTTTTTTTGTACACCGACATAGCGTGTCCTTATGTGAACCTGTTATATGCTCCTTCGCATCGCACAGCTGACACTGCACTGGGGGGCACTTCAGGCCCTTTTTCCGGTAGCGATGTGCCGACTGTGAGACGCTTGATGTATTGAATATAGTGTGTCCTTATGTGAACCTGCTTTGTACTCCTCCGCATCGCACAGCCGACACTGCACTGATAAGCACTTCTGGCCATTTACCGTTAGCTAGGTGCCGACTGTGAGATGCTTGATGTATAATAGACACATTTGCCCAAGTAAGCCTCTTTTTAATTCCAAGGACATGCTATGATGAATAAATATGAGACTTTATTGTAACATCGTGATCTTGCTACCAGGAACCCGCATTTACTTAAACCAGTGATAGAGCTTTTAACACAAATTCCAGAGAGACTGTCATGGAGACCCGTTTTGTCCCCTGCACAGAACTATTACTATGCACTGTGATTCTTCTTTATACTATCAATATAGTTTTTGTTTGCAAGCCAAATGTGATATGATCACATATTTGCTTAGTATAGTGCTGTGCACACGCGGTATGTCTATAGCCGCGGGTTCTCCATCACATTGCAACGCCAGTAGTATAGTGCATACACTGATCTTCCACGATCGCTATATTGTCTGGTTGATCATACAGTTACACTGGATACCAAGTATAACAGTGTTGCAAGATTATATTTAGCTGCTACATTGTATGGGTGTATTATATACTGTCGGGTTCATTGACACTGTGGTATCTCTGTTCCGATTTGACACTTATGTCTCAGAAGCTTCTTAACAATATGATAGTGACTGGACCCAACTATATAATTCATTAACTTGACCTTATGTTGTGTATATGTATCGTTAACTGTTTTTCTTTCCATAAACTTGTAAACACAGTTAGTTTGAATACACCAATCACCGGCGCTAATTTTGGCGCTACACTTACGCAAGGGGTTTAAATGGGACAGTTTTTTCACTTCACTTTATCCTGACGAAGGCTGCTGTGATGCACCCGAAACGTTGATCTAATAAATTTTCACCGTTTGTCACTTTTCAAATTTAAGACCTGTGAGTGCTGTTTATTTTTGGAATTGTATTGTGCCTTTAAACACGAGCACCCAGGCATAAGTCCCTCTCTACAACGAGAGTGCCTCCGTGTTGAAAAGTATATACATCTATATATATAAAAGAATAAGCCTTGCATAATTTATAGTACCTCACACACAAAACATAATTTATGTCTCCTCAGAAAACAAACACACATTGAACAGAATGCCTCATTACATAATTTATGTCTCATTAGGAGACACAACTCCCATTGGGTGATTCAATGGGGACATTACTACTCCCATTGGGTGATTCAGTGGGGGCATGTTTATCATACAGGGAGTTGGCCCGCCCCTTCCAGCCCGCCCTCCACTATCCAACTGACAAAAAAAAATTATAGCTGCCACTTGCTCCTGAAGTAGGGGATATCAATAATTTCTCCTGGTCCACACACACACTCACTCAGGATCATGACCCCACAAACACACTGTTTCACCTCCCACAGATAATTGTAGCCCTCCAGACACTCTGTTTCACCTCCCACAGATAACTGTAACCCTCCATACACTCTGTTTCAGTACGAGGGTGTAATGTTTTCATAAAATACAAACTCAGGGATAAACTTAATAGTAACTCTTTTATTTAACCCTTTCAGTGCCAGAGGGGTACGCAACACATTGCTTTGCAATGCTTTGCGTACCCCTCTGGCACTCAAAGGGTTAACTCTTTTCATCTCTTCAGTCACTTCACTGTCTGTTTTCAGCTGTCACTCCTCCACTTCATGCTTCTTGATTCCCTCCCTTTCTTCTTAAAGGGAGAGAGATGCTTTGCTGTATGTTACAGAGGACAAGCCTCAAACACCACTTTCTATTTGTTCCCTCAGCATATTGCTACGTTGCCTCAACTGAACAGCCACTGTGTGTTATATTGCTATGTTACTTCAGCTTAAGTAAGGAGTTACTGTTCCCATCGGGTGATTCAATGGAGGAGTGATTTAAATCATTCGGGGAGTTGGCCTGCCCCCACTATCCAGGCCGCCCACCACTATCCAAGTGACTGAAAAAACAAAACGGATGCCACTCGCTCCTACACCACAGACTCACACACAAGCCACACACACACAAGCCACACACAAGCCACACACACACAAGCCACACACACACACACACACACACACACAAGCCACACACACACACAAAGCCACACACACACAAGCCACACACACAAGCCACACACACACACACACACACACATACACTAGCCACACACACAAGCCACACACACACACACAAGCCACACACACACACACAAGCCACACACATACACAAGCCACACACACACAAGCCACACACACACAAGCGACACACACACACACACAAGCCACACACACACACAAGCCACACACACACAGAGTCCCCAGGGGTCCCTCCACCAACCTGAGGCACACAATGAGCTGATCCAACAAAAAGAAGGTGGGATCGGCTCCAGTGTACCTTCATTTCTGGTATCCGCAACACAAAAATGCTTTCGGCTCCTGGTGCACAATGTGCTTTTGCTGCAGGAAGCCCAGCTGCTTCATGTAGCTCAGAGGCAGGCAGGCCCAGTACCAAATCCTTCATGTTCCCCCTTCATGAAGCACAACACTCTACGCCGCAACAGCCCAGTCATGCGGCCCTTCAAGGAGCTCTCTACAAGCAGCAGCTGGATGCAGCTATTACCCGTGGCTGACGGGCTGGAGACAGACCATGCTGGGGCCACTCTGTACTACACACTCTTACACACAAGCTTCTTCACTGCCGCTCTCTGCCCACTGTCACACACCTGCACTGTGTAAGTACCCTGGCACAAAAAATATACATGCCACACTATAGCTGCTCCAACCACACACACCATCCCTGCTCCAACCACACATACCATCCCTTCTCAGTTCCCGCTCTCAGTGCCCGGGCTGTGTCCCTAATAACGCTCTTGGCCGAGGCCTGGGGCAGGAGGTGTCTTCCTGGCCAGGGAGCCGGGCCGGCGGTTGTCTGGCAGCCTCTGAGTGTGCATGTACAGATTCCACTTCAGGGACTGTAGACTCCATGACTCTCGCTACATACTGGGACAGCTGGTTAACCCTTTCAGTGCCAGAGGATTAAGCAACACAATGAGCAATGCCTTGCCTACCCCTCTGGCACTTACAGGAACGTAATAATATATGTGTGTGTGTACATATGTATGTGTGTATGTATGATCAACGTCTGTATATGTCACTGTATCTGTGTGTGTCTATGTATGTGTGCAATATGATTTTTTCTGCTTCACACAGTACACAAAAAAAACATCATCAGCCAATACAGCTAAATGAAATGTACAATGCAAACAAACACAAAAAAATCTTACAAAATACCTTCAACATGCCACCTACAACATTTCAAACAAAAAATGCTACATAACACACACCCTACTACAATGACGGGCAACACCGTCACATATTGCTAGTATATATATATATATATATATATATATATATATATATATATATATATATATATATATATATATATATATATATATATATATATATATATATATATATATATATATATGCACACCCACAGAAAAAAGCACATTTAAAATTGCTGGAGTGCAACCAATTTTGACCAAAATAGCTAAAACCAAATACACAAAATATTGTTGCACATCCAAATTTTCATCACCATTAACCCTTTACTCTGCAGCATTCTGCCTGCATATCACTACTATATTAAAGATGAGGATTTAGTCACATTATATGGCCATAAAATGCTAAGCTTGCCAGGGCCGGATTTTCCATAAGGCAGACTAGGCATCTGCCTACAGGTGCATCCTACAGAGGGGCGCCTGCCATTGCAATCGATATATTTTATTTATTTATTTATTTTAAGTGGAGTGGCGTGCCTCGCTGCGCTGCACCACCTGCCGCATGGTAAGACTGTAGCTGCTGAGCTCCCCCGGCTCTTTAGTAATGCAGAGCTCTGCATTACTAAAGAGAAGACCATGCGGGAGCAACAGCAATTATAGGTCTGTGCAGAAGCACAGATCTCTCCTGCCGCTGGACAACCAGGGAGGTAGGAAACAGATGGAGGGGAGAATGTGAGGCTTAATGCGGAGCTGATGGGGGCAATGTGGAGCTGATGGGGGGCAATGTGAGGGCAATGTTGAGCTGATGGGGCAATGTTGAGATGATAGGGCAATATGAGGGCAATTTGGAGCTGATGGGGGCAATGTAGAGCTGATGGAGGGCAATGTGAGGGCAATGTGGAGCTGATGGGGGCAATGTTGAGATGATGAGGCAATGTGAGGACAATATGGAGATTTGGAGCATCGTGGAGATGGCCAATGGGGGGGAGCGCTTCAGATTTCTGTGCCTACAGGCTCCTGCGATGTAAATCCGGCCCTGAAGCTTGCCACCAACACCAAGATACCTAATTTTTGGCAAGTACCTAACCTTAGTATGCTTTGTGGAGCTGATGGGGGGCAATGTAGAGCTGATGGGGGCAATGTGAGGGCAACGTGGAGCTGACGGGGCAATATGAAGTTGATGGGAGCAATGTTGAGATGATGGGGCAATATGAGGGCAATGTGAAGCTGATGGGGGTAATGTGAGGGTAATATGGAGTTGATGGGGGCAATGTTGAGATGATGGGACAATGTGAGGGCAATATGGAGATTTGGAGCATTGTGATTTGTGGAGATGGCCAATGGGTGGGGGCTCTTCAGATTTCTGTGCCTACAGGTTCCTGAGATGTAAATCCAGCCCTGAAGCTTGCCACCAACGCGAAGGTACCTCATTTTTGGCAAGTACCTAATCTTAGTATGCTTTGTCTCATGAGCTGAATCTCTCCTATTTTAGGCATTTACTAACCTTAATTTACTTTATCCTGAGAGCTGAGTCTTTGTCAGATATATATATATATATATATATATATATATATATGTGTGTGTGTGTGTGTGTGTGTGTGTGTGTGTGTGTGTGTGTGTGTGTCTGTGTGTCTGTGTGGGTCTGTATGTGTGTGTGTGTGTGTATGTGTTTATGTGTGTGAATAATGTGATTTGATTTGTGGGTTATGATTACCTAAGGCTACTGAATTGCATATATTTTATTAATTTACTTAATATTGTTTGCATCATATTTACACACAAATTATAATAGGATGAATTGGATACATATGGTGAAATCATGATTTTACAATTTTAGGTGTCAGTTTTTGTATTTTAATTTTGTGGGTCTTAAGTATAAAGGCAATACAGAGCTATTCTGGAGAAAACCAACTGTATCATAGGGGACAAATAAATACCAATATCATTTTAAAGTGGGCATTTAACCTCTTGAATGCTAGAGAGACCTCCAAAACACTGTGTTGGAGCTCTCTCTAGAATTCAGTTGAATAAATGACCCGGTTAAACCAATGAGAATCTAGCAATTTTTTTATATGTAAAGCAAAATTGGTTTGCTCCAGAATTAGTCCTGTTCTTGTTAACTCTCCATCAACAGCCAGGAGGTAGTTACGGTGAGGCAAGGGGTTTAGGAAGGGGATGTCTATATACACATATAGGCCTTTATTAATCAAACTAAAGATGGTTTCTGGTGCAAACCAACTTCACCATAGGGCTGAAATAAAAAATTCCACAAATTATTGATTCAAATAGGGATTTTAACCCCTTCAATGCATAACAAAGCACTTGAGACTCCACTATCATTGAAGTAGTTAAATGCCCCCTTTAAGTCAATGGTAAATTTTCCTTTCCTTTGTGATGCAGTTGCTTTCTTCCAGAAATGCATTCCTTTAGCTTCTTTAATAAGTCCCACGGTCTGCTTTATTATGACCATCCAAAAACATTATAAAACAAGATGTGGTTCTCAAGCCAAACTAATTGTCCACATTCCTATATAATAATTTGCTAATGTATGTTTGTCAGAAGCTGTCATGCGTAGTACAGACGGCTGTGTGCGCTGCAGTCATGCAGTCATGTTATAAGCCGCGGAGTGGGCAATCTCTACTGTGCATGACTGCACTGCAGCCGTTGCTTCCTGGCACTGTAACCCATGTACACGGGCTGTTCAACTAGACTGTGATATATGTCTATGGCTTTATCTCACAGATTTCTATTAAAGTCTGTTGGGAGATTTGTAGATAAAACCAGTGATCAACTTCAATGGAATCCAGGCCATGAGGCATAGACAGTTTGGATTTAAAAGAGCAGTACACTTTTTTTCTAAAGCATGTATATTATAGAGCTTTTCCTGCTGAGTAAAACAAGAGAACTTTCAGTGCTGGCAGTTATTTTATTCAAATGTTATTTATTCAAATACATCTCCCTGCAATAGGAGTAGTCTTGTTTTATTCTGCAGGACAATAAAATCCCTACAAATTAGGTTTTTTTCATAAAAAAAGATTAAGGGATCCTTTGAATTTTAAAATATGCAGACTGCATATGGCATTAAGTTTCAAAGTGCATTGAAGGGCAATGCGATTCAGACCACACTAGCATTCAAGGGGTTAAAAATTCCATGTGAATCAATGTAAATTTTGAAATATATTATTTGTCCTTGTGACACAGTTGTTTTGACTCAGAACTACACGTCTACACAGTTCTTAGAACAGACATGTCTATCCCAGGCATTTTTTTAATTCCCCAATAGTATTAGACCCTACAATTTCTGCTGGAAGGCTGTTCCACAAGTCTATCACCTTTTCCATAAACTAGTACTTACCCACATTGCTTCCTAATTTTCCACCTCTAACTTTATATAATGACCTCTTATTCTAGTATTTCTCTTTTTCTGAAAAATCCTTCCCTCCAGAACTTTATTAAATCCCTTATTTTGATTTAAAGGTTTCTATCAGAATCAACCCTCTCCCTTGTTTCTTCCAAGCTGTACATTGTAGGTCCTTTGAGTCTATTCTGGTGTTCTGCACTCCATTTTGGTGGCTGTTCATGAACTGCTTTTAATTTATTAATGTCCTTTTGTAGATAGTGTCTCCAGAACTGTACACAGAAGTCCAGGTGACTTCTTACCAGTAATCTATAGAGTGGCATTTGTACTGCTGCAGCTAATGCCTCTTCCTATTCAACCACGAACCTGGCTTGCTTTTCCTACTGCTTTACTGCATTGATTCCCTTCCATCAAGTCATCTAAAATAATAACAGTTTTAAATCTCTTAATATATTAAAGGATTCTTTCACATTACTCTTTTAACTCCGTTCGTCCAATCCATGCATATTATGGTCATTGAATCTTTCTTGCTACACTTTGTCTTGAAGGTCTTCTAACATTTTAGCAGCTCTTTTTTTAACTGCCTCCAATTTATTAATATCCTTCTGGAGATTTGTTTCTGGAACTATACACAGAGCTCCAGATGAAGCCTTATCAGTGATCCATAAATTGGCATTAGAACCTGTGTCTTACTGCTGTTATAGACTCTCTCTGTAGAATCCATTACCTTGTTAGCTTTTCCAACTGCTTTACTGCATTGATTACCTACAGTTAAGTCATCTTACATCATAACTCTCAAGTCCGTTTACTCTAATGTTTTTGTCAGCAAATTACCATTAAGCCTGTGTTCCACCTCTGTTTTTGTGTCTGAAGGGGACAATTGATATGTTCTTTTTACATCTTAAAAACTAATACATTGCATCTCATTCCTAACTGAATCCCTTGAGGAACAGAGGGGTGTGAACTATATTTGTTCTCAATGCATTGTGTATCCCTCCAGCCCTGAAGGGATTTACTAAGCTGTTATGGGTTGAATCAATTGTTTTTCTTGACATTTCTTTACTTAGCTATAAATAACGTTTGTTCCAGTAACAATTAGATTGCTTTCAAAGGTCGTCATTTCTTACATGGTCATTATTACTACATAATTGGCACTTGAACGTGAAAGCAATACATCCCCTGATTTCCCTCAAACAAGCACAGTTACATTCAAACATACAGATTACTATCTGGAGCCAGCAATGTTTTCTGTTTTCATAAGCTCTTGATTATATTATGCTTTTAGTGTTCACTCTGTTATTCATTATCTGTATAAGAAAAATCATGAATAGGGTTAAAGTTTGCCAAAGCGTCGGGTGTAGCTAGCATCTTATTTTAACCCTCTGAGTGCCAAAGGGGAATCCAACGCATTGCAAAGCACTGTGTTTGATACCTCTCCTGCCCTCCAAGGCTTGATGTGTTTTATCACTTAGATATGGGTGGACAAACTCAGATTAAGTTTTCAGAAGAAGAACTTGTCTCCTGTAAAATGCATAAACCTTTATATAGTCCTGGGACTCTCGCTGTCACATTTAATATATTTTCCCTCCATTTCCTCAGCTTCCTCTTTTCCACGTTAAGCATACAGCCACCATGCATAAACTCACTATTCATTTCTCACAGTAATGCTCTCTGGCTTTTCACTGAATGCAGAACATGTATTTTTTTTATATTCAGTATTTGTCACAGTGTTTCATAACTGACTCAAATATACAAAACATATAACAAAACAAGTATTTACCAGTATAGATTGACCAAAAACAGACTTGCATATGACATTTATAGTTCACAAAAACATAGCTCCCCTTGTGCTTTCAGAATTAATTTGAGGAGAATACTCACTGTGAATGACCAAAAGCATGGCATTTGCTTGTTCTTCAGTTAGTCACTGTCCGGCAGTGCCACAGTTTAGCTCTCTAGTGCCATAAGATGTATAAACCCAACAATGCCCTTTCCTCCAAATCCCAACACATGACTGCCTGGCAGTCCCCACACTTCTGCATAGCAAACAAACACTTGTTAACTTAAAACTTGAAATACAGACACAACAACAGTTTTTGGTGGAAAAATGGAGGTCACTGTTTATTTAAAGCATATTTAATTATTTAATCCCTTGGAACACCGCATAATGTGGTACTCCTGAGCACTGATGTCCTGGCATGAGAATGGCACTACCTGCAAGCCCCCAGCCAGAGTAGCTATCTAGGTGGGAAGCCTTCTACTAGATGTTCTTAGCCCAACTCCCCATCATCCATGGCGGCTCACCACTATGTGACCACTGGTGTTGTGACTGGCAAAACCAAGTGCCCTGCATAGCACCCTGGCCACAAAACCAGTGATGCCTTGGAATTAACCAAAACCTACGGTCATGCCACATCGGCACAGTACCCAGGAGAGCCACATTGGACCTTATGTATGCTAATCCTCAGGGAGCCTCTGTTGACCTATCCTCGACCTTCGGCCGTCTTCATGGTTTTAGGGACTTTAGTCTAGGAGGGTGGGAGGGAAAAACAGAACAGTTAATATTACTGTACAGTTTGGTTCATTCTTTTTATACCCAACCCCACTCTCCCCTTACATTCCCTGGCACCAAGGTGGGTGGGACGCAGAAAGGTGATTTCTCACCCCCTTCCCAAACCAAGCCCATTTCCTTTGTTCCAGGGACTGGCCACCACAATCAAAAGGAAGATGGCAGGAGGGCCCTCCACCTTATTTGGTTTCAGGTGGACTAGCCACCCTCCACCATCTTTACCCATTTGCTTATCGATCCTATTCCAAGAATAAGGGCATCACAGCAATGCAAGGAAACTCCGCTCTGCGCAATAATTCCAGAAGAATCCAGACAGAAGTTTCTGCCTTTTGGGCCTTGTTAAAGGGATAGTAATGTTTCATAATAAAAGCAGCTTTAATTAATCATCATACTATTTGGGTCTTGGAGGGTGTTATTTCAATTCTGTCAGAGTTGTAGTTCAAGAGTAATTGAATGATAAATTATCCTCCTCCCACCCCTTCTACTGATGTAACACTGCTCAGCTTAGAGCAGCAGGGAGTGTCGAGGTAGATTGCAGAGAGGGATAATCTTCAATTAAGATAAGGGAAAAAGCTGAAAAACCTGTCAAGGGGTGCAGGGTTTTCATTGTTCTCACAGTAGAATATTGACCATTGATGTGAGCTGTCTGGTCTATGGACTGGATTCCACATCTGAGGAGTGGGAGTTTACACTAGGTAAAAGGGGCAGGAGGGGGAAACTTTTTTGTTCAGTTACTCTTGAACTACAACTCTCACAGTATTGGAATAACACTCTCTATGGCTCAATCGCTATGAAGATTAATTGGAGCCGCTGTTTTTGTGAAACATTACTATCACTTTAAGTGGAGTAACGTTGGGGTCTCTAGGCACTCAGTGGAAAGTATCCATATCTGGTATACCCCTTACCCTTATGGAGACTCCCTAGAGTTTGATAAAAGAGTCACAGATGTGATTACTCCCTGAAAATTAACAAATGAACGGTGTTTGCTTGTTCTTCAGCTAGTTGCAAGACTCGCAACTCCAACGTACCCTAAATTAGCTCTCTAATTAAAGCAAAGCATGGAGTTAAACTTTAGGGATTTTTCTACTGAGTAAAACAAGGATACTCCCACTATTGGCAATTGTTTTACTCAAAAGTTATAGCTGTTCAATCTATCACAAAGTGAAAAAGCTGTTGCTATAACTTTCTATGGAGAACTTCAGTCAGCAACTCACATCTCCCATAGATTGCAACAGAATAGCTGTCTGAACACCAGGTGAACTGTGTGTGATGTTTCTGGACACCAGAGGGCACTGTTAATATAAAAACAACAGTTTGAATTTTAATATACATACATACTTGAAAACTAGAGAAATCTCAATGTAGTCTTCCTGGTAAAACATTTTCTAAATAAATAACTATGTACAATTTTATTCACAAAAAAAGGTTACTTATCCTTTAATTTGATATGGACTTTACCCCATGTGTGATGTGAAACAGTATGTTCCCAAGTTTCACAAGAATAACAACACCGATTTTTAAGCAGTGAAATTAAATAGTACTCCATAAAACACTCAGGGCTGGAGTTCCCAATAGACAGTGTAGGCAACTGCTTAGGATGCAAAATTTTTTGTAAAGTTGATACCTTTATTGGCTAATTAGTTAGCCAATAAAAGTATCAACTTTACAAAAAATTTTGCATCCTGTATTTCTACGACTAACACGGTACCAACTCTCATCTATTATTGGTAACTGCTTAGAGTTCTGAATTTTGAGGGGCACATCAGCTGTGTTGGTCAAACCCACATTGTGAATTGAGTGTGTTCCAGAGTAATATACCCCTTTACAGGGGGATATGGTAGAGATGCGGATGTATTGGATACCTGTCTAAAAATCAAAGGATTAATGCTTTTTTTATTCGTGGATAGGACTGTGGGTGGGGTCACGTGAGAAGTGTGGGGGGTTGGCCATGGGCAGAGCTAAGACCATCTAGATTGCTTTACTTAGGGGATCCTGGGATGAAAATCCAGCCCTACTCTCACTGCTCTCCCCTTGGAGAAGGAGAAGTAATGAGGATAATTTTGATGCAAATAACTCTGAAAGCACAACACTCAGTTTCTGTGTCTATTATAGTATGGAATCATACTACACAGACATTGAAGTAGCAACCCTTTTGCAATGCATTGTAGACCTAGCTAGCATCCAAAGGCTTAAAATCCTTATTTAAATCAATGGGAATCTGGGAGATTTTTTTGTCTTCTATGGTGCAGTCTGTTTGTTCCAAGTACATTAACCTCACTGAATGTATAGAGAATGATATATAGTTAAATTGTCCTTGAGGCCGAAAAATAGACTTATACACAAAAAGGTAAACTTTTCACTGATCCACCTACTTTTGATTCATATGATGGCAAAAACAATAAACAAACAACAAAAAAACAATGAAGTCACTCCAAATTCTGCTTCAAAAGCAGGAAAATTGCTTCCTGATTGCAAAAGGCAACCAGGTTTCACCATGGATAAACATTCTACTAGAGTATAAATTCATTAATTTAAATGTGTTTATCCTGATTTCCCATATGGCCTCACTTAGTAATGAATTCTAAATCTTTAGCATTCTTCCCTTAATGAATCTATATATACCTTTACAGAAGTTTAATTCACCTGTGGTTGACCTTGTATATAATAGTCCCGATGATCCACAGAGAGTTCCTTATATTGTTTCAGTATATAATTATAAATTGTAACGGTATCTCCTCCGTTTTTAATTTTGTTGCTTGTGTGTAAATTATTTCCAGCTCTGCAATGTCCTATTTGTAGACTGGCAACCATTTTTATATAGATGAAATTATAGTTGTTTTTTCTGTGAGTCTATACCCAGTGTTTTACATACTAATATCCTGTTGGCTTTTGAAGCTGCTGACTGACATTGTACGCTGTTACAAAGTTTTTTGTTAACAAATTTTCCTAAGTCCTTAAATGCCATAGCATAAGCTGCATGTATGTATTTTTATACCCAAATATATAACATTAATATTTGTTTGGTATTTTATGTAGAGATTTGCATTAGTGAAATATTGATAAATGTGTCGCTTTGAGTAGAAATTGGATCCAGTATAGATATTTGAGGTTTCTACTTGAAATTTCAATAAAGTATAAAAAATATTCCCTTTAACTGTCTCCGTGGTCTAACCTTCACACTCTAAACTTCACATTCTAACCTTTGCACTCTAACCTTCAAGCAGGTAAAGTAGTTTGGGACAATTTTCCTTAAATTCGAGAGTAACCACCTGTGTGGTACCACTTTGAATGGGAGGGAAAGTGCAAAGATTTGACTATGATTAAAGCACTGTGGTTTACCCATGGCTGATATGAATACTATGTTTGAAGAACATATACCGTACAAATGGCTGCATGATGCTACACAAGATATGCATACAGTTTGCTGTGGCTGCTTTGTATATTGTCTTTCAATCACAAATTACTATAAATGTGTTGGGTACTTGAGTCGATACCACTGAATGCACATTGTAAGTCATGGGTTAATGTATTAACCCATTGAGTGTCAGAGGGCATTCCAATGCATTGGGTAGCAATGCATTGAATACCCCTCTGATACTCAAAGGGTTAAGAAAAGTGGAGCAATTGTGGGGCAACTGAATAAGCAGCATGGCAGAGAAAAGCATAGGGGTTCTTGGTCATACTAATAGTGTAGCCAATTGTTGATGAATACAATTCTGGTTGAAGGTTCTTCATTATTTTCTGCCTTATACCCATCATTAAATTCATGTTGGTTCCAGAGACCATGAGCATGGCTGATTGGCTTTATGTAAAACTCTGGGTGAGCCAATCTTTCCTTCATTTTGTGTGTGGTATCAAACTAGATTGTTAAATTATAACATCCTTATTATCCAAGTCCTGTAGAATCTTTCATATAGAAAACAATATAATTTGATGCATTTTATTGTAATGTTTTTGATGCATACACCTCCTTGATTTCTAACAATTAGTGTTTCATAATAGAAACTGGCATCCGCACAAAACAAAAAAATGAATGCCATACAGTGGCAATCTAATAAACTCCACTCCCTCTGTATTATGAATAAGACTGAACATGAATGCAGTGTGTAGTTAGCTCAATGGATGTTTATTAGAGAGTCACCAGCGTATTTTGAGTCCTCTCTGGCATCCATGAGGTTAAAATCATTCTTTTCATGAACCCCCATCTTGTAAGAATAAATATAATGTAATAAAAGGAATGAGTTTACTGTCTAGAATGTGGCAAACCATTAAGAGTGGATTTCCTACTGTGTAGATTAATCTTCTAACACGGGGCACTTAAAGCACCTTACAGAATGAGGGGCGTCAGTTTTCCAAGTATCATGTTTATAGCCCATGGTCTCATGTAATGGTGTAATACTGTTCTGTTCAATCTAATGGTAACAGTTTAACTGGACTGTGCTGCACACTAAGTGTACATTAAGTGGGTCCGAGACCCAGGAGTTTTATGAGACTATCAACTCCCCTGCCTAAAAGACAAGTGTGCTAAAATAATTTTCAGCAAATTTCTCAAGTGCAGAGCTTTTGAGTTCGATACAGAGGGGCTTATGTGGATCTGCTTAATGCAGGACAGAGACTAGACTGTGAAACTTCAATCTTTCAGTTCAGTCTCTTCTCCCTGACCAGTAAGGGAGGATTGGGAGCCTTTTTCAGACCCTCATTGGTCTGCCATGTCTCACAATGCATCTCCAGCTTCATCAGCAGGTCTGTTTGTAAGGGGCAGACCAGACTATGGGCACTATCAGAGAGATAATTGCCCTTTAAAGGGGAACTACCACCCCGCAATAACTTAACCTTCATTGATTCTTCATCTGGCGACTACCTGCTTAGTAGCGCTAGTCGCCAGAAATATTACCCGGTTCCGAAGATTTCAGCGTTTTACCAATGCGTACAGGAGCAGGAAGCACGGACATCTCGTCACAGTGACGTCCGTGCGCCTTCACTGTCAGTCCCTTTTGAGCCGGCCGGCTCAAAAGGGACTGACAGCGCAGGCGCACGGTCGTCACTGTGACGAGATGTCCGTGCTTCCTGCTCCTGTGAGCATCGGTAAGATGCCGAAATCTTCAGAACCGGGTAATATTTCTGGCGACTAGCGCTACTAAGCAGCTAGTTGCCAGATGAAGAATCAATGAAGGTTAAGTTATTGCGGGGTGGTAGTTCCCCTTTAAGTGTTACATGGAATGCCAGTCTAGTTACTTTGTTACACTGTGTTGTCAGAGACAAATCTGATTGCAAGTTTTGTGATGGGTCATGTATGTGTACCATTATATAATTTCTGTGGTATTTAAAGTAGCATAAATTTGCTGAACATACAAATCATCAATGGCTTTCAGGCCTCTAGATCAACTTGTTCTCTTAATGAAAGGGGTATATTAACTCATTAATTATATTTCTACATTAATTCATTTATTATGTTCTCATAGGAAACCTAATTCCCCCGTAGTCTTTGAATGACCAAACATGCTGACATTCTGAATTCTCCTAGAGAGAGAGAGACTAGTAAATGCCCAAACTCTCCCACATTACACAACTTAGATTCTGTATTTGCCATTTATTGAAGCATATCAAAAACTCTGCAATACAATGTCCAGGTGCAAATTTAACTTTGTGTATTTTAGTGGGGCATTTCAGAATTATTGCTAGAAAACATTAGAAACAGATGCAAATATCATCCTCCTGTCCTAGTAACAAATCCCTAGATCTAGCATAATCTAGTATAATCTACTTTCTAAGTGATGTGGTAAGAGTTTCACCTCTAGCGGGCAAAGAAAGATAACAAATTCACATAAATCTTTATATGTCAGTGGTTTTCAGTGTTCCGTGGAACTCCAGGTTTCCATGAAGTTGTTTCAGAAGTTCTACAGTACAACTTTCAGTAATTGTGGACAGGGGAATAACTCATTTTTCTGGTAATATTAAAGGGATCATAATGTTTCACAAAAAAATCTTCATAGTATTTGGGCTGTGGAGATCGTTATTTCAATACTATCCGAGTTGTTGTTCAAGAGTAATTGAATGATAAAATATCCCCCTCCATCCCCTTTTACTAATGTAACGCTGCTCACAGAGCAGCAGGACTGTCCGGATGAATCACAGCAAGGGACAATCTTCAGTGAGCATAAGGAAAAACCTGTCAAGGGGGGCAGGGTTTTCCTTATACGCACAGTAAGAAGATTGTTCCTTGCTGTGAGCTGTCCAATCAGGAGACCAGATTCCACTTGTGAGGGTGGCTTACACTAGTTAAAAGGGGTGGGAGGGAGATACTTTATCATTCAGTTACTCTTGAACTACAACACTGACAGCATTGAAATCACATTCTTCATGGCCCAAATACTAAGATTAAACAGAGCTGGTTTTTGTGAAACAACACTTTAACCTAATAATTTACCCTTAACTTACTTGTATCAATTCTTATTCAAATATATTTGAAATTGATTCTATGATTTACATTGTTAGGGCTCCACTGAGATTATGAATGAAACTTAAAGCGGAACTATCATGATAATAACATTGCCCCCAATACATTACTAACCTAGCACATACCTCCCAAGTGTCCCTCTTTAGGAGGGACAGTCCCTTTTTGAGACCCAAATCCCTCTGTCCCTCTTTTCTACCCTTTTGTCCCTCTTTTTAGGACATCAGAATGAGTGGTGTGTATTACATTTCTTCACAGCAATAAAACATACTTAAATGTGTTGTTAATTGTCAGTATATGTGTTTATACATTAATATGGGTAATTAAAATACTTTGGTATTGCTGTAAATCATTTATCAGTTACACAAAGAGGTGCAGATGGGTGAAGAAATAACTTAAAGATTCTTGGAAATGCCCCGCCTACCAGCCACACCCCCAGAAACGCCACATAAAACAGAAGTGTCCCTTTTTCGCCATTTGAAATGTTGGGAGGTATGCTAGCGATATGCAAAGCTATACTGTAATTAAGCTAAATAAGTCCACATTCTTGCAGAAAATTTATTTGGCAGGCATCAAGCACAGAGTTTACAAGAGAAGCTCTGTGCACATGCTCCGGCAGTAACTTCCATTACCGTAAGGTAACCAACGAATGTCACTCACCAATGCTGGCAGTGAACCGGAAAGACAGAGCAGACTCAGAGGTACATTTCCTCCAAGATATCTGCGCTGTTGTCCTCTGGCTCCTGCCGAAGGAGCTGGTTTTCTGCAATAATGTGGACTTATTCAGCTTAATGACAGCATGGCTTTGCATATCATTATGTTAGTAATATACCGGGGGAAATGTTATTATCATGATAGTTCTACTTTAATCTTTTGAGTGCCAGAGAGGGCAATGCATTGGATACATCTCTGGCTCTCAAAGGGTTAAAGGTTAAGGGTCCCCTACAGCGAAAAGCATGAAAGCCTCTGTTCTATTTTATCAGTTATACTTGCAATTCTCAATGTATTTTGTGATTAAATGCATTAAAATGCCAACACATAATTAAATAAAAAGCTAATGGAAAGAGAACTTTCAAATGTCTTGCTGATCTCCACTTAAATCATGTAACATTTCACATAAAGCACTGCATAATATACCATTAAATCCATTGGCAAATGACAGTGTAAGGACTGAAGACTGGGTCATTTTTTTCTATTTATAAGATTAAGAATATACTGATTTTTCTAAAAAGTCCTTGTGATTCTGCAATGTCTGTTCTTCATGAAAATAGTCAAATAAACTTGGATTCCACCTTTACGCAAATAAATTCTATGCATTACCTTCATGTACATTGCTTACGTACTGTCTGCAGTGTTTTTCCTCATTGTTAATTTCCTGCAGTGTTTTTCCTCATTGTTAACTTTTCTCTCAATAAAGCTTTTTAAAACAGAAAAAAAACCTTGGATTCCATTATTAATAAAGAGGACTTATCACCTTTCCATTTCCCCACAGTGGGAGCTGCCATGTTGCAAGGATTTCCATGATTATTTCTCTTTATCAATTTATTCCACCCTTCTGATGGAAACTTACAAGGTCTTAGGGTTCTAAGTGGATATGTGAGTAATTAATTATGTAGCTACTAGTTGAACAGCCCGTTACACGGGCCACAGTGCCTCTGGCAGCCGGTCGCGGGGCAGTCACACGCAATGGAGACTGCCCGCGCCTCGGCTGATACAGAGCTGGACTCAGCCGCGGCGCGGGCAGTCTCTACTGCGCATGACTGCCGGACGCGCAGCAGTGTCTACTGCGCATGTCGGGCGTTACACACAACTTGGCGAATTATTATATAGGATATCTGACTGACATTAGATTTCCCAAATAGTAAATCAAATATCTCTAAAACTATAACCTGTTTGCAAAACAAAAAGCACAAGATATGGGCAGTTTAAAGGGATAGTAATGTTTCAAAATAAATGCAGCTCCAATTATTCTTTTATCGTTTTTGGCCAATGTAGAGCAGAATTATCATTCTCTATGATATGTAGTTCCAGAGTAATTGAATTATAAAGTGTCCCTCTCTCGTCCACTTTTATCTATTGGAAGCCGCCTCCCCTCAGATATGGAATCTGGTCGCTTGACTGGACAGCTCGCATCAAGGGACAATCTTCTGGCTGTGAGTATAAGGAAAACCCTGCCCTTCCCCCCCTTGAAGGAGGAGGGCAGGTTTTTCCAATGCTAACAGAAGATTGTCCCTTGCTGCCAATGCATCCGGATGGTCTTGCTGTGCATTTTTACATAGGTAAAAGGGGAGGGAGGGGGACACTTTGTGATTAAATTACTCTGGAGAATTATAATACCGCTCTACATGGCCCAAAAACTATAAAGAATAATTAGAGCTGTGTTTATTTTGAAACATTACTATCACTTTAAACAGATAAAATCTATTTGGGTAACAACAGATCCACTTTAAGACACTTTTCATGTGATTTTAACCTGGACAGTGCATCTTCGGTGCATTGCTTTCCAAAGTGGGGGAGCGGGGTTAGTAAACAACTGTAATACAAAGGGCCATATTCACAATGGCAAATCAGTGCAATTCTAAAGCAACCCTATTGCACCATAAGTGACAAAAATTTCCCAAATTCCCATTGACTGACATGGGGATTTAACCCTCTGAGTGCCAGAAGAATGACCAAGGCATTGTATTGTAATGCCCTGTATACCCCTCTGGCAAGAAGGGGGTTAAACTGCTCGAATGCTACAGAGATCTCCAACGTATTGCTTTGCAATGTATTGGAGACCTCTCTAACATTCAAAGGTTATAGTACAGCTTGTTTGCCCCAGAATTTTTCCATCCTTGTCTTGCTGTATTAAGTTTCATTGTTTCCTTATTCATCACATGGAGCGATAATGAGATGCAGAAGAAGACAGTCCAAAATATTAACATTCACCAGACAGCCATAAGTAATAATGCACTGGGATGTGGTTAACGCCATTCCCTGCAATAATTATCTATATATATAAAACAAGACTTTGTGCCTGCCAAAACACACCCAGGGGAGGCAGAAAGGAGAAGTTACTGCTCCCATTGGGTGATTCAATGGGGGCGTGATTTTCACACCAATAGCAGTGGCCAAAGGCCACTGCTATTGGTGTGAAAATCATGCAGGGAGTTGGCCCGCCCCCACTATGCAGCTCGCCCACCACTATCAAAGTCAGAAAAAAACAAAATGGATGCCACTTGCTCCTACACTACAAACACACATGCCCCACTCACACAGCACCATACACACACACACACATGCCCCATTCACACAGCACCAAACACACACACATGCCCCACTCACACACACACACACACACACACACCACACACACACACACACACACACAGAGCACCAAACTCACAGACACAAAGCCAGAAAGAAATATGGCTGACACACACACAGTCACTCACCCTGACTCCCGGTGGCCTCAGCAGGACCTGTAGAAGCTGCATTACCAGGGGAACAAAATGGCACTCAAAGGGTTAAGGTAGGTCCTCATTGCTCAATTATTTCTTCACTGTCATCATTTGCCATACAACACAGAGGACAGACAGCCATCAGGTACACACTTAACCCACTGACTGTCACAGGGTTGTTTATCAAGTTTTACCCCTCAGGGAGTGTGTTCAAACCCCTCACACTTTCTGGCACTTCTCCTCCTTCCCCTGCCTATTACTAACACTTTTCCACATTTCTCTTAAGCCCCACCCCCTGCTCGCAATTAAGCCCCGACCACTTTCAACCCAGATTGACCCATTTGTCTCTCCACATCAGCACCACATAACTCCCCTCCAGGGACTCCAAGTCAACGTTCCCAGGTAAGAATACACTTCCCACTGCTATTTAACTCTGACATGCCTCTCTATACCTTAACCCTTTGAGTGCCAGAGGGGTGCACAACTAATGTGCGCATGTGTTTCTGTGCATATATGTTGCGTGTGTGTACATCTCTGTTACATATGAGTGTCCATGTTTGCATCTCCGGTGTGTCTCTGTAGGTGCATGTCTTTTGAATGTTTCTGCCGCTCACTGTGTGTATGTGTCTGCCTGTGTGTTGCATATGTCTGTGTTTATCAGTGTGTCTTCATTTCACACACGTGTGCCCAATGGTCATAGCATGAGGGGCAACGCCGTCCCACATTGGTAGTATATATATATATATATATATATACGAGAGAAAACCTGTGTCCCCTGCCACACGCACCCAGGGGCGGCTGTAAGGAAGAGTTAGCCTGCCCCCCAACATCAGTTTTAACCCTTTGAGTGCCAGAGGGGTACGCATACATTGCAAAGCAATGTGTTGCGTACCTCTCTGGACTCAAAGGGTTAACCCTCTCCTCCACAACTCACGTACTGCTATATCACTTCTCTCGACATACAACTCCTACAGTAAACAACTCATGGCACAATAATATAACCCACCAACCAGCAGCTTCCATTTTGCTGGGAAGCCACACATTGATCACTTCTTTCAAAGAGCATAAAAACTTCTGTTTCCACCCCCTGTCCCATAATGCATTGGGATGTTCAGAGGCAGATTGGAATCAGGTGAGTGGAGTCAGCTGGGGAATAGGTTAGAACACAGGGCTCTTCAGTTTCAATGATAAGAACTGGGGCTGATGGACTCACTTTTTTTCAATGTAACCCTTTGAGTGCTGTTGCAATGCATAGGATACCTCTCTGGCACTCAGAGGGTTAAGCCCATTAATCGTTGGAGTACCAAAGATGATATGCAGCACATTGCTCTGCATATCTCTTATTCCTTTACTCACAAACATCTTCTCACTGTGACCTTCACCAAGTAACACAGCACACTCGCTTCAACTGTAAGGATACAGGGCCTTATTCATCAAGCTGAAGAGCTGTAATTAAAACCTTTTTTACAACTCTTATCAGCATATCTACATCACCACTGCGTCTGTCACACACTGCCTACATATGTGACATACGTCCATGTATGTGTGCGTCTCTCTGTATGTATGCGTTTCACAGTGACACTCTCTGTCTCTGTAAGTACGTGTCTGTAACACTGCATATTTCTGTTTCACACAATGTCTCTCTATGTAAATAATATGACGGGCAACGCCGTCCCACATTGCTAGTATATATATAAATCAACAAAAAACCCATCAACACTCTGGTACAATTTTTCCTACCACAATTTGCATCTAAGACATGCTGTTGCCTAGGAGATATACTTCCCAAACAGTGTGCATGTTTTGGCAATCAGTCTTTTAAAGGGATAGTAATGTTTGTTTTTAACACATTTTAATATTGTAGACATTAAAAATATTAATACAATGAGGTGTGTCCCATCTCTCAAACATATATAGTTTGAGAGATCAAAGCATCTAAAGTTCCCTCCCTCCTGCCCCTTTCATAGACGTCTGAGCTCTAGCTGACAGAATTAGATCCCGGGACCGGCCAGCGGCTCTTCAGCAAAGCCGAAATAGCGCTATATAGAAAGAAATAATTCATTGCAATGGTCTACAAAGTGTTTTTGTTAAAAACAAGCATTACTATCCCTTTAACCCTTTGAGAGCCAGAGGAGTATGCGTTGGATACTCCTCTGTCACTCAAAGGGTTTGCCCGTGTGTATTTGTTGGGTGATTGGTTATGGACCAATCTAGCAGCAAAATTTTTGAAAGCATAAATGTCTCTTAACCCCTTGCGGATGCATTGCTCACCTCTCTGGTCTTTACTGGGGAGATGTATAAAACTCTAGTTATAAAGAAAGTGTCTGTAAAATTGTCTCAAAGCAACTTAAAGGGATAGTAATACCTGAAAATAAGTTTATTTTATATTGTAGCCCTTAAAAAACCATGAAAAATTATATGTCTTATCTCCCAAACCTTTATGGTTTGGGAGATATTCAGAAGTAAAGTTTCCCCTGGAGTGATGTCATTGCTCCACCCTTCAGATTTGGAATCCGGTCGCCCGACCAGCAGTGCTGAGATCATGATCTTTAAAAAGAATTTCTTAATTGGAATGGTCTACAAAGTGTGCTTTCAAGCCAGGCACACTTTGTACACAGTTCCAATGAAGTAGTTCTTTTCAAAGATCGTGATCACACTGCTAAAGAGCTGCTGGTTGCTATGTGGACCGAATTCCAAATCTGTCCACTAGATGGCAGACTTGGCTGAAACAGCAAGGAAAAGTGAACTATACTATATTTTACATATGAATATCTCCCAAACCATAAAGGTTTGGGAGATAAGACTTATATCATATTTCATGGTTTTTTAAGGGCTACAATATAAAATAAACTTATTTTCAGGTATTACTATCCCTTTAAGTATACATCCTATATTATAATTCGCTAAGGATGTTTGTCAGAAGCCATCATGCGCAGTAGAGATGGCTGCGCTCGCTGCAGTCATGCTCAGTACTGACTACCCGCACCGTGGCTGATACGGAGCGGGGCACTCTGAATTCCGATCGTCCTCTTAATTCGGAGGTCCCCACTCTGTATCAGCTGAGGAGCAGGCAATCAGTACTGAGCATGACTGCAGCTCCGCCAGTGTTGGCCAGTGTAAACAGGCTTTAAAACTAGTCTACCGATATTTCGCTAAGTGCTAATTTCAGTTAGTTGACTATTTTGATAAGTGGAGTAGAAATTGTCTTAGCCAAATAAGAATTGTGACCCTATGTATTTATAAAGAAATTCGCTAATTGCGCCAAAAAAAAGGAAGTTTTAATAGAATTATGTAATGACAGCTATGTGTGTGAAAATATATTCTCAGGTGCAAATATTCTCTGAATAGTCTCAGATAGACATATTTATAAACGTGACTTTACATCTTTATAAAAATGACCAGGTGTTGTGAATTTTAGCGACGATTCTTAAGTATATACCAAAAAGCCTTTTTATACATTCTCTCCTAGGAGTTTAAAGGATCAGAGAAGTTTTATTATGAGAAATTACATCTCTTTTACCGATAAGCATGACATGGGTACTTCCACTACTAGCAGTTGATTTACAGTAAGTTAAAATCTGAATTCACCAATAAACTGAATTACATATCTATTTGAGTAGTATTTGTTATCATTTTTGCTGTCCATATTTTGTGCGTGAGTGTTTTTATTTCTTTTTAGGATTAGTTCATGCAGGTGACTGCATCCTGTTGTATTCCGCAAACCCACTGACCTCAGTTATACATAGCTGGATTTCACCCATCTACTACCTCTACTGATTGGACATTGCAATGAGCATTGCAGTGTCACGATTGCACAGTGAATAGACTGCCCAGAGGCCAGAAGCATAACCACAGGGGGTTCAGAAGATGCAGTTGTGTCTGGGCCCAGCATCTGAGGGAGCCCCTTCTTTCCCAGGGTTCAATAGGTCCCCGGTTTTCAGTATGAAGTACCAGGTCTCCGGGGACAGAGGCTGATACTCCAGCTTTGTGAGTTCAGTGGTAACCCCACCTTCTTTACCACCTGTTCTGACCACTCCTACCCTGTTCTTCTCACTTCCCTACCCATTTAAGTGTAAATCTCACCTCTCAGCCCACCAACTATGTGGCACCTGATTAAACCCCTCTCTTATTATGACAACATCAGCATCATTTGGACACACCCATCCCTAGCCCTGTGTGTTTCTCTGGGAGCTATGAATAGGAAAGGTCCCAGGTATGTCAAGAGGTTCTAGATATGCACTTGTGAAAATATTTTTGTTAGGGGCCAAAAAATGTTTGTACCTGGATCCTCCAATGAATAGTTATACCACTGGCAGTTGATGGCCCCACAAACTGTCCTTGTGAATGGACTACACTGTGGCCTCATAAACCACTTTGATCTTTGCTACTGTCTCTTCCATGTGATGATAACAGGGGCATTGCTTCATGATGCGTTAGGCTGTTACCTGAAAAATACATGCCAAAGAGGATTGTAGAAAAAAAAGAAAAGAAGGTGTTTCTGGTGCAATAACATTTAAATTGTTAATCTACACCAACCTGTCACCAATTTAAGATATTCACTCACAAAAATGATGTTCAGTGTATATATGTCTACTAAAATCTGTGCTGCCCCAACAACATTGTTGATATTCCAGATCCATTTTAGATGTTTTATCTCGACTGCTCCTCAACTGAACCATCCGGAAGCCAGAAACATGCAAAACACAAAAAAACAAGAGGCCACCCAATAGTGTCTATTATCCTAATAATCATTATATGATGTTCATTAAAATATACTCAGAAGATTGGTGGTTGAAAGGGGACATAAGCCCACTCCCAAAATCAAAAGCCTGCAGAGATATTTAGCCTGTCGCTGCTCAGGACCCCAGGGTGATGATTGAAGGTCAAACGAAGATCAAATAAAGTGCTGATTTTAATCTTCAATGGTACTTTTAAATATTTAAGTAAAAAATTCCTTGTAAAATAAGATAAAATGTATCTAAAAATAAAAGAAAGGCTAGCTAGATTAACATTTTGCAGTCTCCTGACAGTCTTTTCAAAATCAGCTGGCCAATTACAAGAAAAGTTGCAGATATGAGAGGTCCCCAACACATTATGAGTCCTCGCTAGCATTCAATTGGACAAGGTGATTTTTAATTCAGCCTTACTCATCTCTTCATGAAGAAGAAAACACTTGGCACATGATGATCTTTTAGTTTAATGCCCCCACCTGTTCTAATCTAGTACGAAGACTATCAGTATCAGTGAAGTTCAGTACAGCTTTCCTAGTTGCAGCTTACTCACAGTATCACTTGTTTATTTAACTTAAGCCCAGCAAATCCCCAATTTCTTTTAAACATGCAAGCCTTTTTCTTTTGCCCCCAGTCCACCTGTCCTTATTTTCCCCATGACTGCCATCACCTGAGTTTTCTAACAGTCAGTGCATTATACCTCACGAATAGCATCCCACCTCATAATCATCACTGCACATAGCTTCAGATTACCTTCTATTCTTCCTGATCACACTGAAACTCATTTCAGCAGGCATTCTACCTAAGCAGTGAGGGTGCCAACAATTTTTTATTTGTTCAGGATGCAATTGTCGAAAATGATATGGTCTGCCCAATCCCAGGAAGACTTGGACATCGATAGCTAAAATCCAAGCCAACTCCTGAGCCAAATTCGATATATGAATTATATATGTATGCTAGCTTCTCCAGGTGAAGGTCATTTTCCAGGGTTCTTTATCCTGACAGTTCTTACTGACAGCAAACAAAGCTATATTGTTTCATTGTTGCAGCTGTCTATTAACAAAGGACAATATGAAAAGTAAAATATAAATCTATATACACAAACGTACATATACCGTACTATGTGCATTTGATTTATTTGGCTTCCATTTTAAATAATTAAGGATGCACTGAGTAACCGCTAGCAAAAAGAGGGACAGCAATCCTATCTTTGACCTCCAGAGGTCCACTCAGCCATTCAGTGTCAGTCTGTGATGCTAACTTTGGCCCCATTAATGACTGTAAGTCCATTATCTGGTGATCTATGATTGGCTGTACATGACACCTCAATGGTTAGTAAGGAAATTCCACTATCGCCTGTGAGCTGAAGATAATCCACCACTGCACCCCACTTGTCTGCCAAAATTAAGCAGCTGTAGCTGCTTTGTAAATAATAACATGATAGAAATTATACTGTTTTTAAGGAGCATTTCTTCAAAAGTAAGTTTGAGATTGTGGTACATAATCTCCAATAGTTACATGGCTATTGTACTACACTAGATTCACATATTGCTAGAAAACTTGATAATGAATATAAGAAACTATCTTGTATACCCACTGGTGCTAAAGGAACCTCCATCGGATTTCTAAGGCAACATAGTGGAGAACTTGCTAGTATCCAGGGTGTTAACCAAAACCAGCCTGTGACAGGAACTTGATTTGACCTCTTGATTGCCTGCTCCTGCCAATTTAAGTCTTGTTCGGGCCGCTAAGTGCAATTTTTCACTCAGACATTTACTTGTGAGCTAAGGTAATGTAAATATATATTGCACACTTTATAAATGTTTTGCAAAATATAATAACTTAAGTCTTTAAAAATGTATCCAACATTATATTATGATCCTCTTGGGGCCCTTCAACTCATAAATATTTTCTGATCTGGCCTATTTGGAGAACAGCTGAGGAAAACTGTGACCATGCTAGCATTTTTTATGGTCGTACAGTATATTTCAAAACATACAGAGGAAAGGCTCAAGAGATTCCATTTGGTCTCATTTATCACAATAAATATTTTATTGTCTATTTAAAATATGCAAGTAAATAATTCATTTTGTATACATATGAAATATATTAAAGTGAACAAAATTTGTAGAAAACTGATACAAAAGAATTATAGCTGGTTTATCAGCCAACAATCAAATTGAGGTGCAATTCAATAAGCTGAAGAGGTATAATTCTAAAGTAAACCAATTGCACCATAAGGAACAAATAAACATTTCCCAAATCTCAATTTAATTGGGACTTTTAACCCCTTGATTGCTAGAGAGGTCTCCAACACACAAAAAGTCAATTTAGTGGTCAGAAAACTTTCAACCACAGCTGTTTTGGCTGTTCACATAAAGCAAGTCAGACTGAGAATTTGAAGTCTTGGCTTCAATTACACAAACTGCTCTTGGTCAACTATAGACTTTAATAGATGAAGTCTAATTCCATCCATTTGTGCAGATCAGGTATGGTCAACCTGAGACCCTCAAGTTGTTGTGAACTACAAATCCAATCAATCCCCAGCCACCCACCAGCTGGTTGGGGAGGACGTGAATTGTATTCCACTTGTTGCCCACCCCTAGTGTAGATGGAGGCAGTCTAAAGCCTGTATGTTCAAAAGAAAAGTGAAAGAGTTCTAGGGCACTCAAATGTTACATAAGACTCCCCTGATGACCCAACAAATGGAAGGGAATTAATAAAACGTGCTAGGATACCTAAGTTAAGCTCACAGCAGCAGGGCTCCCTGGAAGCTCTGTAGACAGTGGAAGAAATAGAAAAGATTATTAAGGACATTCCAGAAGTAAATCCTGGGTCCTGATGATTGCTAAATCTCATGATGATGGTGAAAAAGCCTTTAATAGTATAACCTGGCCTCATTTACAATGCCTACTATTATTCCAGGTCTTTGTAGAAAAAAAATCAATTTTATCAACACAATATACACCAATCTGCAAGCACATATCACAACTAATGCTTTCAACCCCAAGTTTTTTACCCTACAGAAGGACACCAGAAAAGGTTGTCCTGTCTCACCGCTGCTCTTTAACATACACCTTAGACCCATTCTTTAGGAAACTACAAGACTTACACCCATTTCAAGACATTTGAACAGGGGACCAGGAACTCAAAGCAGTGACATTGGCAGAAGATCTATTATTGTTCATAAGTAATCCCACACATGCTTTACCATGTTGTTGATTTATTTAAATGATTTCAGGGATGTTTCAGTTTTTCTTTGCAATTATATTAAATCACAAGCATTAAATCTAGCAGAAAAGATGGACAGGCATCTCAGGCCCCTCTTTCCATTCCAATGGTCCAAAACACAGGTATATTCCTGGGCAAAACACTGCCAAAAAAACTCACTTCGCTGTACAAATCTAACTACACACCTACTATTGCCCAAATAATTTGTGAACTAAATAATTGGAGCAATCTCCCACTTTCATTTACTGGATGATGCAATGTAATGAAAATGATTAGCTTCCCCAGATTACTATACAAACTCCAGATGCTATACTTTTGCTCACCAAAGCAGACATAGCTCCCTAAACAAAGCTTTTCAGAAATGCATCTGGAAAAAGAAAAATCCCAGAATCAGCCTACAAAAAATATGCCAACCCCCAATTCGAGCAGGTATCAGTCTCTCAAATGTTAAAATGCACAATGAAACCAGCTTAATGAGATTTTGTATACACTAGATATAGAACCCTAACATTTAAACATACACAGGAAGGGATCAAACTATAGCTCTTCCCCTTAATCTGCTTTATATCTTGCATCTCGTCATCTCTAAACTTATCCACATATTAAACTAAATCCACTGTGTTATTATTTCTGCAGAGCATCTCAATTTCTGCACAGTTTACTTTACAAGACTAATTATGTTTCTGCATACTTACCTTTCCTAGGTAACTTAGATTCCAGCATGGAGAAGCGCATAACTACCTTTTAGACTGGAGACACAGGAGACTTGAGGTGATAGGAGATATTATGGACCCACACACCAAGAGGGTTTGAAAGTTTCAGACACTGAAGATTTTACATAAACTCTCAAACAAATACCTCTTTGCTATCTCCAGGTGAGGCATTATGTCTCCAACACACCTGTATAAATTCCTAGAAAGAATATTGACACACCTCTGGTAAATACATAAATTCAACAGATAAATTCAGATGCTTGACATCCCATATATACTGCATCAGTATGGGAGAGATATATGAAACTAGCTCAATAAAACCAACTTATATTAACAGCTGGATTAAATGTTTCCTGAAATTAACAGCAGAAGAAATCGTATGTAGTTTTCACAATGGACACACTCCCTATAAGACTTGGAAGTGAATGGATTAGACTTCCGGGGAATTTGGAACCCTTTGTCAATTCTCTACACAAGCCATATAACAGGGCTTTCAGAGACACAACGTGGGCATTTACACAAACTATAAGAGACAAACTTCCATTTCAACTTGAAATCTACAAAATCATTGATCTACATTTTAAGGCACTTATATCACATATTCACCTAGCATATGGGCCATTCATCAACACTGTAACATACCCTTCTTTACATTTTATACTCTGTTGATTTATAAGTTTCTTTTATGGTTTCAACATTGTTTATTGCAAAAATTAAAGCTGAGATGAGAGGATTCCTTTTTGACCTTTATCTCGCAAACATTTCAAGAACATTTCATGTTTTTATTGGAAAGGAAATTTGGACAATCTAATGAAGTTCATCAAGACATAACACTTGTGGTTTTGTTCCTTACATAACTGTACCAACATGCTTCTTCTTTGTATTCTTGAAAACCTAATACAAATATTTTCCAAAAAAGTTTGCATTTTCTATTATTTCTTTTTATACTTTCCTTCCCTTCCTCTCTTGAACCCTAGAGAGGTCTTTCATTCTTCACAATGCATTTAAACCAATGCTACTTATAGGAATTTTTATTTTCTATCGATTGCACAATTATTTTTCTCCAAAATTGATCAAGTTCTTTCTTAATACATCATCCTCAGTGAGTTTTCTCTTGTAGTGACACTTTAAAAAATGTAAAACCCTAATATCCCCACTTAAAGTTACATCTTACAATTCAGAGCCTGCATTTTCATTCGTATTAACATTTTAATCTAGCAATATATTCAGAGTTTGTTACAGTTGAACAGATTAATGTTTTGGTGGTCCAGCCACAAAATGCGTCATCAGTGGACAGTGGGTAATTATGTGTCAAATCATTCTTCTCAGCACTCACATGAATGGTCAGTCTAATCTGCTAAACACAGATCACTTCATATGGAAACAATATTTTTCAGAAGAAATTCAAAATAGATTGCACAAAATTCAATTGTATTGAGTTACATTACACTGCAAGGTTTCATAGGCTTGCTTCCTTTAGCTGTATCAACTTAGAATATATCACTCTCACAGTCACTGCATCATAATGTAATTGTAATCCTGGTGAAGTCAGCTTGGTAAATAATTCTTGGAAGCAGCCTACACAACCATTTCAATCTGTTTCCTAAAAAAAAATTAACGAAATAAAAGTTGATTGCTTGCAGCGTCTCCACGGCTTTACTTTCATAGTCAGCTGAGTGATGACATTTTATCAGACCCTATGAGTTAATAAAATACATGTGTGTTTAAGTCTGTGTGCTGAACAATAACAAATAAGAGAAATGCTGATTTCAACATTGGGGCACCTCAGGCAAAAATAGGGGTGGGTCAAATAGGGGAAACAAACCGTGGTGACTTCCTTCCCATTTTGTGTGTGTGTACAATATATAGAAGGAGATCACAATCATCATCATTGCTGATTCTTATACTGTGTCTCTATTTGAAACTTTCATTGCATACCCTCATGATAAAATCTGTGACAATTATTTTTCTGCCCAGACTTTACTACCCTTCTTCTGACAAAGTACAGACAAAAACAGTGCTGAACATATGGCCATTGTAATGATGACACTTATTCAAAACACATCAGTAAAACAAATTAACATATGCTCACTAACCAATTAGATTAGTGGTTCGCAACCAGTGTTCTGTGAAAACCCAGAGTTGCCTGAAGAAGTACAAGGGGTTACACAGAAGATACTTTTGTAAAGCCAGACAGAGGAACAGCCTATCATTTTGAAAAACACTGATACTAAGTTAACCCCTTGGAAGCCAGAGGTCTCCAATGCATTGAAAAGCAATGCAATAGAGATCTCTGTAGCATCCAAGGATTAAAGGGTTTGGTTGTTAAGATTCCACAGAAATTTTATATGAAGCCCAAAGGTTCTACCTCCCCAAAAATGCTGAAAAACACTGAGTTAGATTAACATTATTCCCATAAGGTAACATTAAATATTCCCAGTATAAAAGTATCCTATCAAGGACCTTTACAAACACTATAGAGTATATTCAATGATGAATTTTTTTGGCTGGGTCACCCCAGGTAGTTGCCCTAGTAACTCCAGGAGCAGGCTTTCCTATCTGGTGGTGCTCAATGGTTAAAGCTCTGCAATGAGCTGGTTTTTGGACAGTCCACCCCATATTTATAAAACCTTAAATCATTTCCAATTGGCCCTATAAAATTTACATTTTCTTGTACAAGTGGCCAGAATTGGCAGACCACTTGGAAAGATCATGTGCAAACTCCTACGCTCCTTGAATGGCTTCTATACTCTGAAGAACAGACTGGTGACCTCTCACAAGCAATCTTCTCCTACAAGTCATTAGAGTTCGCCACATAGGGAGTCTGGATAAAAACAGCCACAGGTGGTTTGTCAACTCAAACCACTTCTAAAGGTACCTATCCCCAAATACCTAACTCCCCATTGCCCCCTCTCTCCCAATCCCCCTCACCTTATTTCTTTACCCAGGTCCCTTCACTCTCTCTCTCTCTCTCACTCAATTTCCCCCTTGCTCTTCACTTTATTTCACGTTCATTATAAATTGACACCATTAATTATAAAAATTGTAATAATACTAATTACCATCTTAAATTTCACCTTGTAACAATCAGAAAATCATTAAAGCAATGCAGATTTGGTCATTCACATTACACTTTACATGTTCTTGATTTAAAAAAAATGCAGAGAATAGAATAGGAAATTATATTAAAAAGTTAGTATCATGATAATAACATTGCCCCCCCCAATAACGTTACTAACCTAGCGATATGCAAAGCCATACTGTAATTAAGCTGAATAAGTCTGTGTTTTTGAAGAAAAACAACTTCTTCTGCAGGCATCATGCACAGAGATTACTAGAGAATCTCTGTGCACCTGCGCCAGCAGTAACTTCCATTACTGTAAGGTAACCAACGAATGTCACTCACGAATGCTGGCAGTGAACAGGACAGACAGAGCAGACTCAGACGTACATTTCCTCCAAGATGTCTGCTTTGTTGTCCACTGGTTCCTGCTGAAGAAGTTGGTTTTCTGCAATAACATGGACTTATTCAGCTTATGTTAGTAATGTATTGGGGGGGTCAATGTTATTTTCATGATAGTTCCTCTTTAACAAGTTCACAACAACTTAGAGGGAATATTGGTTCAGAGTGGATTGAACTGGTGAGCCATAACCCTGGGGGCCTGACCCTTTCCAGAGCCTATACTTAAAGGTGAGTGCTGTTCCAAATGTGAACACTCTGAAATAACTGAATGTCACCATCAAACCAACCTCAAACCAATTAGTAGTCAACTGCTTTATTTCATGTTGTGGAACTGCTGCAGTCTGGCATACTAGAGCTCTCTGGTCTGTGTGGGTAAACTACTTAATGCAATTAAACTAATTTTCATTTTTATGTCTCCTTTTCTGTTTCTCAAGTGAATTTTATTATAATTCATTACTTAGAGAGAGGCACTGAAATTCTGAGGATTCTATTGGGAGACTAAACCTAACCATGCCTACTCTACAATTACCAGTAATAAGACTTCTATTCATAGAGCAGCTAATTTATGGAATGATGGTCAGTATTTTAATCCCCAAGTGAATAACAACTAAGATATAATTTGATAAATGTTCATGAACCAAAAATGTTATTACAACAGTCCTTTTGTGGATAAATTTTACTTTCACTGTTGTAAGGCTCTGCATACATTGTGTGGCATCACATAAATAAAGATACATATACATACACACATAAATATTCCCCATTGTGTAGTTCCTCATTGTGAATTTCATAATGAATGTGTTAATTTGGAGTCTCTGTAATAACACGGATAAAGCCCATGCCACACTCTGGAAAACGGTTCTGACTGATGAGTTGACTTATAAAAAGCAGTCTCAGGTGGACTGTGTTGTTAGTCCATTGTCCCCAAAACTTTGTTTTGTAAACAGATATTGACTTAATTCTATTGCAATTAATCTACCTGTCCCCAAATGCTTCCCCAACCTTTTCTTTGTATGTAGCTTAGACGATGGTTGCTTTGTATGAAGCAGGGTGGGCTAATCTGCTGCATGTTGCTCTCATTGCTGCAATAATTTTTTCACTCCTGCAAAACCAAATAAGTGCATGATAGGCATCAAAAAAGATGGGTCAGCAGGGTCATCATGTCCTCATCATCTTTGAGATAGCTCATTTGGTTAATGCACCAGCTGTAGAATTTGTTCAAATTTCAGGCTCACAGGTTCTAGTTCCGGCAAGGTCAATTCATATTTCACCCTTCTGAAGAAGATAAAATTATTAACCAGGACATACATGCAAACGAGAGACAATCTCAAAGTATCCTTCATGGTAAAGTACTTTCTCATCTAGGGATTGCAAACTTTGGTGTCCAGCTATAGTTAAATCCAGGTTCCCATCATCCTTATCCAGTCAACATCGCATAACAGATGGAATCATGCAGTTTGCTCTCCCCTGTCCTATGCTTTTGCTGATGGGTCAGTAGGGGGTTGTTTGGTTTGGTTTTCTCCACCCCAACCAACCACACCAAAGAAACAACCACTACACCACTCATGGTGTAGGTCAGATGGTTGTCAGTATGAGGCTCTTTGTTTCCTAGAGTATGATATAAAAAAAGCAGTTGTCATTAGTATGTATTTAAATTAAAGGGTATTCTGTTATTCTTTATTGACCCTTTAAAAGACTATTTAAAATCTACTTAAAAATAAGAAGTGGTTAACAATTTGGGGCATATATATATATATATATATATATATATATATATATATAAAGTGGAGTAATTCTGGTGAAAGCAGCATAGGAATAAATAAAAATGTTAATTGATTTAAATCTAACGTTTAAAGTCTTGGAAACTAAAGAGGTCTCCAGTGCATGAGAAGAAACAGATTGAAGACCTATCTAGTCTTCAATTGATTCAAATATCAATTTACCCTGATGGGATTGTTTAATTCCATATAGTGGGGTTGGGCAACCTAAGGCCTACCTGCTGTTCAGAACTATAAATCCCATCATTGGATAGAGATGATTGGAATTGTGGTCCTGAACAGTGGGAGGGCCCTCAGGTTGCCCACCACTGCCCTATGATGCAGTTAGTTTAACCCAGAATTTCTCCATTTTCAACTTTATACAATTGCAATTTTAATTAAATTCCCCCATATTTAGGTGGACAATTTATTGTATTATGGCTCTTATTTATGCCTCTTCCCAGTGACACATATATATATATATATATATATATATATTCTTTTTAGTATGTGGTTTCTATTTATTTATTAAAGTAAGTTGTATTCATGTTATTGTCCGAAACTGATGATTGTTTAAAAGGCAGAAATGTAACTTATTTGTAATATTATTAGTAAGAATTTATAAAAGAGATTAGTAAATTCTGCAAAAAAATGCAAAAAAAATGCTCTGACTGCACATTTTAAACAATTATCACACATCTCAGGAGCTCTTAGACAAGGTACTTTAGGTGTCCTTGACCCCATCTATGGAGCCCAGTTCTTCAAATGACCCCATCTCAAATTCCCCCATCTCAATTGCTGTCTCAATTCCCTTAGCTTATAAAACCAAGAACTACTTTCAACCATTTCTATACTAGAAATCCTTTCAACGTATTGCTTCATAATGCATTAGGAAACTTCTTAACATAGAAAGGTCCCAATAAAGTCCAGTAATGCTGCAGTTGAACTGGTAATAACTGGCAGAAATGGCATATAAATTAACAACTGCATCAATATGTAAAACGAAGAAGAGAAAAAAGGAAGGTAAAAAAGGAGGAGAGTGTGTTTTGTGTTTATCTAAGGAGTCAGTGGGCTACACGAGCAAAGTAAAGTAAAGAAAATATGAGGCAAACCAACTTCACCACAGGGAGCGCATAAACATTTCCCTTTTCTTCCTGTGATGTCCACTAAATTCTAGTTTAGACTTGTAATTATTAACACTAGCTATCTGTTGTGTGACTGCCATCTTGTGGGCACTCACATGTATTACAAATTGTTTATGACATTCTATTAAGTAGTATACTACTTAATCACAGGATCTGTTGAAGGGCAATCTTGTAGTTAGTTTTGTATCCCTGCTAGATTATGAATGCTATTGATATTTTGGAGCTAAACATAGTTAATGTTTTAAACAAAACTGTGTTATTTCTGCAGAAATTATGGAAAAAAAGAACTTCATCATCTTGTATGTGTAGTTGGCTTGGAGTGGCAGTTCAGAAAAAAATCTACATAACAATGAACGACCTTCTGATTTATATGTATGCGTGAGCTTAAACACAGCAATGATGATGAATGCATGTAGAATAGAAGAGCTGTGTGATTTGGCAGTGTGATTGCACTTTAGGCCATGCACCTTGATTGTGCATCAGGCTGTGTATACTGACGGGATGAAGAACTATGAGGAAGACATTTGAAAACGGTTTTAAAAAAAAATGTATGAAATGGCATAAAACTGAAGGTTGGCATTCAAACAAAAGATTACACTATTTGAAGCCTTAATATGTAGTTGTGTTTCTGGAAAAGTGGCGGTATAGTTGACGGAAAATCCTGGAGCTGCATGTTTATAAAGAAGTGTTGCTAATTGTGACAATTTAGTGACAGAATTTTCTCCACAATCTTAATATCAGGGGGAGATTCACTAAGGGTTGATAAAACGGAGACGACTTCTCCAGTTTATCACTTCGCCAGTCCCTGGTGTTATCAGATGTATAATCCCTTATTTACAAAGTTGCCCATACTCATTTATAAATCAGACCTGACGTTATCGCCAGTTGTTATGACTTATCGACAATTCTTAATAAGGTACTAAGAATGTTTTTTATACACTCCCCCATGTGACTAATTTCCATGTTGAGCTGTACTTATAATTAAATTTTCCAATTTTCACTCAAAATTTTCGGCTGTTTGTCAGTAATGTGTATAATATGTATCAAGGTGAAAAGGAAGCAGTTTTGGGAACAGTACCACTTTTACCAATATAAAAATCTAACTGGAGACACACAAAGGGTCAACTCAGTAATCCTTTACACAAAAGGACCTCTGATACAATAAATGTAGTTATGTGTAACCATGCATTGAGAATTTGAAGTAAAATGAATAAATTCTGGACCAAACCAACTGTACTATAAAGGAAATCTAAATATTTCCCAGATTTCCAGTTGCTTAAAGGAGCAGTAAACTTTTTTTTATGAAAAAATATATATTGTAGGGATTTTCCTATTGAGTAAAATAAGGGTACTCCCACTGCCGAGAGATTATATTTCCAGAGTTATTACAGTTTAAACCCATGTTTTTTTACATTAGCAGTGCCCTCTAGTGGTCAAATTCTAATTAGATTTCCTGTTAGAGTCTAATGGAGAGGAAAGTCAGAAAAGTCAGAGACATACAGTTATCCATAGAATGTGATAGAGACTGCATGTCACTTCCTGTCAGTTAGAACTATCAGGAAGTAAACACAGTAAATTCACTTCCTGATTATTTAAACTGCTATAAAATTTGAATAAAACATCTGACAACGATGGGAGTGGCCTTGTTTTATTCAGCAGGAAATGATCTGTAAAATATGTGTTTTCATAAAAAAAAAGTTCACTTCTCCTTCAAATGAGTCCTTTAAATCTTGAGTGTCAGGGAAGGTCTCCAAACCAAGACCTCTCTAGCATTTCGATAGGTTTAAAACCCCCATTTAATTTAACCCTTTGAGCGCCAGGGGTATATCCAAACCCTGGCCCTCAAAGGATTAATGGGAATGTGTCTTTGTTCCTTATGGTGCAACTGATTTTCCCCAGAATTACTCTACTTTTATTGTACATAGCCCTAAGTACTCATTCAATACTGGATTAAACCAACTGCACAAGGGGAACAACTGAAAAATCCGCAAATTCCAGTTCATTAAAAACAGGGGGTTTTACCTCATGAATGCAAGAGAAGTTGCATTACTAAGCAATGCACTGGAGACCACTCCAGCATTAAAGGTGTTAAAAAGTAAATTTAAGCAACTGGCAGTCCTCATTTCTCCCCTCCCCTACAAGTACAGATGTTTTCCTCCAGAACTGCCACTTTGTATCTTTTTAAATACAGGCCGAAGTAACAGAGACAGTAGGATTATGGGATTTGGTAACACTACTATAGATATTGCAGTATCCTCACAGATACTTAACTAAAAATTTCTCTCAAGTCCTCAATGCAATCAACCAAGGGCAAAAAAAAACCTAAATGAACTCAGCCAAGACACAAAGAAAAGGTGCTAACAAGATACAGAAAATACTCCTCTGACTAAACGTGCTATTTTAGTTCCAAACAATGTGAAGAAAAACAGAGGGAAGTTAAGCAAAACATTTGCAGACAGTGAAAGTTAGTAATGGCTCATTGGCATGATCTTCATCTTCTTACTCTAAAAAATGTTTGGAGATTTTCATCATAGTATTGCAATCATGTTTATTACCAGAATCATTTTTTAAATTAACTTTATTGAATTTTTTTTATTATTATTTTTTTTTTCTGTGATAATTCATTTATTAACCTTCACCCCTCTGACACTCAAAGGGTTAATGATGTATTGGGTGGATTAGTCTAAAATAGCTAAAAAGAAGGCTATGGAAGCACCACATAAGAAATCAAGGGCATAACTACCGGGGGTGGAAAGGGTGCAGTTAAAGGCCAGGTCCCAGCCATTAAGGTGGCCCCATCTCTCCCATGATCCCATAGGTTCTATTTATGAAAATATTTTTGTGGTGGGGCCCAAAAGTTATACCATTGTATGGAATTAGTTCTGAAACTCTTCAGGAACCACTGAAGTTCCCAAGCTGTGGCCTATTATTGAGCCCTGTGGACAGTATGAGAACTACTGCCGCAGTGCATCTAAATCTACTGATTTTACTGAAGCATTCAATGTCATTGGAATTATGTGTGCTTTGAATTTTTGCAGCCTTGTGTGCACAAATTACAGTATATGGGACATTTTCTCTAGAAAAAGATTGGTTAATTTGTTTAACCCTTTCAGTGGCAGGGTGCATACCCTTTGGCACTCAAATGTTTAACAAATTAACCTAGGTGGTTGTCCTTCATACAGCAGTAGAAATATATGCATGTATTTTTTTTGTACTGTATCTTCAGTTTCATGTATATAGTGATCTCTTGTGAAGTCTGCCTCTAGAGGACATCTCAGTCTTTATCAGATTGTAAACTGCAACTGGGTGATGTTGTAGCATGACACAATTGATTAAAAAATAAAGTTGTGAATCATTGTAGCCCATGGAATACTTCACACACAGGACATAGTAAAATAGTTGATGAGGTTGAAAAAAAAGACATGCGTCCATCAAGTCCAGGCAAAAAAAAAAAAACAACGCACTGAAGCCATTTCCAATTAAGCCCCAAGTGGGGAAAAAATTTCCTTCCTTACTCCAAATGGAGTCAGATAGTTCCCTGGATCAACAACCTATCTGCATTGAAGCCATCTGTCATAGTTCTCAATATGGGACTTGTGCTTCAGTCGCCAAAGAGAGACACAGTTTGCTGCAACTTTCCTCAATGGAATTGTTTACAAATTGCACAAGTATTTCAGGTAGCTGCTTTTTCCCGGCAATATTAGCACCTCTGTTTCTATTAAGTGAATAGGATGCTGGGAAAAACCTTGTTAAAACATAGCAGATGCTACAAAAAGTCTTGCCACAAAAATTGTCCTACAAAAACATCTGTGGTTCCCAGAAATTATATTCTTGGTGATATACCCCTACTTACTATGAATCAGAGATCCTCCAATAAATTCTCAAGAACCTGTTACCAACCAAGAGGTCCTTGAGGCTTGATTGGAGCACTTTTGAGTAGGGGAACATCAAGAATCCACTTTCTGAAGACTTACAGTGTTAGTATTTAGAATATCTTAGTGTCACTCATTTTGAAAGTTCCCAGGTATGCTAGGGAGGACAACGCAATAGTGTTTCCCCTCGCGTAAGCACCAAGTGAATCACTAACATCACTCAGTCCTTCACATCACATAGATCATCAAGATGATTGGAATGAGAATGGGTGAGTTTTAAGCTATGAGATTTTGTTTCCCATAGCTGTCAGGACATCATCTACAGTGTGGAAGGCTTTTTACTAGACCATTTACTGCCTGTTTAAGTGAACAGAATGATTCCGGCTGCATATTTATCAGTTTTCTTTATTTCTTAACCTGAAATAATAAACTAACTTTTATGGTCTATTTATCAAAGGCTAGATTTTATTGGGGTTTTACTGATGATGATAATATGAATTTATACTACGTGTTTTGAAGCATTCAGGATTAATAAAGCAGCTTGTAAACAGACAATACACATGATCCACAGGGAAGGATCACATTGTAAGTGACGACTTTAGAAATGTGTTTTATCTCCATATTGACTCATATTTCAGTTGTAATCTGTGAACTAATATGAGTGATAATAACATTTATCACCTTCAATGAAATCAATCCCATGGTGTGAAAACTAATATATTACTTTATGGGGGATTTATTTTATGAGATTATTAGTTTAGTGAAGTTACCTTTCAAAACCAAGGAAACATGTAAAGGGCTTATTCATTACGCTAAAGAGGAGCAATTCTGGAGAAAACCAACTGTATCACAGGGAGGATAAATATTCCCATGTTTTTGATTCATTTGAACAGGTCTTTTAACCCCCCTTGTATGCTAGAGAAGTCTTCAATGCATTACACAGTAAAAGTTATACCTTTATTGGTTGAGTAGCTTTAGAATGCAAGATTTCAAGTCAATGTAGGCCTTGTTTTCAGGCATGTTTAGAATGAAAGCTGAGTATAAAATGCATTGATTGTGCAAGTTCCTGGTTAATATGAATTGCACTGGAGGTGAAACGCAGTTTAGGAGGGCTATACGCCATGTAGGATATTTTTTAAAAAATGGAGTAACAATGTTTGTAAAAAGTTGGGCAGCGAATTTATAAAGAAACGTTGCTAGTTGCTACAATTTTTCAACAGAATCTAAACACTAGGAATATGCTGTCCTTAAAGGGATAATAATACTTTGTTTTATCTTTATTTTATTTTGTAGGCATTAAAAAAACATGAAGAACGATATAAGTCTTATCTCTCAAACCTTTATTGTTTGAGAGATATTCACAAGCAAAGTATCCCCCCCTGTTCAGCCATATCAGAAGGGAGGTGTCCAGGTAGACTGCAGAGAGGGACAATCTTCAATTAAGATAAGGAAAAAAGCTGAAAACCTTGTCAAGGGGGAAGGGCTTTCATTGTTTTCATACAAAAAAGATTGTCTCCTGCTGTTATCTGTCTGGTCTTACAACCAGATTCACATCTGAGAAGATATTGCTTACACTAGGAAAAAGGGGCGGGAGGGGGAAACTTTGCTTGTGAATATCTGTTAAACCATAAAGGTTTGAAAGATAAGCCTTATATCGTTCTTCATGTTTTTTTAATGCCTACAAAATAAAATAAAGATAAAACGAAGTATTACTATCCCTTTAAGCATTCTGGAGTTAATATCAGAATAATAACGCCATATTTATAAAACACCTTAAATAATTTAATATTAATTAATAATTTATAAAATGGCCCTTGCGTTATCTCCAGTTGCGAGGACTTAAGGACAGTCCCTTAACATGTACTAGGAACGTTTTTTATAAATCTCCCTCTTTATTCTTTTGTCTCCAGTAGAAGCATCTCTTTGTAGCAAGTGGTCCAAGAATTATTTCTCATTTTATGTATGAATAGCTCCAGTGAATTTAGTGTGTAGAGAGTTTGTGACTTAAAGCCAAAGATGACTAAGTGTATGGAATGTATAGGTTAACCCTCAGACTGCCAGAGGGGTTTTCAATGCACCACTTTGCAATACATTGCGCCCTCTGGCACTCAAAGGGCAAACGTGTTTATTGCAAATGTAACATAAATTCCATGTCACGATTCAGGCCAGTTTAGAATATTAAACTTAGTCATAAATTTATACTTTCAGATCTTTCTGTCTGTGTCTGAAAGTTTCCCATCAGTTCAGTCTTCCTGCGATCTTTGATGATGTGACCAATTTTGCAAAAATGTTTGTCTGTTGTTTGTCTCTTTTCTTGTGGACCTTTGTGAATTCATCCATTTTCTTAGCTTTTGTCCTGTCTCAGCTAAATATAATGCTGTGTTGGGACATTTCACACATTCCTTTTACTCTACAAGTCTCCTGCTTTTTCGGCATCTAACACAGTGCCACCTTTTACCTTTTCCTTTTGTTTCATTCCTTTTGAAATATGTTAAATCCTTGGATGCTAGCGATGTCTCCAATGCATAAGCAGTGCTGGAGGCCTCTCGTACGTGCAAGGGAGTAATTTACCATTTTTAAGCTGCTGTATTTGGGAGGTTATTTTGCTATACCATATCTTTTAACATTTCAAATGGCTATATAATGACACTTTTGTTTTAGGTGGCGTTGCTGGGGGCATGACCTGTAGGCATACATTTTTAGCTTACTTTATGACCCAATGAGAGCTCTTTATGTAAATGAATACATGATTTAGAACAAACTATTTTATTTACACAGACTAATATATAAAAACATACATTATACTGAAGTTTAATAAACAATAATGTGCTTTTTATTGCTGTGTAGTAATGTGATACACTTATATACACAATACACATTCTGTTCTAAAAAGAGGGACACCAGGATAGGAAAGAACCAGGACAGAGGGAAATGGATCTTATAGATGGGCTGTCCCTCCTAATGAGGGAAACTTGGGAGCTACAACTGTACTAATAATCTCATAAAAATAAACCCTCCCCAAGTAATATACCAGTTGTCACACTATGGGCTGGATTCCATTGCAGTCTCTCTAACTCTTCTGTACAAAAGAGAAGACAAACAATTATGGGGCAAGCAACTGATCCACAGGGAACAGATAAAAAAAATCCTGTAAATTTAACGGGGCTTTAGGTGTCTGAATGCTAGTGAGCACTCCCAGGTATTGGGAAGCAATGTTTTGGAGATCTCACTAGAATTTAAGAGGTTAAAAACCCCATTAAAATTAATAGAGATTTGGGGAATGTTTATTTGCCCCACATGATGAAGTTGGTTGTGCATAAAGCCCTTTATTTCAATCATTCTAAAGACTAATTAGCCTTTTACTTCCACCTGGAATAAGAGTAAACATCTGATTATATTTTTGTGTTTCTTTTGACTGCTTTTCTATAAATATCATGTGTTCTGCTATATTCTTTGTTTTAATTTATGCAACAACAAAAAAATTGCTAGGATGCTTTCGGAATGAGTAAATATTTGCATATATGCTAATCGTTTCTTTTTTAAGTGGCACATACAAAACAAGAATATATTTCACAGACTTTCAAACAGATCCTTTGATGTTTATGGGCCTTTGCTTTGATCACAAGTACTATTCGTTCATATAGATATGTTTTATGCCAAATGGGATACAAAACCCATCAAAGTGATAATAAATTTCATGGGGTTACATCTAACAATAAAACACTGTTTTGAAAGCACAAATCTGAATATTTATTCTTGAATATTTCAGCCATATCTGAGACCCTCCTTTTCCTCAGCCCCTGAATCTAACAAGGAGAACTGGGTTTGGGCTTGAACAAATGATGTGATTTATTGTTATAATAGAGTGGTTCTTAATTGGGACAGGTGGGATTGTCATGAGAAAAGGTAGGGTTTTTCCTGAAAATGGGTAGGAGGTTGATGGAATTGGGGGAGTGGCAGAATGGTCATGAAGTGGGAATGGTCGCTGGGGATCTTATATATATGTATTTTTATGTGACCAGGAGCTAAGCATAAGTATTAGCAATGTAAAGCAGAGGGGTAATAATTGGAATGCTATCTTAATTGCTAGCAAATGTATAACAAAAAAGTGATTCATTATTCAAAGAGTTCATGTTCAGGTTCTAAATTTTCATCTTCTAACTTTTGTTGGCCTAAAGTTACCGATCAACCTGGCAGTAATAGTGAACAAACTCAAATTAGCTTAATACATAATTACTCCTCCCAGCTTGCTTGCAATGCCTTGTATTAGTCACTTTGCTCATAAAAATAGGATTGAAACAGAATACATAAATAAAGGTGAGAAGAACATGTTATGTACTTAGTTAATCCTAAAGTGACAAGATCTCCTTATTAAAGCACTGCTCTTATGAAAAACACATGCTGCAGGGTTGCACAAATTCGTCTGCAAGATTAACCCCTTAACGATCGGCCGATCGGCACGTCGCGGTCACTTAAGGACCACGGAGAATTTTTTTTTTTTTTTTGCTGTTTCCGGTTCCGGACTCCCCAAATGGCGTGCAGCCGTGGGGGGAGCCTGGAATTCCATGACGGTCATAGTACGTCATGGGTCATTAACTCAGGTCGACCCATGGTGTACTATGACCGTCAAGGGTCGGTAAGGGGTTAAATCCTAGCATGCCCTCTGCATTAAGTGGGCATATGATCCATTTATTTAATTCTAACTTGCTTTTGGAGTTTCCTTTCACTTCAAATGAGTGATAAAATGTCCTAATAATAACTCCCCTCTTGCCGTACTATGACCAGAAAATCCTAATGGCCCATATGAATTTTGCCCTTGCTACTTTGTTTAAGAGATCACATCTTCAATCAGTCTGGGATGTCATGTCCATGGAGGCCGACATGTCAGTTGGTAGCAGCAGCAGAAGATCTCCAACTCTGCTCATTGAACATGGCAAACGGGGTGTGCAACATATTGCTTCTCAATACATTGCACACCCCTCTGGTCCTTCAATGGCTCAGTTGGTACAGAAAATCTTTCCAAGTTGTCCTGTTTGGATGAGCTGCCTCTACTGTCTGCATAGCTGAGCCATCTCCATTCCAGATTTGGACCTTTTCCTCCCTTCATCTCATCAATCTAGTAGAGAGTCCATCCTGGTCCATCCTTGGTTCAGCTAGGGTTTAGGTATCTATCATTGTGAGAAAATAATAAAGCCAATGACAAGGTAAGACCCATTCAGTGCTGTAACAATTGCTCGTTGTGGATACTTCTTTAAGACCTACAAACACCCAAAGAAAATGTGTCATAACTTTATTGAAAAAACATAAATAAAAAGCTAAAATAATTTAGACAGCGACTAATTATACCCCAGTTAATAACAGTCTTGTGATTTAAATCACAAGACCGTTATTAATTGGTGACTTTATTTTCATATATTTAGTGGGCTACATTGAGTTGCTCGTTAGTTCTCATTTAACAGTATATTATACTTTATTATTGACTATCAGGGTATAAGCAGACGGCCTTCAGGTCACTAGATAAAGTGATGGTTTTAGGACTGCAGGGTATAATTACTCACTGTCTAAATTATTTTAGCTTTTTATCTATGCTTTTTCAATAAAGTTATGACAAATTTTCTTTGGTGTGTTTGTAGGTCTTTAAGAAGTATCCGCAACAAGCAATTGTTACAGCACTGAACGGGTCTTACCTTGTCACTGGCTTTTGCCAATTTCTTTTCTGTCTTCTTTATTTCTTGCATTTTTGGTTGTCAATATTTAGACCTGCGGTGCGCTTTTTGTGTTCTCATTCATTTATTGTATATCTGTCACTGTGGCCAGATATTCAAACCCCCTTTATTAGCCACACCTTTATTTTACCAGCTACAGCCACAGAATGGGCATCTCCTAGGGTTGACACCCATCCTCAGCATTCCATCTTAGCTATGATCTCTACCTGCTCCAATGGGAAAGCTTTTCATTATTCTGGGATCTGAAACAGAGACATTAAGATCACCATGTGCAGTGAGCAGAGTTTGAGGTCCTCTGGTCCTGCTATCAACTGTCATGTCTGCCTCCTTGGACATAACGTGCAGAACTGATTGAAGATGCTCTATCTTGAACAAAGCCATAAGGGCAAAAACATAAGATCCATTAACCCTTTGAGTGCCAGAGGGGTAAGCAACACATTGCAAAGCAATGCATCTAGTACCCCTCTGGCACTCAAAGGGTTAATAGCAAAGTAAGTGTTGGTTTTTATTAGGAGGTGTTAGTTCTCCTTTAAAGGGACAATAATACTTAAAATGTAAAAAAAAAAAATATTTTTTGTAGGCTTTATCCCCCTGAGTAAAACAAGGGTACTCCCACTGCTGAAAGGTGTTTTATTCAAAAGTTATTACAGCTCAAAGTTGAATTTTTTAGGTGCAATATCACAGTGGCGCTTTTGCTACACCATCCTATGGAGATTTATGGTCCCGGGACCAGAGCTATCCATAGGATGGTGTAGCAGCAGCGCCACTGTACAATTTCAGGCCACTGTGATATTGCACCTAAAAAATTCAAATTTGAGCTGTAATAACTTTTGAATAAAACACCTTTCAGCAGTGGGAATACCTTTGTTTTACTCAGGGGGATAACCCCTACAACATATATTTTTTTTTTACATTTTAAGTATTACTATCCCTTTAATTATTTGTGTATAAGAGGTCTATCCAATGCATTGAATAATCCTACGGCACTCAAGGGGTTAAGATTAAAAAAAAGAAATATTTAAGTACTCAAGCGCATTTTTATTGGACCAAATCTTAGTCATATAAAAAATGTTTAATGGTTCCTATTGCGTAGGAGTCCTTTTATGACTATAAACGTTTTGCAAATATTGGAGTTGAATCCTGTATGTGCAATTTGATTATTTTTTGTTCTTGGCTATCAAAGTAAACTGTCCAATGGCAATAGAAATTGAATACAAATGTTGTACTTGAAACATGGTAACATACTGCAGTCTGTGGCTAGTTAAAGGGATAGTAATGTCCAACAAAAAATATTTTTCCAATTGTAGTCCTTAAAAAGATGAGCACAGCACAAAAAACATATCTCTCAAACCGCTATGGTTTGAGAGATACATGCATTTAAAGTTTGTGATTTCCTGCTGTCAGCTGTAAAGCTGTCAGCAGGAGATCCATGTCGGCAGACACGGAGGTTCTGCAGCAGAGCCGCAATTGTGTTATCTACAATGAATTACTTAATTGGAATGGTCTAAAAAGTGTGCTTGGTTGCAAGTGCAATCAAGTGGCCTATTTCTACTACCATTCCAGCCCACCCCCTTTTGAATTGAATTGGAACTACACTAGTGATACCACAGAGCTTATAACTGAAATGGAGGTATCTTGGTAATACCTCAGTGATACTAGTGATACTACCACGTTTACAAATGAAATGGAGCTACACCACTATATTTACAGCAGCAAACAGGAAATTGAGTGAGGTAGTAGCCCACTTGCCCAGACATAAGACCAACCCAAGGAAGCAATTGCCCCCAGCCTCCTCTGTTAATCCATAAGCCTCAATGAGGCAGTTTACTAAAAACAAATGTGGGGTTATATACTAAGGTGTAATAAAAGTTGATGAAGAGGAGATAATGTCTCTGGGGTGATAAACTCTCCAGTTTCTGTGATATCATATGGGGCCAATACACTAAAATATGGCAAGCTGGAGAGACCTTAGTGCTTTGGTTCCATAGAATAACTTATGAACTGGAGAGTTTATCACCCCAGGGAAGTCATCTGCTCTTTATCACCTATTCATCACATCTCTTACGGCATCTTCCCTGTGAAATAATTGTGGACCACAGGGCATGAATAATAATTTCTCAAGTGCGTACTGATTTAAATGATGTTTTAACACCTTGAATGCTGACATGTCTCCACTCTCCCATGCATTGCTTCACAAAGCATTAGACACCTCTCTAATATTCCAGGGGTTAACATTTCCATGAAAATCAATGATAATTATTATTTGTCCCTTATGGTGCAGTTTATTTTATTCAGAAATGCTTCAGTTCCTTTTATTAAATCAGCATAAATGTATCTGTGGAACAAAACAGCCCTATCACACTAGATTTATTAAACCAATTTTGTAATTTATTTTCTTTGATTAACATGGTATGTGCACATCATAATTACAATCAGGAGAGTTGCCGAGTTTATAACAGACCTTAGACTTAAGACAACTTAATGCTTTATTATTACATTGTGCAGCCCAGTTTCACCATTACATTAATTAAAGGAGATTGGCACGATTACAAAGCCCAAGCTGGCAACAAGACCATACCTGGGCTTTATACCACTAAAACAGTACCTAGCAGAGCCCCTGATTACAGAAACATATACATGAGGTCTGAAGGATGTTCAATCAAAGCAAAAAAAGATTTTTGAGACAAATTTGTAGCATACAGATTGTATCAAATGAAAGTCTAAAACAGGGCTTAAAATGTGAAGTCCTTTGCTACTAGCCAGATCTGAAAAGTTACTCGCCACTGCAAGCTATAACATACCCTCCAGGGCTGAATTTCTACTCACCAGGGCTGAATTTTTACTCGCCATTGGCTAGTGGCGAGTGGAAATTTTGAGCCCTGGTCTAGATTACATTGCTGTTAGTAAGTGCTATTGACAAGTTTTATTAGTCAGATTCCCATTGATATCCATGACGAAATTTGCAGATGAAACACTTCATAAAGTTAAAGTACAAAAGAGTGCAAATGCTACCTGAGGGAAGCATCTGAAATATCAAATAAAGTAAAGTAAATCGATCTACTTACAAGATGTATTCTTGTAAGGAATGCCCAACATCAAAGCCGGAATCTGCTCCTGTAGTTATAGCGGAGCTCTCCTGCGTCAGTGCCATTCCGGAAATCCTTACAGAAGCTCACGTCCTTATAAGTGTCCACTGGATAACATATCGATACTTCTTATGGGTAAAAAAGATACAAGACTCCTCTGAGAGCAACTCAGGAGAGTTCTGCTGTAACTACAGGAGGAGATTCCGGCTTTGATGTTGGGCATTCCTTACAAGAATACATCTTGTAAGCAAATTGATTTACTTTATTTTATTTGATATATCAGATGCTACTCTCAGGTAACCTTTGCGCTCTTTTCCATTTTTTCTTTCCTGCATAGACTTTACTGAGTGCGACTGTGGACACTTTGAAAAGAGCCACAGACTTATTGGACTGTGTTTGGGACCTTTCACATATGATTAATTGACATTGATTGACATTGATTGAAGGTGTACTTTGTGCAGGGTGCACATTGCCTTTTGTTTTTCACTTCATAAAGTTATTCACTGAAATGGTATCCAAGCCTATATACCCGTCCAGATTTATTGGGAGTTTCTTTGATTTAGTGAAGAGTTTATTGTTGCCTCATGCATTGTATTAACCCCCTGAATTTGAGATGTCTCTGTAATCCAAGGGAGTTAACCATTTGAGTCACATGTGTCACAACCATTTTGTCTGATAACTCTATGGCACTCAGAATGTTAAAGACTCTGCTGCTAAAAAATAATGTCATCCTATATCACAGAGTATGCTGTAAGCTTTTGCTGATATAAAGTCTTCATGCTTAGACAGAACTTACATCTGGTTGCCTACACTATCTAACTGGAAATTCAGCAATCACTACAGATAAGAAATCCATCCAGTGAAAAGTTATCAAATTAAAGAAGAACTAGTCCTTGCTAATAATGACCCCCACATACATTACTACTGCCAGAAAATAATAATGACCACTATGAAGTTTGCCTTTGCACCTTGATTTAACCCCTTAAGGACCAGGAAAATCTGAGATCGTTTTCCCTTAAGGACCGGAGCAATTCTGACCTTTTTGACTATGTCTTTGTTCAACAGTGTTTTCCCTCTTAGGCTTTTATTCCACCCCCATAAATTATATACTGTTTTTCTACGCACAAATAGGGCTTTCTTTTGATACCCCACTTATATAGATAACCCACCATTTACTTTATGAAAATTTAAAAAAAAAGTAAAAAAAAGTTAAAAAAAACACCATTTTTGATTTTTCTCTTGGGATCAATTGGCCACAAAGGGTTAAATTTTTATGGAGACTGCATGAAAAGTATGACCGGTCAGTCATACCTACAAAATGCACAGTTTAAAGTGGCCACTGTCCCCCCGGGTGAAGATCCCCATGTCCCTTTTTCCCACCCTATTTTGACACTTTTTTTTATACCTGGCATTTGGTGGTGTATATAAGTGTATTACATGGCTCCACAACAATCACACTTGCAATATTGTTTAGTTATATATATATATTTTTTAAATAAAAACATTTTTTTGTAAAAAAACGTGTGTTGTGTTTTTTTTATTTAAAAAAAAAAAAAGTGTATAATTGCCAGTCAAAAATTGACCTGCATTTAGCCAGCCTCCTGCACCAGCAGTAAAGGGGTTAATACCCCCAGCTGCTGTTTTTTTTTTTTACCACTAGGTGTCTCCCGTCTACTTCTGTCTCCCTTACTTTGATAGCAAGGGAGACCGAAAAAGAGGAGACACACAGAGGTAAGCATGCATTGTGTGCTTACCTCTGTCTCAGAATGCCGGTACATGTGATCACTGATACAGCGATCGCATGAACCGGCAGAAGAAAGAAGGGCTGAGACTGAATGCCCCAGTCTCGGAGTGCTCAGTCTCAGCCTGGAGTTAATGATAGCAGGGTGCACGGAGGCACGCTGCTATAATTTAAGCCATGACCGTCCTGGACCGTCATGGGTCGTTAAGGGGTTAAGCAATAAATCCACCCTGTATGTCATGTATATGGAGGCAGACATGACAGTTGTTGAAGGTTTTTTTTGTTTGTTTTTAAAGGGTTAGTAATGCCCAAAATAAAGTTTATTTTATATTGTAGATTTTACAAAAATAAAGTATTTGGAGAAAGTCCTATCTCTCAAACCTTTATGGTTTGAGAGATATCCTCCTCTAAAGTTCCCCTTCTCCTCTCTCTGCTCTTCAGCAGAGCCGCAATATTGATATTGGAAAAGAATTACGTTATTGGAACGGTCTACAAAGTGTCCTTGCAACCCAGGCACACTTTATAGATCTTTCCAATGAAGTAATTATTTTCCAGTATCGCGATTTTGGCTCTGCTGAAGAGCCACCGGCTGGTCCCCAGACCGGGATCTCCTGCTGTCAGTAGAGAGCCGACGTCAGGAGAAGGGGAGGGAGGGGGGAACTTTATTGGAGGATATCTTCCAAACCGTAAAGGTTTGAGAGATAGGACTTTCTCCAAATACTTAATTTTTGTAATATATTCCATATAGAATAAACTTTATTTTGGGCATTACTAACACTTTAACTGAGACAGGCAAAGTACATGAACCTGCATAACATCACCATGCCCAGTGAACAGAATTCATACCTCCTAAGTGTCCCTCTTTGAGACCCAAATCACGATATCCCTCTTTCCCACCCTGGTGTCCATCCTTTTAGGAGATCGACAGTGGTTTTTGCATAAGTATATCACATTGCTCCACAGCAATACAACTCACATTAATGTCAGTAAAAACGTCAGTATACGTGTTTATAAATTAGTATGTGTAAATAAAATATTTTGGTCCTGTTCTAAATAATTTATTATGTTACACAAAAAGGCATCAATAGGTCATAAAATAACCTAAAAGTTCACAATAGTGCCTTGCCCACCAGCCACACCCCCAGCAACGCCACCTAAAGGAAAAGTGTCCCTCTTTGTCCATTTGAAATGTTGTGAGGTATGAGAATTTGAGGTCTGTGGTCTGCCTGTATGGACATGATATCCAGGGCTGATTGAACAAAGGCACAAGGGCAATATTCATTGAAACAATTAAGTATTTGTTGCCATAGAAACATAAGTGTGAGTTTGCTTGGGGGAGATTATTAGGAATAAACAGTTCCCCTTTAACACCTTTGAGTGCCAGAGTGGTATCGCGCTGAATATCTCTCTGGCAATGAAAGGTTTCAAATGTTACTCTTTTCAGAGTTAGACAGGATGTTGGCACTGTAGTGAATAGGTTCCATAGAATCCCAGAGCGGTTCACTGGAGAGCTGTCTTGTAACTTGGTGCATGCTGCCTTTGCAATGGTTGTCTTGATTGGTCCAGTAGAAAAGGTGACAAAAAGGTACCATGTTCACTTCTTTTGTGCTGAGCTTTATTTCAGAGTATCAAATTCATTTAATAATAACCAGATTGGGGGCAAACCAACTGCACTATAGAAGACAAGCATAGAACCCAATTGATTTAAATTTTGGTTTGAAATGCTTTGTTACTAGATTAGTCTAAAATGCATTGCATCGGGGACTGTCAAGCATGCAAGGAGTTAAAATCTCCATTTAAATCAATATAATTTTTATGTCTCCTATGGTGCAGAATTCCTTTATATCACTCTCTATGTTTCAATCTGTATCGAGCTATAAAACAGAAGAAATGCATTACGTTATTGTAGAGCCACATGTGAGCGCTGGCAGAGTGTCATAATTCCTTAGTAAGAGACCCCTCCTTCCCCCCTCCTTGTCTCTGCCCTAGGCGCGATTGGGGAGTACCCTGCTGAGATGAGGCTGCTCCGTATTATCTACACTAACCTCTTATGTGCTGGAGCTGGGTCCTGATCACTGCAATGTACTGTGCTACCCACCACAGAGGCACTCATGGGGTAAACATAGCTTAAGATGGGATCCAGGTTGAACAGCTTAGAGTATATGGGGGAACAATTACATTTTGGCAGTTAGCAGCCTAGTACCTAATAACAATGTATTTGCATGTTTGAGCGATGAGGTGACTGGGATCAAGCACTGAGGGCTAAATAAAAGTGAGCCCAGGCATGCAGAAAGCCTCAGAAGAGAGAGTTTATAGCTTTTGGACGTGCTGGGTAATGGAGTGAGCTCTGTCATTTCAGCTGTAATATAAATACAAAGTAACATTTTAAGAGCCATGCATTAGTTCCCCAGCTGGCTGGATATGCCTGAGAGGGTGAGTGGGCTCTGTAGACACAGAACATTCTCCTCCCACTACAGCTAAACATACAGGGCCATATTTGTCCAGCTAAAGAGGTGCAATTCTGGAGCAAACTAACTGCATCGAGGGAGGGTGAAACTCCTGTTGATTTAAATGGGGCTTTTAACCTCTTAAATAAAAGTGAGGTCTCTAAAAATCCCCATTTACATTTTAATCAATAGAAATGTTGAACATTTTATTCGTCCCCTATAGTGGGGTTTCTTCAGAATGGTATCCTCTTGAAAGGTCTCCCACTACTGGGAGGCAAAGAAATGGAGCATTAAACATGTCGCCGCAGTGAAAAGGGTGACATCAGAATCTCGCCCACATCAAAAGTGCAAGATTCTGATATTGCAGGCTTAACAGTCACACATTTTCATAGTTCACTTGGAAAATGGTAACCTATACGCTGCACACATGATTCAGTACAACAATGCTTTTAATGAAATGATCCAGTACTGCTCTTACACACACTTGCTCTGGAACCACTCTCACGCTCAAAGGGTTAACATGCATGGATGTAAGCACTAGCAGTGGTTGAATGTGTGATTCCCAAACACTCTGTATTTGAGTAGTATTGGATCATTTAATTAAAAACATTGTTGTACTGAATGGCGTGTGCAGCATGTAGGTTATAATTTTCAAAGTGAACTAGTAAAATGTGAGAAGCTTAAGCCTGCAATATCAGAATCTCGCCCTTTTGATGTGGGCGAGATTCTGATATCGCCCTTTTCATTGTTTTCTTTATCGCCCCAATAGTGATCAACATTTTGATAGTGAACGCTTCAGAATTGTACCTCTTTAGTGTGATAAATAAGGCCCATGGTGTTGTAACTGTGTTCTGGGGATCGAGGCCTTAAACATTCAGTTAGAGACACCCCAAAGGCAAAAATTCAAGCACATTACTGTCCACCCCCATGATCTATTATACCATTTAGCGCTTGAGCAGTGTCCAAATTATTGTGAAGTGATGCATTAGGCATCCTTCTGGCACACAAAGGGTTAATGTTACTGAACAACAATGCTTGTTATTTACTGAAGTCTCCTGTGACGAGCCTAGCACAAATGAGTCTAGATGCTTGCTCACCCAGAAGACTTTCTTGTCGAAAACATTTTGTTGCAAGGAGTCATGTGAATATGATGCGTCTTTCCTGTGATACTACAGCAAAGTTTGCTTTTTTTCCCCAGCATCCTTTTCTCTCATACTAACAACAGCAGCAACAGGATTGCAGGACAAAAATGCAACTATCTGTGATATTTATGCAATTCCATTAACAGCCACACTATACACTTGTAACATACTGGCAGAAAAAAATTGCAGCATGTTTCATTTGGCTGAGAGAGACATGTGTTGCTATAATCATTCATTGAACAGCACCAAAAGTCACAATGGGCCTTATTTATATAGGGTAAACCACCTGCACCATAGGTGAAAAGTACAAATTCCCCAGATTCACAATGATTTAAATTAGACCTTTAAACCTTTGAGTGCCAGAGAGGTATCCGACATGTTGCAATGCATTGTATACCTCTCTGGCACTCAAAGTGTAAATCATTTGAATGCTAAACCGGTCTCGAAAGCATTGTGAAACAATGAAAATGTTTATTGGTTACAATTTATTATTGACGACAGGATTTCCCAATAGACAGAGTAGGCACCTTCATAGAGCTCCAAATTTTGAGGGGTGCCTCAGATGTGCTAGACACACCCACATTCTGAATTGTGGGTAAGCGAAGGGAGATCGATTGGCTTCTTTCATACAGTTTGGAATAGTCAGTGATTTGCTGGCAGTGGAGTGGAAGTTATAGGTGGTATAGAGAGCTGGAGTGTGCATACTGCACAGATAGTCTGGTAGATTTCCAAAGAAGTGCCTATAAACTAGGAAGAAAGGTGAAAGTTATGTCTGGACTTATGTATATGCCACTTAAGTTACTTAAACATATCACAATGATGGGTAGTGTAATTACATTGGAGGGCAAAACAGCATAATGAATTATACAGTGTTGAGTTTTTAAAAAAAATGAATTTGCTGTGCAGTAATACTACATCCTTGCAGTCCAGTGTTTCTCAACTCCTGTCCTCAGGACCCACTAACAGGCCAAGATTTGATGATTTCCTTGTTAGAGCACAGGTGAGTTAATCAATGTGAATGAGCCTCTGGTCACCACCCCTGTGCTGTAGCAGAGAAATCCCTAAGTCCTGGCCTGTAATATTGCCTCACGTTGTGATACATTTGTGTTTTTAGTGTAGATTATGGTGTTGCCATATTCTCAGTTGATTAGGTTGCTAGAATCACCGGTGAAGAAGGGACCTGTATCAAACAGATGTTAGTAATGTGCAAGAAAATTACTGAAAGTGGATATGGACTGAAGGAGGGTTTTGAAAGTATGATTAAAGCACTGAAGTTCACACAAAGAGCGATCAAGAAGAAGGTGGTTTTCACAACAGCAACATTTAATGCTCATACTGTTATGAACAAATCCATAAAGAAAATTGGCATATTTTACAATCTGATCTGATCCTCAGATAAACTTTTAATAGGCTTCCCATTGCAGGATATAGGAGTGGATGCAGCCCAAGGGATTTGTTGGTACAAGAAGAGCCAGTGGAGAAATATGCAACTGAAAACAGGTTTCCTTCACCAGCAAAGCTTTGCTCCTTTAGATCTGATGGATATCTAACTCATGGACATATAATGGTAGGAAATACATTTACAAATCCACATCCAGGTAAACATTTTAAGGTTATTGAATGTCTTCCTTGTGATTTTGACAGAGAGATCTATATCATTACATTCTCCTGTGAAATGACCTATGTGGGAAACACTGAAACCACCTTAAAGGAAATGATGGTGAACCTTTGTCGGACTGTTCAAAATGCACTGGACAAGGGAAAGGCGGAACATCCAATTGCCTGCCATTTCCTTGAAATTAAACATGAGATTTCAGATCTGATGCATATGTCTATTTAGAAGATCCACCAGAGCCCTGGGGAGGGGGATAGGGTGACACAGCTTTTACAGAGAGAATAATTATGGATATATACCCTATAGACAGTGACACCTAAAGAACCGAATAAGAGATTTTTATACATCAGTTTCTTACATAAACATTAATTATTTCCCTTTCAGACTGGATCATGGATTGGTGGGATAAAGTTTAATAGATTATTTGGCGACCTCTGGTAGCCACACTCAGGCAGACCTGGCTTAATGAGCTGCTTTGGGACCACTTGTTTTGCCTCCCAATTGTTTTGACCATGGATAAACAGCATACCGTTGACCAGTATAGATTAGGTTTTATTTACTTCAGATGTATGACTGAATGCTTGGAGGGTTTCATTGCTTTTGATTTTCATGGATGGCCATACTTTGCAGCTTACACATTCATAGCCGTGGTTCATTTACTTTAATATTATCTACTATAATCTCTGTTTGGCAGTTTGACTAAGCCATTAGGTTTATATCCCTTGCTGTACTGTTGGATCCTAACATGGTATTTTGACAATTAATCAGACTAGGTGATAGAATCGAGCCTATTTGAAATGAGCTCTGGAGCTTCTTTAAGTGTTGTGCTTGCCATGGTTATCAGATTGGACAGCTGCATTCTGCTCCTTCACAGCAGTATTTGCTGTGACTTATGCCAAATGTGAAAGTATGTGGACTTATGACTAATCCAGTGCTTCATTCTCTTTATATGATGCCCTGTCAGATAATGGTGACTTTTTTAAGTATGTGCGTGACATAATATGCTAACATAGTTGATGAGATTGAAAAAGACAAGCGTCCAATAAATTCAACCTTTGCTGTATCAGGCAAAAAAAAAAAAAAAAAATTGGTGAAGCTATTTTTAATTATTCCCCAAGTGAGTAGAAAAATTCCTTCCTGGTTCTAAAAGCAATTATATATCTCCATGGATCAACATCTGATTTGTTTGACATTTGCATAAAAAGTGTGATCTCTGTTTAATAACTGACTGGCAATGATCCACCCTCTTTAGAAGATTCTGGGAATATCCAAAGACCGAAGAGAATGATATCTGTCAATCTAACTTTTGAATATGAGAATTGGTACTGCATTGCATTTCAGGTATTTCTGGCATTCAAAGGGTTAGATGCAACATGTGGTTCTTGTGCACATTTTTCTTTAATGTCCTAGGGATTAAAATTCTCAGAATAGGTGCAGATGTGCTTGTGTATGGATTGGGATATGATGTGCAACAACCTGAATAATTTATGCTACTTTACCAAGGTATGTGCAGTGTGAGATCATAGATGGATTAAGGCTCCATGGGGCCCTAGGCAAGATACCAATCTGGGACCCCACATCTCCTGCTTCTGACACAGAGTGCTTCTAGCAGGTTATGGCATTGTGGCTTTAATAGAAGTGGGAGCAACTAGATGATGGGAGTATTTCAACATAAAAGGGTGTCTAACAGAAAATGTTAGCAGCAGCAGCAACAGCAGGGCCTCCGTCTGTGACCTATGACTTGCAGCCAGAGCTCTTCATATTCCCATGGGCCCTAGACCGTAGCCTAGTTTGCCCTAATGGATGATCCAGCTCTGTGTGGGATTGTATGGGGGTTTGGGTGTGTAGTGTGCATGCCAAGATGGTGAGTTTGTACTAACAGAGCACAGAGTAAATCAGTGCAACAAACTTCTTTTTAATTATTCCTGCTGTAAGGGGTAGTCCAAAAAGAAACTGAGCATACGCAGCAGTGCCAGAATGTAGTAACGTTTTCTTTAACCCTTTGCGTGCCAGGTGGTATGCAATGTGTTAATATTATAAAGAGTTAATATTATTATTATTTGGTTTCTTAAATAGTTCCTTTATGTTATCATTGTACGACATACTTACATATCTGCTATAGATTTTTCTGTTACAAAGTTAATATACATGTGGCGTTTTATATAACTTGAAACAGTAACATCTAATAGTAAAGTAATGCAGGCACACCTCATCTTACTAAAAAGTTGAGTTTTTATTAGATAATTAGCTATATCTATTATTCCTGGATAGAGGTAGACTGGCTATCCCACTGGGCGATTTGGTGGTTAGCTCATGGAAAGCTATACCTTCTAGCTGAAAGTGTCAGTAAAAGCTATCATACATTGATTGATAACTCTACAAAGTCAGTAGTCTCTGAATACATAGTAAAGGAAACGATGGTGTACTTTCATGGTACAGTTCGAAATGCACCGGACGATGGGAAGGCTGAATATCCAGCTGCCCACCATTTCCTTGAAATAAAACATGAGATTTCAGATCTGAAGTGTATGCCTATTTAGAAGATCCACTTAAACCCTAGAGAGGGTGAACTACTTAAGAATTCTGGACATGTACACTACAGATAGTGTCAAAGCTTAGGTTAAAGTCTTGGGGCTCATCAGCCCAGTTTTCGAGCCCCTAGTCTGCTATCGAACTTAATAAATCAGAGACACTGAACCAAATGCTCCTCCCCGGCCATTGTAGCACAAAACATAAGGCTGTGCAGGGATCAATGTTCTTTCTCTCCTTTGTGGAAGAGGAATTTACCAAATCGTGTTAGAAAAGGAAATAGTCAGACTGCATGGACCCGCTGGTTCTTAGCTGCCGTCAAATCTAAGTTTATATTCCTATGATTTTTATAAATATCACCTTTATAATGATAAATATGCCTCACTATTCCTATATACAGGCCTCCTTTTAGAATTAATCCAGGTACCTCAAAGGTTCCTAATATGAAACAGCAATACATTGGCATTCCTTTCCCCAAACACTCGCTTTACTGATTCGAGAGATTGACCACATTGCTGTAATTATATAGGCCTTTTCCCATTTTGACCTGGGAACAGAAGCCCCAATGTTTGCAACTGGCCAATCCCCAATGGCCTGCAAGGAACTCTTAGGTCTTTGCCACAGGCTCAAACAGGGATCATGGGGTGGTCAGAAATAAAGCTGGGTGCAAAAACACCTCACATAATAATAATAATAACAATAATAATAAAAAAGATGCAGTCATTCCTCTGTCAATTTCCAGGCTACAATAAAATATCCCTGATTGACTTAAAGGCATAGCAATGCTTAATATTGAAAAATATATAATTCAGTGTTTATCCTGCTGAATTGAAGAAGGGTATTGCTAATGCTTAGAGATGTTTCATTTAGAAGTTATTGCAGCTCAGACATGCTTTTTGTGGTTAACCCTTTGTGTGCCAGATGGGTATGCAACACATTGCTTTGCAATGCATTGCACACACCTCTGGCACTCAAAGGGTTAAAGTATGACATGGCTTACAAATTTACACTGGTGCTGTTGCTACAGCATCTTATGGAGTTTTATGGCCAACTGACTAGATTTGTCCATTGACTGCTGTAGCAAAAGCTCCACCATAAAATGGAAAATTGTGTAAGTACTGCATCAAAAAACCAAGTTTAAGCCACCATAACTTTTGAATTAAAAAATATCTCTATAGTGTGATTATCCTTGATTTACTCAGCATCCTAAACCCTGCAATTCATTTTTTTCAGTAATAACCATCACTATCCCTTCAAAAATAAGCCATTCAGAGATGCAAAGTGCAATACGTGTCCTTGAGTGACCTCCTATTCTAAGTAAACCAATGGCAATGAAGTATACCACGCTAGGTAAGCCCCTCTGATAACACAAATGTACTTCTATTCCAAAGACTTAGTTCCCATTTAGGGGTAACCAATAGGTCCTTTTGCAGAAATGGCAAAAGTTGAACATTTAGGGGCTAACCAACTGTACCATAGGAAACAAATAATCATTGCTAAATTTCCCATTGATCTAAATGGTCTCTATCACATTGCTCTAGCATTCTAGAGTTTAAAAGTCCTATTTAAATCAGTGAACACGTGTATGTGCTGCTGCACTGCAGTTGGTTCCCCAGATTACTACACAACTGTCTTAGTACAACTGTCATGAAATTACTCTGTACAAAACAGGCTGTTTCACAGGACCTGTACCACATCTTGTGAAACAGCTGATTCTTTTTCACATTTCATTCTCCAGTCAATCAAAAATATCTAAATGCATTATGTGACCATGAGAGGTGTTTTTTATTTGGTACTGGTTTAGAGGATAAGGCCCCAGGTCTCATGTTTGAAGCCATGGCTCTTGACAGATTGTACCATATAACTGTGCCAATCTCCAGTCTTGACAGCTTGGATCATATTGTGCCAATCTCCCTTAAAGTAGTGGTGAAATTGGCCTGCACTGTGCACTTATAATGCATTACATTGGCCTAAGCCATTGGCCATTAAGAATGAAAAGGTTTAGTTATCTTGAGATGTCAACAAGTTGAGCAAAGTAGAACTTCTTTTGTCTTGGATGTCTCCTCCCATCTCCTTCTCCCTTTCCTCTGCTCTCACCCCATAGGTTTTTCTCCTTCTTTCTCTCTCCCATGCTTTGGTGTCTCTCTCTCTCTCTCCCTCACACTGTCCCTTCTCACACTCATTCCTGCTTTCCTTTCTTGCCTGCTTCCTTTCCTCTTTGGCCTGCCAAGGCTTTCTCTTCTTTCCTCTCTGGGCTGTTCTTGTTGCCCCTCCTCCCTTTAGCCTATTTTCCCGACACTTGGCAACATCTTGTTCCCTCTTTCTGCCTCTCACTCCCTTGATCCTTTAAACATCCTCCCTTGTCCCTACTTCAAACGTCACCATCGATTCTTCAGTCAACAGTTCACTCCAGATCAATTGAGATGCACTTAAGTTCAAAATGGAGGTGAAAGCAGTCTGGGGAAATGTGAAGAGAAACACACCTCACAGTGATAGGTCCTGCATTGCCATATTAACTAAAAATGATATATTCAATTAGAAGAGTAGATACATTGTTCACTAGAATATGATGTCCTAAATCACACCCACATTTTATAATTATAACTGTAGTTGGCTAATCCTGCTCTGAGGTTAAAAATCAGGCTAATCTCAAACTGCTTAACGGCAGTGTATTTTAAAGTTCTCCATAAAAGTATGTTTCAGAGTTTGCCATATATCAAAGTTCTCCACAGCAGTATATTAGTATATTAATTAAAAAAAAATCTCCATAGTAGTCTAATGTTAAAGCTGATGTTTCGGTTTTATATTACAAAGCTTTCAAATAAACTTCTATATGGAGAACTTTGAACTAAATCATTATAGAGAACATTGAAATACAATGTGGTATACTTGAATAAAATAAATGTAATCTGAGTTTTGCATTGAAAGCTGTGAGATACAATATTTTTCATGTGAGCTCTGACACTATATCTATCAGATATTAATGTGGGGTGTAGTTACACTTACATAAGGACATGTCCTTAGGAAAATAATAATGGGTCAAATGTACACTTGTATTAGTCTCTAGTGGCTGCACTAAGGAGTATGCACTACAGTGTATGAGCGTTGTAGTGCATACCCGTGAACACACTTTGCTTTTAAGGCCAGCAAACACCACACTCCAGCCCCATATCATGCTAAGGGATATGGCATACAGTTAAGCTATTTCTTCTATGTCTTGTTTAGTACATTGATCTAAGCAGGGAGTAGATGAAAGAAATAGCCCAAAATGCTCACAGACAAACTACATTGTCCTCCCCTTTGTACAAGAGGCATTAAGCTGTGGATTTTGGGAATACATAGATTAGCAGGGGAGGATTTGGGGTGTAAATCTTAGTAAGTTGACATTGTGTAGATATTGTGACATTCCACCTCCTGTTTTTGCATGGAATTGGCATTAATGATTCATTAAATAAAATGTAAATATAAAAATAATCCACTGTAAAAGATTACACTCAAACTGTGTAACCACAGTGATTTTACAGTAGCAAAATTGAGGTATAATCATAGATATAAAATGTTGAATGTCAGATATTTTCCAGGCCCTATGAATAGATACATAAAATGAATCACTCATCTCTAGTCTTGATCAATGGTGTCTCTGAAATTTTAATTTTTCAGTTTCATGTGTCATCACTCAACCAAAAATTCAGTGTTATGACTTTGAAAAGGTTGGGACCCATTGCATTAATATATATTGTTTTTTATTTTATGTATAGTTATGATTGGATTAGGTGGTTCATATTCTCTCTTAAACATTTATAGTATTTGACTTCAGAGCCAAAGGTGCTCTAGCTGTTGTAGGCTACGTCTCCAAACATCTCCAGCCAGTCAGGCTGGAGAAAAAGCTAGAGGAGCTCACGTTGCCCAGTCCTGTTGTAAGGTTACTGGGTTGACTCAAAAGTGCACCAATCTTTCAACCATTTTGATGTTTTACCCCTCTGAGAAAAAGATTGTCTGAGGGAAAAGAAAAAAAATTAGGAATACTCCTGCTTTACTACTTGCCAAGCAGTGATTGCTTCAAATAAAGCTTCACTGTAAACATTACCATGCTACATACTTTAATAAACTTGGAGTTGACAAGCAGTCAGCTTTCAGTGAATGCTTTTGCCATTTCTTGGTCATTTAGGATATTAAAGACTTTTGGCAGACGGCTTGCAGAATGCTTGCATAAGATGCATTCTGACTTCAGATCATTAACAGATCATTTTCGGGAAATAAAAAGGAGCCAAGGACTTCCCAGTGGAGCAAAGAATTTCCTCTAGAGGATTTTTTTTATTATGGTACAAAGCATATAAAAAGAAAAATGAGATTTGAGTAAATGCAGAGTCTGGATGTTCTGCTAAACCAGTGACCTCAGAAAGCCATATCTGCTATAAAGGTGTGTATTCATTGTTCATTATGTCTACATTACGCAGTTACACTATCCCTGCTACTAGCAGTGCCTGTGTGTGTGGTATTCTTTCTATTCTGATCCCCAGGTTATATTGCTCCCATCACTTACTATGAAGAGGTATAGTTAAAGTGGACCTATCACTTTAAAAACAGTTTTATCTATTAATTAAAATCTTTCAAGTCCTTCACTTAGTGGGAAATTCAATCTTGAATGGATTTGCATGATTATTCCTCCTTATCAATTCATTTCATCCTTCTGGATGAAATTGATAGGTTATAGCAGCCTAAGGTGATTTTCTGGACCAAGACAGAGAACAAAGCTCTGCTGAGATTAGATTCCCCATCTGCTAAATAAAACAAACAAAAAAGATTTAACTAGTTTTATCACATATAATTAATGAGATTAAAAGCTGTTTAGGCAACAGTTCCATATTAATAACTCTAGCGGGTACATATATCACGCTGATTCCCAGGTGGCCTTAAGGAAGGCACTCTGGGCAGATTAGCTCCACCCATGACCACATCCCCAAACCTCAGATGGTCCTGCTCCAGTCCCATTCACTGTTTCCTAGCAGAGAAAAATACCCTTGACCTATAAAAAGCAAGAACAATATTTTTTTAAACCCTTGGTTGCTAGAGAGATCTCCAGCACATTCTCTCTAGCATTCAAGAGATTAAATAATAGCCTGTAAAGGGAAATTAAACTAGTACAAAGCCACTGAGTTTTCTCTGGTCACACCCACAATTCAGAACTTGGGTGTGGCCAGCAAAGCTGAGGGACCCTTAAAATTTTGAGCTCTAGGCAGTTGCCTACTCTGCCTATTGGGAGCTATTACCCTGCTTATTCTGCTGTATCATTATTTTGTCCCTTCTTCTACCTAACATCTATTTACTAAGCCACATATTGACAAAATCTTCCACTTGCTATGTTTTGTACAAGGCCTTCTGGCATTAGAGTCCAACTCTGGAAATGTGCCCACTGGTATTCACTATGAAGATCATATGCTGTAGTGCATACCCTTTAGTGCAGACACTGGTGTTGGAGACTAACTCCTGAGTGACTGCACTGGCAAATTCATACATTGGCCCTATGCTCATCATATTGTGCACTTTATTAAAAATATGCCTTTCGCATATCAGTTCGTTGTTTCTAACAGTTTGATTGAAAAAAAAAAGAAGTTGAAGCTGTAATAACTTTTAGAGTGAAAAATCTGTCAGCCATGGGAGTACCATTGTTTTACTGACCAACAAAGGGCCTTTAATATATACTGTATATATTTCATATGAAAGGTGTATTGCTTCTTACGGCTCCTTTAAGCTGGCAGTGGGTACTCCTCTGTTATATAGTGCTCTAGTCCTCCTCTAGTCTAACACAGCCGTAAGTATATTGGTGTATTGGCATAAGAATCATATATTTTCTGAATTTATAGCCACTCAGCTTGGACAGGACACAGTGTGATTTCTTTTTTTAACCCTTTAAGGACCAAAGGGGTGTGCAACGCCTTACTCCATTTGCTTTTTGATGAACCTGTTTGTGTGCTGCTGTTTGTGTGCTGCCAATGAACGCTCCAACTCACATGCTGGATTCCACCGTCAGAGGAGGAGGTAACGGGAAACATCTGGGGATGTGAAGAGACAAAGATTGTCAGGCTGAGGGACAGAGCTGTACAACAGCCTGACCTGAAGTGACATCATGGGACAGAATTAAAAAGCCAAAATCTCAGAAAATAGAGCTTTTTTTTTTTTTTTTAAATCCGGATTCAAAATGTATTGGCACAGAAGATTTATTTAAGATTTATTTAAGAAGTGATTTACTAGAGGTGAGAGTTCCCCTTTAAGACCTAGCTTTTTCACTGTAATACAACTTACATAATAATGTTACCAGATGAGTATTACGTCGCTATGTTCAGAAAAATGGCTGTTTGGAAATTCTGTTCTAAAAGTACATTTTTTTAATCACAAGAATGTTCAAAAACCTAAGCTTACTTTAGAAAATTTGAGCGTATCAGCACAATTTTGCCAGATAATGATATATACAATCATTTTAAAGTCTGAATTTTATACATAATTTTTTTGGAGTAAAACATGAAGTTTCTTTTTGTTTGATAGTGCCCGCTTACAAGACCATTTATCTGAAATTATCTTTTTTGGTCTTAACTAGTATACCAAAATATGTTTGTTTGGTAAAATATGTTTGTGCTAACAATGCATTTTCAAAGGAACAGTTGGTGGGATTCAGGAAATGTGCAATCGCTATTTCCAGTGTGAAAACCACTAACGAGCAGGTTTGTGCATGATTTTAATGAATTGCATATGAAAAATCAAGATTAGCGAACAGCTGCATGTATTTTTTGTGGGCGTGGTCAGAATTAAAAAAACTTGACTGTGTGTTTGTTGCCTTAACGTTGCACTAGATAAATATACCATCATTTTGCACTTAATAAAATGTAGCACTGTTCACCTTATTTTTCATGCACTTCTGTAGGCCCTTCTTCATTCCTTTTGAGCCTCTCGTGTTTGCTAAATTTTTGGTATTTCTTGTTTATTACCTATGTTTTTGATCTGGGTATGTACATTACATACAAACATAATTGTTTTTATCTTATTTGTGATTATGACTTGTTCTGTATAATAAAGCTTATATATTTTGTATTTTCCTATTTTGAGTGCCTCATTGTCATATGCTTCTTTTGGGAGGCTGGCTTTCTTGGCATCTTTTACCATGAAGATCTCCCTCCCTTCTCCTTTCTCATTACATAGTCTTGCCTATGAGTGCACCATTTTTGGTCTAGCTCATTACTTTGGCATGTGCAGCAGATACTTGATTATTCTCTAAGAATTAACAAATCTGTCTGAGTGGAATAGTGAATGCACCTAATACAGGAAATGGTTTTGCGAATGATTTTATACATCTGTGTAGTTTTTTTGTAAAAGCTAATTTTTCATGCATAGTTCAAAAAGCGTTCGATATATGGCTTACTGCATTAAGAAATTCTCAATACCTATCTGAGCATGAAAAATGCATTTGCGCACGCCCACATTTCTTGCATACCGCCCTTAGGGCCTATACTCTAATAATTTAGTTTTAACTTTGCAGTTCTAACTAACAGTCAAATGTTGATATTGATATTGATATTGATCCCTCAAGGGATTTAGGGCTCTAACTGATTAAGCATATAGGCTAAACACATGTAGCTAAAAATACAGATTTACTTAGATATCCTGTACTCTGGATGCTACAATGGTCTCTATCACAATTGCTTCACATGTGTTGCTACCTCACTAGCATTTAAGAGGTTAAAGGATTTGATTGTTATATGGGCCTGTGTTGTCCCTCTGCCTGATATGTGGTTAGCTGGAGTTGCTAGTTGGACTCAAAACTATTCTCACTAATTGACTCAACCCCAAATATTCAACACCACTTCCGGAGACACTCACAGACAGGGGTCCTCACATAGGAGTGACACCAGCACACTAAATGAAGTAAGTTAGCAAAGTATGGAGGACAGGAGAGCAGGAGGACAACTACATTCTGAAACTCTGGAGACTTCAAAAAGCAGTATTATTAGCCTGAAACTAGCAGATCTAAACCAACCCAAAACATGAACAGAATGAGCCTGCAGCTTGTCTCATTTCTGCAACCTTTCTGCAACCTGCTTTCTTGTGACTTCTTTACCCTTTTCCTGTATTTCTTAAAAAAATAACTACCATTTCCTGCCATGACCATTGATCCTGCCTCATATAACATGGCTTCTTTATCCCATTACTTGTTGTAACCCTCCCCTTTCTGATTCTCATCTACCTTTGATTTTTTTTTCTGCACCTGAGCCAGCCTCTTCTTTCACAGCCAAAAACCTTGCCACAAAATCAACACCATAGGGCATAATCTTTCTTCTCAACCACCAATGCCTGGAACTCCTATATCCTCCTCTCCTATTACCTACACACTATCTCTCCCCTCTCCAGTCATTGAGCATGATGTATTCACCCTCTTATCAGCCTCTCACCCAGCAACCTCAATGCCTGATCCTATCACACCTTCTCTGCTCACATCTTCCACCATCTGCCATCTACATTCAAATAGGCACTTGTCATACCCTTTCTACCACCCTATCTCTCTCTGACCTTCCACCTCTAAACTTCTTAAACGTGATGTGTAAAGCCACTTTATCCACTTTCTTTCATAAAACTTTTTACATGAAGCACTACGATCTGGTTACCACCCCCTATATTCCACGGAGACAACACTGACCAAAGCGTCCAATGACTTTCTCTTGGCCAAATCTTAAGGACAGGGCTGTGTCATGTATGCCAATAGTGTTACGGAGGAGTTGCTGAACAACAGTGTTGAGAACCCTCATTCTTAATTCTGGTTGGCTTTTCGACCCTGTTGATCGCTAACTCCTCTGTGACATCCTCTTCTCTATTGGCATGCATGACACTGTTCTGTCCTGTTACAGATGTTACCTGTCCAACTATTCCTTCTCTATCTCAAGTGATTCATCCTCACACCCTACCGACTTCAGTTAGAATCCCACAGGACTCTGTTCTTGGATCCTTTGTTATCTCTATGTATATAACTTAGAAAACTCTTAAACGCTTATAGCTTTTGCTATCATCTTTATCATCCCTCTCCATCAGTTATGACACAAGTCTCCAACTGCTTCTCTTGACCCTTCACTACCTCAAACTCAATTTAGCTAAAACTGAACAGATAAGTTTCCTCCTTTCTCGTGCATCCCCCACACTCTCACTTTTCTTTAAAGTTAACAACTCCACCATTATATCTACCTCATAGGTTCATCATATTGGGGTTATCTTTGAGTCTGCTCTCTCCTATATCACCCCATCTAATCCCTCTAAAAGCCTTGATATCTCCAGTTTCCACCTAAACAATTGCACATATTCACTCTTTCCTGTCCCAAGATATCACCAAAATTCTTATCCATTCTATAACCATTACTCATCATGATTACTGAGAAATTCTATATTCAGTCTGTCCAAGCTGCTGCCAGATTTTTTCACCTAACACATAAATCCTCAATGCCTTCCCCTCTTTGAAAGTTCCTACAATGTCACATTCAAAATTCTGACCTACAAAGCTCTGTAAAACTCAGCTTCCTATAAATTTCCTTTTTCATATCTATATATTCCCCAAGCTGCTCTATGATCACATGACCTTCTGCTCTCATCTACCTTATTCCCTCCTCTTATTCATGTCTATGAGACTTCTCCTGGAGAGCATATCAGCTGTGGAACTCACTATTATGCCATATCAGACTGTCACCCAACTATATTACTTTTTTAGAAACACACCACTTTGCAAAATTAATTTTCAAAACTCCTTAGCTCCTTGACTCTTTTCTGGGTTTAAGTTTTCACCTTTCCTAACTATACTATCCCTTTAAGCTTGCATCCCTTGTTTCCTCACCCTCTTGATTATAAGCAAGTAGGGTCTTAGCTACCATTTGTTTTGAACAGTTTCCATATATCTTTATATTTTTTCACCCATATTCTTTGCACAGCACTGCGGAATACGTTGATGCTCAATAAATAAAAGATAATAATAATGATAGTAATAATAATAGCAATTGTCAGGGTTCCACAGATAGTTAATTTGAAACCTTAGCAAAAATTTGAGAAGTACTAGACTGTTTAATTGATATTAGCTATTGACCACTTAGAAAAAAGCACCCACAACATGCCTACCTGTCTGATACCCCACTCAGAGACATAAAGCTTGGGTGGGCCTTGTCCACTTAAAAGCTTGGTTGGGCTTTGTCCAACCAGTTGTCCATAACTTTATTTTATTGAACTTACCCTTTAAAATGTTTAATCTGGGTATGCATTGCTCCCAACCATGTGAATATTAGGACACTATAAAACACCAGTCTTGGCTACACCTCTTACATCTGCAAAGATGTATCCTACACAGGGAACTATCCATATGTATTACAAGTACAACAGCATATGAAACAGTCATTGCCATTTGTTTACATTTATTTCAATATAGGACACAACAACACTAGCTAATCATATGTCTCTATACTGTTATTAACTACAAATGCAATCAACAGGATATAGTTTAGTTGCAGGAGGTAGATTTCCAAGTGTAGTGTAGTGTTTGGGCAGCAAACTCTCCAGCACAAACAAAATGCCTTAATGTGTAGTGTAAAAAGAATTATGTTGATGACACAATTTTATTTATGTTTTATTTGATCCCTTTTTTAAATGTTGGCTTATGTTAGGAGCATTCCTGTTATGTGGAGCCATCATTTTGTTTCTTTTTCAAGTTTCCTTTTAAACATTGCATGCCATTCAACTAAGAAACAGTACAGAAGTTTTCCTGTCTACTGCAATGTACTCACACAATGAGACTGAAGAAGAATTGTAGTAATTCAGTAGTAAACCAATCATATCAAAGGGGACAAATAAAAATGTCCCCAACATCTCATTGATATACATGAGACTTTTAACTACTTGAATGCTAAAGATGTCTCCAACACATTGCTTTGCAAAGTATTGGAGACCTCGCTAACATTGAAGGAGTAAAAAGTACTATTTAAATAAATGCTAAATTTTTGACCACTCTGGTAAAGTTGGTTTGCCCTAGAATTACTCTAATTCTTCTTAGTATATTGGCCTAATTGACTCTGTGTACTGTATTGTGAAATATAGGTCCGGTCTTTGTACTGGTTTCTAATAACTCACCTTTTATTTAAAGGAAAATTTTTATTGAATTGTTATAATCCTTTTAATGCTTAAAGACAGTCACACTTCTGATTTTGACTGCTAAATTATTTAATATGTAGTCATTTATTATTGCCTGTATCATTTTGCTAAATAAATCTCTAGCATAACTGGGTCTACTCAGCAGAGATCAATTGACAGTGCTGCTCATTAGAGGAGTCTATATGGAAATCTCTGCCATAAAACATCACCAGGCTAATAATGTTTCAGGTAAAGAGGAAGAAGGTACAAACCACAAGATTACATGGAGTTTGTCAAGCAAACAGATTAAAAACTGCCTGGACTAGCCAATGGACTCACAGGGTGGATGACGGACTCTAGATACCAAAGAACATGGGGTCTGAGTTCTGGACTAGTTGGTAGATAAGCTGCTTGAGTGCTTTGTAGTAACAGGCAAGATACATGACTGGAATGCAATATTGATGAAAGAGCTGATAGAGTGCTACTTACTTGCAAGTAGGACAAAATACTTTGACTGGATTCTTTAGTGAAGGCAGGTACATTCAGCACTCTGGAAGGAGAATGGACAGGACCGAATTCATTCGGAGACATTCAGATTTCGTCGAAAATGGGGTCATTCGGAGACATTTGGCCAATCCGAAACTCAAGGGTCATTCGGAAAAAATGATCCGACTCCGAACAGCCCAGGTCCGAAATTCGTCAAACTTTCGGAAGTTTCGGCAATCGACACATTTCCAAAAGTTTTGAGTACTTTTGACCAGGACTTTTTTGTACTTCCTGTGCGTGCTCAATTACTTTCCCTCCATAATTTTCCCTCCATGTCTCTAGTCCAATTCCATTCTCCGTTTCATGCACTACTTCCCCCTTTTGTCTGTATTCGAATAGCCTTCTTCGTTTCATGATGGGGGTTGGACTAATGACACAGTCACACAGACAGACAGCCTGCATTTCCTCATTGCGTTGTTGGAGCTCAGAGAGAGATTAGAGAGTGTACAGTTGTTGTGTAGGCAGGCAGGTAACATTAGGCTAGGCTTAGGTAGGCAGCCAGGATTAGTTCCCGTTATTGCCACTGCAAGAGCAAGTAAAATTTGTTCCTGTGCAAAATATAAAAAAAATTAGGTATTTGTTCGAATACAGGGCCGGCCCTTACACGGGTCCCAGTGGGTCCATGGACCCAGGCGGCACTTTGACAGGGGCGGCAATTTGCCGTCCCATAGCATGTTTATTTTGTGCTCTTCCTCCAGTTCTGTGTTGCAGGGTGACTGTCAGCAGCCGGGCAGCCCTATGCTCACTCAGTGGCGATGCCTGCTGGCTGCTTCAGTGATGTGAATTATGTGATAGTGAAACATTATGCCTATTTTGTATTGTTTATCGCCCACCTAAAGTCAAGCCTTGAGTAAATAGGTCTACCGTCCCAGATTTGCTAGAGAGGTTTTACAAATACAGGAGGGTGCCCCCTGTACAATATGAGTCTAAACATTTGGGATCCCTAGTATGAGTGCACAACAGTGCATGATGTGTCCTGAACAGGATTGCTGTGAGGTGTCTCCACCCAGAAGGTGCTGGCCAGGCTGAGCTTCAACATTGTGATGAGTGACCAACTAAGAGCACCGTGCCAGACTTAATCTGCAGCCATAGCATCACCCCCTCCTACTCTCCGGGTCCCGCTGACTGGCAATAGCAGGTGAGTCACTAAGAGATCTGAAGCCTTTCTGGAAGTCCTTTCACTTGGAAAGGGGCTAGGTATTATTTGGGGGAGATGCCTCGTGTGTAAATAATTTCTAGGTGGGAGATGAATGTGCATCACTTATGTGTTTCCTAACAGTAGTTAGAATACAACTCCCATCATCCCCTGATTATGACGTTGGGAAATGCCCAGCAATTACCGTAGAGCCCTGTATTGCACACTCACGGAAAACGGTGATATTGCTATACTAAGACAATGCTGTGGACCCCTCTTCAGAATAGATGTCAAGCATTTTTTTTATTTCTCTCCTGTGTTGCAGTTTGTTCACAACAGAATGTCTCAATCTTTCTTTTTAACACATTACATCTATCACATTACAATCACTGATGTTTATTCTTGATGTAGTATGAAACACTACAATGTATAGACACATAGAGTTATCTGATATGAGGGGAAATCAGGATAGGAAAACGAGAGAGAGGAATTTGGGTACTAAAGAGGGACAGTAGGGTAGGAGGCTGGTACCATTAAATGAAACCTTAATCTTTACCCATCTAACATAGAATGTGACATGTAGTTTGTCCATGTTCGAGTCGACCACTTATGTTGAGTAGGATGTGACAGGCATGGGTTTTCGATGTTCGAGCATATGCTATATTGAAGGACAGGCATGGGGTTTCGATGTTCGAACATATGCTATATTGAAGGACAGGCATGGGGTTTCGATGTTCGAACATGCTAAATTGAATGACAGGCATGGGTTCTCGATGTTCGACATTTGCATTGTGACTGGCATCCCATGCTGGAGTAGAGGTGACATGCACAGACTGGCAATGTACGACAATGTCCGTTTTTGGGATGGATCTTTTTCTAAATGCACACCCTGTCTGCAAAGAATGATAGCAGCGTGTACGGAGGCGCACTGCTATAATTTAACCCATGTTAAATTCGGCCGAATAATTCGGAATGGATCAGAATTTCGTCCGAATCGAATAGGCCCGGTCCGAAATTAGGATCATCCAAATAATAAAAAAAAAATGTGTCCGAATTCGAATTTTACCGAAAATTTTGCCCGTGCACAAGTCTAGACAGGACACAGGTTAGATATGTCAGCACTGGGAGTTATTGTAGCTTTAGAGCATAACAACCAATAGGCAACAGATGACTAACAAGTCTTTTAAGGAGCTAAGGTGTAGAGGGGGTTAGTGAATTGATACTAGTATTGCATATGGCAAGAAGACCATATGAAGCTGTGGAGTGGGTCAAGTGCTTAAGGTAGACAATAGTGGCAGATGATACAGGCTTAGGTTGTGAGCTTGTCATTTAACAAGCATAGGTTGTGGGTTGGTTGCAGTCTGCAGTGGTAGTCTTTAACATGCTTGAGTCGTGGGCTGGCCGCAGACAGTAGAATGATTGTTAAGGGGATGAGGCTGTTTACATAGAAACATATTTTGATAGCAGAGTCATGGTCTATCAGGAAGCAGACAGCAGGCAATATAGGAACAGATTTTTATAGCAGGTATGACCTCTAGTATTCTTCTTTTATGAAAATGCTTCCCTCCCAAACTATTTTAAATCCCTTACTATACTTAAGGGTTTCTATCATATTACGCCACACCCTCCTTTCTACCTGTGTATACATATCAGGAAGTCCATCATTGTACCCTGTGTCACGAAGACCCTGCACCATTTTAGCTGCTCTTGTTTAAACGGCCTCCAATTTATTAATGTTATTTGGGAGATGTTGTCTCCAGAACTATACACAGTATTTCAGGTGAGGCCTACCAGTGATCCATAGAGTACGTCTCTTTCCTGCTGCTAATGTCTGCTTGACTGCAATATATATATATTTTTTTTTTTCAAAAAAATACAAATAAGTCTGTATTCTACCTCTGGGCTGCTGTGTCCTAAATGCATTATCTTGCACTTTTCAGCATTAATCTTTAGATCTCATTATCTTGTGCATTGCTCCAATTTCCCCAGTTCCTTATGCATTTGGTCTATTCTTCCTGAGAGTCAATCCTGTTGCAGATTTTTGTATCATCTGCAAAAAAAGGCATTTCCCCTTACCTTGATTACTACCACTAATGCTGTTTCCTGTCCTCCATTTAGTTATTTACCTAATCAACTACCTCTGAGTCCATTCCTAAGTTATGAGACAGCTTCTTATGTGGAACAGTGTCAAAAGATTTGTTATAAACCAAATAAGCTACATCTACTGTTCCACCCTTGTCTATCATTAGAGTAACATAATTTACCTGACAAAGCAAGACTGGAAGTATTCAGTTCACATGCAAATAAGCCATGGGCCATACCAGGTGTATAGACAGAAGTGAAGGTAATCCCAGAAAAGAACATTTGATTGCAGATTCTAACATAATATTATGATAGGTTACTTTTTAATTTAGTTAGATGATTGTTTGATTAGGGTTTTAATCCTTCCTTTAAAATGCTTTTTAAGATTGTTCCAGGTTTCGTTATATGAAGGTAGATTCCTCTCCTCTCCTCTCCGTTTTACAAGACATTGCAAGTGTTTTTATCTTAACACTTTATGGTCCAGTTGGGTGCACAATCCTTTGCAAAGTAAGTAATACACTGCACACCCTTCTGGTCCTTAATGGGTTTCATTCTTGCCTTTTTCAATTTATCTTTGGTCTTTAGATTTTAATCCCCGTTCAAAGAATTCACAGATGTTAATTCTAAGGCCTGTTTTCCTAGTATTCCAGCTTTATTGTACACATCCACTCACCATGGTTCGGTGCTGTTGATTGTTCAGGAGCCCCATGTGCCACGAGGTGCTGCCAGGGCCAGGGTAGATAAGTTCTTTCTAGGGGACATTGCCGGTATCGGAGAACAGTCTGTTTAGGACAACCTATCCTATGTTTAAACAAATAAGTACTCCTCTTTTACCTAGTACTCCAAACAAAACCATACCAACCCAAAACCAACTACAATAAAATAGGGTGATAGCATATAATCTTTGGACAGATTGGCAACAGCATTTGTTTAAAGACCATACATCAAATTTCTCATAATGGTGACATGATTTAAAAACAGCCAAATAGCACTGAAGCTGTTTTGGAGTTTTCTTTTCAGCACTCCAAAAGCACAGTTTGTCTCTCAGTCATAATGTGATTGAAGAACTGGCCCGACTGGAAATATCCGCTGTCTGCAATTAAATTAAAGCCATAAATAGGTATAAGGATTAACATTACATGAAACATTAAAGCATGGCAGCCAAAAGAGTAGGCATGGAAATGGTGGGCAAATGGAAAGGTCCCCAATAATCCCTGTGATCAAGCAACAATCTAGTTGTAAACCCTATTTGTGCCAACCCCACCAATCAAATTAATAACCTATAATAGAACACCTAAAAATAAATAACAATAAGGGAGGGTGGTTATGATCAATAACAGCTCACATGGTTTTAGGAATTTGAAAGTGAAAGGAAAAAGAAAGAGATATGTAATGGATTCAGGTGTGTCTAAGCCAACCCAGTTACATCAGTCAAAAGTATTCACCAACCACCTAACCATTTTCTCCCAAATCAGCCCCTCTAAACAATTTTATATCAATATAATATATAATAAATTAAAAGGAGGATATGACCCCCCCAGGACAATGTCATGGCCTTTACTGCTTAATCTCCAGAGGCTCCTATAAAGGATCAGAATTATTAGCCCTCCAAAATTATGCATTATAGTCTAAAATCCTACTTTACAAATGCATCTATTTATGTTCCTGTGTTAATTGTGTCAACAGTACCAGTTGGAGAACCTGCATTAAAATTGGGGATTAATGTGCTGGTTCCAACTACAGCCAAGTGATGTGATCTGGATCTAGACTTCCTATTATCAAATATGAAAAAGATGGCCATGTTCAGAAAGAAAAAGAAGACGATCAATTCTGAGGCACACCAGATGCACCGCCGGGGGCAAAAAAAATTTCCATTGACTTTATGGGCTTCCATCATTAATCCTTTAAGGACCCAAGAGTGTGGGCAAAGCACGGACCTCCACTCTGGTCCTTAAAGGGTTGCAATCAATGGGACTCTGGGGAATTTTTAGTTGATATACTGAAAATAAGCCAAAACAAAGGACCAAATAAGTTTTGAGGTTTTTACAATAAGAAAAATGGTCAGACTAGATGAGCTGAATGGTATCTGATATCAAATTCTATGTTTCCATTCTCCATACACCTATAACCACACTCGAGTAGACTTCAGTGGAGAATAATAACCATTAGAGGTAAATTTAAAAACAAAAAGACTTGCTGCTTCTTTGTTTTAAAACTGCAGGTAGGATATACCAGATAGTGTCTCCAGTCATCCACTGTTCCTTGCATGTTTCATATGTTTTTTAACTTAGCTATCAGCTAATGGGTTTGTGGGTAATCGTATCTCATACCTAAAGCTTCATGACACCTTAGTGATGCCAGCTTCTTGTACATCACTCCTGCCCTTACTGCACAATTTAAAATACTTAAAAAGAAAGTCATTTTGGATGACTGGATATGGAGAATCATAATATTTGATACTGAAACAAATGTAATCAAAATAAGTGACATATCTCATTCTGAGTTCATATCCTTGGATTCCATAGTGCCCAGTTTATGGATCCAGATGCTTCTCTTTTATTTAAATGAGCAGTAAACTTTTGTTATGAAAACATATATTGTAAGGCTTTTCCCCACTGCTGAGAGATGCATACTTCCAGAGTTATTACAGTTTAAACTGAAGGTTTTTTTAAATTAACAATAACATCTAGTGGTCAGATTGCATTTAGTTATTCTGTTACATTCTGTGTGAGAGGGGAGTCATTGACAAAAAGTTCTCCATAGAATGTGATAGAAACTGCTGAGTCATGCTGTCAGTTAAAATTTTCAGGAAGTAAACGAGCTGTAATTCACTTCCTGGTAATTTGAACTGTTATAACCTTTGATTAAAACAATTGGCAGAGATTTGTGTGCTCTTGTTGAACTCATCAGGAAAAGCTCTATAACATATAGGTTTTCATAAAAAAAGTTACTTCTCCTTTAAAGGGCTATTTGACCTCCTCTTCTTGGCCACTTATTAGTCCATTCATACCTACATAGCTTAGCAAAGAAGTGTCTGGATAATGAAAATCCAGCAAATGCTTTGGTATATCAGAATCTCAGTAAGATATTTTAATGTCATGTAAAGGGGATCTATCACCCCTATATAAGTTGCTCTAAAATGTTAGTTTATATATCGGTTAAATTGATTAATGCATTACTGCAAAATAGAAGTTATAAATATTGCACTGACCTTACTTACTGATAGACTGCGGGTACAGCTCTATACCTGGGGTCTGTAACTCTGCCTATGCTGATACCTCCCAAGTGGCCCCCTTTAGGAGGGACAGTCCCTCTTTGAGACCCAAATCCTTCTGTCCCTCTTTTCTACCCTTTTGTCCCTCTTTTTAAGACATCAGAATGAGTTGTGTGTATTACATTGCTCCACAGCATAAATGTGTTGTTAATTGTCAGTATATGTGTTTATACATTAATATGGGTAATTAAAATACTTTCGTCTTGCTCTAAATCATTTATCAGTTACACAAAGAGGTGTAGATGGGTCAAGAAATAACCTGAAAATTCTTGGAAATGCCCCAGCTACCAGCCACTACCCAGAAACGCAACCTAAAACAGAAGTATCCCTCTTTTGCTATTTGAAATGTTGGGAGGTACGCCTATGCTCCACTCCCTCTATCCAGCCTCCTCTGATGACGGAGGTTTTCTGTCTGTAAGCTGGAGTGATGTCATTGGCTAGATATCGATCTCTGCCAATGAGATTGCTCCAATTTCCAGACAGAAAACCACCATCATCAGAGGAGGTTGGATAGAGGGAGTGGAGCACAGGCAGAGTTACAGACTGCGGGTATAGAGCTGTACCTGCAGTCTAGCCATAAGTAGGGTCAGTGCAATATTTATTCCTTCTATTTTGTCCAAATAACGCTTTAAAATACAAAATTAATGCACTACTCAATGTAATCGCTATATGAACTAACATTTAAGAGCAACTTATATGGGGAGATAGCTCCCCTTTAAGTGTTCCTTTATTCTTGCTTTCAGTGGTCTCATAGTACGACCTATGTATTGTTTCAAACATAATTTATAAGTAGCCAGATAAATGGCAAAAGGAGTATTACAACTTTTAAAGGGATAGTAATGGATCTTTTAAACTTACTGTAATTTAATATTGTAGCTATTCAAAAAATAAAGTAATTGAGGCCAGTTTTATCTCTCAAACCTTTATGGTTTGAGAGATATATGATTACAAAGTACCCCCCTCCCACCCCTTTCACTGACGTCAGCTTTCTATTTTACAGAAGGCGATCTTGGTCTGCAGACCGGCTGGACACTCTTCAGTAGAGCTGAAATAGCAAGATCTAAAACAAATACTTAATTGGAACAGTCTACAAAGTGTGCTTTGTGATTACAAACCAGGCACACTTTGTAGACCATTCCAATTAAGTATTTGTTTTTAGATCTTGCCGTTTCGGCTCTGCTGAAGAGCCGCCAGCCGGTCTGTGGACCAGGATCACCTGCTGTAAGATAGAAAGCTGACATCAGTGAAAGGGGAGGGGGGGGACTTTGTAATCATATATCTCATAAAGGTTTGAGAGATAAAACTGTCTTCAATTACTTTATTTTTTGAATATGTACAATATTAAATTAAGTTTAAAGCGGAACTACCATGTCACAAAATGTTTAGCTTAACTAAGTCCCCTTCTGGAGACTAGCTGCATAGTAGCGCTAGTTGCCAGAATTATTACCTGATTTAATAGATATATGCTTTATTCCCCAGCTGTCAGTAGCACGGAGTGCAGATATCTTGCCAGAATGACGTCCGCGTGCCTGTGCTGTCAGTCCCAGTCAGGTCTAGGAGGCATTGCTAGGAGCCGGTCGGCTCCAGCTGGGACTGACAGCGCAGGCGCGCGGACGTCATTCTGGCAAGATGTCCGCGCTCCATGCTACTGACAGCTGGGAAATAAAGCATATATCTATTTAATCAGGTAATAATTCTGAAGACTAGCACTACTAAGCAGCTAGTCACCAGAAGGGGACTTAGTTAAGCTAACCATTTTGTGACATGGTAGTTCCGCTTTAAAAGGTCTATTAGTATCCCTATAAATTGTTTAATCTTGTTATTCCTGTTAGTTACATTTCCTACAAACTCCTTGGTGTTATCTATGCATCTGTGAGCTCCACATATGAAACAATCAGTGTTTTTTTTCTGCTGTTTTTGAGATAAGAACAAAATTGCGTTGGATACCTATATGGCGCTCAAAGGGTTAAAATATTTCCAAGTGTTGTTCCCTTTTTAGCAAGTAATTTGTATCTGTCTTTAAAAGCCTTATTCAGATCTTTAACCATTTTCAGTATTGGTATTAATGAATTTACAGTTTTTTTTAAGAGACTATAATCTTCTCTAAATAACGTTTTTAGCATATTTTACCTTATTTCTATAGATGAGAAGCAATCTATGATCCTTTTTTCTACTTCGTTAAAAGCTCTCCCAATTCTTTTGTTTTTATATCCCCTTTCCTGAATCTTTATTTTTATGCCTTCCGCCTCTATTTGATATTCACCATTATTTGAACAATTTTCTTTTCGTCTGATCAACTGTCGTTTTGGTAGGTTCTTCATGTCGTAGATGACAATGGAAGCAATTCAAAGGGATTTGCCACTTGCCAGTTAGTGACTTTTATAATTTAGTGTGGTGATCTTGTTAATATTTTTAAGGACTGTTTCCAAGATATCTAAGGAGTGTGTGGTTGTGGGGTGAGTTTAAAATTACATTTATTGGTTTTCAAAAAATGTATAAATAATCAATATAATACCAGGGCTCAAAATTTCCACTCGACACTAGCCAATGGCGAGTAAAAATTTAGCCCTGGCGAGTACAAAATCAGCACTGGTTGGTATGTTTTGGCTTGCAGTGGCGAGTAACTTTTCAGGACTGGCTAGTAGCAAAGGACTTCAACTGTTAAAGGGATAGTAATACTTCATTTTATCTTTATTTTATTTTGTAGGCATTAAAAAAACATGAAGAACGATATAAGTCTTATCTCTCAAACCTTTATGGTTTAAGAGATATTCACAAGCAAAGTATCCCCACCCCTGTTCAGCCAGGTCACAAGGGAGGTGCCCAGGTATACTGCAGAGAGGGACAATCTTCAATTAAGATAAGGGAAAAAGCTCAAAAACTTGTCAAGGGGGGAAGGGCTTTCATTCTTTTCATACAAAGAAGATTATCCCCTGCTGTTATTTGTCTGGTCATACAACCAGACTCACATCTGAGAAGAGATGACTTACACTAGGAAAAAGGGGCAGGAGGGTGAAACTTTGCTTGTGAATATCTCTTAAACCATAAAGGTTTGAGAGATAAGACTTATATCATTCTTCATGTTTTTTTAATGCCTACAAAATAAAGTTAAAACGAAGTATTACTATCCCTTTAAGCCCTGATAATACCATACAAACAATATAGTAACATAACACAAGATCACCTATAAAGTTTTTATACCACCTAATAGATGACCTATATGAATTTCTTTCTCCAAAAATATGAGAACCCTCTTATAAAACAATAAAAAGGTTGGAAAAAGGCGGTGCAAATTTAGCAAATATCATTGAAAAAATGCAACTGAAAGTGAAGTAGTTGTAATTTAACAAATAATGAAGGCTTGATAAGGAAATTCTGTTAGCGCCAGAAAAGAGAGTGTGTGAAGTAAAAGAAAATAATAGATTACGTTAATACCCAAGTCATGTAGTATGCAGCATGCATGCTGTGTGCATGAATTTAAATTCACAATAATTTAAAAAGGACTTTTAAACCTTTGAGTGCTAATATTATATCCAATAATACATTTAAAATAAATACCCCTCTGGCACTGAAAGGAAATAAGGAAAATAAACATAAGCACAGAAAGAAAAATAAGCACATTTACTTTGCTCTAAATACTTTGCACATAACTCACACTGATTTGTAGAAGTACTGACCTTTGCTGTTGAACAAATGCAGTATCTTGCATTTGCTGTAAGCTGATCTTTCCCAGACTTTCTTTTCTCTTAGGCTTCTTTCATATGGATGACAGAACTGTCACAGCATCCTGCAGAAATGTTGTTGCCCATGTAGCTTCTTTCACCTTTCTCCTGCATGCCATGCCACGGCTCACTGGAACACAGGGGAGCCATGTCTGAGAGCCAGCCAGTGTTACTGACATTAACTGGAGGTTGTGATGAGGATCACAACTTCTAATGGTGCTAATGTAAAAGGCCTGTTAGGGCACCCATAGGCCACCATGTAGCCTATCCTTACTGCAACTTTATGGGTTTCCTGAGGGAAAATTCAGTAAGCTGGACTTTGGTTCACTCACTTAGGAGAAACAGTGTGTTGATGTCACCCATATGAAAGAGGCTTCAAAATGCTGAATTCTGTTGCAGGTGATAAAATATCAGTGGATCTTATCTCATATATGCCTCTTGTAGTCAATAGGGATATTCGAAGATAAAACCAATGATAAATCTATCTTATATAATAAGGGCTGTTTCCTTAGTGCAAAAAGTCCAACCATCTCATTGCTTTATTATTATATTACATTAATAATAATAATAATAACATTATTGTCCAATTTTAGTGATCTACTTGCCCGGTAAGGTTCACTTTTAAAATATCGCACACAACAGAGTGTGTGACATAAAAGAGCAATAACCAGGTCTCTGTGATGAAAATGGTGACATGGGAATCTCGCCATGCACTAAAAGAGCGAGATTCTCATGTCGCCGCATTAAATGTCACTTTTATTACATTGAACTGGTCAAGTATTCATGCATGAACCTCCACAGCTGTTGTAATGTTTGCTTAAACCTTTCGCAATGAGATGATTAATCTGGGCGGAGATAGGTACGTGGATATTTCTTTGTATTGACCTTGAATATTCATTTAAATTATTATATCACCCCTTAGACATATCTACAAATTCATTTTGGCCAGTCTCTCTCTTTATAACTCAGATCCTTCAGTTCCTTTATCAGTTTTATTTGACAGCTCAGAATTTTTTCCAGTTCAGTAATGTCTTTAAAAAAAAAACTTATTGCTCATTAAGAGGATCAGAGTGAGCTGATTATTTCAGATTACATAATCTTCATTATACTGCACCCAGGCAGAAGACCTGAGAATGTTGTCCTTCTAAAATTTTGTTTCTGGTTCTCTGTTTATCCCGGCGGTGGAAGGGGTGTGGAGATTGGTAGCCAGCTGCGAATCTGGGTGGCAATTTTACACAGGAGGCTCCTGTGAGACTCCCGCCCCCTGCCACCGGTTTCTGTCCTCACTGCATGAACTCCATCTTCCAGGCTCCTTCCTGTCACCTGCTCCTGTCACCTCCGAGCTTACAGCAACCAGCAGGGGAAGGTGGTTTCTGTAACTCCGGAGGTGTCAGGGAAGGAGCCTGGGAGATGGAGTTCATGCAGTCAGGACAGGAGCCGTGATGGGTGATGCATACATTCACCGCCTCTTTCCCCTGACGAAGCCAGCAGTTACACTGGCAAAATGCGTTGGTGAAATATAGGAAGTCCGGTTTGGAGCTGTTGCATATTATTGAACCTGTAATATTGATATGGTGAAGAAACTTGCTGATACGAGGAAGTTGACTGAGACATTGTGGCAATGCATGATCCATGGTAACTTGTGAGTGGCAACGGCCCTTGGTGGGTGAAGATAGGTAAGAAGCCTGTGATGATAACCACTGTATAATTATGTGGTTTGGAATATGCTATGCCTACTTTGCCATTATGACCAAAGTCAGTTCTTTGTGAAACACCACTATGTAATATCTGTCTCATTATGTCATATATCATTACATCTTACATTTACTCATCCATCATTTACATCAATTCAGTGTGAATTCAGTAACAAGAGTAGCATTGGATTTACTGAAGATTAATATGTGAGCTCAAGTTTATATATTTTTTGGATACAGGCACCTGTAACAGCTCCTTTCTTTGACTTTTACATATGTTTTTTATATTTATTCAGTTATGTTTTTGTTTTTTTCTTTTTGGTATTTATGATTGGTTGTATTGATTTTGCATTTGGGATTAATGGTGGATATCTCAAGTCACTCAATGTCTCTAAGCCATTTCATCATGGATGGCCCACCGCCACCTCAAACTTAACATGGCTAAGACAAAGCTGGTGGTGTTCTCTCCTGAAACCCATCCACCAACCCCCTTCTCCATCACAATAGAAAACTCTTCCATACACTCAGTATCCAAAGCACGCTGTCTTGGGGTCATACTTGATTCTAAATTAACCTTCTCCCCCCATATCCAATCTGTCACTAGAACATGTTGCTTCTTCATAAAAAATATTGCAAATATACATCCGTTCCTCTGCATATCAACGGCTAAAACACTATCTCAGGCACTTGTTCTCTCTAGACTTGACTACTGCAGCATTCTACTGTCTGGTCTTCCTGCTTCTCATCTCTCTCCACTTCAATCTGTTATCAATTCAGCTGCAAGAATCACCACATTTGCTCCCAGATACCTTCCTCTCATCCCCTCCTGAAATCACTCAATTGGCTACCTATAAAGTATCGTATTTCTTACAAGATTCTCCTCCTCTCCCGTAAGTCTCTCTGCTCCTCAGCACCCTCTTACATTTCTTCTTTTATCTCCCGCTACACCCCTTCCCATCCCCTATGGTCTTCTCCAGGGTTCTTCCTGTCCTTCAGGGTTCTTCCAGAGGTGAAAGTTCCCCTTTAAATCAATGGGAGCTTGGGGGATTATTATTTGTCCCCTATAATGCAGCTGGTTTGCTCCAGAATTGCTCCAGTTCTGAACACACCAGCATCGCTGTCATTACTGCTTGTCACCCCATTGTACAGCGACGTGGAATATGCTGTCCCTCAATATATAATCAATAATAATAAGTAATAGCTTTTATATATCTTTACCTTTTAGTGCTGAAAGGCAAACAAGTATATCATGTTCTCAGTTTATTCCAATGCCCCATTTTTTATTTAGGCTCCAACGAAGGATGATATGACTAAAAAATAAACACTCCCTTTGAGCTTTTAGAAATCAGTTGGAAAATGTACATGTCATCCAGGCTCCAAAACTCTTCTCTACCGCAGAGCTATGAGCTAAAAGAGCTCCCAGGCCTTGCCAATTGTTCCTTCTTGGCTCCCACTATATTCCTCTCTCCTAGAAATATACTTTTCCTCCACAAAGTGCAGCAATGTTGTGCAGTCATACTGTATACAAAGAATGGCTGCTCCTCACAGCAGGTAATGATTCACATACAAACAAAATGTCCTTGGCACTTTCATGTATACAAAGGGATGATGCTTATTTTTAAATTAGGGCTTTTGTGCTTTTAGTGCCATATGTTCAAAACAAATGTGGAATAATTCTGGGGAAAATTAGGTGTGCCATTAGGAACAAATAAATCCCCCAATTTTCCATTACTTTAAAGGGATAGTAATACTTTGTTTTATCTTTATTTTATTTTGTAGGCATTAAAAAAACATGAAGAACGATATAAGTCTTATCTCTCAAACCTTTATGGTTTGAGAGATATTCACAAGCAAAGTTTCCCCTCCTGACCCTTTTACCTAGTGTAAGCCATCTCTTCTCAGATGTGGAATGCAGTCCATAGTCCAGACAGATAACAGCAAGGGACAATTTTCTTCCTATCAGAACAATGAAAGCCCTGTCCCCCTTGACAAGCTTTTCAGCTTTTTCCCTTATCTTAATTGAAGATTGTCCCTCTCTGCAGTCTACCTGGGTACCTCCCTTCTGCTCTGGCTGAGCAGTGTTACATCAATACTTTGTCATTCAATAACTCTTGAACTACAACTCTGACAGAAATGAAACAACACTCTCCAAAATCCAAATACTATGATGATTAATTAGAGCTGCTTTTATTATGAAACATTACTATCCCTTTAAATGGGACTTTTAACCCATTGAATTGTAGAGAGGTATCCAGTGCATTGGAAAGTATCATTCATACAGATAAAGGACACATTTAAATCAATGGGATTTTATTGATACCCTATACTTCAGTTGGTTTGTCCCAGAATTTCTCCAATTTTATATGAATATTGGGCCTAAAAACTAACAAACCAATTTTGTAACATTAGTTTACATATGAAGTAGGCTGTTTTTCAAGACCCAAATACATTTTTGCAAAAATGGTGCTTCTGTTGTATCATTTAATTAATTAACCAATCAGATAGCTGTAAAATCATTCATGTGATGTACAGTTTAAAGAAATAAAAAGCAGATTAACTCACCTTAAAACATCAATTACAGCATGTTCCTGTCCGAGGCACTCATCTGAAAGAGAAATGGATCTACTTCTGGTAAATCACCACAGGACATCTCACACACCTTCCACCCCTCTCTCCCCATTCTTCTCCTCCTAGTTTCCCTCACTCTCTTCCCATTCTACTTCTTCCTACACTCCTGACCTCATTCTTAATTGTTCCCTCCCACATTAAATTTAAGGCCCTCTGGCATACTCTTCATGTTCTTTACTCCATCCCTTTCTCCCATGCTCCAGACCCCTCTCTATCCAATACTTGGCCTCTTCTCCCTTTCCAATACTCACCCCCTCGCCATACTCAACTTCTTGTCTCTCCTGTGATCTCCTGCTCCCGCATCCTGCGCCTTCTTGCTCTCCCATGCTCACCGGCTCCATCCACTCTCTTCCTTACTGTCACGGTTTTTGATGATCATTCAGACAGATTAATAAGGTTAAAATGACTTTATTGAGTAAAGTGCATACAAGGAATAAGGCCGCAGGCCCACAATACGAAACAACAATATATATAGTAGTCAATGAGGCAATGACTGTAATCAGAATGACTGAGATGGGATGTAGGAGCAGGAGGTATCTAAGGCAGGCAACCCTCCTCTAGAGAACCTGGAGAGATCAGGTTACTGGACCCCAGCAGGACAGAGGATGGCAGGAAGTCCTGGAGATGGTAATTAGCACGAGAACCAGACGCCTGGGTGGCACAGAACCCAAATAGGCAGCGAGGCAACACTGACCACGGAACAGAGGTCCCAGGGTGACAGAGGCTACCACTTACAAATGGTAAACCCTAGAGCGCTAGGGGTGGATCGTAGGCGAACAACTGGAAGGCCACAAGTGTCCCCTCACACGACAGTGGAATAAAGAGCAAATGCTGGCTCTAGGTCTGACAGCCACTAGACAGGGAATAGAGCTCAGGGTCTCCACACACCATCGAGCACGTAATAATGCAAGTGCTGGCCCTAGCCCAGGCACTGCAATAACAAGGAGCACAAGGATTGCCTAGACAGTCTAGGCACTGAACGAGTTAACAGAAGATGCCCAGAGATATACAGGAACTCCCACAGGGAGTGAGCCCAGCAATAGCGCAGAGGGAGACACAGAGAGATCTGAGTAACTCAGTCAGCACTTGATAGCACTGTACCATTACTTCGCGTCTACACACCGCCACGGCCGGTTGGAGTAAGTGGCAATAGCACAAATGCTATGCCTACGGTAGACAAAATAAGAATAATGCCATGTGGCACACCCCAACAAGGCAACTGGAATCCGTCAATTGTAATGCTGGCCAGACTAGGACAACGGAGGAGGCACAGCCATGCACGGATGGCAACGGGGCAATGGCTCAGCCAGGAGAGGTTTACAAACGAATGGAAGCACAGACTGGTCAGGAGCAATGGAACGGCTCAATAGCCAGACAGGCAGCAACAGAGAGGGTTCTCAGCCAGATCCGTTCAGCAACGGAGCGGGTTCTCAGCCAGGTCAGTCGGTAACTGAGCGGGTTCTCAGCCAGAGCAGTTCAGCAATGGAGCGGGTTCTCAGCCAGAGCAGTTCAGCAACAGAGCGGGTTCTCAGCCAGATCAGTCGGTAATGGAGTGGGTTCTCAGACAGATCAGTCGGTAACGGAGCAGGTTCTCAGCCAGATCAGTTCAGCAACGGAGCGGTTCTCAGCCAGATCAGTTCAGCAACAGAGCGGGTTCTCAGCCAGATCAGTCAATAACACAGGAAACACAGAAACGTCGTCAGACAGGCAGGGTCATACACGATAACAGCAACATAATAACAAACGTCAGGCTCAGATACACCACAAAAGGGCACCTTGGAATAGACATGATAGGATATATAAAGGCAAGCCCTGGGTGGAGCAAGGATGTCAGGCCAATAGGAAGGCAGCAACTTGATCCTGATCAGTGCAGACAGACCTGAAATTTTCTCTTGATACACTGAATCGATCAGCAAAAGAAATCTCAAACAATTCACTCTTCCCTAATAGGGCCCTTAGTATAGGTAAACATGCTGCATTTATACTATTGAAAAGTAAAATATACCTCCAATTGTAGTAAATGTTGTCATTTTAACAATCATCCCATTTTAATGTTACTGGTTTGGGGTATTTATATTTATATAATTGCATTTGTAGAAACAGAAGCACACTCTGGTCTTAGAAATGGAGTTGAATATCAAGGTTTATTTGGTCAACGTTTTGGTTGCCACTGGCAGCCTTCATCATCTGGGGTAAAAAAAAAAGAATATATATATATATATATATATAAAATTATGAATATGATCAATTCAGACAAGCTTTTCTTCATGATCCAAATTGTGTTCACCAGAATATCTCAGCACATAATACATCAAGCAATAATACCATTGTCTTATTTTAGAAAAGATGTTCATGTACTTTGCCATAAATCAGCTCTGCCATCTCTCACTATACATAAGATACATTGGAGGAGACAGTATTTCATTTGTTACAGGACAGCAATTCAAAACGGAAGCCTACGGAAACTTTGAGACACGGCACTTTGATCTAATTTGGACTGCAGAAGGATCTTGCTTTACATAGAGAGAAGGAAATCAATAACTGAATTCCCAGAAAGGTGTAAAAAAAAAAAAAAAAAAAGAGACAGCTTTCGAATAGCTGTAACCGGGAACATCACATGATTAAGTAAACAGAAATATAGTTATATAGTTATAAATCAATGTGTGTATATAAATACACACACAAAGTCATATACTTATCTAATGTGAAATTGAAATAGATTTGCCTTATTTTAGAAAATATGTTCAGCTACTATGCTGTAAATCAGCTCTGTCATCTCTCACAATGTGTAAGTAATGTTTGAGGAGACAGTCTTTCTTCTGTTATAGCAGAACAGCAATTCATTACAGAACCTTTGGAAACTTTGAGACAGGCACTTTGATCTAATTTGGACTGAAAAGGGATCGTGCTTTATATAGAGTGAAGAATATCAATAAAGCAGGTGATGATGAATACATAAATATGAGTAATACAAAAGTACATCTGAATGTAAAGTGTCAAAAAGCTAAACCTGCCAATGGAACTTGAATCGGAAGTCTTATTTGTTTAATCATCAAAACAAAGAGTAGCTGGTTTTCTTTAGCAATTTTAAAGATGTATTAATGCTTTAATTTAACTATTAAAGGGATAGTAATGTTTCATAATAAAAGCAGCGCTAATTAATCATCATAGTATCTGGACTTTGGAGAGTGTTATTTCAATTCTGTCAGAGTTGTAGTTCAAGAGTAATTCAATGACAAAGTATCCCCCTTCCGCCCCTTTTGCTGATGTAACACTGCTCAGCCAGATCAGAAGGGAGGTGCCCAGGTAGATTGCAGAGAGGGACAATCTTCAATTAAGATAAGGGAAAAACCTGAAAAACTTGTCAAGGGGGGCAGGGATTTCATTGTTCTCATAGGAAGAAGATTGTCCCCTGCTGTTATCTGTCTGGTCTATGGACTGCATTCCACATCTGAGAAGAGATGGCTTACACTAGGTAAAAGGGGCGGGAGGGGGAAACTTTGCTTGTGAATATCTCTCAAACCATAAAGGTTTGAGAGATAAGACTTATATCGTTCTTCATGTTTTTTTAATGCCTACAAAATAAACTAAAGAAAAAATGAAGTATTACTATCCCTTTAACATTGTAGCAGAATACATTCAACTATTTACCTGCAGGCATGTTTTCTTTACTTTTGTGTGCTTACATTAAATCAGCAACTTCAGTTCTTCTCTTTCTTCTACTTTCATTGATGTGAATGATGTGAACTCCTTCCATCTGCCATCAGTAAAAAGAGTCTCTGGCTTCAACTAATTTGCAATGGATCATTACATGTTTATCTTAAAGATCAACTTAAAGGGATGGTAAATTTTGATTTTAACTTTTTTTGATATTAAAGGGATAGTAATGTCAGAAAAAAGTATTAACTATATGGTAGATACAATTAAAAGAGAGTACTTGCACTTATTCGTATCTCTCAAACCGTTATGTTTCGAGAGATATAGGAAAATAAAGTTCCCTGGTCCCTCCCCTTTCTGCTTGATGAGCTGTAAAGCTGTCAAAAGCAGATTCTGGTCTCTTGACCAGATGTGGCTCTTCAGCAGCGCTGATATAATGATATCTAAAGATAGATACTTAATTTGTAACAGCCTACAAAGTGTGCCTGGATTGCAAGCACACTTTGTAGACCGTTCCAATGAAGTATTTATTTCTAAATAGCGTGATTTCAGCTCTGCTGAAGAGCCTCTGTCTGGTCAAATGACTGGAATCTGCAGCTGTCCGCTAGATGGCAGACTTGAGTAAAACAGCCAGGAAAAGGTAACTTTAGCAAGTTATATCTCTCAAACTAAGACTTACATTGATGTTAATCTTTTTTAATGTCTACAATATTAAACCAACTTAAAATTAACCATTACTATCCCTTTAAAGATATTTTTAAAAATAAATCAATTGATTTAAGTCCGATCTCTCAAATCTTCTGTGAAAAGGCCGGGAGGGGGGAACTTTAGCAGGTTATATCTCTAAAACTATAAAGGTGTGAGAGATCGGACTTAAATTAATTGATTTGCTTTTTTAATATTTTCAAAATTAAACAAAGTTAAAATCAAACATTACTATCCCTTTAAAATGCACAAACACGGTTTATTGTAGAAAAAAACCTAAATAATAAGGCACACCCCAGACATAATGATATCTATGCAAAATTCTTTACTATATAGAAACATAGAAGATTGACGGCAGAAAAAGACCACCTGGTCCATCTAGTCTGCCCTTTAGTATTCCTTTATTGTTATCTTAGGATAGATACATGTTTATCCCAGGCATGTTTAAACTGTGTTACTGTGGATTTATCAACCACCTCTGCTGGAAGTTTGTTCCAAGTTTCTACTACTCTTTCAGTGAAATAATATTTTCTAATGTTTTTCTTGATTTTTCCTCCAACTAGCCTCAGATTGTGCCCCCTTGTTCTTGTATTCAGATTCTTATTAATCACACTTCCCTCCTGAACCTTGTTCAGTCCTTTAACATATTTAAAGGTTTCAATCATGTCCCCCCTTTCTCTTCTTTCCTCCAGACTATACATATTTAGATCTCTGAGTCGTTCTTGATAAGTTCTATGCTTTAGACCTTCCACCATTTTTGTAGCTCTTCTTTGAACCCGCTCAATTTTAGTTATATCCTTTTGCAGATGAGGCCTCCAGAACTGTACACAGTATTCCAGATGTGGTCTCACTAGAGCTCTATACAGAGGGATCACAATCTCCCTCTTCCTGCTTGTTATACCTCTAGCTATGCAGCCAAGCATACGATTTGCTTTCCCCACCGCCTGGTTGCATTGGTTACTCATCTTGAGGCTGTCAGAGATGACCACCCCCAAATCCTTCTCTTCTGAAGTCTTTGCTACCACAGAACTGCCAATACGATAGTCAGATTGAGGGTTTCTTTTCCCCAAGTGCATTATTTTACATTTGGAAACATTGAACTGAAGTTTCCATTGTTTTGACCACTATATCCACGATACAATGATATAAACCACCAAAAAGACAATAGAAAACAGTGTAACATAGAAACATAGTTGATGAGAGCTGGCACCGTGTTAGCAGTAGAAATACAGGAAGTACATATAGTTGTTGATACCTTTATTGGCTAACTAAACAGATTTAGGATGCAAGCTTTCAAGACCTTAGGGGCTAGATTTAAAGGGTTATTAATACTTCGTTTTAACTTTATTTTATTTTGTAGGCATTAAAAAAACATGAAGAATGATATAAGTCTTATCTCTCAAACCTTTATGGTTTAAGAGATATTCACAAGCAAAGTTTCCCCCTCCCGCCCCTTTTACCTAGTGTAAGCGATCTCTTCTCATATGTGGAATGCAGTCCATAGACCAGACAGATAACAGCAGGGGACAATCTTCTTCCTATGAGAACAATGAAATCCCTGCCCCCCTTGACAAGCTTTTCAGGTTTTTCCCTTATCTTAATTGAAGATTGTCCCTCTCTGCAATCTACCTGGGCACCTCCCTTCTGCTGTGGCTGAGCAGTGTTACATCAGTAAAAGGGGCGGGAGGGGGATACTTTGTCATTGAATAACTCTTGAACTACAACTCTGACAGAAATGAAATAACACTCTCCAAAATCCAAATACTATGATGATTAATTAGAGCTGCTTTTATTATGAAACATTACTATCCCTTTAAAGGCAGCCTTTAAACCAGCCGCTAAGTAAAAAAGGCACATCGGCCGCAAATAATACATGATTTACATCGGATTTAAAAGTAACTCTACAAGAATAGCTATTGAGCATAGGCACAACAAAAGCACGTAACACAAAAACCTGCATCACACCTGTTTTTGCATAACCGTGCGTCCCAAACACCCGTTAAAACACAACTTAAGTCAAAATGTAACATTACGGCTGGCATTGGCTAGCAATCCTGATAGATGCACAAACAAAATTCAAACCTACAGCCAATCCCAAGGACCCAAAGTAGCAAAAATGTTCAAATACACCTATATATACCCCAAAATAACGGTCACACCTAGTCTGTGTTTCGAGTTTTGGTAAGCTAGATCACAGGACCCAGGAGCGGAGGATAGCGTTTAGAACGAGAGAGAGAGAGAGGAGCAGACATTGGAGGTAGAAGGAGCTTTTGGAGTTTGGCGAGAGAAGAGCATTGCACTTAAATAAACACATATCACACTTTTGCACATAACACATACACCCATACAAACACAAACACATACACATACATACACAGTCTTTTTTTTTATAACACTTTACACATAGCTTTAATTTTATTTTTACAGTGTGAATCTGTGAGTGAAAGAGTGTGACAGAAAGTGAGTGGGATCAAGTGTGTCTGTGAGGGCCTGTGGGAGTGCCTGGGTGTGAGTGGGTGAGTGATGGCCAGGAGAGGAGGACAGGAGAGAGGGATGGGGAGAGTAGTGGAGGAGGAGGAGTAAGGAGAGCAGGACATCCCTGTTGAGAGTAGGGGTGAGAGAACGAGATCCGCACGGCGGAGGGGGGACCCGGTCCAGAAGAGTAGGCACACGGAGGGTAGGGACAGGTGTGTCAGTGTGAAGGGGAGTATCTGTCGCACAGCACCACACACAGGCAGGGGCAGAGCAGGCAGGACATTCTGGGCACAGCTTTGACACCCTGCAGGCTGGAGTTGAGGAGAAGAGTGTCAGGGATCCCCGCTACACGGAAGAGGAGAACAGTGCTCTTGTAGAGGCTGTTCTAGAGAGGGAGAACATTCTCTTTCTGAGGGAGAGGGTTCCTGGCCTGGCTGCGAGGAGGAAGGTTGCCTGGAACCAGATATGCAGCAAGGTGAATGCGGTGGCCAGCTGCAGACCGAATGTGGAGTCCATAAAGAAAAGATGGGGCGAATGCAAGAGGGTGGTCAAAAAGAAGTTGGCTGAAGTCGCCATGTATGCCTGAGGCACCGGAGGTGGTCCACCTGTCCCAATCACCTGGGAGAGGAGAGGAGAGGCTGCGGCGGACCTTGTCATCCACGCTGATTGAGGGGGTCCCTGGAGGATCGGACACTGGGGATGAGAGGAGCCTCCACACTACCAGTAAGTGCATCCTCACATAACCACACACCACATCAACCAACACAAGCTGCACACTCAAACACAGTCACACCTCCACACATACCCATCATTCATCCACACAGCTGCACCAACACAGCACCCTGAGGGTTAAAACAGGACACAATACAAGGACAAATGGCAAGGTTCAACCAGGCCCAAACTTGTCCAAATCCCAGTTCAACCCTCTTGTTGATGTGTTGATCACACACAATCCAAACCATGCTTTTTAAAGTGTTGTCTGTTAAACATCATTACTGTTCCTCCACAATGTCACCCATGTACCCACAGGGAAGTCAGCAAGTAACCCCTTGAGTGCTAGAGGGATTATCATTGCATCACTCAACAATGCTTTGGCAACCCCTCCGGTACTCAAAGGGTTAACCGATGACAAACACAATTCGATTAGGATTAGGGTTAGGATTACATGCTACACAGGGGACATTCACTAAGCGGTTTAAAAGACATGATGGAGTGAAGTTAACCCCTCCATACCTTCACTTCACCAATTCCCATGTTTGTCTATGAAGACTATTCAAGAAAATGTATCAAGTTACTGAGGGCTCATTGGACAGACTCCATAGAAAACCATTGGAAATGGAGAAGTCATCATTTCCACTTTACCTCCACTACATAAGGTCTACATCACCGCTCACTGAATCTCAATAGAGATGGATGAGGACGAACATCACAGTGCCAGTAAGACTAACTGGCTGTATGTGCAACACACAGGCCTTGAAACAACCAACACTGTGGAATTAGAGGAGAACCAAGTAGGCCTTTGTATTGTGTATGAAAAAAATTTACTCTCACGTGAACTGTCATATCATACATTTGCTTTTCATATGGATCCTCAGGAGTGGTGATGTTATGGATGGATGTTATACCATCAACTATTTGCAGGATACACATGGAAACCAAATGTCAAGCACTGTAGGTGGCACACCAACAGGCCATGATTGATGGAAATCCCTGATTAAGCAGGGCTGGGTCATTCACAAAGATGGAGTGAATGATCCAAACAGCAACAGACCTTAATCATAGTAATCCCTCAGTATTGGCCTGATTGGTGCCCTGGGGAATTAACTTAGACAGACCTCATGTGTTTGTGATTGCCAGGGTGGTATTCCATGCATCGCACTGCAATGCATAGGATACCATCATGACAACCAGAGATCCACATGTCAATTTCATTCATTCTGTCATTGTGTACATTACTAATCACACCATTTCATTTACCCATGCAGCATAAGGGTCTGCAGCACAGCAGGAGGCTGTGGAGGAGGCACACACATCGCCAGATGAGATTCCTCTTGGGGAGCAAGAGGACGGGACCGGCACATGGTCACCCTATACAGCGGCACCACCACCTCCAGCATCTTCAGCTGCACCACCGCCTACTGCATCTTATGCTGCACCACCATCTCCAGCATCTTATGCTGCACCACCACCTTCAGCATCTTATGCTGCATCACCACCTACAGCATCTTATGCTGCATGACCACCTCCAGCATCTTCAGCTGCACCACCATATCCAGCATCTTCAACTGTACCACCACCTCCTGCATCTTATGCTGCACCACTACCTACAGCATCTGCTGTCCCACCAGCTGCTCCCCCACACTACCAGGACTGGTTTTATTTTGAGAGGTCCTTGCAGCCATCCTCCTCGGGACCTTACCACCCTGCTGCAGCACCACCACCACCAGGAAGGTCCTGGCTGCCTGGGACTGTGGCCACCCCTAGATATGGGCCATATGTCCATTCTCCTGACCTACCCTCCTGGATGGCTCCCCAGCATTGGCCCAGGTACGACCTAAGGTGGGGGTCAAGCAGCTACCAGTGGCCAAGGTATGATCCCTGGCCACTGGAATATGAGCACCTGGGCCTGATTGGGGAGCTCTAGCGCCCTCAACCGAGGGAACACTTCACCCCACCACCGCCACCACAGAGATCAGTGGGAAGCTCGGGGTCACTGGATGTGGTGGATACATGGCCGACATCTGCAGCAGCAACCCCACAAGCAGACATGGCACTGGCAGACAGAGCAACCCCACAGGCAGACAGAGCAACACCACCAGCAGACAGAGCACCAGCAGGCTCTCCACCAGCAGCAACCCCCTCAGCACACTCACCAGGTATATGGATGGAGGGGGGAGTGCCTGGAGTTACAAAGGAGGCAACTCCAGGAATCCCAAAGGACCAACACGTACATCAGAAGGCCCCAAAGGGATTCCCTGAGGAATACTCAAAGGATACTATCCAGCATCCATGCCCTGGAGGTGCAGCAAATGCTGATTAACACAGAACTCAGGCAGTACCATGCAGGGATGATGGACATGATGGGGCAGCTGCTAATGGAGGTCAGAGACCACAAGTGCAGGGAGAATCTGCGTGTGGGGAGGAAGCAGCGCTCAACAGAGGGTTCTACTGCACCCACTTCTCCCTCCAGTGCAACCCCTGAAGCAACCCCAAGGTCGCAAAGGGTTACCAGGCAGTCAGCCAGGCCATCCACATCTGGAACCAAGCCCAAGGTCCCCCCTCAAAAAGAAAAAATAAAGAGGCCAACATGATATTTTTCCCCCAAATAAAACACGCACTTCAGCATTTTAATCCTGCCTGAGAAAGTTTGTGGTTACTGATAGATTAAGTGGCAAAGATGTCTCCAATGCATCTCAAAGCAATGCAGTGAACACACCTTCTGCCAAGGTTACATGATTGTACAGTGTTTGAACATGGCTCAGCACACACATCACACACAACTTTGTCCAAATTCAACTTGAAATCCACCACTGGAGCCAAATAACATGACAGTGTTATGTGTGACATGGTTAGACAGGAAGCACATGTTGTGTGAATGAGGTGGACGCGCTAGCTGTGAGTGAAGATCATGCTGAGCAGTGTTGTGTGTGCGCGTGTGGATGTGGTGTGATTTGGTATTGTTAACTAACCCAGAAGCCATCCCCCTGTATAGGTTCCATTTTCGAAGTCTCTGTGTACATATGAGTTTCTGAGTATATAAGAATCATGACAGCTCTCTGGATATTTTGCACAGACATTCATGATCCTCAAGTTGCTGTCACACACCATCTGCATGTTCATGGAGTGGAAGTTCTTTCTGTTGATGTAGGTATGTGCGTCATGTGCTGGAGCTTTGATATGGAGAAGGGTCCAATCTATTGCACTCATGACCCTGGGCATGCCTCCCCTTGCGTAAAAGCCCTGCTTCAAATGTATCCACTCCATGTCGGCGGTGGGGAAATGTATGTAGGTACTGGCCTTGCTTTTGAGGGCTGGCAAGACCTGGGCCAGCACCCTGGATAATGTGACCTGTGACATGCCAGATGCGTAACCTTATGTCGACTGGAAGGAGCCACTTGCCATGAAGTGTATGGCACACAGGAGTTTTTGCAGGCCAGATAGGGCATGGTTGTGGATGTAAATCGGACCCAACCGATCCTTGATGACCTCATACAGGGCAATGATGCTGTGCGGCCTCAACCTGTAGCGATCAATCACCTCGACAGTGACCCTTGGCCGGTATACACAGGGCCTTGGTGGTTGTCTATACATCCTATGCTCCAGGGGTCCCTGTGGCAGCTGGGGTGCATCCTGTTGCTGGGGAAGATCCTGTTGCTGCAGCTGTGCATCTACAGGCATGTGCTATCCTCCAGGAGGGGATGGGCTCCTGTGCGGCTGTTGAGCCAGAGCCTCCTGACAGGTGAAGGCTGTTGATCAGGTGTGCCTGGGGGTTGCTGGTGTTCCCTATCTCTCGCCCTTGCACGTCTTCTCCTCAGTCTTCGCATCAATATGTAGGCGAACATACTTTTTGCCTGCTCGTTATCTCTATCTCTGTCTATCTCTATATCTCTCTCCCTGAGTGGAAAACAAGTCACAAGTGAGTGTGGTGAGCTGTCCCTTTAAGTATGTGGTAGGTCGTTGTCTAGTTGTGGTGATGCATTGAGTGATGACCAATGGGAAGGTGTTTGTTGTCCAGGTAAGTGTTTGCCGGTGTGTCTGTGTTTTAAAATGTGGTGTGTTCTGATTGCTCTGTCTATGTCAGTTGCGCGTGTGAAGTTGTGAGGTACAGTTTGTGTCTGGATCGTGTGGTGATGTTGCACAGGTGAGCTTGTTTTGTATTGGCAGGTGTCCGTGTTGTGTGATAACCCCCGTTGTTTCGTGCCCTGTTGTGTTGGTGTTTTATTGAAAGGCCTTGTCCCTGTGGTGTTGCTTGGTTGTTGTGTTGTGTGTGACAGTGATTTGTGGTCCATGGGCATTTTTTTGTGTTAATTTGGCATAGCACGGGTTAATTTTTCCATTTGCATGCTTGTGTGGTATGCGGTTTGTCTTTAACGGGTTTTTCTTTTTGACCGTTATGTGTCTAACGGCTAACAAAACTGAGTCTTAGCTTTTAGCCGTTAAATGTATCTTTTTTTCTGGTGTTAGCAGTTCCGCGCTCCTTTGAATGGCTCTGGGAAATCTTGTTCCATGTGTCTCAATGCACGTAAGTCTATCGGCCGTAAGCATTATCAGACTGCTATTAGCTGTTCTTAATACAGACCTTTAAATGGCTTATAACACATTAACGCACCCATTAGTGTTTTGTTTGACTAACGCCTGCCTTTAAATCTAGCCCTTGGTCTCTTCCTCAGGCATTTTATACAGATAAATATGAAAATATCTCTTTTATATACAAGTACACATTGCATTGTTTAGAATTGTTTAGAATCAATTCTCCTTAGTTAGCCAATAAAGGTATCAACAACCATATTTGCCTCCTACAGAAACATAGTAAAATAGTTAATACGTCCATCAAGTCTAGCCCATGGCGAATCACCCCTGTTGATCCAGAAGAAGGCAAAAAAAATTGAACATATCCAATTAAGCCCCAAATAGGTAACAAAATTCCATCCTGATTCCAAATGGCAGTCATATATTTCCCCAGATGAACATTCTATCTGCTTTGAAGCCAACTGTCATAATTCTCAATATTGTTCTGTGCTAGATAGGTATCCATTACTTTTTTTAAGCAGTTAAATTATCTGTAACTACAGCATCCCGAGGCAAAGAATTCCATAACTTTACTGCCCTTAATGTAAAAAAATCCCTGCCTTTGTTTTAGTCAAAAGCACCATTCCTTTAGTCTTAATGTAAAACCATATAAAGGTAAATGGTCTCTAATACTTACAGCCCCTTACAAAAAGTGGTACAAATAAATCCAGAGACTCCGGTGGCTGCCAGTACATGAATAAAATATGCAAATCTGCATACTCAAAATACAGTCCAGGCTAATTCATATATATATATAAATATATATATATATATATATCCTATATAATAATTCGCTAAATCGTGTGTAACACCCGACATGCGCAGTAGACACTGCTGCGCATGCGGCAGTCATGCGTAGTAGAGACTGCCCGCGCCACAGCTGATACAGAGCTGGGCGCTCCGAAGGAGCGTCCAGCTCTGTATCAGCAGTGGCGCGGGCAGTGTCTACTGCGCTTGAGTGCCCTGCAACCGGCTGCCAGAGGCACTGTGGCCCGTGTAACGGGCTGTTCAACTAGTATATATATATATATGGATAGCTGTACCCAGAAGACTAGGAATGTCAAAAATTTGATATAAAAAAATTGATATATTAAAAATACATTGAACCCCAATACTGTGCATAGATCATAAGAAGAATAAAAATTAGGCATTGAATAAACGAGTATACGCTAAATATGTATTTTACAGATATTAGATCTACAGCAAAAATTTGATTCCTGCAGAAAAATTTGCGTGTACTCCTCAAACAACAATTATTCATGCTAGAAACGCTAATCGGTCATTTTTAGTCACTGACAATGCCGGCATACTTATTGCCTACTATAGAGAGCATACTTTGGAGTTATTAAATTCACATAATTATTTTTTTGGGGGGGACTCTTGCTATCTATATGTTACTTATATGCATTTATCAGAGTGAATTTTAGTTTTTTAAAAGGATACTAATGTTTCAAAATAAAAGCAGCTCCAATTAATCTTCATAGAATTTTGGCCATGGAGAATGTTATTTCAATACTGTCAGATTTGTAGTTCAAGGGTAATTGAATGATGAAGTATCCCCCCTCCCTCTCCTTTTACCTAGTATAAGCCACCTCCCATGAGATGTGAAATCTGGTCTTGAGACCAGAGAGCTCACAGCAAGGGACAATCTTATTACTGTGAGCATAAGGAAAACCCTGCCCCCCGACAGGTTTTTCACCTTTTTCCCTTATGCTAATTGAAGATTGCCCCTCCCTGAGACCCATCTGGACAGTCTTGCGGGTCTAAGGTGAGCAGTGTTACACCAGTAAAAGGGACATGAGGGGGATATTTTATCATTCAATTACTCTTGAAATACAACTCTGACAGTATTGAAATAACACTCTCCATGGCCCAAATATTATGAAGACTAATTGGAGCTGATTTTATTTTGAATCATTACTATCACTTTAAATTCATCCTATCATGAGCAATCAGATAATAATTTAGGGATTATAGTATATATTATTCTACTATCTATGAAGTACCACTTTTTAATAGGACTTCCACTCTTGCTGTAGCAAATAAAGGGTCCATATATATATTCTGTATGTGTTTTAAAATACTATGACAGGAGCTTCCTGTCATAGCAGTGTGGTACAGGTCTGTCTGGTACTCTCATATCTTGTTGTTTTATTAACTCTCTTGTTAGATTTGACGTTCTATCACCTGAACATAATATAAAAAATATATGCCGTCAATAGACAGTAACTGGGCATAAGAAGGTAGATTGCTGAGGTATGCTGTAAAAGATGTTCTTTCACCAGCTCTGGTATGTTCCTTAAACATTTTGGGTGTTATGCACTGAAGAATGATCAAGAGGTGATAAAGTGGAGACAACTTCTCCAGTGATATCACTTCTCCAGTTCCTATGTTATTTTATGGAGCCAATGCACTAAGATTTCTCCAACTGTGGAGATCCTAGCGCGTAGCCTCTGATGGTGCTGTTCCTGTCTCTTAATATGGGAAGCCATGGTCTATGACTCAATCTTTAACACAAAGTGCATTATGAAACTTGGAAACTAGCTGGAGCTGTTGCCAACAGTTTGGAAAAAATTTGTAGATGGTCTTTGAATGAAACATCTCCCAGCAGGTGTTTTACTCAGAACGAAAAGTCCTATAGCATATAGTATTTCACCAAAAAAAAAAAAAAAAAACACAAACATAAGCTGGCAATCATTGTGCCCTATGGGGCATTTCTCACAAGCAACAGAGATTGTCACTGAGAGATTCAAAAAGCTGCAGCTTTCCTCCCACAGTGCAATAACCCAGCTACATAACTATAGTAATGGATTCAATGGAATGGCATTGAAATTGCACAGCTGTTGCAAGTGGCTGATTTTTGCGTCAGTTTTGTCACTTCTGTTTATATTGAGGAAATGGGATGCTGGGAAATCCTTGCTACAACATAGGACTAAAATTTCAACAGCATTTTCAGTTGCTACAAAAAATATATTACAAACTCACCCATGTGGAAGAATTTCCATCCCTCCTGCTGAAGAAAATATAAATAGCCATAACTAAATGAATCAGCGCATATGAGAAACAAAGATGTATACATAAAACTCTGATCCTATCCAGATCCCACGGAGAACTAGCTCTCCCAGCTATTTATACCTATTGCTCAGTTGCAAACATAACCAGACCTGTGTCTCCGTAACAAAGGATCGAATCACACTCATATTAAATCTCTCTAGTAATGTTCACACATCCCAGATATTATGGTGTAGAACACATTTAATCCAAAAAATACCTATACTGTTTTTATCAACATTATTTTGATATAATATGTCATTTATATATATTAATAAATGCATACCTTAGTCCTCTCCATTGCTTTCCTTGTTGGTCATCCATATTTCTTTTCGGTACGTGAGTCTGGTGCAGTCAGAAGTTTAGAAAATCCTCTGTTATATAGAATAAAAGGCTTTGGGCCTTATGCAACCAGTCCACCAGATGAGCACTCACAACTGGAATGTATCACTTATTTAATAATCAAATATGCTATATACCTGCCAGTAAAAGTGAACCTTAGCCGCATCTCAAAAGATTTCTACGGTTATTCCTCTGTGCCTCCCTACATACTGATCAGAGGCTTAACTAGAAGCCACGGGGCCCTGGTACAAGAATTGACATGGGCCCCCTGACCACATTGGCCACCTCCACATTGCCCCCCACCTCCACATTGCCCCTTAATCTCCACATTGCCCCTTCCACAATGCCCCTCAATCTCCACATTGCCCCTTCCACAATGCCCCCATCTCCACATTGCCCCTTTCACATTGCCCGCATCTCCATATTGCCCCTTCCACAATGCCCCCCATCTCCACAATGCCCCCCAGTCTCCACATTGCCCCTTCCACAATGCCCCTCAATCTCCACAATGCTCCTTCCACATTGCTCCTAAATCTCCTACCTCCCTGGTGGTCCAGTGGCAGAGGATAGGTCTGTGCCTCTTCCTGCACAGACCTCTTCTCCTGCGTGGTCCTCTTCAGTAATGCAGAGCACTGGGAGATGATGTCATCTCCCAGTGCTCTGCATTACGAGAGTGCTGGTCTGACGGAGGGAATACTGATCTCCCTCTGGCAGACCAGCACTCTCGTAATGCAGAGCCTCAGCACTCTGCATTACTTAATTGCGGGCATCAGGGGGCGGCCTGGCCCCTGGAGTGACGGGCCTAGTCGCAGGTGCGACCCCTATAGTTACACCACTGATACTGATGATCCTTTGCTTATTCAATTGAAACACAAGTAGACTAGAAGAATAAGCCCCCAAAAGAGGACCTCTCACTGTGAATCACATTTGAATAAAAAAAAGAATGCACAGAATAAAATACTGCTTATAGGATCAAATAAATAAATAGGTATATCAGCCCCTTGTAGCCCCTCAATGTGTCTTGGCATCAGTCTCTAGTAGTCTTTTGTTATTCTTCTGGAGTCCCTGGTAGATCACACATCCAAACCTCCTGCACATGCACACCTTACGGCAGATCAAAGGTGATCACCGAGAACAAAGTAATGGGAGTAACAAGGCAACAGTGAGTACAAGATACTCTTATGAGTTTTGGAGAAGCCCACCACCTTTCTCAAAGAGGGCCAAAACACATAAGGTTACACAGCCCTCTGGTCCACAAGGAGTTAATGTTTCCAAATTGTTCTGTTGTTTGTTGGAGGTATGACAGTGAAAAAAGTAAAAAAATAGTACACAGGCACACATGTCATTTAACTGACAACTTACAGATAATCAGTCATTGATATAATCGTTACATTTTTCCATCTTCTCATCCTCATTTCCTAAAGTAAAACTCTCTAAACCTTCAAAAACTATCTAGTAATGACAGCATTAAAGGGATAGTAATTTTTCACAAAAACAGCAGCTCCAATTAATCTTCATAGTATTTGAGCAATGGAGAGTGGTATTTCAATACTGTCCGAGTTGTAGTTCAAGAGTAATTGAATGATAAAGTATCCCCCTCCAGCCCCTTTTACCTAGTGTAAGCCACCTCCTCTCAGATGTGGAATCTGGTCACTTGACCCGAGTGGTCGCAGCAAGGGACAACCTTTTTACTGTGAGCATAAGGAAATCCCTGCCCCCTTGACAGGTGTTTCAGGTTTTTCCTTATGCTAACTAAAGATTGTCCTTCTTTGTGATCCATCTGGACAGTCTTGCTGCTCTGAAGTGAGCAGTGTTACATCAGTAAAAGGGGCAGCAGGGGGATACTTTAATCATTCAATTACACTTGAACTATAACTCTGACAGTATTGAAATACTATGAAGATTAAGTGGAACTGCTTTTATTGTTAATATTTACTATCCCTTTAAAGGGGAATTATGTCCTAAGAATAGGTGGCTCTTAAAGGAAAACTAATGCCTAAAATGATCCTGGGATCATTCACACTTAAATACCTTGTATTCCATGACAACATACATAAAACATATCTATTTTCTGAGCCCTAAATTCTATTCTTATTTGTGCTTTCTTAGTGCTCCAATTCCTGCCTTTTCCAGGGCTCAAAGACTCCAATTAACACAACCATCTTTAGTGTTGTCTGAGAAGTGCTAGAGTTTTATTGTCTGTAAAAGAGCTGAAATAAGGTACCATAACCTTTATGAATAGAAATGCAGTGGTTAGTAACCTCAATGGTGTTTATATAGAACAGTTTTTACTTACTTTAAAATTACATTTAGGGATCTAGCATAATATAACTAATTTTCAAATGCTAACTGGAAATACATGATACTTAAAACTATGTAATTCAGTTTATTTTTAGGTGAGGATCCTTTAATTTATTTTTAACAGAAGAATTTACTTAGGAAGGTGTCCTACAAACAGTAATCAGTTATTTCTCTTTAGTGGTTCATTTGCATTATATCTGTTTTTTAGTCTACTGCTGATTGTTTCAGTATCAATCTGATAAACAAGTATGCCCCATATGAGTCATCCAGGTCCATTGAAGCCCAGTGTTTGATGTGAGGAGGTGTGCTTTAGAGGCAGACTTCAACAGAGATCACTATATACAGTAAACTGTAGATAAAATGCAAAAAATTAATTGATATATACATTACTGCTGTTAAAAGACATCTACTTTGTAAGTAAATATGCTTAACAAAGTAAAAGCCACTTATTACTAGAATCAGTTCTTCTTTAACCCTTTCAATGTGTCAGATACGTCTCTGACACGCAAAGTGCTAACATTCACAATATTTATATTCAACACAAGGACAATAGAACTTAAATTGAGGGTGGACAGGGTGGAAGTAACAATTGATGCAATTTCCTATATGCAATTAGCATTAAAGGAACACTAACGCTCCATAATAAAATACCACCACTTTCCTCAAATGGGGGAGAAAATCATAATAGCTGCTAAGAATAATCTCTGCATGGCTTGGTTCCTCAAAACGCGTAAGTTATGTTTTCAACTATGTTATGAATAAAGCATTAAATACACTTATCTCTTATTAAACTAGGAAAATTGTAATGTAAAAATAATTTGATATTCACCCTTTGAGTGCCAGAGGAGTGTGCAACGCGTTGCTCAGCAATGCATTGCATACTCCTCTGGCAATCAAAGGGTTAACTACATGTTGTCTATAAGCTCTTGATACATTTTATCAAGGACATTAACCCTTTTTGGCTTCAGTCCTTCTCCCTTGTGCAAAGGCTAGTGACAGATCAAATACCAATTCAGATACTGAATTTTCATATTATAGTATAAAACATATACCTTACATAGGAGCCAATGTTTTGCCTTAATAATGTATAATTTGATTTATTTTTGTTTTTCATTTAAAAGGGGAAGTAGCACCTCTTAATAATAACACCTAGCTTACTATGGCCAGAATCTAGTAATGGCTGATCTGAATTTTTTTACTTGTTGTTTGATACAAAAGATAACATTGTCAATCAGTCCTGGATGTCAGGTCCATAAAATCAGACATGACAGTTGCTAGCAGGACCACAGGACACAAACTCCATCCACTGTATATGGTGCATTTAAACTTTTAAGAATCATAAGGGTGTGCAGCCCATTGCTTAGCAGTACATTGAGCCTTAAAGGGCTAAGGATGCTTATGTACTGTGCGTACTTCAGTTTGTCAGCAACTGTCATATCTGTCTCCATGGATATGACAACTAAGACTTATTGAAGATGTAATCTCTTGAACAAATGCACAAGGGCAAAAGTCATAGGAACCATTAGGATTTTTCAAGCATCTAAGGTATGAAGGGCATTTTTATTATTACGATGTGTTGCTTCTTTTTTATTTTTAAGACAAATACAACATATAGGAATGTGTTAATGAAGCATGACGCTATATTTGATATAAATTGTGGGTATATTCTATACCTGTAAAGCGACAGCTTTGCCATTCGAACTGTAGTCAATCAATAACTGACAAGCAGATTTCCCACTCCGGATCTAAAGTGATGTGTAAGGCTGAGCTGGAGGAATGTTGGCACAACCCAACCACACTATAGGGACAAATAAAAATTTCACAATTTTTTTAACAATAGTTTGAGATATTTAGCTTTATTAATTGGTTAGTTTATGCACGTAGGGTGAAGAGCAGAGTGGAATGTTAGTATCTGGCTGGAATACCAGACACTATTACACACAAACTAACACATAAATAAAGCTAAATATCTCATCATTCAATATTTTAAATAAAAAAATAACTAATGGGGTAGTAATGGCAATATAGGTGATGTTGAAAGCTCTTTTAAGGTCAACTGTTTGTTTTATAGGTGACAGTTCCACTTTATCCTTTTGCAAGCCAGACAGTTATCCTAGGCTTTGTAACAAATAGTGCACAGACAAAAGGAACATGGAGAAGAAGAATCTAAGTGTAGTACTTTTTATTGCCAAATATGATCAAACAAAGTATAATTCTATATACTCAAATTGCCCTGCTCTTGGGCTTTTGTGCCGCTAAGCTAATTTCCTTTTACACCATGTAGTGGTGTACCCCTTATGGAGCAATGTGATACTGAGAAATGCATAGGGAGGTAGTGAGACTAGCATATATCCTATATTGTTGCAATGTTAGCCTTATTTACGTTTATTGTTTTTTACCTGTATTGATGTTGAATATTTTTATCCTACCAAATATTTTATATTGAATAATTCCATATTGAATAAATTTATATGCTAAGACTACACCCCAATCTCACCGTTTCTTAGCCCCAAGCCCTATAACTATTTCACCTTAGTCCCTGTATATTAGGCCTGACTTGACCCTAGATAGAGGGACATTTGGAGACCATATGAAGGATGGTGAGTGTGGAGGAGAGAGATGAAGAGTTGGGGGAGTGGAGGTGGAACATCCTAAAGATATCAACACTGGGGGTTATCCAGTGAAGGTGTGCATACCATGAGGCTGGTTCGGCCTCACAAAAAGGTCAGTTCAATTGTTATCATATTAAAGGGTGTTATCTGGCATGGTGAAGGAGATCAGATCTACCACAGATTTGGTGAAGGTGTAATACCTTTCAGTACAAGCAGTCTACATTTAGATTGTGAGCGCCTTCTGTCATGGTTTCCGTGTTTTTTCCATCCTCTCCGGGATTTTCTGCTCTCCTTCTTGGATATCTTTGTCTCCACCTATCACAGTGCCTGTGATCTTTCTGTCACTCTCATCTGTGGCAGACTGTGATTTGCTCGGTTGGTTTGGCCCGCCCCTTGGTGACCTTTTTATACCTGACGCTTACATCTGTCAGATGCCCTTTCGTGGTGTTTCTGAGCCAGACTTGCTGTTGCTGTGTTCCTGAATCCGGATTCCTGTGTACCGACCTTGGCCTGTTCTGACTACTCTCCTGTGTTCCTGATCGTGTATGACCCGGCTTGTCTGAGAATCCTCTATGTGCTACGACCTGGCCTGTCTGAGAATCTTCTACGTGCTACGACCCGGCTTGTCTGAGAATCCTCTACGTGCTCCGACCCGGCTTGTTTGAGAACCCTCTACGTGCTACGACCCGGCTGGCTGACTTCCTGCTTCAAGTTCTTCGCGGCTGCCTGGCTTGTTGTCGCCGCCGCGACATTCTGAATCCTGCATTGCTGTGCCGAGCTAGTGTGACCATTACCCTCCTGGGTAACCCATCTATCTGTGCAGAGTTCCTTGCCGACTTGCAGAAGCTGTGCCTCTTGTACCGAGCCTTTACACGTTGCAGAGCTAAGCTACCATACCGAGCCTGGGAGATTCAAACGTACCTATTAACCCTTGCACTGCCGCTCCTCTCTGACCGGACCTCCTTGCTTAATATAGAACCGTTACCTTGTAAGTCTACTGGTGCTGAGTTGGCCGCTACTTGGATGGCGACTCCCGGTTACGTTTGCAGAGTAGTCAATCCTGATAGGCCGGTTGGGCGTTCTTGGTTCTTGGTCTCACGGTTAACGACTGAGGTGTCCGGTGCGGCTATTGGTGGCAAGGTTAGGCTCCAAGCTCTTGCTCAATCCATAGGTAAACGCCCGCAGGGGCTCTTGGCTCGTGTTGTGCTTACAGTGGTCTCCAGTTATACGCCCGTGGGGGCTAAAACGCCAGCTTCGCATCTCAGGCTAGTCTCGATCACGCCCGTGGGGGCTACATACTCTCGCACTTGCAGGCTCACTGGTCTATTGACAAACGCCCGTGGGGGCTATCGTGGGTTACTGTGCTGCTATAACTTATATTGGTCACTGAACATCTACTACTCCTCTTCATATGAACTCTGTGCTGTGCACATTTGCTCAGTTTATTTCTACACCACACGGGCGTGCCCAAACCCCACAGCTGAGACTGACAAATTGTTCTCATACACTAGTGTTGAGCGAGCATGCTCGGCCGATGCTCGGATCGGCTCGAGCATCGCTCTGCTCGGCACATGGCGGTACTCGTACGAGTACCGCCATGTGCTCGCCCGGCATGTTCGGGTGGCGGGGATCTGTGCCGAAGGAGGCACAGATCTGAAGACGCTCCGCTGGACCACCAGGGACTGGAGGTAGGGGGCATTGCGGAGATGAAGGGGGCATTGCGGAGATGAAGGGGGCATAGCGGAGATGAAGGGGGACATTGTGGAAGAGGGGCATAGCGGAGATGAAGGGGGACATTGTGGAAGAGGGGCATAGAGGAGATGAAGGGGGACATTGTGGAAGAGGGGCATAGCGGAGATGAAGGGGGACATTGTGGAAGAGGGGCATAGAGGAGATGAAGGGGGACATTGTGGAAGAGGGGCATAGTGGAGATGAAGGGGGACATTGTGGAAGAGGGGCATAGCGGAGATGAAGGGGGACATTGTGGAAGAGGGGCATAGCGGAGATGAAGGGGGACATTGTGGAAGAGGGGCATAGCGGAGATGAAGGGGGACATTGTGGAAGAGGGGCATAGAGGAGATGAAGGGGGACATTGTGGAAGAGGGGCATAGCGGAGATGAAGAGGGACATTGTGGAAGAGGGGCATAGCGGAGATGAAGGGGGACATTGTGGAAGAGGGGCATAGCGGAGATGAAGGGGGACATTGTGGAAGAGGGGCATAGCGGAGATGAAGGGGGACATTGTGGAAGAGGGGCATAGCGGAGATGAAGGGGGACATTGTGGAAGAGGGGCATAGCGGAGATGAAGGGGGCATAGCGGAGATGAAGGGGGACATTGCGGAGATGAAGGGGGACATTGCGGAGATGAAGGGGGGCATTGACCAGGCACCCTCCCCTCATCAGAGCAGGGGGTGCCTGGTGTAATGCTCGTGTCGCCCCATTCAATTCAATGGGGCTCGGGTGCTCGGCCGAGCACTCGAGCCTCAGGGGGTGCTCGGTCAGAGCACCCGAGCATCGGGGTGCTCGCTCAACACTATCATACACCCTTTAGGGTCCTATTCCCTATTCTCTGTACCTATGTTGGGTGCCTTCTGTATATTGTATTAAAGCTATGTGTACTGTGTAATAGCTTGCAATTGTTGCTGTCAACTGTAGAGGGCGATCCTTTGCATTTTATTTCTTTCAATAAAAGATTGATTTATTTTACCTACTGGTCTGAGTGTCAAAACAAACTGTTACACCACCTTTTTGTTACACCCCTCTTGTGTCGGTGCGTGATCAAAGCATTTGAGTTTTGTGAGTTTCTGATTCAGTTCCAGTGTTTCCTCCACATCAATTCCGTCTCCTGACTGAGTTTGAGTGTGTGTGAGTGAGAGAGTGTTTGTGAGTGTATGTGTGTGTGTGTGTGTGTGTGAGTGTGAGAGTGTGAGTGAGAGAATGTGTGTGTGTGATTGAGTGTGTATGATTGAGTGTGAAAGAGTGTGAGTGAGTGTGTGTGATTGAATGTGTGTGTGTGATTGAGTGTGTGAGTGTGTGTGTTTGTGTCTGATTTGTTTGCGTCTGTGGTGTAGGAGCGAGTGGCAGCCATTTTGTTTTTTCAAGTCACTTGGATAGTGGTGGGTGGGCTGGATAGTGGAGACAGGCCAACTCCCTGAATGATTTAAATCACTCCCCCATTGAATCACCCAATGGGAGCAGTAACTCCTCTTTACTTAAGCTGAGGTATCATAGCAATATAACACACGGTGGCTCTTCAGTTGAGGCAACGTAGCAATATGCTGTGGGAACAAATAGAAAGTAGTGTTTGAGGCTTGCCCAGTATGATAAACATGCCCCCATTGAATCACCCAATGGGAGCAGTAATGTCCTCACTGAATATATATATATATATATATATATATATATATATATATATATATATATATATATATATATATAAAACGCATTGTGTTGCAATGCATTGGATAACTCTCTGGGACTCGAAATGTTAAATCTCTGGGATTGTTACAGTCAATCTTTCACATCCACTCCATTGGTAATCCATTGCAGGCAGTTCTAGCAGAAGTGAGTCTTATTTTAAGCTCACCAGAGTGTTCTTACTCTCCTGGCCCAAGAAGAGATTGAATGTAGTTAGCAGACCACATCCAAATTGGAAACAATGGGAGGAAAATTATATTTATAAAAGTGATTCCCTACAGACTGCTCAGTGCAGCATGCTGACACTAATACAAGAAGGCCTCGTACTGCATCTGTCTTCCTCTGGCTCACCCAAGCCAGAACACAAAAGGGCTTGTCACGAACAATGAAACCTACTTGTTCCATTGAAAGTATAAAGCACTAAAATATAGACCAACATTCAGAAAGCAAATGAGTAGCAATGCTGAGCAACCCAAACATACCATATGGGACAAATAAAAATTGCCCAATTTCCTAAAGATTTAATGCTACTAACCCAATGAATGATAGAGAGATCTCCAGTTCATTGCAAACCAATGGACTGGAGACCTTGCTAGTGTTTAAGGGCTTTAAAACTCCATTTAATTAATTGAGGAGTTTTTTTGTCCCCTATAGTAGCATAGAAATAGAAACATAGTTGGTGAGGCTGAAACAAAATATTCATCCATCACTTTCAGCCTTTGCAATATTGCTCATATTGATTCAGAGAAAAAAAAACAAAAACATTGAAACCATTTCCAATTATGCCTCAAGTACAGTCAAATAAAATCCTGGATCAGTATCTTATCTGTATTTAATCCAGATGTAATAAATCTCAATATTGTTCTGATCTAGAAAGTTATGTTTTCGTGTAGATAGTTGGTTCCAGAATTGTTCCTCATTTGCTTTCTAAATAAAGCTATAGAGGACTGAAATTCTTAAAAGACAAAGCCACCCTCAAGAAGGATCAGAGTGGACTGCTGTCATAGGCTGGGGCTATTTGTAAAGGACCTTCCAAGCTATTCTCACAGCATGGACACTGGATTTCTCTCTCAAATAATTGAAAACACCAGTCTTCTGTAACATCCACTGATGACTGTGGGAGGGAAACCTGAACTTAGTGTGGCGAGGATGGGCTGCAGTGATTCTGGCTGCCAAGCCAGACATAGTTGTCATCACAGCCGCTTATCTATGAAAATGCAATAAATCATGCAGCAGTGCTCCCTTTTCTACAAATTAATCAGACAGAGAGAAATTTGTACACAAAAAATGCAGAAGTAGATATTTGGAGGCAGGCACATAATGGCTAATGAATTTATAAATTTGTTTCAAATGTATAGTGTAGTGAAAAAGTAAGTAAGTTTTATTAAAATAAATATAAAAGCTTATTAAAATACATGTCATACCTTGACCCTGTATGTGTAATAATATGGGTAACAAAACAGATGTTATTTACCTCATAGTGAAATATTTTTGTTCTTAATTAAGAATTCAAATCTCACCAAAGTTATCCTAATGGAGGGAATATTTCTCAAATAATGAGAAGAAATCCATACATGTTAAACAAAAGTTAAGTAACCAACATCAAAGTATTTCCCCAGGAATGATACATTGAAATTTGTTACCAAGTATGTCCAGAGGGTATAGATATTATTACCCAACTTAATGGTACTCATTTTATCTACCTTGGATGGATAAAAGGCTGAGCTGACCCTCCTGGGACTAGTACCTGTGACCAACAGCTGCAAAGCTGTCAGCAGGAGATCCGTGTCGGCCGACATAGAGGCTCTGAAGCAGAGCCGCAATCGCATTTTTTAAACAGAATGACTTCCTTGGAATGGACTAAAAAGTGTGCCTTGTTTGCAAGCACACTTTTTAGACCATTCCAAGGAAGTCATTCTGTTTAAAAAAAACATGATTGAGGCTCTGCTACAGAGCCTCCGTGTCAGTCGACATGGACCTCCTGCTGACCGCTTTACAGCGGACAGCAGGACACATCAAAGTTTTAATGCTGATTACTCTCAAACCATAGCGGTTTGAGAGATACTTTTTTTTGCATTATATTCTACTATTGAAGCTCTACAAAATAAAGTCTATTTATATTGGGACATTACTAATACTTTAATATCAGAGACAAATTAATGCTCTATAGGGCCCTGGGAAAGGTACCAATTTGCAGTCCCACATCTCTTGATCCAGTGCTTCTAATACAGAGTGCTGCCAGCAGATACTGGAATTGTGGCTCTAACAGAAGTAGAGACAACTGGATGATGCTGGTATTTTTCAGCACAAAGGACATCTGACACAAGATGTTAGTAGCAACAACAGCAGAGCTTATGTCTGTGACCCATCACTTGTAGCCAGGGACCCTCATATGGCCATGGGCCCTAGGTAGTAGCCTAGATTACCATAATGGATGATCCACTCTTCTTAAAGGGTTAGTAACGTCTAACATTAACTAACCCTAATATTGAAGGTATTAAAAAGATAATATTAATGTGCCAAGTCGTATTTCTCAGACCTTTACAGTTTGAGAGATATAAGTGCTGAAAGTTCCCCCCCTCCAGCTGACGACCTGTAAAGCTGTCAGCAGTGGATCTGTGTCAACCGACTCGGCGGCTCTTCAGCAGAGCTGAATGAGCACTATCAAAAAACAGATACTTCACTGGAACGGTCTACAAAGTGTGCTTGGTTAGCAAGAACACTTTGCAGACCATTCCACTGAAGTATTTGTTCTTCGATAGCACTTGACCAGAGCTGAGCTGCCCATAGGATGGTGTAGCAACAGCGCCACTGTACAATTTCAGACCACTGTGATATTGCACCTAAAAAATTCACCTTTGAGCTATAATAACTTTTGAATAAAACGCCTTTCAGCAGTGGGAGTACGCTTGCTTTACTCAGGGGGATAAACCCTACAACATTTTTTTTTTTACATTTTAAGTATTACTATCCCTTTAAGTAATAATTTTTTTCATAATGTAATACCATGAAAATGTGTAAGATAAGAAAATGTTGGGTGATCAAAATATGGAGCTGAGTGATCATCAAGATACTAAATTAATAATATATATTAAAAGACAGAGATGCTCAACTAGGAACGAACCTGCAATACAACTTTGCAGGATCTACAATATACAGTATACTAGGGTTGCACCGATACCGATACTGGTATCGGTATCGGTGCCGATACCAGCATTTGCGTGAGTACTTGTACTCTCGCAAATGCGGCCGATACCAGCACCGATACCCTGTGTCAGGGTCAGTGCTGCAGAGAGGGAGCCCGGGGAGCTGCTCATAATGCTTCCCGGTCGCCTCTCTCACTCCTGCAGCGTTGGAGCATTGCCGTGGGTTACCATGGCAACGCTCCGACGCTGACCTCTGCCGGGGCTCGCGAGAGAACAGCGAGCACCTGGCAGAGGAGAGTAAGGGAGGCAAGATGGGGCAGCGGGTGGTGAAAGAGGCAGAGAGGGGGGTCAAGAGGGAGAAAAAGAGGCAAAAGGAGGGGGGATCAGGAGGGAGAGAGAAGCAAAAGGGTGAGTCAAGGAGAAGGAGGGGGAGAAAGGGGGATTAAAAGGGAGAGAAAAAGCCAAGGCAAAAGAAGGGGGCTCAAGAGGGGGAGAATGAAGCAAAAGGTGGGAATCAAGAGTGAGAGAAAGAGTCAAAAGGGGAAAATCAAGAGGTGGTGTGTGTATATGTGTGTGTGTGTGTATATATATTTCAAGCACTCACCAATACCAATTACCAATAATTTTTTTTGCGGTCATTTGCCAGTTTTCCAAGTACCTAAAGCATATACGTACTTAGAAAACTGGAAAATGACCGCAACAAAAAGGTATCGGTAATTGGTATCGGTGAGTACTTGAAAAAAGTATCGGTACTCGTACTCGGTCTTAAAAAATCGGTATCGGTGCATCTCTACAGTATACAGTAAGAAACATAGGTGTGCACAGCCAATTGCATTAGGGTGTGCACCCAAAAGCACAAGCGCATATATATATATATATATATATATATAATGTGTGTGTGCTAAATAAATTATTAGGTGTAAGTTATCTTACGCACACATTAAACATTAACACACTCACTCATGCATCATACAGCTGAGTCAGTGCCAGTGCCTGCAGCCTCCTCACCCGCTGTTCGCTCCCTGACACCTTCCCCCAATGTAACGAGCACTGAAAGGAAGTGACATCACTTCCTCTCAGCGCCACAAAGAAGGAGGGAAGGCTCATGCAGGCTTTTGCAGCGTTTGAGCCCGAGTGCTTGTCCCGCTCCCCTTGGTCTCCCCGAGCACAGCAGTCAGCAGCAGATAGCCGTGGCAACCGGCTAAGGTATAAAGCCAGTGCTGTAGCCGCATTAATATGTGGAAACGGCCATTTAAATTCTGAAAAGCCGGTGTGCACGGGGCCGATTAGGGCATGCCTAGGCACACCTGGCACACCCTGTGCTCACGCCTATAGTAAGAAAAGATAAGCTGGAAAGAAAAAGGGACAGTTCTTATCTTCAGTTTCCTTCCTTAAATCCTATTACTAATCAACAAAGCACAGAAATAAAGAAAACAGTGTGACTAAGGTACAGAAACAATCCTGTCTACACCTTCATCAGAACAGCAGAATTAATATAGGGATTGTATCCATAACAATAAGGGTCTTTTAATGTATTTAACCATCAGTAATTAGGCAGAAGTTCTTCATTTATTGAGCAAAGGTAAGGATAGTGAGGTAGTGTAGAGGTATTTGGGGTTTTCTTTTCCTCTGCACATTGTTTTACATTATGTATTAACCCCTTCATGAACAGATGACTGTCACAGAACTCCATTCTTTGAGGACAGCTGAGGGTCCTGGCACATCATTTTTAACAGGCATAGTCTGCTCAGGCGTGCTGTGATCTCGGTAGGAAGGCTGTTGCTCACTGCTCTAGGACAAAGCAATCAGTTTTCAGGCATTCTCTGGTGGTTCCACACATGTGACCACTACTACAGCAATCACATGTGAAAGTGGAGGCACATGACAAAGACAATATTTGTAAACATTGTCTTTGTCACTCTTCTCTGCCTACCTCCTCCTCAGTCTGATCATGAAGCAGAGAGAGAGAGAGAGAGAGAGAGACAGAGAACATACCTCACAAAACTTCAAATGGCCAAAGAGGGAACACTTTTGTTTCAAGTAGACATGTGCGAATTCATTCGGAGACATTCGGATTTCGTCGAAAATGGGGTCATTCGGAGACATTCGGCCAATCCGAAACTCAAGGGTCATTCAGAAAAAATGATCCAACTCCAAACAGCCCAGGTCCGAAATTCGTCGAAACTTTCGGAAGTTTCGGCAATCGACACATTTCCAAAAGTTTTGACTACTTTTGACCAGGACATTTTGTACTTCCTGTGCGTGCTCAATTACTTTCCCTCCATAATTTTCCCTCCATGTCTCTAGTCCAATTCCATTCTCCGTTTCATGCACTACTTCCCTCTTTTGTCTGTATTCGAATAGCCTTCTTCGTTTCATGATGGGGGTTGGACTAATGACACAGTCACACAGACAGACTGCCTGCATTTCCTCATTGGGTTGTTGGAGCTCAGAGAGAGAATAGATTAGAGAGTGAACAGTTGTTGTGTAGGAAGGCAGGTAGCATTAGGCTAGGCATAGGTAGGCAGCCAGCATTAGTTCCAGTTATTGCCACTGCAAGAGCAAGTAATATTTGTTCCTGTGCAAAATATAAAAAAATATTAGGTATTTGTTCGAATACAGGGCCGGCCCTTACATGGGTCCCAGTGGGTCCATGGACCCAGGCGGCACTTTGACAGGGGCGGCAATTTGCCGTCCCATAGCATGTTTATTTTGTGCTCTTCCGCCATTTCTGTGTTGCAGGGTGTCCCATCAGTGTGACTGTCAGCAGCCAGGCAGCCCTATGCTCACTCAGTGGCGATGCCTGCTGGCTGCTTCAGTGACGTGAATTATGTGATAGTGAAACATTATGCCTATTTTGTATTGTTTATCGCCCACCTAAAGTCAAGACTTGAGTAAATAGGTCTACCGTCCCAGATTTGCTAGAGATGTTTTACAAATACAGGAGGGTGCCCCCTGTACAAAATGAGTCTAAACATTTGGGATCTCTAGTATGAGTGCACAACAGTGCATGATGTGTCCTGAACAGAATTGCTGTGAGGTGTCTCCACCCAGAAGGTGCTGGCCAGGCTGAGCTTCAACATTGCGACAAGTGACCAACTAAGAGCACCGTGCCGTGCAGCCATAGCATCACCCCCTCCTACTCTCCGGGTCCTGCTGACTGGCAATAACAGGTGAGTCACTAAGAGATCTGAAGCCTTTCTGGAAGTCCTTTCACTTGGAAAGGGGCTATGTATTACTTGGGGGAGTTGCCTCGTGTGTAAATAATTTCTAGGTGGGAGATGAATATGCATTACTTATGTGTTTCCTAACAGTAGTTAGAATACAACTCCCATCATCCCCTGATTATGACATTGGGAAATGCCCAGCAATTACCGTAGAGCCCTGTATTGCACACTCACGGAAAACGGTGATATTGCTATACTAAGACAATGCTGTGGACCCCTCTTCAGTACAGATGTCAAGCATTTTTTTTTATTTCTCTCCTGTGTTGCAGTTTGTTCACAACAGAATGTCTCAATTTTTCTTTTTAACACATTACATCTATCACATTACAATCATTGATGTTTATTATTGATGTAGTATGAAACTCTACAATGTATATACACATAGAGTTATCTCATATGAGGGGAAATCAGGATAGGAAAACGAGAGAGAGGAATTTGGGTACTAAAGAGGGACAGTAGGGTAGGAGGCTGGTACCAGAAAATGAAACCTTAATCTTTACCCATGTACTAACATAGAATGTGACATGTAGTTTGCCCATGTTCGAGTCGACCACTTATGTTGAGTAGGATGTGACAGGCATGGGTTTTCGATGTCGAGCATATGCTAAATTGAATGACAGGCATGAGGTTTCGATGTTCGAACATTCTAAATTGAATGACAGGCATGGGTTTTCGATGTTCGACGTTTGCATTGTGACTGGCATCCCATGCTAGAGTAGAGGTGACATGCACAGACTTTCAATGTACGACAATGTCCTTTTTTGGGATGGATCTTTTTCTAAATGCACACCCTGTCTGCAAATAATGATAGCAGCGTGCACGGAGGCGCACTGCTATAATTTAACCCATGTTAAATTCGGCCGAATAATTCGGAATGGATCAGAATTTCGTCCGAATCGAATAGGCCCGGTCCGAAATAAGGATCATCCGAATCAGAAAAAAAAAATTTGTCCGAATTCGAATTTTACCGAAAATTTTGCCCGTGCACAAGTCTAGTTTCAAGTGATGTTGCTGGGGCAGATTTGATGTGTAGAGCATTAAAAATAATTTTTAGTTTACTGAATGACCTACTGACAACTCCTTATGTAACTGATTAAAAGGATTTATAACAAGAGCATAGTATTTCATTTACACAGACTAATTTATGAACACAAATACTGATGTTTAAACAAACAATATCGGGTGTTTTATTGCTGTGGAGCAATATGTTTCTCACATACAAAGTAAATACTCTGATCTCATAAAAAGAGGGGCACCATTGTAGGAAAGAGGAACAGAGGAATTTGGGTCTCAGAGAGGGACTGCCCCCCCTAAACAAGGGACACTTCCATACATTGTATACAATCCTTGTTAAAAGATGCACTAATCCTATATAATAATTCGCTAAATCGTGTGTAACGCCGCAACATGCGCAGTAGACACTGCTGCACGTGTTGCAGTCATGCGCAGTAGAGACTGCCCGCGCCGTGGCTGATACAGAGCAGGGTGCTCCAAAGGAGCGTCCAGCTCTGTATCAGTCGTGGAGCGGGCAGTCTCTACTGCGCGTGACTGGCCCGCGACCGGGTGGCAGTGGCACTGTGGCCCGTGTAACGGGCTGTTCAACTAGTTAAGTATAAATCATCACAGCAAAAGCTATAAAAATATTTTTTGTTTGGTTTTGTTCATTTTTTCCCTGTTTTTATATTAATCTCAAATTATGTATGTGCTATACATATAAATATGGCATCAAAAGAAAGCCCTATTTATCCTTAAAGGGATAGTAATACTTAAAATGTAAAAAAAAATATGTTGTAGGGTTTATCCCCCTGAGTAAAACAAGAGTACTCCCACTGCTGAAAGGTGTTTCATTCAAAAGTTATTCATTTTCAAAGTTGAATTTTTTAGGTGCAATATCAAAGTGGCCTGAAATTGTACAGTGGCGCTGTTGCTACACGATCCTATGGACAGCTCTGGTCCCGAGACCATAAACCTCTATAGGATGGTGTAGCAACAGCACCACTGTACAATTTCAGGCCACTGTGATATTGCACCTAAAAAATTCAACTTTGAAAATTCATAACTTTTGAATGAAACACCTTTCAGCAGTGGGAGTACCCTTGTTTTACTCAGGGGGATAAACCCTACAAAATACTTATTTTACATTTTAAGTATTACTTTCCCTTTAAAAAACTATATACAATTTGTGTGAGTGTACTAAATGAATTAGAGGGAAAATATTGTTGAACAAAGACATACTAAAAGGTCAAAATTGCTCTTGTCCTCTAGTGTAAAAACCCCTTGTCACGAAGGGGTTAAACTAGAAGCAAAGAAAATTGAGTAATTTTACTCCTTTTCCATGCGAATGCTATAGGAGATGTAGTCAGAGCTTGGTCGCATTAGTCTTAACAGTGTTATGCTCTAGTACATACTTAACCCCTCAAGGACAGGGAAAATCTGAGGTGGATTGCACTTAAGGATCAGAACAATTCTGAACTTTTTGACTGTGTGTTTGTTCAACACTGTTTTCCCGCTAAATCTTTTATTCCATCCACATAAATTATATATCATTTTTATGCACAGGTAGGGCTTTTTTGATACCATACTTAAATGGATATCCCACCATTTACTTTATTAAAATTAAAGAAAACGGTTAAACAAATTTAAAAAACACCATTTTTATTTTTTCTGTTGGGTTACATTTTTATGGACACCGGTCAGTCATACCTACAAAATGGGCAGTTTTAAGCAGGCACTGTCCCTCAGTTTACTTTTAAATGGTACCAAATGACAAGGTTACCATGTTGCCCATCTAAAAATGTCGACATGAAAATCTTACACTGCATGACAGCACGAGATTCTCATGTTGAATAGTAAAAGGTTGCATGCTGTCCTGGCTGTATCACATCTTGCTGCTACGTTCTCTGCCCCGTGCTGCTCTCTGTGCTGCCACGGAGCTGGCTGTAATAATGTCACAATGTCACTGTCTTGCGCTTGGTGCTGCCCCAGACCTGTAATTATATTACCATGTCATCTTCTTGCGCTCAGTGCTGCACAGTAGCTGTAGTAATATGGTTTCATTACAGCTCCTGGGCAACAAGGAGAGCAAGAAAACGACATGATAATATTATTACAGCTCCAGGGGAGCATGGAATGCAAGACAATGATATTGTAACATTATTACAGCCATCTCTGGGGCAGCACGGAGTGCAGCACAGAACATAGCACGGAAGAGCATGATGTGACACAGCCAGGGCAGCACGCGACCTTTTACCATTCGACATGAGAATCTTGCGCCGTCATGCAGTGCGAGATTCTCATGTTGAAATTTTTAGTATGGAGACATGGCAAGTGTTTCATATGGTTGCATGCTCTTTTATGTGCGACCTTTTAAAAGTATACCCTGTCCCTCTGGGGTGAATATTCCCATGTCCCTCTTTCCCTCAAAGAATTTCCATTTTTTTATATATTACTGTTTGGTGAGTATATAAGTGTATTACTGTGCTCCACATGAATAAACTTCTTTCTCCACATAACTTTTAAATAAGCAGAGTGGTGTCAGTAGGTCATAAAGAGACCTACATTTAGCCTGCCCCCAGCACCAGCATTGAAGGGGTCAATACCCCCAACTTTGGCCTCAAATTGCTTTATTTTACCTCTTCTCTCTGCTTCACTCTTCCTTACTTTAATAGTAGAGAGCAGGGAGCAGTCATAAAGGCAATGAAAGAAACACATTACCTTTATGCATGGAAATGAAGGTACATATGATCGCTCCTGAAGCAATCACATGTACCAACAGAAGAGAGAAGCATTGAACTGAATGCTCTGGTCCTGGAGTAGTCAGTTTCTGCGTCTGCAGAATGATAGCAGCCTGCACAGTGGCACACTGCTATCATTTAACCTATGACTTGCCAGGACTGTCATGGGTCTCATGGTAAGTTTACCCATGACGGTCCTGGCACGTCATGGGTCGTTAAAGGGTTAAAAAGTATGAGTGGATGAGCTGCAGGCTGCAGCTGTGCTGGCGACACCTACAATTCAGAATGCACTCCCAATGTCCTTGCGCAAGTTGTATATACTTTTACAAGCTATTATTTAACCCTTGGTTGCCTTAGAGATCTCTAATGCATTGCTAAGCAGCCAAAGGTCTAAAGTTCTTTTTGGGGGGCTTTTCTTGTTATAGACCAAGGGTATTTTCTGTGCCAGGAAACAATGCACAGGACTGGGGCGGGGCCATAGGATGATTGGGGGTTTGGTCATGGGTGGAGCTAAGGTCACCTAGCGTGCCTTGCCTCGGGGTGCCTAGAATGTAAATCCTACACTGCTCTTATCAATATAATTCATTCCCTAGGCTCCATAGTGTCTCTTTGTAGTTAGCTAAGTGATATAAACAAGACTTATTACCTTTTTGATGCTCCAGTGAATCTAAGTTTTAGCCAGAGATGGTTAAGTTTATAGAATGTAAGGATTCACCCTCCGAGTGCCAGAGGGGTGCACAACCCATCACTTACAATGAGCTGCACAGCCCCCTGGCACCCAAAGGACTCACAATATATTTATTGTGTGGGATAATGTGACATAAACTCTTTGCCACAGTTCAGGCCACTGTTTAGAGTGTTAAACCTGTCATCAATTTATATTCCCAGATCTTTCTGTCTCTGTGTCCTAAAATGTCCATTCAGTACAGTCAGCTTGAGATATTTAATGCTGCGACCCATTATGCAAAAATATTCACCCACTGGGGTGTCTCTTTTGTTGTTCACACTGGACCTATGATAATCCACCTGTTTTCTTATGGTTTTTCTCCGTCACCTACATATAGGCTTGTTTTGAGCCACAGGAGAATTTGCCCTTGATGTGGTTTCAGTGGGAATGTGGTACGGGCATCTTATTTGTGGTACATATGTGTGTGCATAGGTCCCAAACATCTTTTGTAGACAAGGAGAAGTACCATTTTCTGTTGAATTATTTAGGGAGATCTTCACCACCTGTTTTTTCAGGTTGGGGGCTGTTTATAGGAGAGGAGTGAAGGTTTGAGCAATACTTCAAGCTGGGGTTTGTAGGTGACTACTAATGGTACGCTTATCTTTTCCTGTGGCTGTTTTTATTCAGTGAGATTTCTTCTGGGTAAATTTGGATGTCCGTGATCTTGGCAGTAAGCATATGACTGATAAAATCTCTCCTTTTTTTTTAAGATGTTTATCACGGTCAGAAATCTCAGAGCATATGTGGTTATACCTTAGGGCCTGGATGCACACAATAGAGTTTTTTGTATGTCTGGGGTGGAAACTGTAATTTCTGAGATAATTAGACCTGTTTGTTGGTTTGTGGTACAGAGATTTGCAGATGGAGTTGATAATATTATTGATTGTGGTATCTAGAAAGTTTATTTGTATGGGTGAGTGGCTGAGTTTGAGGTTAATGGTGAGATAGGAGGCATTGTAATTATTGTGAAATGACAAAAGTTCATCTTTGATGGCAATCCAAATGATTAGGAAATCAGAGATTTTATTTGGCATGTGGACAATAACTCCTCCTCCAATTTTGCCATCAACAGGTTAGTGTATTGTGATGCTATTTGCGTTCCCATGGCAATTCCCGTCTTTTGTATGTATAGTTCTTATCCAAATGTGAAATAATTATTTGTGTAAAGTATGTTAACTGGGTTATAGGTTCTGGGTAAGCATTCTTGTTCTAGAAATAATTTGCAGGCTGCAAAGCAATCTTCTTGTGTAATAATGGTGTAGATCCCACATCCATAGGGGGTAGAATGGTTTCCCTTGGGATGGAGTCAAGTAGTGATGAGCGAGCGTGCTCGGCCGATGCTCGGATCGGCTCGAGCATCGCTCTGCTCGGCACATGGCGGTACTCGTCGAGTACCGCCATGTGCTCGCCCGACATGTTCGGGTAGCGGGGATCTGTGCCGGAAGAGGCACAGATCCGAAGAAGCTCCGCTGGACCACCAGGGACTGGAGGTACGGGGGCATTGCGGAGATGAAGGGGGCATTGCGGAGATGAAGGGGGACATTGTGGAAGAGGGGCATAGACTCTATGCCCCTCTTCCACAATGTCCCCCTTCATCTCCGCTATGCCCGTCTTCCACAATGTGCCCCTTCATCTCCGCTATGCCCCTCTTCCACAATGTGCCCCTTCATCTCCGCTATGCCCCTCTTCCACAATGTCCCCCTTCATCTCCTCTATGGCATAGAGGAGATGAAGGGGGACATTGTGGAAGAGGGGCATAGCGGAGATGAAGGGGCACATTGTGGAAGAGGGGCATAGCGGAGATGAAGGGGCACATTGTGGAAGAGGGGCATAGCGGAGCTGAAGGGGGACATTGCGGAGCTGAAGGGGGCATTCTGAGATGAAGGGGGCATAGCGGAGATGAAGGGGGCATTGACCAGGCACCCTCCCCTCATCAGAGCAGGGGGTGCCTGGTGTTGCCCCATTCATTCCAATGGGGCTCGGGTGCTCGGCCGAGCACTCGAGCCTCAGGGGGTGCTCGGTCAGAGCACCCGAGCACCCGAGCATCGTGGTGCTCGCTCAACACTAGAGTCAAGGTCAGACAGTATGTTTAAGAGATCAGTTATATCCTCTATGTAACTGGGATTTTTTATTTTTATTTTTTTACCAGCCAGAGATATTTTATGTGAATGTGCCTTCCAGAATTCCCTCCTGTGTGTGTTTAAGGAAGCATATAGAAGCATAGGTGTGCGCAGCCAATTGCATTAGGGTGTGCACCCAAAAGCACAAACGCATACGTGTGTGCGTGCACGTGTGTGTATATTTATATATATATATACATACATATATATATATAATGTGTGTGTGCTAAATAAAAGATTAGGTGTAAGTTATCTTACGCACACACATTAAACATTAACACACTCACTCATGCATCATACAGCTGAGTCAGTGCCAGTGCCTGCAGCCTCCTCACCCGCTGTTCGCTCCCTGACACCTTCCCCCAATGTAACGAGCGCTGAAAGGAAGTGACATCACTTCTTCTCAGCGCCACAAAGAAGGAGGGAAGGCTCATGCAGGCTTTTGCAGCGTTTGAGCCCGAGTGCTTGTCCCGCTCCCCTTGGTCTCCCCGAGCACAGCAGTCAGCAGCAGATAGCCGTGGCAAGCGGCTAAGGTATAAAGCCAGTGCTGTAGCCGCATTAATATGTGGAAACTGCCATTTAACTTCTGAAAAGCCGGTGCGCACGGGGCCGATTAGGGTGTGCCTAGGCAAACTTGGCACACCCTGTGCGCACGCCTATGTATAGAAGTATCTCAAGCTTAGGTCTTCTAGAATGTGGTCATCCATGTGGTCTCAAGTATTAGAAGGGAGTCTTTGCATGATTTTTTTTTAAAGTGGAACTATCATCTTGAATTGCATACACGTCATATTAATCAAATGTTTATCAGATGTATAGTTTAGGAGATATTCAAATTTTTATTTCTGGCAAAAGTGAAAGTGAACATTTCCTAGTAGAGCACAGAGTTTCATTAGCATATGAAACATCATTGAAACCCTTAATTATCATATGACATCACTGAATAGGCTTCATTAGCAAATGAAACGTCACTGAAAAGCTTAAATAGCATATGAACCACCACTGGTACTTCAGGGACACCACAATTATCATACATTAGCATATAGTAACAAGTATGAATATCTCCTTAACTCCTTAAGGGGTTAACTGTACGTCCTTTGTCCTTAAGGGGTTAACTGTACATTTTCTGTTCTTTTGCCAAACATGACATATAGGCGGTTTTTAAATATGCAAACGTGAATTAAGGTGAAAGTTCCACTTTAAGCTTTTTTGTGTTGTTAAATGTAGGATCTTCTTGAACTTTGCTGTAGTATCTTTCATTCATAAGATGCCTGTGAGTCTCTTCTACATAGTCAGCTGTGTTAATAATCACTACTGCATTATTTTTGTCTGCAGGTTTAAAGGAGAAGTAAACTTTTTTATGAAAAAATATATATTTCAGCGATTTTCCTGTTGAGTAAAATATGGGTACTCCGACTGATGAGAGATGCATATTTCCAGAGTTATTACAGTTTAAATCTGTATTTTTTTACATTAGCAATGCCCTCTACTGGTCAAATTCCAATTAGTTATCCTGTTATATTGTAATGGAGCTGAAAGTCAGTAACATACAGTTCTTCACAGAATGCGATAGAAACTGCCGAGTCACTTCCTGTCAGTTAGAACTTTCAGCAAGTAAATGCACAGTAAATTTACTTCCTGAACAGTTACAAATTTTGAATACTACAACTGACAGCAGTGGGAGTACTCTAGTTTTTCTCAGCAAGAAAAGCTCTAGTAAAAAAGTTTACTGCTCCTTTATTGACTATGTTTTTAGTTGTCTTTTAATCCCTTAAGGACCGATAATATTCCAGGACAATAACCAGTTTGTATACCCTTACTGATTGGTGACTGTTATGGCACATCACATACTTATTACTTCCAGTGCTCCTGCAGGACTGGGTCTAAAACTGACTACTCCAAGACCGGAGCTTTCTCTCTCAGACCCCTACTCAGAGTGTCGGTTCACACAGCAGGTTACTTGTGCCAGCACATCGGCGAAGATCAAAGCAATCCTCCCTGGATTGCTGGTCCTTAAGGAGTTAATGACTGTATTGTTTTCTTGTTCTTTGGTAGTTAGGTTATGTGCTAGTTTGTATTGTTTGTCAAGTATATCTGACATTACTCTATTTCTGAAACTCTCTATATACCAGACCAGAGTAGCAGTGCTTCCTGGCAGTGGGGTCCATGTGAATTTCTTTGTAGGTGAGTTGTAATGGTGATTTAGCTCTGTAGTTTGGGATGGTTTATTGTTTTATTTATCATGAAAGAATTCCATGAGTCTAAGCTTTTACCAGAGAGATGTGAAAAGGCTGCCCATTAAACATAAAACTGCATTTCACAAGATGACACCTTAAAGGTGCAGTGGCATATATCTTACATTGCTTTTCCTACTGAGTAAAATAAGGGTACTCCCATTACAGGGACATAAATCTTGCCAGAGTTATTACAGTTTAAGCCCTCGTGATCAGATTTCACTAGTTATTCTAATGCAGTCTATGGTTGAGGTGAGCCACTGAAAACATTTCCTCATAGAAAGTGATAGAAACTGTTTAGTGGCTTCATGCCACTTTGCACTTTCAGAAAGTAATGATGCTTTTACTCACTTCCTGACCATTTGAACAGTTATCTGTAATAAAACAACTGCCAGCAATGGAAGTAGCCTTTCTTTACTCAGCAGGAAAAGCTCTATAACATACTAGTGTAAAAGCCCATATACATGGGCCAAGGTCCAGGTGATGTTAATCCTTTGAGTGCCAGAGGGGTAGGCAACGCATTGCTTTGCAATGTATCGCGTACCCCTCTGGCACTCAAAGGGTTAAGAGGCCGGTCCTGCTCTACGTCCTGCCGCTGACACAGTCATGCACTGTAGAGACTGCCCAAAAGCACAGAATGCTCCCAGCACAAAACTCCCAGCATTCTGTGCTCCCAACATTCAGCTTCTGACAAACATCCTAGTGAATTATTATATAGGATAAGTTTTCATTAAAAAGTTTTCCTTATCCTTGAAACACAACCTTCCACCTTGAATTAAGTAATCCTGTTTGTAGACTTCATTCACTGCCTATGCATCATATGTAGTTGCCTTTATTTACTATATAAAAGACCAGCAGATGGATCATTTAGCCCATACAGCTTTATTTTATCTGCTGTTCAGTGGGAAGGGAACAGACTAGATCAGGCCATATGCAGAAAAAAAGAGGAGTAATTCTTGAGCAAATCAACTGCACTGTAGGAGACAAATGAAAAGGGCATGATTTAGGAGTATAATATGTCATCTCTATTAGCTAGCTCTACCTGTTAACCTGTGAAAGCTTCCCAGCTGTAACAAGATATGTTGTAACATTATGAATATCTGCCTCATTCATATGTCTACAAAAATGTTAATCTTTTGAAAGCCCCCATAATGTTTGCATAGCAGAAGCCATAAATTGTAAGGATTCACGTCATCTGGCTCTAGAAGGCCCAGTTTTGCTTCCTGATCAGTGGAAGTATTTAGTGATGGATCAGCCTAATTCACACTCAATATTATGAATTCAGTGAGTCTTTGGTCTATCTCTCATTTTCCCCTTTTCCCTTTATGTACATATGTGCCTCACACCAGCTGCAACATCTCTAAATATTCAAATACATAAACTTTAAAAGGAAATGTCTTAAAATGTTCTCATGCTATTTGCTGATCTGACATCTACATGAACTTCTTTCATCTAATTTTAGATGTACTATATATTTTGATGAGGAGATTCTGGCCTGGCTGTTTTTATGACAGAAACCTTAGTATTGACCATATGCACAAAGATAAGTGGAATAATTCTGGGATGAAACCAAAGCACTATAGAACTAAATATCACATTTATTTAAACCTTTGAGTGCAAGAGGGGTGGCCAATGCATTGCTTTGCAAAGTGCTAGGCACCCCTCTAGCTCTACAATGGTTAAAGGGATAGTAATACTTCGTTTTAACTTTATTTTATTTTGTAGGCATTAAAAAAACATGAAGAATGATATAAGTCTTATCTCTCAAACCTTTATGGTTTATGAGATATTCACAAGCAAAGTTTCCCCCTCCCGCCCCTTTTACCTAGTGTAAGCAATCTCTTCTCAGATGTGGAATGCAGTCCATAGACTGGACAGATAACAGAAGGGGACACTCTTATTCCTATGAAAACAATGAAATCCCTGCCCCCCCCTTGACAAGCTTTTCAGGTTTTTCCCTTATCTTAATTGAAGATTGTCCCTCTCTGCAGTCTACCTGGGCACCTCCCTTCTGCTCAGGCTGAAGAGTCTGACATCAGTAAAAGGGGCGGGAGGGGGACACTTTGCTTGTAAATATCTCATAAACCATAAAGGTTTGAGAGATAAGACTTATATCATTCTTCATGTTTTTTTAATGCCTACAAAATAAAATAAAGTTAAAACGAAGTATTACTATCCCTTTGAGTGCAGCTTTTAACTGCTATGTAGGCATAGATTGGCTGGAAAATACATATTTTAAAACACACCGGTCCCTGCTGAGGATCTCCAATGTCCTGATGTTCCAATATTCCGATATGATGTATATCAGCAATCGGTTTGGTTCTACTACTACAAGCAATAGTCCTTGTGTTATTCCTTCCAAAGCGTTTCAAAGCGCTAATGGCTTCTTCCTCAGGGAAAGTGATAGTGTTGCAAAAGGGCAAATTTTGCAACACTAAGCTTGTCGGAGGTGTCCAGTAGAACCAGACCCAGCTTGTCGGAAGTGTCCAGTAGAACCAGACCAATTGCTGATATACATCATATCAGAATATCGGAACATCAGGACATCGGAGATCCGCAGCAGGGACCGTTTTGTTTTAAAATATGCTACTACACTACTGACAAAAGAAGCTTTAAAGTAAGCGAACATCCATGGGGGGAGTTGAGTATCCTGCTTAAGTGCTAAAGAGTACACAACTAAATTATCGGACAATAACATTAATATCATCCGGTAATTAGAATTGCAGTCTTTTGACTAAATTACTCTTAAACTAACCAGACTCATGAAACCCTAAGGATCCAAGAGATCTTATAAGACGATAAAAGTAACTCCATTACAATTAGTAACACTACAATCATTTTCATATAACGCCACACACGCAGCATATCTGCGGTGTTCAACATCCATAAACCTAAGCTTTTATCTTGTGCACTCCAGCACTTATAGTTGTTACATTAACATTTTACAACAGAAAACATTTATGGGAATTGAATATAGACTTTTTACAAGTTCATTCATTCTTTCTATATGCAGATTATAAAACTGTTGCATGTTTAATGCATTTTACCAGCTTTTATTGTTCCAATTACAAATAAATATATCTATATTTTATATAACTTTTAACCTGATCAGATCGGCAGTTTTAAAATATTACTAAACTTAGATACATTTTACCTTTCCTGCTTTCCTTCCTTCCGAGCCCTTTCCAGCCAATCAATGCCTACATTACCTTAGCAGACAAAAAGAGTTGTGAGGAGCACACATCAAGCACGAACAAGATTAAGTGTCTTGTTCTAAGGCATGGTAGCCTCTCAATGGTGCTACAACTCACGTTTTTCACTCCCACGTCCCACGTACATTACCTTAGCACCCAGGGATCCTGGTGCTAATATCGGAGAGCTGCCTAATGGAGACAGTGGAATAGGAGACTATTTCTACATCATATCTCCCTCGTCAAACGCATCTTTTTAACCTTTGATTGACTGCAACTAAGTGAACATTGCATATAAGCAAGATAAGAACTATCCACCAAAAAGGACACAGTGAGCTACACATGTTAATATATCAATAAGGATGTTGCATTTATTTGATTGTTTTGTCCAGTTATCGTGTATGTGATTTCTAATACAAGTGTCTGTAATAATATTTATATCAAGGGATACTAGTTGCTTTAAAGTTATCCACATCTTAGGTTTCAGCAGATTTTAGTCATCCTCATTTTACGTTTAAGCACATTATATTAATATCACAACATATACAATACACATCAAGAATCTCAGTTTTTATCACCATCAATATTTAAGCTGTTTTTAATAGATACGGGCCTGATTGTAGCACCTAGCTACACCTCCCCCCTTTTTTTAACTGCTATGACAAAGAGATCTGCCATGCATTGCAAAGCATTGTACTGAAGACCTCTCTAGCATTTAAAGGATTAAAAAAAACAATTTCAATCAATGGAAATGTTAGAAATTCTCATTTGTCCGCTCTGGTGCAGTTAGTGTGTCCTACAATTGCTTCACTTTCTCTGTGTATGTGGCAGCGTTCTCTTCACAGAAGGGAAAACAGTAAACACGATGGATACTTCCTCAATTGTTTTAGATCTTGTCACAGAGAAGAGTATAGGCCAGCCTGTGGTGCAGCGTATGGGTTTTAAAGGGTTATTGGCAACCAGCTCACAGGCCAATCTCCCCCGCATGGTACAGAACAATTACACCTAACTCCAAGAACGGCTCACCCCCACATCTCCCCCAAAACATTACTTGCTGCCACCACCAAGTTATGTTTAAGGCCTTACCATTACCAATACCTAAAGAGGCTTCGGCAACCCCCTGGACTACAATTATATACAGCCCATTTTAGCCAAAAAAGATACATTGTAAATGTTAGGAAAAAAGCTATGAGTTTAATTTAGGGCACAAAGACAGAACTAATTAATTTATATTTAACTAGTTGAAGAGCCTGTTACACGGGCCACAGTGCCACCGCCAGCCGGTTGTGGGGCAGTCATGCTCAGTAAAGACTGCCCGCGTCGCGGGAGCGTCCAGCTCTGTATCAACCACGGTGAGGGCAGTCTCTACTGTGCATGACTGCAGCACACGCAGCAGTCTCTACTGCGCATGACTTTGTCATTACACACGCTTTAGCATATTATTATATAAGATCTGAGTACCGTAAAATGTTGGGTATAATACACACAATTTTGCCTCTCTTCACCTTATGTAATGTGGGGGATGTGTATTTTAAACGAGATAAAAAATATTCAAAATTATTTCTGCTCCCATCAACCACCTCAGTGTGTTCCCAGCTTTCACTCACCCCCTCTTTAGGAATCTGCTATATCTCCACAATGGGCAGCATCTTTGCATTTGCTGTCCATTTCTGGTATTGCTTTGTGGGGACCTGCTAATTCAAGCTAATGATAATGCCCTCTGAGGACCTGAAGGTCCTCAAAAGGCACTACCGTAGATCCCTTGTATAGACCTCTGCACAATGGATCTACAGTAGTGCTCTGCAAGGATCTTCAGGTCTTCGAAGGGCATTGTTATTATCTTCAATTAGCAAATCCTCACAGGGCAATGCTGAAAGCAGGCGGCAAATGGAAGCATGCCGCCTGCTGGGTAGATACAACAGATGACTCTAGAGGGGGTGAGTGAAAGCTGGAAGAGTACTAAGATGGGTGGAGGGAAGGAATCAGACCCCCAAAATAAGTAGAGGGGGAAAACAAGGGTGCATATTATACATACATTCCTCTACAATCTTGGGTATAATATACACCTGCGTATTATACACGGGTGTGTATTATACACAAGTACGTATTATACCTGAAATTCTACAGTTAAATAGTCACAGTGTTTTATATTAAAAAAACAAGAATAAGACATACAAAATAGAAGCACAAATCTGTATTAAAATAAACAAGGAATATCACAGAAAACCTTTACTATACCAAAGTATCAGTAGTCCATGTGACTCTCCAGATGGAAATTCAGTTTTTCTTGAAATTCACACTTTTATAGAATGAACATTTCTTTGTCCCTGGGAGACTCCCCATTTGGTGTCACATGGGAGGAAAGGCAGTTTATGACACTCTTAATGAATTACGTTGTAAACCAATCACCAAATACTGGCCTGATATTTTAAAATGTCATATTTGGTTGCCATGGTACTGGTTACGTTAGCAACTTTGGGTTCATCATGTCACCCACATTATTACATTATGTACAGATTCCAAACAATGCCAGTCTAGCTGTCTGTGAGCAGACCCATTCTTATTCCTCAGGCCCTGTTTAACCCGTTCTTGCAATGTTTCCTGTCAGTCTGGAGGGCACACTGTCAGCACACAGAACATTTTCATGCCATACATTTTCTACAAAAACCTAAGCATATTTCTGGGATTATAACTATGAACATCAGGTGCTGTGTCCCCAGTGTAACCTCACTGGTCCCTGTAGGATTTTTTGGTGCCCTGGACAGAATACCTGCCATCCTTTGAATCTGCCCTGCCTGGATGCTCATTTTGGACAAAAGATTTTACAATGGTCTTTTGCCAGGTTTCTAGATAACATTTATATCAGGAATTGCCCTTAGATGCCCTTAGATACTGAGGTACACATGCAAGATGCTTTGTTAAATGTTCCCGTACCTTGGAATAGGTTTACTCAGGCATTTGCATGTCATTTGCTAACTGAATCTACAATCAGATTTGGTACATTCAAACATACATCTATATACTATAACATAAAGTGGTAGAATGCGTTACTCACTGTGATCCGTAACCACACATGAACAGTCTGTACTGTGCATGTGTGGTTTCGCACGCACAAAGCTTCACTGTGAGCCATCTGGAGCTCCCCACTAAGGATCAGCGCGTTCGGCGAGTCTCTACTGCACTCCAACGCGCTGCCCTGCTCACGTCATGTCTCTGCATCCGGCTCCGGGGCAGCAGCCGGGGCTGCTGGGTACACTTTAGCCCATGTATACGGGCTTCCATACTAGTATATACATATTTCTTGAAGCAGATTGGCGTTAATAACAGTTTAACATAGTATATTTCCCATTGTCAGCTTTCTTCACTGGGTTTATGTCAAATTAGAGGAGAATCCTAACTTCACATGTGTTTATATGTAACTAAATATATAGGTAGAATATACATTAATCTGTTGTTAAGTCTCTGACACTGAACATAGCTAAATAGTTTGTGAAGTGGAAATGAGGACATCCATCAAGTTCAGCTTATGCTAGACGACAAGCAATTGATCCAGAGGAAGGTAAAGAAAGCCCTGAATTATTATTATTATTTATTTATATAACACCAACGTATTCCGCAGTGCTGTACAATAGGGAATAGTCATACAGAGATATTAAATAGTACAAATGGAAAACAAAAGGTCAGAGGGTCCTGCTCATAAGAGCATACAGGCTACAGGGCTAAGATACTATCAAATATCAAATATTCTATCAAATATTCAATAGGGAAACATTATTTCTGATGAAAGTCAAATTATTCCTCATCTTCCCAATGATTGTCCCCTGTTTTAGGTTATTAGAATTACCATGTGTACACACTTTTTCTACAAAAGTATCTTTCAACTTTCCTAGAGTTAAAGAATGTTGCCACATTTCTAAAATCCATTGGCAAGATGAATCTCCCACCAATTTTCAACTTTCTCCATATTATCTGGCCCTGTTCCCTTCCCATGGTAAGCCTGTTGGTAATGTGAATCCACAAGTATATCAGGAGAGTGTTTTATTTCTAAGATGCCCAATATGATAGCAGAGAGGACTGATCAGCTGGTATGAAGGAGATGGGAATCCACTCCATATCTTCCTTATGCAATCTTATCCTGCCTAAAGGTGTTGGATATCATTAAAGGGAAGGAAACTTACCTTAACATGCCATATATATATGTCATTTAAGAGGACCCCAGCTGGTCATGTATGCAACATATTAAGATATGTTTGGGAATAGACAAAGAAATATATATTATCACTCTTTGCAACAATGTCCATATACTGAGAAGGGGATGAGGAGTTTTGATGAAAAGTTATGTTCATCCTGTGCACAACCTAAGCTTCATGTTGTGTTTGTTTGGACACGGTACATATGCAGTAACTTATTAACCCTCATGGTTATTAATGTACCTGTTCACATTGGGTGAGTGAGTTCAATAGAAACCAATATGCTCTTGATTGCAATGTTATATTACCTAGACTCACTTGTATGAATATTCATGTCTGGTTCTAGGGCAATTTATGCAACATTCAAGAGGCTGCTTTTTGCCTCTTAACCTCTTTGTCCAATAAACCTAAGATTTATATTGCTTGCTACTAGAAAAGATAATAAAATACTTTTGTGGGGTGGAGTCTACATTTTCTTTTATATATTACTCTTTAATAAACAATAATATCCTAGTGACATCTCATGGTTCTGTGTTTTGTAGCTTCAATCAACATTATTGCATTTTGCAATGTTAAAGGGACAGTAATGTCATAAAATTTTTTACAGTTATGTACAGCTTAAAATATTAATCAAATCGCTCCAAACCCTATCGCTCAAACCGCTATGGTTTGAGAGATATAGGGATTCAAAGTTCTCCCTTCCCTCCCCTTCTCCTGATGTCAACGTCTAGCTGACAGCAGGAAATGCCAGTCCGGGGACCAGCAGGCGGCTCTGCAGAAGAGCCAGAATCGCATTACTTAAAAAGATTTAATTCATTGGAAAGGTCTACAAGTGTGCTCGCAAACCAGGCACACTTTTAAGACCTTTCCAATGAATGAATTTTTTTTAAGTAACGTGATTCGGGCTCTGCTGCAGAGCCTGCTCGAGTCACATGACTAGATTCTCCTGCTGTCAGCTTTATAGCTGACATCAGGAGAAGGGGAGGGAGCGAGGAACTTTGAATCCCTATATCTCTCAAACCATAGTGGTTTGAAAGATAGGGTTTGGAGCAATTTGCATAATATTTTAAACTCTACATAACTGTAAAAAATGTTTTGGGACATTACTGTCCCTTTAAGATACTGTCTATTATTTAAAGCTAAAGAAGTTGATGCTAGAACTGATGCTATGATAGGAAATAATGCCAAACATCCACAAGGCAGCATGGAAATGTGAGGGCCCCACCCCAGGCCCATCACAGGCTCTGTATGGAGAGGAGAACTTGAGGGCAGCTGTGCCACTCTGTTCTAGTACTTACCAAAGTGTGCCAGAGGGATGTTGTACACCTTTTTGACACTCAAACGTTTAAATGATATATATAGCAAAACAATGCTCATTGTGAGTTTGTCCTGCCCTGGAATTTCTTGACTTGCTTGTGAACAGGCCTGCCATCATGTACCATCAACTCCATCATAAACCCAACCTGCAGATAAGATGTAACACAGACACACGAGTTCCCACTTGGAGCTTGGAGTTTATCCCTTAAAGGACCCTTGCAATACATTGCTTACCCATCTGATCCTTACATGGTTACTACCAGGATTGCAAAATGGCCTTACCACATGTGCGCACTCCTGCAGACCCACTAGACTATGCCAGAGCTTTTAACTCTATAATAGTCAACTGATTGGTGGTGAGACATAAAGAATGTGAGGTAGATGTGTTGCCACACAATTAAAGGAGGTGACCCAAAGGGGAATGGAGGGCATTCATTGTAGTATACACAGTGTAACTGTGTGAGAATAGTAACATTGAAGGAGAGGGAAGATGGATCCCCCTTGATTATATTTAACTCTTTGAGTGCTAGAGATGTGTGAGAGGATGAACCAATGATTTGGACACACTTCTGGCATTCAGAGAGTTAAGTGAGACTAGCAGTGGAGCTGGGAGAGCTGGCTGTAATACACTGGCAGTGCTTGTGTTAGTTGCATTAGTAACTCGCTACCAAAATATCTAATTCTTCATGCTCAGATTTCATTGCTGTGAATGGAATTTGGGAAGGTAGGTATATAGATCTGTGAGTAGACGGTGTGCAGAGATCTGTTTAGCTGGAAGGGGGTGAGAATTTGCTAGTGGGAGATAGAGCTGTCAGTTTAGTTTTTGTGCTGTCCCTCATTTATTATATTTTGTAATCTTCGGTCTTGTGACTCTCCCTCTCTGTTTCATACACTAGCACACTATCTCTTACACAAACTCTCTCTCTCTCTCTCTCTCTCTCTCTCTCTCTCTCTCTGTGTTAGGAGTCAGTATATATATATATATATATATATATATATATACACACACAGATATATATATATAATTTTTTTGCCCCAGTGTCTTCCCCCTCAACCATTCCTTTCCTTCTGTTTTTAATACCCTGGTATTCTCTTGAAGTAAGGTAATGGTCTACTAGTCTCATAGAATAGGGTCACATCTATTCATGTAATGAGTGAATATTCTGCTAGTCTCAGTTAATTGGGGGAGCTGAATTAAGAGGAGGGGGCACAAATTCTGAACCCTGCCTAGGGCCCAAAGGAGTCTTAATCTGGCTCTTTTTATGGCTGAAATAATGGGATCTATCAGGCACATCATTATATTGTCACATTTATTTATTTGTTTCATAGAATTTTCAGTTGCTTAATGATGTCCAGTGAAGGTCTGGATTACACTGTAGTTGATCATTTCATCAAGGGTTTTACCTGCAAATTTCTACATAGTCTTCAATTGCAATCTGTTAAAACATGATAAAACAACAGTGAGAATACATCGAGTCTAAGAGTCTAAGCCAAATTCTGCAATGTGCTAATACCGCATCATAATCGGCATTTCACTCTGAATGAGCAGTTCAAAGAGAAAAGTCCCACTCACGGTTCTAAACTTGGTATGTCAGTATATTGGTGATACATACCACCAGGTCTGGCTATCATCTGATACTGCTCAATGCAGAGGTGATAAACCTGTGGCATCATTCTATAACTGTCCACTACTATTATCAGGTGCAAAAAATTGTTAACACGGGTGAATTCCTTCTGTAACAGTCATTTGGCTATCCCCATACATCAAAATGTATTTTGAGAGACTAGTCATATAGATGGACCTTCCACAAGAAGGTCACCTTACATAGTGTAATATGGTACTTTGTATCACAGCTCACTTGTGTATACAAGTCTTGTTTCTGACTCCTGAATTCTTCCTTGATTTAAAGGGATAGTAATATTTGAGATGTAAAAAAATATATGTTGTAGGGTTTGTGTCCCCTAATAAAACAAGCGTACTCCCACTGCTGAGAGATATTTTATTTGCTTGTTATAGGCCAAGGGCATTATCTGTACCAGGAAACAGTGGGTGGGACTGGTAGATGGGTCATGTGAGGACTGGTGGGTGTGTGCCTATGGGCAGAGCTAAGGCACTAGAGTTCCTTGTCTAGGGGAGCCTGGGATGTAAATGCAGCTCTGTGGCACCAGTGGGAGGGCAATGGGACCACTTAAGGACATCTGAGGAGTTCCTTTCCTCTGTGCCTTGTTTATAGGGATAGTTATACTTAAAATGTAAAAAAATATATGTTGTAGGGTTTATCCCCCTGAGTAAAACAAGGGTACTCCCACTGCTGAGAGATATTTTATAAAAAAATTATAACAGCTCAAACTTGAATTTTTTTAGATGCAATATCAGAGTGGCCTGAAAATTTACAGTGGCGCTGTTGCTACACCATCTTGGAGTTTTACTGTCTACAGACCAGAGCAGTCCATAGGATAGTGTAGCAAGAGCGACACTGTAAATTTTCAGGCCACTGTGATATTGCACCTAAAAAATTCAAGTTTGAGCTGTTATAATTTTTTAATAAAATATCTCTCAGCGGTGGGAGTACCTTTGTTTTACTCAGGGAGATACACCCTACAACATACATTTTTTTACATTTTAAGTATCACTAACCCTTTAATTCTGACTAGAGAAAAAATATTATTTTGACTAAGACAAAGGCAGGGATATTTTACAATAAGGGCAGTAAAGCTATGTCATTCTTTGTCTCGGGATACTATGTTTGCAGATACTGTAACTGCTTTCAAGAAACCAATGGATACCTATCTAGCACAGAACAATATTCAGAACTATGACAGATGGCTTCAGGGAACTATCCGACTTTCATTTGGAGTCAAGAAGGATTTTTTTTACCCACTTGGGGCTTAAATGGAAATGGCTTAAAAGGTTTTTTTTTGCCTTCCTCTGGGTCAACAATGGTGATTTGGCATGGGCTGAACTTGATGGACGCATGTCTTTTTTTCATCCTCAAAAACTATGGTACTATGTATTAAACAAGGTGTAGAGAAAATGGCATTTCCTCTACATTCCTCTACTATAGGACTATTTCTTGGTATTAAAGTCCTATGATGGAGGAGATTGTCCGTCGGTTTGCACTACATCATTAATACGTCTGTATTTGCTCATGACCAGTGCTCGGATGCTGCCTGTGGAGAGAGATGAATGACCTACACCAGAGCTTGGGATTATCAGAGTTACAGATAAAATGCTTGTGTTTCCCAGGTTTTGACAGTTAACATGATGGTAAACAAGGCTAATTTCCTGCCAGGTCATCAGGATGGTAGCCTATTATTTTTTTTTCTTGGTATTAATTGCAAGCAGCTGGGCAATACACAATTTAATGTATTGCCATTCTGGTTTCATGGACTGGCGTATTACACTACTGGCCTTTTGAAATCCTCTGCTCATCATATGTAATGGTATAATGCCCTGCTAAGTCCTATGTAAAGATATATTGCCCTGCTGTTCTTATGTAATGCTTTATTTCCATGCTACTCTAATGTAACAATCTGCTGGTCTCAAATAAATTAATGTTTTCCTATACAAGACCAACTTCCTATGTCTCTTTTATGCCTGTCTGTCTGTGATATCCTCTTTCCTCTGTGGACAATTTTCCTGGCATACATATCATATACTATTTGATGGAGAATATTATTGTAGTCAACCAGCTGAAGAGTAATACATTGACAGCCAAGAGTGACGTGACCCAGGACTTTATTCATCAAGGAGATGCAAAAATGAAAATGTGCATTGATATAATCAGCTGTTAAATCTCTTGATGTTACAGAGGTCTCAAATGAATTGGGAATCAATGTGTTGGAGACTTCACTAGCATTTAAGAGTTAATTGCCCCATTTAAATCAGTGGGAATTTGCAGAAGTTTCCTTTCACCCCTCTGGTGCTTGTGGTATGCTCTGCATTGCATCTCTTTAGCTTGATGAATTAGGCCATTATTGGTATAAACATGTTAATATTTCCTTCTAGAAAACCTTTTTAAGTTTGTCACTATATTTGCTTTATATAGGGTTGCCACCTTTTCTTCAAAAAAATACCGGCCATGGCATTCCCTCCATAGACTTAACATTGGACAGCAGGCAATTTTTGACCGGCCTGCCGGTAAAATACCGGCTGGGTGGCAAGCCTAGCTTTATACAGTTCATTCATATTCTGTGGTCATCTTGTCCTGTTATTGTGCTGGTGGCATGTATTGTTGATGTATTGAGTTGCTGGTCTCATGTACCAGCAGATTTATGGACTTGGTATAACCTGGCTGAAAATAAGCTCTACTGGATTCCATGTGTTGCACACTTGTTTTTCTGTTTTTTAATACTCAGGGTTTGTTTATGTTTATTTATGATGGGCCCTTGCATATCAAGTCAGTTATTCATTTGCTAGCCAAGACACAGAGGTTAAGGTTACAAAAATAATTCCTAACAATTCAGGGGCTAGAACCTGTAATGCCCTGGAGCAAAATCTGGTCTGGAGCAAATCTGAATAATACTTGCCAGCACAGAACTTTGTTAAATATTGGTGCACAAGGAGTTAGCAAAGAAAAGGGAAGGGGGTCACTGGCCTATTCTAATTTTACTGGCTGGAAGCAGTCATATGTGATGTCAGTGGCCACCAGCCAAGACAGGAAACTGCTCTGATTGGATGTTGGGCACAGTCACAATTGCATCCTCTGCATCCCCTGTAGTTATGCTTCTGTAACAATTAACTCTTTCTGAACATATGGTCTTTATCACCTCTATATAACTTAGCCTAAATAGTTAGGTCATATATTGAATATGACTAAAAGTGTTTTAATTTTTTTTAAGCTTTATTTGGTCTACATTGAAGTTATAAACTCTGCCCTGCAGCTACTTCCGCATAGACTGTGGTTACCTGCTCTGTATCCGCAGTCTGTTGCTCTACCTCTGCTCTCCTCCCTCTATCCAGCTTCCTCTGATGACAGAGGCTTCTGTTTGTAACCTGGAGCGGTCTCATTGGCAGAGATCGCTATCTAGCCAATGAGACTGCTCCAACTTACAGACAGAAAGCCTCCATCATCAGAGGAGGCTGGATAGAGGGAGAGGAGCAGAAGCAGACTCTTTTTAGTCATATTCGATATATAACCTAACCATTTAGGCTAAGTTATATAGAGGTGATACATCCCCTTTAAGTCCACTAAAGTGCCACAAATTATGGATATCTCTCTACCATCCACTTTTCTCAGTATACCAAAAAACAGACTGGGGGCTGCAGGAGAAGCTTCTGAAGGCCACACATGGCCCTAGAGCTGTCTATTGCTTTCCTCTACTGATATTCAGTCTACAATTCCTCCCTCTGGAACATAATGAACTGTTATGCATTACAAGAATCATGACCAAACTCCAGTAGTCACTGAGTGATGATACACATATATTTCTCTCCAAGAATTTTTATTCTCAGGGGCAGAATTACATTTTTGTGTTGAGAACTACCATTTACCCTGCTTCCACATCACAAATTATCTGTTTTTAATTTATATGTGCTGAGACTAAAGAAATGTTTTGCAATAATAATTGTTATGATGAAGCTTGTTGTCTTTAATCTCGGAAAATATTTCCTAACTGAAATGTTTTGCCGCTCAACAGCTGTCCATTGTCAGTGGTTCAGTCATTAATCCTGCCAAGCTAAACCGTTTATTTTTCATTAGAAACATACAATTAAAATGCAGTTTTTCAGTGGTAACACTGAAACTGAAGTTTCACTTTTAAAGGGACTTTATTACCTAAAAACAAAAGAAAGCAATCCATGCTGGGAGCGAGGGGTATAGTGGGTTACATATGACCGCCCACATGCTGTCTTGTTTGTGCTGTTTGGTGGAAGTGTTGGATGGTGCAAAATGGCTGTTTTATTGTTTGAACCATGGTGGTGATGTATATACACTTTTCAAGTTTTAGGCCTAATGCTGCACGTGCTTACATTGGTGCTATCTTTGATTTTACTATAGAAAAATGAAAATGGTACATTTAATCTCTTAGCATCTCTCCTAGTCTGATCTAGTTAATCCTGACAGAAGAATGTCCTGTTCTAATAATAATACACATGTAAAAATAACTAATACACTGACATGGATCATGCCACAGCACTGATTATATAACAAGATGGATTATATAATAAAGATTTGCTCCCAATCATTGGATAAAGTCTATCCGATAATCTTACCTCATTGCCAAAAGTGTAAGTCATATTTATTACATAACCTAATTTACCTTTAGATCCTCAGTTCATTTCAAACACTCAGAGCAATTATATACAGAATGTGATGTCAGCCAGAATTTTATATTATTAGATCTTAATTACAGGATATTATTTGTCGCACAAACAAATCCTCTCAGTAATATGGCCATATTATGGTAGCTGTCTTGTTGAGATCGGAGACCAATACACACTGTCAGACTCTTGTAATTCTCTTTTATTACCTGTAAACTTTATATAACAGAACATATAGAAGGGTCAGAACAGAAAGTCTGATGGTTTTTAAACCACATGATCTTAGAGAAGTTATTCATTTTGTACAAGTTACCAGGGAAACATCTTCATACTCCTATTATTGTGTCGTTGACTTTTTCCTTACACTTATTCATAATTAATCCTCTATAAAATGATTGTGTTTATATCCATTCTACAGCAGGCATTTTCTTGCAACCTAACTAGACCTTATTTGGTCTGAAAATCTGTATATTAGTAATCTCCCTGTTTACATTGCTGCAGAATATATTGGTGCTTTTTTATATAATGTATAGTAATATTACACACAACATTAATGCTGAGTGGTTGTTTGTGCTGCATGCACCAACATTTTACCTAGTGGGATGGAACCTGGCACCAGAACTGTCACATGTCAGGCCTTTTGTTGCTGTGCCCATCTGCTTCTGTATGTGCCAGTGCACTTATCCAGGCACTTGTGTGGCTTGACTTTCATCTGGCTTGTGGTACTTTGAGGGCTCTATTGTCTCTCTTACTTCTGGGTTCGGGCTGTATATGAAGTAGCTCTGTTGCAATGGGTGGGAGATCTAAGCGTTTGCTGAGTGTGTTCCTGTCTGGAGCTTGTTATTTTTTGACCCTGGCAATCCTTGACCATTCCTTGCCTGCTTATCTTCACTTCTGATTCTGGTATTGACCCTGGCTATAACTGCCCATTCCTTGTCTGCTGATCTTCACTGCTGATTCTGGTATTGACCCTGACTATCCTTGACATTCCTTGTTTACTAGCCAACACTGCTGATATCTGGTATTTGTCCGTACATATCTTTGTCCATTCCTTGCCTGCTGACCTACACTGCTGATATCTGGTATTTGACCATAGATATCCTTGACCATTCCTTGCTTGCTGACCTACACTGCTGATATCTGGTATTTGACCCTGGCTATATCGAAGCAGCCCAAATTATACCTCTCATTTTTGTTCCCTTTAAGTACCTGAAATATGCATCACACCATGAAAGTCAAAAGACACAAGCAAATCTAACAGCAAGTATCAAGAGTCTTTTCCCCAATCCAGACGGAGCCTGAACACTTCATTCATGATCAATAGCTATTGTTATTTATAACAAAAGGACTGCGATTATGAATTGAATAGCATTTCTTTATTTCATTATACAATCATTTCATGAACATTAAACATAGTTCCAATCCATTTGGATGTCATGCAATGGCGATGCCTTAAAGAGGTTTAAGTTATTGTTACGGCTTTAATTTTTTTTGTAATGAAACAGTTCTGTTCCTCTCATTCATTCCCTTTCAGTGATTTAAATACAGACCTGTGTGCGTGTAGAAATAGCCTGTGACTTGACTGTTAATTGGATTGTATGAACTCTATATGAATTGTACAGCTAAGCAAAAGTTTAGCAAATCCATTACATAGCAACTGCATTTTATATGTTAAATAAATAATTACATTGAATTGAATGGAACTTTTATTTGATATTTTGTTTGATTATTTTGATCAAGATTTATTAAAGGTTTGTCCTAATAGAACTCTCAAACAGCCAGCAATTTCTATAGTAGATAATGAAAAGGCAATAATGCTTAAAAAAAATAACACATCTTTTTTCCCCTGATTTCTTAATTTGCAGGCTTCTTTTCAAAGCAAAATAACAGACATTAACACCTTAACCCCTTCGCGTCCACTGACGTGCCAGGACGATCACGGCTGTCTGGCACTTAAGGACCAGTGACGGTCCTGGCACGTCACGCACTTTTTATTCACAGCGGTCCTGCAGGAGTGCTGTGAGTAATAGCAGGGACTGAAATTGATCACTCCAAGACAGGAGCAATCCCTTTCAGTCCCCTGTTCGGAGTGCAGGCACACGTGACCAGTCACGTGGGCCAACACATCAAACTTTTCTAAGGACTAAGGACATACATATACGTCATGGGGAAAACAAGCGTTCACAACCCATCATGTGTAGGTCCATCATGAATGTCAGGGGTCCTCGTGCAGCTGCATGCCGTTCAGGGACCTCTGATTCTGTTTCACACACCAAAAAAAAAAATGCCCCGCGCGGCTGGTCCTTAAGAGGTTAAAGAATGTCTGGGAAACTTGCCACTGATGTGTTGTAAGGTGTGGGGGAAGGTCCCTTTAGAATAAAGCAGAGTTCTATGAGGGTCAGTGGCAAAATCTATATTAATTGTCACTTGTTTACAAGCATTAGTGTCCTTTGAATAGAAATACAGTTAGGGAAAAAATTATTTGATCCCCTGCTGATTTTGAAAGTTTGCCCACTGACAAAGAAATGATCAGTCTATAATTTTAATGGTAAGTTTATTTGAACAATGAGAGACAGAATAACAACAAAAAAATCCAGAAAAACGCATTTCAAAAAAGTTATAAATTGATTTGCATTTTACAGAGTGAAATAAGTATTTGACCCCCTATCAATCAGCAAGATTTCCGGCTCCCTTAACCCCTTAACGACCGGGGAATCCGGAAGCGGAAGTGACTGAACGACCACGAAGCAATTTTTTTTATTGCTCCGTTGCGTTCCGGACTCCCCGAACGGCGTGCAGCCGCGGGGGAGCCCGGAACTCGATGACGGTGATAGTACGTCATCGGTCATTAAGTCAAATCGACCCTTGACATACTATGACCGTCAAGGGTCGTTAAGGGGTTAAAGTGAGTACTTCTAATCTCAGCTTGTTACTTGTACAAAAGACACCTGTCAACAGAAGCAATCAATCAATCAGATTCCAAACTCCACCATGGCCAAGACCAAAGAGCTGTCCAAGGATGTCAAGGATAAGATTGTAGACCTACACAAGGCTGGAATGGGCTACAAGACCATCGCCAAGCAGCTTGGTGAGAAGGTGACAACAGTTGGTGCGATTATTCGCAAATGGAGGAAACACAAAATAACTGTCAATCTCCCTGGTCTGGGGCTCCATGCAAGATCTCACCTCGTGGAGTTTCAATGATCATGAGAACGGTAAGGAATCAGCCCAGGACTACACGGAAGGATCTTGTCAATGACCTCAAAGCAGTTGGGACCATAGTCACCAAGAAAACAATTGGTAACACACTACGCTGTGATGGACTGAAATCCTGCAGCGCCAGCAAGGTCCCCCTGCTCAAGAAAGCACATGTACAGGCCCGTCTGAAGTTTGCCAATGAACATCTGAATGATTCAGAGGAGAACTGGGTGAAAGTGTTGTGGTCAGATGAGAACAAACTCAAGCTCTTTGGCATCAACTCAACTCGCCGTGTTTGGAGGAGGAGGAGGAATGCTGTCTATGACCCCAAGAACACCACCCCCACCATCAAACATGGAGGTGGAAACATTATACTTTGGAGGTGTTTTTCTGTTAAGAGGACAGGACAAAGTCACCACATCAAAGGGATGATGGACGGGGCCATGTACTGTCAAATCTTGGGTGACAACCTCCTTCCCTGGGCCAGGGCATAGAAAATTGGTCGTGGATGGGTATTCCAGCATGACAATGACACAAAATACATGGCCAAGGCAACAAAGGAGTGACTCAAGAAGAAGCATATTAAGGTCCTGGAGTGGCTCCAGACCTTAATCCCATAGAAAATCTGTGGAAGGAGATGCAAGTTCGAGCTGCCAAATGTCAGCCTCGAAACCTTAATGACTTGGAGAGGATCTGCAAAGAGGAGTGGAACAAAATCCCTTCTGAGATGTGTGCAAACCTGGTGGCCAACTACAAGAAACGTCTGACCTCTGTGATTGCCAGCAAGGGTTTTGCCACCAAGTACTAAGTCATTTTTGCAAAGGGGTCAAATACTTATTTCATTCAGTAAAATGCAAATCAATTTATAACTTTTTTGAAATGCATTTTTCTGGATTATTTTGTTGTTATTCTGTCTCTCACTGTTCAAATAAACCTACCATTAAAATTATAGACTGATCATTTCTTTGTCAGTGGGCAAACTTACAAAATCAGCAGGGGATCAAATATTTTTTTCTCTAACTGTATGTGACTGTGTGAAATAGAAAGCTGTCAGTCCTTTCCTTTTGAGGAAATATTTTACTAATCTACTAAACTTGTGTTTAGAGAAAGGACTATTACTGCAATTTATGAAGCATACCAACATTGTTCTTTATTTGTGTATAATTTTCCTTTCCTTTATTCTTGGGCAATATATTCTCCTAGAAATCATAAACTTGGCAGTCCTTCATACACTATCTAGGCATGCTTTCCAGATGAAATAGAGAATGACAAGCACCCAAGATTTCGACGCAGCTCTGCTATCTGTCACCTGCACAAGCCATCCACACCTCACCAAACATGAAGCAGTGACAAGAGTGGTACTGGTTGAAAGCGCTGTTACAGAAGCTTTAAAGGAGTATCAATGTGGAAGCTTTAAACAGGAAGCAATGTGCAAGCTTTCAAGAGATAGCAATGTATTATTTTGATTTCACATATTCTGAAAGTATAGAATATGTAAAGTCAAAATACCTCTTTCCTTCATTCATTCATTCTCACCTGTTTTTTTAACACTTTTGGTGGCCTCTTCAGGGCTTTTCACTCTAGATGCTGCAAAAATGTCTGACCAAAAAGCAGGCATAGTGGTACAATGAGATGTCTGAAGGACCAGTTTGCAGTTTTCATATATAAAACATCGTAACACAGTTCATGAGGCTAAAAAAAGACATGCCAAGCCATTTCCAGTAAAGCCCCTAGTGGATAAACAAATTCCTTTCTGACTCCAAATGGTAGTCAGATAGTTCCCTGAATCAACAACCTATCTGCATTGAAGCCATCTGTCATGAGTCTCAATATTGTTCTATGCTAGACAGGTATCCATTGCTTTTTTTTGAAAGCAGTTAACAGCATCTGCAATCACAGAATCCCGAGGCAAAGAATTGCACAGCTTTACCGCCCTTACTGTAAACAATTCCTGTCTTTGTTTTAGTTTAAAGTGACTTTCCTCTAGTCTTAATGGATGACCTCTCAATCTTAGCTCAACTCTTTGAGTAAATAATTAATTGGATAGTTCTTTGTATTGACCTTGAATGTATTTCTGAATGGTAACCATATCACCCCTTAAACATTTCTTCTCTAATGTAAACAAACTCAGTTTAGCTAGTCTCTCCTTCCAACTCAGATCCTCCAATTCTTTTATTAGTTTTGTTGCACGTACTTTTTCCAGTTCAATAATGTTTTTTTAAGAAAAAAAACAGCTCTGATTAATCTTCTTAGTATATGGGTCATGGAAAGTGTTATTTCAGTACTGTCAGAGATGTAGTTCAACAGTAATTGAATTATAAAGTGTCCCCCCTCCCTTCCCCCTTTCCCTAGTGTAAGCCACCTCACCTCAGATGTGGAATCTAGTCACTTGACCAGACAGATCTCAGCAAGGGACAATCTTCTTACTGAGAGCATAGGGAAAACCCTGCCCCCCTTGACAGGTTTTTCAGGTTTTTCCTTATGCTCACTGAAAATTGTCTCTCTCTGCGATGGATGAAAAATCCATTTAAATTTATTTTTCTCTACCACTCATGAAATTCCTGCAACTACTTGTCAATTTCTACCTATGTTTTCTATGGCTACAATAATTATCATTACAATACAATAAAAACCCAGACCTTCTCACCATGCGACAAGGCGTTAGCATGTAGACAAAGAGAATGTTATTGTGGAAGTGAAAAGAGAGAGTGAGGAAGAGAGAGTGAGAAGCAATAGCTTGGAGTTGTAGTAGATATTACCTGTGTTTAAAAGGAGCAAGAGGAGTGACCACATATCCCTTTAAATAATGGATGCTTATGAATACTTTAATCTGCAGGACTGCACAGGAATCACTGCAGCCTTGCACTCTGTGTTTTTTCTGTGTCCCTGATTTAAAGGGATATGTATTAACTTTACTAAAAATCCACAGTCAAGCATAATAGCACAAGCAGTAGAAGTAGTAGTATCAGCCTTAGCCCACCACCACACAGACAGTACAGCTGTCTTCATATTGTCAGGGATCTGGGTATGGGTATGTTTCTAAAAAGGGGAACTTTTGATATTACCTGCCCACTCTCCTGTACTGTTTCCCCCAGGAGATAGCATTACTACGGTGGATCATTCCTAAATCCTGCCCCTGACTTCGAGTGCCGACATGACTCTTTATAGAATTTGATCAGCTTCCTGGTGCTTACTTAATCCACATCCATCAGATACACTACTTACAAGAGTCAGCTTTGCTCCCTTGCTATTTGGATCATTATCACTCTTCTCTACACTCTCCTCTCTGTTATTAGTGCTTCATAGCCCTCATTTGATCAAGTTTAAGCCATTTCAAGTTGAACTCATTTCTCGGTCGTGCCATTTTACCACCTCCCCCCATTATTCAGTTGCACCTTTCAGTCATTTGCCTAGTTCATCGCTTGAATGGAGAGGCTGTAGCCTTCTCAAGCTTCGTTTTAAAAATATATTACTTCACAGTTATAGCATTTGTATGGTTGCCATTTCAGGTCTCCTTTTACCTCTGCAAACAGCTTAGTAAGCCAGGCCTAATCTCCTCTCCTCATTGGGATCTCTTCTGTTAATATTGCCCTCCCTCAGGTATAAAAATATATATATATATACACACACACACCTGTACAGACCACATGTATCCCTGTTTATTTTAGTCATTCTTTCATTATTCCAGTCTCCTACTAGCCTCCTCCTTCCTGCTGCAATTCGTCATCTACAGCCCCTCAAACCTCCTTTACTCATCAAGTCAGGTATGTCCCATGTCTTTAAAAAGGGGGAGATATTAGAATATTTTCCGCATGTTCCTTACTTTTTATTTTGTTTTAGTCTCTGTCTTTCTAGTTCTCCAGGGGATTATTGCATCTAATCTCAAGCCTTGATAAATCATGTATGTTTCTTTTTATTATCTGTATCGTTGCAAGCATGTAGACGTCCAGCTTGCTGACAATGTTACATGTGCACTTCCTATCTTACTGCATGCCACCAATCAATATCTAAGCACCCCTCACCACCTTGCATCCAACCCTGTCACTCCCTACCTTCTTTCCAGAGGCTAAGACTCCTTAGATGTCTTGCCTCCTTATCAAGGTCATTGTTCCCCTTATTCCTTACCTCTGTAGAGGAATAAGGATCCATCCATTATTTACCTCTCCGCAAAAATGGAAGGTCATTACCTCTGGATAAAAGCCGTAGGTTCCTCTCATGCCATCCTCTTAACAGAGAACAAAGATTCCCCTTTCTGCCTCACTTCTTTGCAGAGAATGAGTCACCCCTTATAACATTTCTCTTAGCATAGGCAGTAGCTCACATCCAATGTTTTCCTTTTACAGGGCCTAAGGACCCCTCAATTATTTATCTCTTCACAGAGGCACCTGGATCCCTCTATTCCTTACCTCTTCACAGAGGCCAAAGGACTCCTCAATTCCTTACCTCTTCATAGAAGCCAAAGGACCCCCCCAATTCCTTACCAATTCACAGACTCAAAAGGCCCCGCAATTTCCTTACCTCTTCTCAGAGGCCGAATGACTCCTCTATTCCTTACCTCTTCATTAAGGCAGCAGGATCCGCCCCCCTTTTCCTTACCTCTTTGTAGAGGTTGCAGGACCCCTAATTCCTTACCTATCTGTTAGGCAGTATAGAACCCCTTTTTCCTTACCTCATTGCAGAGGTCGTAATGCCTTTCCTCTTTGTCAAGGCCGAAGGTCCCCTCATTTCACTTCCTCTTCAGAGGCTGAAAGTCTTCCTCATTTCATACCTCTTCAAAGAAGCCTAGGTTCCTAATTCTTTACCTCGCTATGAAGGCCACAATACTCTCGATGTGTTAAAAAAAAAAGCCACAAAGAGACAAACCCCTTTTCTTTTCCTATCACCGTCATAGAAGCCTATTGCTCCCTACATGCAAGGTCTTCCCGTCTGCCCCTATATTATTCCTATCCAACAAAGGCCGGGGTCCCCTCAGCTTCCACCCTGATAGCCACTACCAGTATTGTATCAAGTGCATGAGATACCTAGTTTGAGCACTTTAATGTTGTGATTGGTTGTCATATGCATTGTATATCTGGACAAAGCTGCATATATAAATGTTTGTGCGGGCTGCTCTGTACAGAGATTATAACATAAAGTGCTGTACATTTGAAGATAGAGGTCATCCTTGAATCAACCTTGTGTGGTATATTATCATTGGAAAGTTTGAGCATATTCAGCTGTGTACTGGATTTACTCCCTATTACACGTTGTTCCTTGTTTTGGCTAATGCTTCGAATATAGGAAATGTGGGGAAGTCACGGCCGTACTGTGTCTGTTGGGAACACTGGGCACGGTGCTTACCACGGTTTGATAAATGGCAGGATCTATGTGTGGGAGTTCTAATACACACAGATGCTGGGTACATTCTGTTATATCAAGTAGAAGATTTGTATAATACCACACCACAAGCTATTTGGTTGTTGAAGGGATGACTATATTTAAGTAGGGACATCAGTATATTATATATTGTTTTTAAATAAAAATGTTTGCATCTTTAGATATCGGTGGTATGTGACTGGATATTGGTTCCTCAATCCTTGATCCTATACGTCTGTTAGCACTGAGGGATATTTTTAAGTGTATTTAAAAATCCATTATTATATTCATGCCACTTTTTCGTATTGGTGCTGCCTCTTCAGCCTCTAAAAACCAAGTGCCGCCACATATCATTCAGAGGCTGGGGAGGTGGCACTCTTCTTGTTTCACCTGCTATAGCCACAACCCAGAGCACAAAGTTAAATTGGCACTTTCCTCTCTTATATTAAGTTTATTTAATATTGTAGCTATTAAAAAAAATAAGTACAACGATTTAAGTCTTATCTCTCAAACCTTTATGGTTTGAGAGAAATAACTGGCTAAACGTCCCCCCTCCAGGCTGGGACAGCAGCAGATTCTGGTCATTTGACTGGACGGTGGCTCTTCAGCAGAGCCGAAATCGCACTATTTAGAAATAAAGACTTAATTGGAACGGTCTACAAAGTATGCCTGGTTTGCAAGCACACTTTGTAGACCATTCCTTCAAAGTATTTATTTCTAAGTAGCATGATTTTGGCTCTGCTGAAATGCCGCTGACTGGTCCCTGGACCGGAATTTCCTGCTGGCAGCTAGAAGGCAGACTTGTCTGAAACAGCCTGGAGTGGGGAAATTTACAGAGTTATATCTCTCAAACCATAAAGGTTTGAGAGATAAGACTCACATGATTGTGCTTATTTTTTAATGGCTACAGTATTAAATAAACTTAAATTTAACCATTACTATCCCTTTAAGGATTTTAGACTAGGAGCAGATCTTATTATTTCAGGCAGATTGCTCCAGGTTATCGGAGCTCTGAAGGAGAAGGCGGATTGTCCTGCTTCTTTCTTGTATTGTGGTATACGCAGTGTGTTGTTAGCAGTGGAGTGGAGGTTATAGTTAATATGAACAGCTGGAGTGAGCATATTACTCAGGTAGTCTGATAGTTTAACAGAGAAGTGGTTGTGTACTAAGCAAGAAAGGTGAAGGGCACGTCTAGATTCGAGTGTTAACCAATTTAGTTCTTTAAGCATATCACAATGACAGGTAGTGTAATTAGATTGGAGGATAAAGCGGCATAATGAATTATACAGTGTCAAGTTTACTAAGATGGATTTGTGGTGCTGGAACATATACTACGTCCCGATAGTCTATGACAGGCAGCAGCATCTGTTGTACAATACCTTTTCTCATCTGGATACTTAAACTTGATTTGTTTCTAAAGCTAGTACTTATTTTGGGATAAAGTTTGGAGGTTAATTTATCAGTATGAAGACCAAAAGTAAGTTTAGGGTCAAGCCACATACCAAGACATTTGTAGGAGTCCACTGTAAATTAGTTTCTGTGCTGAGCTAAAATTACCACACACTGTGTTATGAATATATTAAGGTAGAGCTCAAACACTAGAGACATTTCTGTTAGCATAGTGAGTGATATGATTGGACACAAACATAACTAATTTGTATATTTTTCAGTGGACTTTTCTGTCTCAAAAAACTATTTTATACAAAAAAGGGCAGCAAAACATATAAGCAGATTTGAATTATCTGTTAAACATACAAAGCTTATTTTGAGGTGGTAGCACATACATGTATATAACACAAAATATAGTGGCTCTTAACTTCAATGTGTCTGAATAGTAACACCAATCTTCATCCACTTGGGAAAACACAAAAAGCTTAACTGCCTAATGGGTGCAAGGTGGAAGCTTCCCCATACGCTCCCAAATACTATGTAAAAACAGAATGATCCCGCACTCTCATTAAAGAACAGAGAAGCTCAGTTCATAAAAACATCCAACTTTATTGTTTCACAAAAATGCCTCAAAAGCTTATTGGCCAAGTCTATACATGGAGAGACTTACATAATCCAAACACTTCAGCTAAATAGATGTCAACATCGCCAACAGATCCACACGTTTTGCGATATCAGCGCTTACTCATGAGTAAGCGCTGATAGCGTGAAACGTGTGGATCTGTTGGCGATGTTGACATCTATTTAGCTGAAGTGTTTGGATTATGTAAGTCTCTCCATGTATAGACTTGGCCAATAAGCTTTTGAGGCATTTTTGTGAAACAATAAAGTTGGATGTTTTTATGAACTGAGCTTCTCTGTTCTTTAATGAGAGTGCAGGATCATTCTGTTTTTAGCACATACATGTATCTCTGTACAACCTGTTGAGAACCCCTGAGATAACACTAGGTAGATGTTCTTCAACTTTTTTTACTCTATCCGAATGTCCAACTTATCGAGTTTCGATGTGCTGGACAAGTTTCTGGACTACAAATGTTTTTTCTATTACAGAAGGGGCATTTAGAGCTTATGGTACAAGGTTACATGAACAATGAAAATGGCAGACTATAACATAACACATACTGTTTATTTTATTTTAATGATGGAGTTAATGTACAAGGACTTGATGAAGTAAATCGAACAATATGTGAAGAAAGAAGATCTGCTAATGCAATGCTATAAGCATAGGGGCCATAGCACAGTGTATATAGAAAGACCTCCCATATCATTTCTCTCTTCCTGTTCTCATCTGCAGACTTCTTGGGAATTCATTGTCCAGTGTTGTCTCAAGAGATACAAATCAGCATTAAAATATTTTGCTTTTCCTATTTTTCAACCAAAGACGTGTTTCTTGCCAAATCACAAAATAAAACTTGGCTTATATTTTATTTATGCTATAGATTATTCTTCTGAGCTACTGTTATCAGCCAGTTTTTAAGTCTGATCATCCATGCCTGCAATTCGCTAGCTAAGTATGATTGTTGGACCATATGCACAAAACAAAACAGGAGACATTCTGGGGCAAGTCAGATGAATCATAGGGGTAAAAAAAAATCCCTTAAAATCCCATTGATTGAAATGGGGATTTAACCCCTTGAATGTTACAGTGATCTCCAAAGCATTAAAATGCTTTGTAGACCTCTCTAGCAATCAAAGAGGTAAAAGCCACATTTAAATCAATGAGAATGCAGTTGGTTCCAGAACTATATGCATCCCTGGGAAATCTCTGGAGCTGCCTCTGAGACTTTGCTTTTCAGACTGAATTATTGTGTCTCCGGGGACAGTGGGTGGTTATCCTGCTTAGTGAACTCAGCCATAACCCCACCCACTTTCCAGTCTGTTTCGCCCACTCCTGTCTCATTCTGTCCACTTTCCTACCTATTATCTGGCAAACCACCCCTTTCAACCACCCACCCACTGGGTGGGTGGTTGGAGCAGCAGGTATGCATGTCTACCTATTAAGTAGAGTATGAGGTGGACATGGAAGAGTGCAAGGGAAGTGTGTGTGAAGTGTGTGAAGGGAAGAAGGAGTTTTGATTACTTACATTCCATATTATCTTTATTCCCCAGACTTGGTATAGTATAGGTAAAACCTTGTGTGATACCCTATAAATGTGGCTTTTCGTTAACATATAGATGATACTTGAAGCAAAATTAATTAATAAGTTCACCCAATGAAAGAGTGTACAAGGTGAAAAGTAGAGGACCCAGAACTGAGCCTTGAGACACCCCCGAAAGAGAAAGAGGGACTGTAAAGGAGACATTATTGCCAGAAGATGCAAAAAAGGAATGTTGTGAGAGATAGGAGGAGAGCCATGTTTGCAGAAGCCAAGTTTGTAGAGAATCAAAGTAAGAAGAGAATGATTAACTGTATCAAAGGCACAGGATAAGTCAAGTAGTATGAGTATAGAGAATAGGCCTTTGGATTTTGCAGTCTGGAGATCATTAGCCACTCTACAAAGGGCTGTCTAATTTGAGTGTCCAGACCCAAATCCAGACTGCAAAGGATCCAAAAGGTTGTTAGAATCAAGGAATTTGGATATCTGGGAGAAGACAAGGCATTGTAAGAGTTTTGAAGTAAGAGTTTGAAGGGGACAGGTCCATAGTTAGAGAGGCATGAGTGGTCGAGGTTAGCCTTCTTGAGTAGTGGTTAGTCTTGTGCTTGTTTAAATGAAGAAGGGAAGTTCGACACAGTTTATATTTTTCTAATGTTTAATCCCAAGAGGTCAATGTTGGTGATGAGCCCCCTCAACTATATTTGAATTTGACATATATGATTAAGGCCTTAATTCAAAGAAATATGGTAAAAAAAGCCCAAAGATCCATAGCTATGTCAGACCTATGTAGCATTCGATAAGAAGTCTACCAGAATGGCTAATGAGCGTAGGCCCAAAAATGTTACATAGCTCCAAAACCTGTGTTGCACCTTTTTTGACCTCACCCACCTCAGTCGATAATTAACATTCGATATGTAAACTTTAAAAGAACAGTCTACGTCATCTAGCGATGCTAAATGTTGTCAACATATTCAGACTCATAGCCAGTCACAACACATTGCTTTGCAAAGGGGTTGTCTACCACTCTGTTACCCATAATGTTAGGAACAAGTGGATGCTAACCAACCAATGTCTTTGTTCTGCACACACACACCCAGGTCAGCATGGTGGGCCTTGTAACCTGACTCCCATATAGTTACTCAGATGCTGTAGACAACAATTACACAATATATATCTATCCCTATTCAACTCCATTAGGCTTTGCACAACTATTGTTCTCATGATAACTCCAATGATAACTCAAATACCCCTTTAACACCTGGAATTGCATTGCATTGGATAACCCTCTATCACTCCAAGGGTTTTAAGGTTGATATGACTGTGTTCAACTTGGTAAATGTGGTTTGCTGTCAATTCATCTCAGGGAAGTGATGAACATGGGGTGGGGAGGGATGAAAGATATCCTTGTCATCATGGCCAAAGGAATGGCAGATGCCAGTTGAATTCATACCCTCAGTATGTCACATACATAGAATAACTGTTGTATAGCGTAGACACTGTAGCAGCTATGTGGTTGTGATTTTGTAGCAGGCAATATCAGGGATGTGTATGTCAGTTATATTGTTGAGTGAAACAGATCATTATTTGTTGTGTGAGTGCATTTGCACACATTCCCCAAGCCTGGTCATGGACAAACATGCATTGTGTTTGATTCCTGTATTATATTAACAGGTGAAGTGGTTACTGACGAGCCTGTCTCATATCTCCACCCCCTCAGGGTCTTCTCATCCTGTGGAAGTGGAGCAGATACCTCCACAATGTGTAGTGGCTGCATATTGTCCACTAGACATGTGTCCACTGCTATATTGCATAGTTGGGCTCATGCCAGGATAATGTTTGTTGCCTTCAGAGGTCCCGTGATCCAGGCACTGGTACCTGGATTTGAGAAGGCCAAAAGTGCCCTCAATGGCATTCCTTGTTTGGACATGAATCTCTTTGTAGCACTCCTGTGCAGGTATTTGTGGATTTGGTAGTGGTGTGAGGAGCACGATTTAGAAGTCCTGTTTGACATATGTTCACTCCATCTTGGTGGAGGGAAAGTGGATGTACTTCCTGGACTTCCTCTTGAGGGCTGGCAACACTTGAGACAGTGCCCTTGAACATGTGGGCTGGGATATGCCAGATGCATACCATTCTGTGGACTGGAAAGATCCATTTGCCATAAAATGTATGGCACACATCAGCTTCTGTAAGCCAGATAGTGCACAGTTGTTGCCCCATGTGGGGTCAACATCATCTTTGATCACCTCATATAGGTCAATGATGCTGTGCAACATTAACCCGTAGCTATGTCTCATTTCAGCATCCATCATTCTGAAGAGCATGACCCTTCTGCTGTATATCATGGGTGTTTGTTGCAATCTGTCATCCCTCTGCTGCTCTACAGGTCCCAGTGGCATCTATGGAGATGTGGGACATCCTGTTGAGGCAGGTGAGGTACTGATGCCTGGTGTTGTTCTCCAGATGGAGAAGGGCTTCTGTCTGGCTCTTCAGCCAGAGCATCATCACTTGCAACAGACAGAGGATGTTTGGCAGTTTTGCTTGGGGGTTGATGGTGATCCCTATCTCACACCTTCATGTCCGATGTCTTTGCAGAAATAGATATGTAAACCTACTTGTCGTAATCTCTCTCTTTCACTCGCTGTCTGAGTGGTCTCACTCTAAAGACACAACGTCTGAGGACAGTGAGATGTCCCTTTAAAACAGTGGTGGGGTGTTGTCCAGGCATGGTCATGAGGTAGGGAGTGACCAATGGGAAGGTGTGTGTTAGCCAGGTAAGTGTTTTGCAGTGTGACTGTTTTTGTTTGTCTGATTTGTTGTACTTGCTGTGTACTTGTCAGGTGCACAATGGGTGTCCATTGGCTGATGATGTTGCACAGGTGAGCTTGGGTTGCTTTGGGATTGACAAATGTGTGTCTTTTGAGTAAATATGTCTTGTTGTTTGTTAACTCCTGTTGTTCTGGGATATAGTTTGTGCGATTGTGCTGGATTACTTTGTCAGCCCCTTGTCCCTGGGGTGTTGATAGGTTTGTGTTGTTTGTCCAGGATTTGTTTGTAAAGCATGTCCATTTTCAGTGTGGTTTCTTGGCTTTCCAGGGGTTAATGTTGCAATTGGTGTGCTTGTGCTATGTGCTGGGTATTGTGTTAGTTGATGTTTCCCTGCTTTATTGTAGTACTACTCTGAGCATAGACTGCCATGCTTTTACACATCATGTGGTAGCACACGTAAACATGAGAACATATGATTTGCACAATACTTTATCAGGGATATGCTCTAGTATGGCACAAAAAGATGCCACATGTATGGCACAGCCGACCTCTCAATGCATGGCACGATATTTTCTTTCTATACAATGCCAAAGACTACTTTTCTCATGACCTGTAATTAAAAACTATATTGTTAAAATGTATATATTTTTTTCTCTCTCTTTCTACTGTCTATCCATAAACATTTTGGGTGACAGGTTGGTATTAAAGGGGCAGAGAAAGTGTCTTTATAACTGTAATTACAACTATGGGAATCAAGTCCCTTTGCTTAAAAATCTGCTATACTCTGACTGGGAGATGTCAGATCTTCACCCTTTGTTTCTGCGAGAGGAAGCAACTTTGCTAACCTCTCTATTGAAGCCCAGTGTCAGTGGATTTGCTGACAGTGGCATACAAAGGAGGGGGTAGAAATATCCCAGAAATGTCAGGTGAAGTGTTCATGCCACCCAGCCCTGCAGATCACAGAGATTTGCAGGGCAAATGAAAAAATATGACAAATGTTAGGCAATGGGAACTCGATTCAGCTATAAAGCCCATACCGCTGACCCTTTATGAGCCTTTTTAAGAACAGATGTCCATATATCCATTTAATTAAATAATTAGATTAAATAATACTTTGCCCACCATCAGGGAACTATTATCCATAGAACAAACAATAGGAAAAAGTAAGACTTTTTCAATATTTGAAATCTTAGATAAAATATGTAATGCTAATGTTGCTACACAAGAAAGATTAGGATTGTGTTTATTAAGACCAGTTGTCTGAACTGTATTCAATTAGAAAATCCTTTAGCTTGCTTCATGAACTAATTTTTGTACCATGTTACCATTACATAAGTCTGAAAAATAGTTTGCTATGCTTAGTTTCTGTTGTATTTCATTACAATGTGTAATACACTCCTTATGTCACCAATATGTTCAGGTCCAGTGACAAAACATTATTTAGTTATGCTAACCAGCACTCAAGTCTGTAAGGACTTTCCTAATATTAAATGGGTACAAAGAAATGGGAGACAAGTGACAGTGAGGCACTCAAGAGGGACTACTACAGAAAAGATTTACATAGATGTAAATCAATATATTTATTGAACAAAATAATCTTTAAAAAAATCACAAGATATGTAATCAATAAAAACAAATAAAGTAACAGTGTGCATCAACCACATCAAAGCCTGAGGATCATCATGGAATAAAAAACATCATGAGTCTCAACAGAGATGCCTATTTGTCTATATATATCTGTAAACAGATTTATTCAGTACCTCTTACAAGGTAAAAAAAATATCATTCCCTATGTGAGTCATCTCTAATCAATCCATTTCTATCAGAATGTTGAACTAACATAAAGAGCAAAGTATCTATAATGCAGTGCAAGTACATTAACAGAATAAACATACCTAAACGAATAAAGTGTAATACTTATCAAGCAACCAAACTAACACACATCCCTGACTTCATGGTTCTGTCAGGGGCCAAAGGCAAAAGACAGCTGGATGGATATATGTACTAGCAAAGTGGGATGGCGTTGTCCATCATTATAATGATGACTGCATTATGATGAATTATTTTGGGTAAGTGTAATAAAAATGTGGCATGTTTGTATTTTGATCCGTGTTTGTGAGAATGTGAGGACATAGCTGCTATTTTCACTGCATTAAAGGGGAACATTCACATACAGAAAACTTTTGAGCATTTGTTTAATAACATAAGAAACATTAGGAAAGGTGCTCTCTTTTTTTTTTTTTTTTTTTTTTAAACTTAACTATTAAGATATTACAAAGTTCTCAACTTCCGCATACTGTAGCTGCGGCATATCTCTCAGGACTTCCCAGCAGCCTGTCATTCTCCTCCCACCTCCCTCCCAGCTGCCCCTGGGAGAGCATTCATGCTTCACTTCAGTGTGGTGTGAACGGCTACTAATATTACAGGAAGCGGTGATTAGCATTATACTGAGGTTGCAACTTAACCCTTCATAATATTTGGGCATTAAAGTCCAACCAGTCTTAGCTACTTTAATCACTTCATGGGCCAAAACTGAGAAATTAAGAATGAAAAATAAATAATAGTAATAATAATAATAAATATATATATATATATGTATAGTTTTCACAATAAAATGAACCAGTGGTAATAGGGGCCTCTCTGCCCCCATAGTCAGTGTCCCCATTTCTCTGCCCCCCTAGTCAATTTCCCCCAGTTTTTCCTCCCATTCTCCCTTTACTGTGGCCCCCACCTAGTTGTCTACCTTTACTGGCACAGGAGCGGCGCTCATCCCTGGTGGTCCAGCAGCATGCAGTGTGAAACAACCGGTCTGTGCCTTCTTCAGCACAGACCTGTATTAGAAGCTCCCGAACGGTTATCTCTCCAATGAAGCAGAGCGCTGGGAGATGATGTCATATCCCAGCTTTCTGCATTACTAGAGTGCTGGGGACATTGATAGAGATGCATTTAAAGGTCTGTGCCAAAGGTGGCAGAGACCTCAGCTTACCGGTGGGGAGATCAGTCTGATCATCCCACCAGCCCAGCTTTTCATTGCGGGGCCTGTTCAGCTTTGATGGCCTCTCAGTTTGACCGGGCCCTAGGCAGGCACCTTCCCATGATCCGGCTCTGGGGTTAAGTGTCAATAAATGGGTAGGGATAAGTCAGTAAGTGCCTGCACAACAAGCCATAACTACCATAAACTATGGGGCATATGTATCAACATATTACTAGAAGTTTGCAAATTATGGAAATAAGTTATTTCAATAGTGACTGCAAGGCAACCATATGTATCATTCATAGAAAGAAATAACTAGTTGCATTTTGCAAATAAAACCAAAGAGTGGGAAATATGTGTCACTAAAAAGTCACCATTCAGTAGATTAAGAAAAAGACTGCCTTCACCGTCTTTCATTTTTAGGTGCTAAATCATTTACTCTGATCTCTATTTGTCTCTTTCGGACACTGTATTTCATACACAACTCTCAAAACGTCAGTACTGGAATTTCTGGGAGGGTACTTTTGATCTGTCTCATGATTAATTTACAATTCTGTACCGATTTGGTTTAACCCTTTGAGTGCCAGAGAGGTACGCAATGCAATGCACTTAAAGGGTTAACAGTTAATCTCAAATGTGTTTTTGAATTAGTGACATATTGATACATTATAAATCTAAGTGACTCAAATACTCAAATAAAAATCTCCAATTAAAGTTAATACAATAATATATTGGGGATTTTGAAAGCTCCTTCAAAATCACCTAAATTGTTTTGAATCCCTTAAACATCAGGCGGCACAGGGGTGGCTTGCACTTAAGGACCAGAGCAATTTTGACCTTTTTGAGTATGTCTTTGTTCAACCATATTTTTCCTCTAATTCCTTTAGTACACCCACACAAATTATATACTGTTTTTTAAGCACAAGTAGGGCTTTCTTTTGATACCACATTTATATGAATAACCCACTATTTTATTTTTTAATAATAAAGAAAATGTAAAAAACACAACATTTTATCAGTTCTTCTGTGATAGTTTGTGCTCAATTTGTTAAAGAGGAACTTTAACCTTCTATAAAGCTGCCCTCCATTAATTAAGCATATGGCTACTAGCTTCATAATAGTTCTAATAGGTCTCAGAAGTACCTGATTCTGAAGTAATCCTTAATCTTCGGAGCCCTTTAAGCGAGGCATCAGCACAGACATCTTCTCTTAGAGACGTCTGCTCGCCTGTGCTGTTAGTCCCAGTCTCCTTTAGGAGGCATTGCATGTTACCTTAAAGGGATAGTAATACTTAAAATGTAAAAAAATATATATGTTGTAGGGTTTATCCCCCTGAGTAAAACAAGGGTACTCCCACTGCTGAGAGATATTTTATTAAAAATGATAACACCTCAAACTTGAATTTTTTTAGGTGCATTATCACAGTGGCCTGAAAATTTACAGTGACGCTGTTGCTACACCATCCTATGGAGATTTATGTTCTGCAGACCAGAGCAGTCCATAGGATGGTGCAGCAATGGTGCCACTGTAAATTTTCAGGCCACTGTGATATTGCACCTAAAAATTCAAGTTTGAGCTGTTATAATTTTTTAATAAAATATTTCTCAGCAGTGAGAGTACCCTTGTTTTATTCAGAGGGATAAACCCTACAACATATATTTTTGTACATCTTAAGAATTACTATCCCTTTAAGGTAACCAGAAGGGACTAACTGCACAGGCATGTAGACAGCACTAACCTGGCCGTCAGTCTCCGAAGATTAAGGATTACTTTAAAATCGGGTACTTCTGAGATCTAACAGAACTATTATGAAGATAATCACCATATGTTTAATTATTGGAGGGCGACTTTATAGAAGGTGAAAGTTCCACTTTAATTTTTCATGGTGATTGGAAGAGAGGTATGAATGGTCAATCATACTTGCCAAATGCCCAGTTTAAGAGGGGCACTGTCCCTCTGGGGCGAAAATCCCCATGTCCCTCACTACCACTCCAGTGTCCCACTTTTTTGGAGATTAGTGGTGTGTATAAAAGTGTATTACATTGCTCCACAAGAAGAAAACTCACATTCATCTTTGTTTAAAGATCTGTATATATGTTTATTAATTAGGTTTTGTAAATAAAATATTTTGGGTTTGCTCAAAATCATTTATTTGGTTCAACGATGAGGTGTCAGTAGGTCATAAAGTGACCTACACCTAATAATGACCCCACTACCAACAATTTAAGTGTTACTGCACCCATCTGTGGCCTGTTAGAATTTATTTTAAGTCTATTCTCTGCTTTTCTCTCCCTCACTTTGACACTGACAAAGGAAATGTACAGAATACTTTGCCTTTATCATTGACTCAGCCGGTACATGTGATTGCTGTAGCAGCAATCACATGTACCAGCAAAATGGGTAAAGCCTGAAACTGACTGCTCTGGTCCTAGAACAGTCAGTTTCAGCATCCACAGTCCTTAATGCAGGGACATCATTGACAGTCCTGGCATTTCACTGGTCATTAAGGGGTTAAGTGATAGGGTTCTTGTAAACATGCTCAGTTTTTTTTTTGTTTTGTTTTGTTTTTTCAAACAGTATAACATTTCTGTAGGTTAGGGGTTTCCAAAATTTTATCCTCAAGAGTAAGACTGGGAAGATGAATCTACAGCCAGATACCAATTATTGTGTAATCCATACCTAGGCTAACAAGGTCATTTTGTTACAATATTTAAAGGAGCAGTAAACTTTTTTTATGAAAAAATATATATTGTAGGGTGTTTCCTGTTAAGTAAAATAATGGTACTTTTAACTGATGAGAGATGTGTATTTCCAGAATTATTACTGTTTAACCCTGTGTTTTTTACATTAGCAGTGCCCTCTTGTGGTCAAATTTTATTTAGTTATTCTGTTACATTCTAATGTAGGGGAAAGTCAGTGACAAACAGTTCTCCACAGAATGTGATATAAACTGCCTGTCACTTCCTGTCACTTAGAACAATCAGGAAGTAAATGCACAGTAAATTAACTTTTTGATTATTCTAGCTGTTATAACATTTAAATAAAACAACTGACAGTGGTGGGCATGACCTTGTTTTACTCAGCAGGAAAAGCTCTATTATATATAGCTTTTTATAAAACAAAGTTTATTGCTCCTTTAAACTAATAATTGAAGATCTACTTTATTGCCATATATCAGCTCAGGATTATTATGTTTTGCAGCAAACCAGATTTCATTGCAGTTTTGTGAAGGGACAGATCGACATTCCATTGTGTGTTAGTGCTTCAAATTATGCTATTACTATATATATATATATATATATATATATATATATATATATATATATATATACTTATAGCCAAATACATACTTTTGAACGTGCTCCCCTGGTTGGGGGAGATTATATGTCATTATTTGCTAGTGTATTTATAATGTTTTAATTTAAATATCCTTTGTTTCCCACTGCCTGTTACTTCTCTACCCAGCTTTGATATGAGACACATTGATACTCTAGTATCTATAATGTTTCTAGTTTTCTTATGGCTGTGAGTTCGCTTTCAGTCGGCAACGCATCTAGTAATGTTCTGTGGGAATCTGTGGGTTCATGCTCTGGATGACATCACCAGACTAACACGCGACCATGTACACTCATTTTTGCGTTCCACGGGGCAAACGGCAGGATTGGTGAGTCTCCAGTGCACTTTATGTTTAAATATGTGTAAGATTGTAGTTACATCTCCCTTTTTGCCCTAATGACGAACCGTTTGTGGATCGGAAACGTTCGGCTGTGCAACATGCTGAAATAAATCTTCTTTTCTGCGGAGTTCTAATCCAGATGTGTGCTGTTTCTCTCATCCAACGGGGTCAACCCAGCCTGAGTACCTTTTTGTATATATATATATATATATATATATATATATATATATATATATATATGTGCAGCAATTGTCAAACCAAGGCAGGATGAAGGCCTCCTCAGCAAGTCGAGGGGGTATGGATTGTAATCTGTCATGCTGGTCCAGTGCAGGTTGGCAGATATTTGACCCTGCCAGAGACTACAACTTGTGACCCTGAGGTTTGAGCAGATTCCATAGATGGTGTCTCACTGGGTTATATATATAAATAATAATATAAATTAATTTATCCAAAATCTGCAAACCTAGCGTGACTTTAAATGTTGAAATGTTGAAAGCCGGAGGTCAACTCTTACTCAGAGGCCTATCTAAACTATTTTCAAAATGCCTACTGCTCGGTAAAGTGCCTGAAACATGGAAAAAGTCACCCTACTGCACAAAATAGATGGTAAGGGGAATCTAAAAAAAACTACAGACCAATAAGACTGTTGTCAGGGATCTGCAAGGTTTTCATAAAGGTACTATCAAGAAGATAGGCATAACCTAAAGAACAAGCAGACTCCAGGAGAGGTTTCAGTACAATGGACCATATCCAGACAGTGCAACAAGTTATAGAGTGACATAATGAACACAACCTTCCATTATCATACCTGGGAACTCTCCGGATTTGCCCCGGAGACTCCGGTTCTGACAGAACTTTACCGGGTCTCCGGGGCAGAGGCTGATTCCTCCGGATGTGGAGAGTTTCTATTGAAACTCTGCCACATCCGCTTTTTCTCCTGCTGATACTCAGTCCCTAGCCCTCTGAGTGCCAGAGTAGTAAGGAATGCATTGCTTTGCAATGCATTCCGTACCACTCTGGCACTCAAAGGGTTAAGCCCCCCCCCCACTTGCGGCAAGCCCCGCCCCTTTTTGATGCGATTAGCGTCATTTTTGTCACCCCCTGGTGAACAGAGGACTACCTTTAAAATTCACCGCACCATCTTCCAATCACTCGATTTCAGACATATAAAATTCAAATACCTTTATTCTTTATTCTTGGACGTTAATAACAAAATTCTTCGAGACCACACAAAAACAGGAAGGCAGTAGGCAAGTGGTTACAAGATGACAAGACTCGATCTACATGTTTCGCGTCTTAACGCTTAATCATGATACAGTTCGCATTCCATCACTTCCGTCTATTTAAAAGACACTTCACCAATAAAAAACAATGTAGCAGTCCTGTCAATATACCAATGGGAAACAATGTTGCAACTCAATTCGCATACCTATAGGGAACGTAACACCTCTTATTTCTGATCCCTTACCACATTGAAATTAGACTGGAACCGCTAAACACTAAATACCTCATCTTAACCCATTGACAAAGCTATAATATATAACCTTGGCTTAATATAAAAGTCTAGACTAATATTCTTTAAAGGTAAAGTGTCATTATCTATTAAAAACATATTATTACTAATATTCTTCAAAGATCTCTCAGAAAAAACGGAAGGATGGAATGCCAACTTTTTACTACCCCTAAATATAGTATAAGTAATTACATATATCCAACTCTTTATAATTATAAAAAAGAAAAGAAAAGAAAAGGGACAACAACATAGATCACATATATTTTGCTAATCCACATTCCTATCTATTTTCAATTTTCTTAAACAAAGCAAGAAACATCATAGTTTTTGTTTAAACCCTGAGGGTGTCTGGTATCCAGAGTGAAGATCCAGAAAGCCTCACGTCTCAACAAACGGCCATCCAGATCTCCTCCTCGCACTCCTAAACTCACTTTTTCTATTATTTGTACCTTTAGCATACTAGTTTCTCCTTTATGTATATCTTTAAAGTGACTAGACACTCCTGATTTAAACCCCAAGTTTCTTATATCACTCAAATGTTCATTTAATCTTTCCCTCATCGTACGGAGGCTTTTCCCCACATATTGGATGTCACAGATCCGGCAGGTAAGTAAATATATTATTCCACGTGTGGCACAATTCCCATATGTTTTGTTACTGTATTCAATCCTTGTAGTACTGGAAGTGAATTTAGAAGACACTTCCAGATAGCCACAACATTGGCACCGACTACTGCCGCATCGGTAAGTCCCAAAAGTGGTTAGCCATGTTTTATGATGCGCCCTCCTATCACCTATATACATACTCGGTGAAAGAGTATTCCCTATAGTTGGTGCTCTCCTGGGTACAAACATAAAACCCTCTTCTATTGCTTTCTGCAGCTGAGGATCCGCTTTTAAAACTGGCAAATGGTTTTTCAATATTTTACATATTTTGTTATATTCTATACTGTATTCAGTAGAAAACACTATTTTGCCAGTCTGTTGAGTCTTTCGTTGTAAATAGTGATGAGCGAGCACCCCAATGCTCGGGTGTTCGGGTGCTCTGACCGAGCACCCCCTGAGGCTCGAGTGCTCGGCCGAACACCCGAGCCCCATTGAAGTCAATGGGAGGACTCGAGCATTACACCAGGCACCCCCTGCTCTGATGAGGGGAGGGTGCCTGGTCCATAGGAAAAGGGCAGAAAATGATGGAAACACCACAGAAATGGTTCAGGGACAGCATAGGGAGGATGTCTGGATGCATCTTGGACTCCAACATCGCTGCTGGGAACGATCTTTCGCCCGTAGTACGCCATTTTTACAGACTGACCATAAAACACACAAAAAGGAAAATAAAAACGACTTTAGGCGAAAAATTGTTACCAAACAATATTTGCTGTATATTTACTTGTATATCATCTGCAAATTATCCCAAAAATTTCCTTGATTTTCGGAAGTGAGGCCATGATTAAGAGGGAAACGTGCGCAGAGACAAATTCTCCCAAAAATTTCCTTGATTTTCAGAACTGAGGCCATGATTAAGAGGGAAACGTGCACAGAGGCAAATTCTCCCAAAAATTTCCTTGATTTTATTGAACTGAGGCCATGATTAAGAGGGAAACGTGCGCTGAGCCGACCATCTAAAACATTATGGGTGAGGGTCTGCTGCAGAGCTGACCATCCTAAACATTATATGCGAAGGCCCGCTAGTGAGCTGACGCTATAAAACATTATATGAGAGGGCCCGCTAGAGAGCTGACCCAATAAAACATTATATGAGAAGGCCCGCTGGTGAGCTGACCTATATAAAAATTGGCAAACAGGGCCCGCTGGTGAGCTGGCCCTATATAAAAATTATATCACAGGGCCCGCTGGTGAGCTGGCCCTATATAAAAATTATAGCACAGGGCATATGGAAGAGGAGGAGGAGGATGAGAAGATTAAGAGTCAACCATATACCCGTTTTTTGGGTGGAAGGGGTGAATGGGAATACAGAGTATTCACATCATTGTAAATAACATATATAAAGTGAGTTTATGTTCCCCCGGGGCTTTCCTCCAGTGGAGTGGAGAAGTCAGGGGAAATCCAGGCCTTGTTCATTTTTATAAGTGTCAACCTATCAGCATTGTCGGTGGAAAGGCGGATACGCTTATCTGTTATGATGCCACCAGCAGCACTAAATACCCGCTCAGACAGAACGCTGGCGGCAGGGCAGGCCAGCACCTCCAAGGCGTAGAGTGCCAGTTCATACCACGTGTCCAGCTTGGACACCCAGTAGTTGTAAGGCACAGAGGGATCATTGAGGACGCTGACACGGTCTGCTACGTACTCCTTCACCATCTTCCAAAACTTTTCCCTCCTTGTGACACTAGGCTGCGCATCAGGGTGAGGGTGCTGGCGGGGTGTCATGAAGGTGTCCCACGCCTTGGAGAGTGTTGCCCTGCCTTTCTCGGAACTGCTGTGTGCTCCCCTTTTCTCCCCTTCTCGGTTGGCCAAGGTAGCACGTACTCTGCCGCCAGCGTTGTCAGATGGAAAATTTTGGAGCAATTTTTCGACAAGAACCTTCTGGTATTGCAACATTTTGCTTGTCCTCTCCACCGGAGGAATGAGAGATGAGAAATTCTCTTTGTAGCGGGGGTCCAGAAGGGTGAACACCCAGTAATCCGTGTTGTCTAAAATGCGTACAACGCGTGGGTCACGGGAAAGGCAGCCTAACATAAAGTCAGCCATGTGTGCCAGAGTACCAACAGTCAAGATTTCGCTGTCCTCACCAGGAGGATGACTCTCAATCTCCTCATCCTCTTCCTCCTCTTCTGCCCACCCACGCTGAAGAGATGGAACTAAAGTTCCATGGCTACCCTCTGTAGCGGAGGCAACCGTGTCTTCCTCCTCCTCCTCCTCCTCCTCCTCCGCCTCCTCCAATTGTCGCTGAGAAGACGAAGTGAGGGTGCTCTGGCTATCACCTTGTGTAAGCTCTTTCTCCCCCATTTCCACCTCTTCCACATGCAAAGCGTTGGTTTTAATTGTGAGCAGCGAGCGTTTCAGTAGACACAGAAGTGGGATGGTTACACTGATAATAGCGTTATCGCCGCTCACCATCTGTGTCGATTCCTCAAAATTGCGTAAAACCTCACAGAGGTCTGACATCCATTCCCACGCCTCACTTCTGATTACAGGAAGTTGAACGGAGAGGCGACGACCGTGTAACAGCTGGTACTCCACTACTGCCCTCTGCTGCTCACAAAGCCGGGCCAACATGTGGAAGGTGGAGTTCCAGCGCGTGCTCACGTCACACAGCAGCCGGTGAGCTGGCAATTGTAAGCGCTGCTGCAGCTTCAACAGGCCGGCTGAAGCTGTTGATGACTTACGGAAATGTGCACACACGCGGCGCACCTTGGTCAAGAGATCATGCACATCGGGGTAGGTTTTTAGAAATCGCTGCACCACTAAATTAAATACATGCGCTAGGCATGGTACGTGTGTGAGCTTGCCGAGCTCCAAAGCCGCCACCAAGTTACGCCCATTATCACACACAACCATGCCTGGTTGCAGGTTGAGTGGCGAGAGCCACTGCTCGGTCTGGTGACTAATCCCCTGCAACAGCTCTGAGGCCGTGTGCTGTTTGTCCCCAAGGCAGATCAGCTTCAGCACGGCCTGTTGACGCTTCCCCACTGCAGTGCTACACTGCTTCCAGCTACTGGCTGATGGGGGAGTGGCGCTGCGTGTAGAGAATTCGGAGGTGGAAACGGAGGAGGAGGAGCCAATAACGTAGGTGCTGGCGGAAACCCTGATGGAGGTAGGGCCCGCAATCCTCGGCGTGGGTAGCACCCGTGCCATCCCAGGGTCCGAGTCGCTCCCAGCCTCCACGACATTCACCCAGTGTGCCGTCAGGGAAATGTAGCGTCCCTGGCCACAAGCACTTGTCCATGTGTCAGTCGTTAAGTGGACCTTCCCAGTAACTGCGTTGGTCAGGGCACGGGTGATGTTACGGGACACATGGTGGTGTAATGCGGGGATGGCACACCGCGAAAAGTAGTGGCGGCTGGGGACCGCGTACTGAGGGACAGCTGCTGCCATCAGGCTGCGGAAGGACTCAGTGTCCACAAGCCTAAATGGCAGCATTTCGATGGCCAGTAATTTGGAAAGGTGTGAGGTTAGTGCTATGGCCTGTGGGTGGGTGGCTGGGTACTTTCTCTTGCGCTCAAATGCCTGGGGTAACGACATTTGGACGCTGTGCTGGGACAGGGAAGTGGATGTGGTCGCTGATGGTGCTTCAGATGCTACAGGTGCAGGGCGGGAGGTATGCGGGCCTGCGCCTTCGACAGGCGATTGGCCGGCACCGAAAACAGGGGAAGAGGAGGCAGTGGTGTGGCCTGCAGACACAGATGGGCGATCCAGGCGTTCCTCCCACTTACTACGGTGCTTGGATGCCATGTGTCGGATCATGCTGGTGGTGGTGAGGTTTCTAGTGTTCATGCCTCGGCTCATTCTGGTGTGGCACAGGTTGCAAACTACAATTCTTTTGTCGTCCGCACTTTCCTTAAAAAAACGCCATACCGCGGAACACCTACCCCTTGGCAAGGTAGATTTACGCAAGGGGGTGCTCCGTGGAACATTTGCGGGCCGGTTTGGTGCGGTCCGCCTTCTTTCTGTAGCCACACCACTGCCTCTTCCAGCCTGTTGCGGTGCTGCAGATGGCTCACCCTCAGGACTGCTGTCATCGCTCGGCTCTACACCTTCCCAGGTGGGGTCAGTCACCTCATCGTCCACCAAGTCCTCCTCCACTTCCTCACTCTGATCATCCTCCTCAAGTCTTGATCCCACCACATACTCAGTCATTGACAACTGTATAACATTCTCCTCAACAAGGTCTTGAGACGGAAATAGTGGTTGATTTAATGGCAACTGTGTCTCATCATCATCATCATCATCATCCACTACTTCCTTTGACCTTAAATGCCGTTCACATCTGTCATCTTCTTGTGATTGGGTAGCCTCTAGAGGTTGTGAATCAGGGCACAAGATGTCATGTTCCTCTGCAAGCGTGCTTGGAGAGAGGGTCAAATGAAGGATTGGTGATGAGACGAGCTCCTCACTATATCCCAGTGTGGGATCACTTCTTTGACCAGACCGTGTATGGTGGGAGGAAGGATGATCAGAGTGAGGATTATGTTGACCAGACTCTTGGCTACTGAGAGTGGACTTGGTGGAAGACAGGGTGGTGCTTAACCGACTGGAAGCAGTATCAGCTGTCATCCAACCGACCACCTGTTCGCAGTGGTCGGACCTCGAGAGTGATGTCCTGCGACGCCCTGTAAAATTACACATGAAGCTAGGTATGGTGGATGTCTTTCTTTCTTGTGCTCTGGCACCAGGCACAGTTTCTCCGCGTCCTGACCCGCGCCCTGAACTTTCAGGATCACGTCCACTTCCCCGTCCCTTTTTACCCGCCTTCTTCATCTTACACAGAATATGTGACTTTAATATTTGAGTTTGAAAACTTAACAGTATTTCTTACTATTCTGCAAATCTGCAGAGTACACAGAATAGGCTGTTAAACGGCGGTGAAACACACTGAATGGAATATGTGAGTTTAATATTTGAGTTTGAAAACTTAACAGTATTTCTTATTATTCTGCAACTGTACAGAGTACACAGAATAGGCTGTTAAACGGCGGTGAAACACACTGAATGGAATATGTGACTTTAATATTTGAGTTTGAAAACTTAACAGTATTTCTTATTATTCTGCAACTGTACAGAGTACACAGAATAGGCTGTTAAACGGCGGTGAAACACACTGAATGGAATATGTGAGTTTAATATTTGAGTTTGAAAACTTAACAGTATTTCTTATTATTCTGCAACTGTACAGAGTACACAGAATAGGCTGCTAAACTGCGGTGAAACACACTGAATGGAATATGTGACTTTAATATTTGAGTTTGAAAACTTAACAGTATTTCTTATTATTCTGCAACTGTACAGAGTACACAGAATAGGCTGTTAAACGGCGGTGAAACACACTGAATGGAATATGTGACTTTAATATTTGAGTTTGAAAACTTAACAGTATTTCTTATTATTCTGCAACTGTACAGAGTACACAGAATAGGCTGTTAAACGGCGGTGAAACACACTGAATGGAATATGTGACTTTAATATTTGAGTTTGAAAACTTAACAGTATTTCTTATTATTCTGCAACTGTACAGAGTACACAGAATAGGCTGTTAAACGGCGGTGAAACACACTGAATGGAATATGTGACTTTAATATTTGAGTTTGAAAACTTAACAGTATTTCTTATTATTCTGCAACTGTACAGAGTACACAGAATAGGCTGTTAAACGGCGGTGAAACACACTGAATGGAATATGTGACTTTAATATTTGAGTTTGAAAACTTAACAGTATTTCTTATTATTCTGCAACTGTACAGAGTACACAGAATAGGCTGTTAAACGGCGGTGAAACACACTGAATGGAATATGTGACTTTAATATTTGAGTTTGAAAACTTAACAGTATTTCTTATTATTCTGCAACTGTACAGAGTACACAGAATAGGCTGTTAAACGGCGGTGAAACACACTGAATGGAATATGTGACTTTAATATTTGAGTTTGAAAACTTAACAGTATTTCTTATTATTCTGCAACTGTACAGAGTACACAGAATAGGCTGTTAAACGGCGGTGAAACACACTGAATGGAATATGTGACTTTAATATTTGAGTTTGAAAACTTAACAGTATTTCTTATTATTCTGCAACTGTACAGAGTACACAGAATAGGCTGTTAAACGGCGGTGAAACACACTGAATGGAATATGTGACTTTAATATTTGAGTTTGAAAACTTAACAGTATTTCTTATTATTCTGCAACTGTACAGAGTACACAGAATAGGCTGTTAAACGGCGGTGAAACACACTGAATGGAATATGTGACTTTAATATTTGAGTTTGAAAACTTAACAGTATTTCTTATTATTCTGCAACTGTACAGAGTACACAGAATAGGCTGTTAAACGGCGGTGAAACACACTGAATGGAATATGTGACTTTAATATTTGAGTTTGAAAACTTAACAGTATTTCTTATTATTCTGCAACTGTACAGAGTACACAGAATAGGCTGTTAAACGGCGGTGAAACACACTGAATGGAATATGTGACTTTAATATTTGAGTTTGAAAACTTAACAGTATTTCTTATTATTCTGCAACTGTACAGAGTACACAGAATAGGCTGTTAAACGGCGGTGAAACACACTGAATGGAATATGTGACTTTAATATTTGAGTTTGAAAACTTAACAGTATTTCTTATTATTCTGCAACTGTACAGAGTACACAGAATAGGCTGTTAAACGGCGGTGAAACACACTGAATGGAATATGTGACTTTAATATTTGAGTTTGAAAACTTAACAGTATTTCTTATTATTCTGCAACTGTACAGAGTACACAGAATAGGCTGTTAAACGGCGGTGAAACACACTGAATGGAATATGTGACTTTAATATTTGAGTTTGAAAACTTAACAGTATTTCTTATTATTCTGCAACTCTGCAGAGTACACAGAAAAGGCTGCTAAACTGCGGTGAAACACACTGAATGGAATATGTGACTTTGATATTTTAGTTTGAAGACTTAACAGTATTTCTTCCTATTCTGCAACTCTGCACAGTACACAGAATAGGCTGCTAAACTGCGGCGAAGCACACTGAATGGAATATGTGACTTTGATATTTTAGTTTGAAGACTTAACAGTATTTCTTATTATTCTGCAACTCTGCACAGTACACAGAATAGGCTGCTAAACGGCGGTGAAACACACTGAATGGAATATGTGACTTTGATATTTTAGTTTGAAGACTTAACAGTATTTCTTCCTATTCTGCAACTCTGCACAGTACACAGAATAGGCTGCTAAACTGCGGCGAAGCACACTGAATGGAATATGTGACTTTGATATTTTAGTTTGAAGACTTAACAGTATTTCTTCCTATTCTGCAACTCTGCACAGTACACAGAATGTGCTGCTAAACTGCGGCGAAGCACACTGAATGGAATATGTGACTTTGATATTTTAGTTTGAAGACTTAACAGTATTTCTTCCTATTCTGCAACTCTGCACAGTACTCAGAATGTGCTGCTAAACTGCGGCGACGCACACTGAATGGAATACGTGACTTTGATATTTTAGTTTGAAGACTTAACAGAATGTGCTCTAATCTGCAACTTTGCACACTAAACAGAATGTGCTCTAATCTGCAACTTTGCACACTAAACAGAATGTGCTCTAATCTGCAACTTTGCACACTAAACAGAATGTGCTCTAATCTGCAACTGTGCACACTAAACAGAATGTGCTCTAATCTGCAACTTTTCACACTAAACAGAATATTTTTTTTTTTTTTTTTTTTTCCCCCACACACAATATAACCTGCTGCCCCCACACACAGTAGTCCTAAAAAGGACTTTTGGTTCTTTTTTGTCACAATTTTTTTTTTTCCTCCCTACACTGCCTTTCCCTTCCTATCCTCAGCTCTCCCTGGCTCAGACTGAGCCGAACTCGATGGTCAGGTGCTATACAGCACCTGACCACGGGTTCTGGCCAGCCAATCAGTGTAATGCCAGCAGCCAACATGGCTGCTGGCATTACACCGATGTCAGAGCCTCCCTGCACGTTTATTGGCTGCGCAGCAGCCGCAAAACGTGCGGGGAGGAGACCCGAACATGGCGGGCGAGCACATGCGGTACTCGTACGAGTACCGCCATGTGCCGAGCAGAGCGATGCTCGAGCCGATCCAAGCATCGGCCGAGCATGCTCGCTCAACACTAGTTGTAAATCATTCTTTTTGTAATTTAAAAGGGCTTCCCTATTCTCATCTTTAACCCGATCATAGGACTTTTTTAATATCCACTCCGGATATCCTCTCTGCAAAAATCTATTATACAACTTCTTTGAATGTTCAAAAAAGGCATCTTCTGTGGAGCAATTTAGTTTTAAACGTTTAAACTGTCCCACAGGAATGCCTCTAATAGTATGCCTAGGGTGGCAACTCTCCGCTCTCAAAAGGGTATTCCCTGCTATGGGTTTTCTGTAAACTTCAGTTTCTATGACTCCTGTCAATGAATTACCAATTAGTAACAAATCTAAAAACTGAATACGTGTTTTATCACTTTCAGAAGTAAATTCCAAATTCAACATGGCATCACCTAGATATGAAACAAATTCCGATATCTCCGAGGCATCTCCCTTCCAAATAAAAAGGAGGTCATCGATGTACCTTCCAAACGCCACAACCCTCTCCCTGTAGGGGTTCCCTGCCCCATAGACGCGGGACTCCTCCCACCACCCCATAAAGAGGTTGGCGTAGGAGGGCGCAAACTTTGCGCCCATAGAAGTCCCGCGTCTCTGGAGGTAGAACCCACCATCAAAAAGAAAATAGTTGTGCGTGAGAAGGTACTCCGTGGCCTCAAGAATAAAGTTCTTTAAATCTATTGTGTAATCACTATACTTGTCTAGGTGGTACCTCAAAGACATCAAACCAAATTTATGAGGAATTGATGAATACAACGCTTTAACGTCACAAGTAATCCACAAATATTCAGGACACCATTTGATATCTCTCATTAAATTTAACACTGTTGTGGTGTCTTTTAAGTAGCTATACAATCTAGCTACCAGCGGTTGCAGATGTATATCAATCCACTCACCAAGGAATTCATTAAGCAACCCAATTCCCGAGACAATGGGTCTACCTTTCACTTCCAAAATGGATTTGTGAACCTTGGGTAGGTGGTGAAAAATAGGGACTATAGGATTCCGAACTTTCAATATCTCTGCGTCCCTCAAACTCACCACCCCCAAGGCTACTCCCTCGTCTATCAGGGAATGGATCGCTAAACTGAACTCCTTGGTGGGATTGCACTTTAATTTCACATAGGCCTCTTGATCTCCAAGTTGCTTCCTTATAGTAATCTGACGTATCCAAAATAACCACTACACCTCCTTTATCTGAGGTCTTGATTACTATTTCCTCCAAGGATCTCAAATGTTTCACTGCCATAATTTCATCTTTACTCAAATTGGAGGTATGATTATTGATCCGAACGTCCAGCTTCAACTTCTTCAGGTCCTCCTCCACTAGATGCTGGAATGTATCTAATACCATCCCCCTGCAACTAATGGGATAAAAAGAGGACTTTTTGTAAAGCTGGACTTTCGGTACTTGTATCCCATCCCCCATCCCTAAATTTGATACGCTTTCTTCCTCAATTTGTTCCATATCCATCAAACAACAATGGTCCTTAAAGGTAAAGTCCCTTGATCTATTTGTAGAAATAAAATTGATATTACCATCAGTTCTTTCAGTTAGCTCTATATCTTCTTTACTAAAATATTTTCTTAAGGTGAGTTTCCTTACAAAACGATTTACATCTACCAACGTATCAAAGACATCAAAATGTCTACTGGGGACAAAATTTAAACCTTTTTCAAGGACCTTGTGTTCACTAGGGGTTAATACATAGTGTGAAAGATTAATCACTGATCTTATTTCTTCATTTTTCGTTTCTGTTTCCGATTCTTCCGAGCACACTTTTCTTGCATGATTCTTCCTTCCACCTCTTCTTTTGCCCCTTCTGATGGCTTGTTTATTTTGGATCGAGACGATGTCCTCCATATCACTTGCGGCTCCATTGTCTCTGAAAATATTGCAGCCATCTTGTCCTCTCGTTCCGAGGACAAAAAAGAGGCTCCCTCCGGGTAGCCCTCGACTGGAAGTTCCCAGGTATGTCCATTATGCATAGCCTTCATTGACTATGAAAAGGATTTTGACTCAGTGAAAAAGCAAGAAATAATCGATGCCCTGATCAGTCAAGGAATAGAAATAGCTTACATCAATATCCTCCAAATGCTCCAATCAACAAATGAAAATGCAATTGCATCAATACAGGTCAACAATTATAAAGTCCAGATGAACAAGGAGACACAATCTACCCCAAACTATTTTCTGCATGTTTAGACATTTTCCACAAACTAAATTGGGACAAAAAAGGACTTAAAGGGATAGTAATACTTTGTTTTAACTTTATTTTATTTTGTAGACATTAAAAAAATATGAAGAACGATATAAGTCTTATCTCCCAAACCTTTATGGTTTAAGAGATATTCACAAGCAAAGTTCCCCCCTCCCGCCCCTTTTTCCTAGTGTAAGTCATCTCTTCTCAGATGTGAATCTGGTTGTAAGACCAGACAGATAACAGCAGGGGACACTCTTCTTTGTATGAAAACAATGAAAGCCCTTCCCCCCTTGACAAGTTTTTCAGCTTTTTCCCTTATCTTAATTGAAGATTGTCCCTCTCTGCAGTCTACCTGGGCATCTCCCTTCTGATCTGGTTGAACGGGGGGGGGGGATACTTTGCTTGTGAATATCTCTTAAACCATAAAGGTTTGAGAGATAAGACTTATATCGTACTTCATGTTTTTTTAATGCCTACAAAATAAAATAAAGTTAAAACTAAGTATTACTATCCCTTTAAGATCAGTGGAGACTAACTACATCACTTATGTTTTGTAGACAATATTGTACTCTTTTGCCGGTAGCCCTAAAGTACTGCAAGAAAGCACCGAAGAGCTACAACAGGAAAGCAAAACATTTTGGTCTGAAGACAAGTATCAACAAAATACAAGTCATGTTTAACAAATTTACAGTAGCAAGGAAAATCACAGTAGATAGACAAGAACTAGAATAAGTTGACATGTGTACCTTGGAAAGGAAATGTCAATAGATGGAAACACCATGATGGAAACTGAGAGAAAGATAAAATTGGGAAGCCAAGCATTTGGAAAACGTAGTAATACCCTCTTTAAGACAAATTTACCACTCTGCCTCAAGAGAGAGGTTTTTGACCAATGTATCCTCCCAGTCCTTATGTATGGCTGTGAAACATGGACACTGAATGCCAAAGCCATGCAAAAGCATAATGTTATGCAGAGAAGTATGGAGCAGTGAATTCTAAGCATAACAAAAAGAGAAAAACGTGTGCATGGATTCATCAGCAAACAAAGGTCTATGATATAATTGAAAGCATAAAGAGCCTGAAATGGAAATGGACAGGACACATGTCAAGAAGACCTGATGGACCAAACAAATTTTGGAATGCATTCCACTCAATACTAAAAAGAAGATGACCAAAGACAAGATGGCTAGATGAAATTACCAAATTTGTTGGTACACAGTGGTAACAAAAGGCACAAGACAGAAGTTGTTGAAGGCCTCCTGAGGATGCTTTCATCCTGCAGTGGATCGTCAATGGCTGAGAGGGATAGTAATGGATAATTGACACAAAATGTAATATTGTATATATTTAAAAAATAAATCAATTGATGCCAGTCCGATCTCTCAAATTTGTATAGTTTGAGAGATATAAAGTTCTAAAGTTCCCTGCTCCCGTCCCTTTCATAGACGTCAGCCTTTAGCTGACAGAAGCAGATCCTGGTCCCGGGAATGGCCGCCAGCTCTTCAGCAGAGCTGAAATAGTGCAATCTAAAAATAAATGCTTAATTGGAAAGGTCTACAAAGTGTGCCTGGTTTGCAAGAACACTTTGTAGACCATTCCAATGAAGTATTTTTAGATTGCGCTATTCGAGGCCACTCCTGTCAAAATCGCTGCAGTGTCTATCACAGGGGCAGTGATTTTTGAAAGGGTAGCCAGGGGCCAATCCTATCAAAATCCTCGCAGAGAGACTCACTGCCATAGATATTCAGTGGTTCTCCTATGTGCACAGAGCACCAAATGCCAAAGTCAATGCCAAATGCCAAAGTCAACCCCCCAAAAATTATACCCTCCTTAACCCCTTCGTGACACAGGACGTACATGTACGTCCTGTGTGGCTGTCACTTAGTGACAGAGGACGTACATGTACGTCCCGGAAATCCGGCTCCCAGCGCGGCTGCACGCCGTTCGGGGACTCCGGATTCTTTTACAAAAAAAAAAAAATTGTTAGACGGGCGTTAAGTGACGGCCGTCACTAAGGGGTTAATGTAATCAAATAAATTATGTTTCATATTTTTTTCCAGATTTGTAAAAGCCTGATAGAAACATCTAAAATAAACTACTTTAGGCCTGGATTACATTGCAGATTATAATTTTATCACTGATTTCATGTGCAAATGTTTCCATAGACTTCAATACGAACCTGTGATATAAAACCAGTGCTAACATTTATCACCTAAAATAGAATCTGTCCCTTAGGGTTAATTTCTAGTTAACAGACCTATGTATAAGTGTCACATTACTGGGAATTGTATGGGGAGTAGTGCTTCAACAGTATATATACAAATGGCTGAAATAAATACATAGACATTTTGAGTTGTGAAATCGAATAAACAGCTGTTGCTGAATTTCTTGGGAAGATATTAATTACCGTTCTGCTTCTTGTATGGAAAGAGAAACATACTGACATATCTTGCTCCTCAACACATCCTGTAGTCATTGTGAACTTTATCGCTCTGCCTTCTGTGTTAACAAATGAGGTGTAATTCAGTAAGAAAGAGAAGTGCAATACTGGAGAAAGATAACTGCACCATATAGGAAAAATACCATTTTGCCACATTTTCATAGATTTAAATGGAACTATCACTGCTTTTTAAGTGCCCCCAATTCATTTTACTATAGCAGCAAGCACTGAAATCATTTTATAATCCTTATTAAGTGCCGGCATTATATAGAAATCTAAGTTCTTAAGAGACCCACTGCCAGAGAGGGATCTGTGTGTCTGCGTTGTCTGTCCCTTTCTCTTCACTGCTTGGCTAGTGATCTAAGGGGGGAGTTGCATTGTACCACAACTGAACAGACAGGGATAGACAAGATGTCTGCTCTGTCGTCTGGCAGTGAGTCTCCTAAGAAATTAGATTTCTAAATATTGTCGGACTTAATTAGGATTATAAAAGGATTTCAATGCTTACCACTGTACTAAAAATGAATTGGGGGTCACTTCTATATCAGTGATAGTCCCGCTTTAAACAGGGCTTTTAACCCTTTGAGTGCCAGGGGAGGCCACACATTGCTCTGCGATGCATTGCGTACCATTCTGGCACTCAAAGGGTTAACCCCTTGAATGCTGAAAAGGTCTCCAGTGTAAAGCATTTTACAGGGCAGTACCTACTAGAAGAAAAAGATAAGTAGAGATATGGCAGCATATTAAGGGGAGACAAGGAATCAGATCCGTGATTTTATTTTATGGTCCTTAGGTTTATCCAATGCCAAACCAACACAGGACACGTACTAGAGCCTTTTCTCTTAATTTCTACTGCTGGGATAATGTCAGCTGCTGAAATCCCTTCCAGCCCTCTCAGCCCATGCTATTCCTTTTAATTTCCTTCAGTTGGGTTGGCTTTTGATTACCAGAGTGCAGTTCCGAGTCTTCTTTATTCTACTTTTAGCACATATCACTATATTTCAATACTTACAGGCTTGTAATTCAAGAGCAATTGAATCCAAAAGGATCCCCCTCCTCCCCCTTTCTCCTGCATCACTCATACCTCAGGCTGGTCCAGATGGAACGCAGCGAGGGAAGATATTCAGTGAGAATAAGGGAAATCTTGCCGTCCTTTGTCAAGGGGGGCAGTGTTTCCCTTATACTTACTGAGTGAAGATTGTCCCTCGCTGCGTGCTGTCCGTGCCCATGACCAGATTCCACAACTGATGGGATTCGGCCAGATGGGACAGGAGGTGGATCCTTAATTGCACTTGAACTACAAACCTATTGAAATATAGCGCTATGTGCTAAAAATAGAATAAAGAAGATTTAGAGGTGCACTTTATTATAAGTATTACTATCTCTTTAAACCTTTGACTGACAGAGTGGTATTCAGTGCATTGAAACACAATGTTTGCTTAGCTATCTTGCACTTAAAAGGTTCAGTGAAAAAAAAAAAGGGATGAAAGAAGAGGAAACAGATGAATTTGGAGGCCTGTGAGAAATTCAGATAATGGTAACTATTACGAAAATTATTTGTCCATTTTTAAGGGCACATAACACTGTCAAGGATAGGCTCCCCAGTGCTATGTTTATTAAGAAATGGACTGTATGTATGTTTTTTTTTTTTTTGTTTGTTTTTTTTTTTAATTTGGGTGTTGGTTCGGTTGATATGTCATGGGGCTGTTTGGGGATTTCCTGAAGCCTTAAAATTAGGGTAGTATTTATTGCTTTATATTTAGATAGGGGTTCTTATGGAAATATAGATTACTTAAAGGTACTGGGGGTAATTTAGATTTTGGTGGAGGTTTATATTTATATTCTAGTATTAGGAAGAGTCTAAGGTAAGGCACTTTGAGATATTATACAATTGGTGACTGCATGAGGGATGGATCTAATAGGCCCCATGACATATCAAAATTATTAAGTGGAGGGGGAATAGATGATTGATTATAATATTGTAAGGGAAGAAAGTTGTGAAGTGCTAATTATCTGTAGAGATGATGGTAAATATGTATTAATGTTTGACACCTGGGATATAATAGTTGGTTAGAATTAAGCACAAGGAATGGTTGCAGGGGATGTTTCTTTGGAGCTTCTTGGGGATTCCTTGGAGCTTGAAAGTAATAGTAATAAGCACTTTTTTTTTTTTTTTTTTTTCTCTTGCAATGACAGGACTCATTAAGGGCTTAAAGATGATATGAGGTTATTAAGGATAATTTTGGCACGGTTGAGCTCTAATTTAGTGTTATGTATTATATTTCTTTTTTTTTTTTTTTTTTTTTTCTTCTTTTCCTCTCCCTTTTTTCCCTTTTTTTCGCGTTGTCCAGGTAAAATATAAAGAAATATGGTATGGGTTACTACATCTTCCAGAAATCCCTGGTGGTTGAAGGGATAGTAGTTCCTGTTTGATGGTGAACGGAGCAGCTCACCATCTTGTTATTCAGGAAGGGTTAGGGTTAGAGATTGAATGGAGATTGGTATGGTTGTGTTTTGGTATAATTGGTGAAGATGGCGGTATGAGATGGCTGATCAGCTACTGGGAGACTCTTTTCTTCGGTGAGTGGGGGCAAGGTAGACGAAGGTGTATTTAATGGTCTTGACCTTTGTTACTATAAATTCGCGGGGGCTCAACTCTCCATTCAAACGGGCATGCTTGTATGATCTCCTGATTCGAAATAATGTAGATGTTGCTTTAGTTCAAGAGACACATTGGACAGCCTTGGAGGGAGATCTTTGGAAATATCGTAAATATCCACATATTTACATGTCATCAATGCTGGGGAAAAAGAAGAGGGGGGTGGCGATAGTAATTTCCCAGAGAATTAAGTTCCAATATATTCACCAAGAGGTAGATAATTTAGGTAGATATATAATTTTGGTATGTAAATTGAATGATACTTATTTTACTATAGTGAATCTATATGCTCCCTCGGGAGATTCTGTTTCTTTTGTTGATTCGATTATGGCAAAATCTGACCAATTAGCGAAGGGTAGAGTGGTTATGGGAGGTGATTTGAATTGTATAATGAATAATGATTTGGATAAGAAATGCTCGATAAGTTATTCTAAAGGGAATGGTAGACTTAGGCAACAGGCAAAGGCAATGTCATCAGTGCTGCACAAGAATAATTATTACGATGTTTGGCGCGTACAACATCCCCAGGAGAAAGATTTTACTTTCTTCTCGAATCCTCATGCCTCATATTCTAGGATCGATTTTTTTTCATGAGACCATTTGACTTAGAATTGTGTCAAGATTCACGAATCGGTAGTATCAGCTGGTCGGATCATGCTCCGGTTTTTTTGAGTATGAGAGACAACCCTATGTATAAAGTAAATACTAGTTGGAAATTAAATGATACCTTACTGAGTTCAGTAGCAAGTAGAACAGATTTAATAAGGGAAGCGGAGAGGTTCCTGGCCGAAAATGACAACAATGAAGTATCTAATTTTACACTGTGGTGCGCTTTGAAAAGTTATCTTAGGGGGCATCTAATCAAGCAGGGAATTCATAATAAGAGGAAGCAGGGCAGGTCTCTGGCGGATTTATATATTGCACTTGCAGCTTTGGAGAGGAGGGATAGGGATGCTCCTCTGGCGGAATTCAGTAGGGAGAGGGTGCTACTTCAGGAGGAAATTAAACTGAAATTAAGAGAGAAGTTCAATGCGAATTTAACTCGTTTAAAACAGCACTGGTATTATTCCAATAATAGGCCAGGTAAAGAATTGACGTTGAAACTCAAGTTCCGCAATCAGAAGCATCGGATTAACCAGATAATATATGAGGGTAGGTCTTGTGTTTCTCCCCGCCAGATTAGTGAGGCATTTAGATCATATTATGAAGGTTTATATAATTTGCCAGAGCTAAATAGGACAAATTTGGAAATGAGAGAATTTCTTGCAAGACTGAATTTGCCTGTCTTGCAAGATAGGAAATTGAATACTTTAAATAATCCATTTTCTAGTGAAGAGATAGTTAGCGTGATACGGGGTCTTAAGGATGGTAAAGCACCGGGCCCAGATGGCTTCACTGCAAAATTTTATAAAGTAATAGAGGCCCAGGCTGGGCCCTTGTTGGAACGGGTCTATAATGCTGTGGGGGGGAATCTAGGATTCCCTGAAGAAATGCTGGAGGCAACAATTTTTCCAATTTTAAAACCAGGAAAAGATCCAACCCTCGTTACTAATTATAGGCCCATTTCTTTGACAAATTATGACATCAAGATTTATTCTAAGATTTTGGCTTTGAGGCTTAATTCTGTGATAACGGATTTGATTCACCCCGATCAAGTGGGTTTTGTCACTGGGAGGGCCGGAGAAGATAATACTCGGAGGATTTTCGACATCCTGGACCATATTCGGTTGGGGAAGATTACATCAATATGTATGGCCCTGGATGCTGAGAAGGCCTTCGATAGGGTAAATTGGAGATTTCTGTCAGAAACGCTTAGGGCCTTTGGATTAAGGGGAAGAATCTTTGAATATATAATGGCGTTATACACGGTGCCAAGGGCTAGGGTGACGGGCCCGTTTTTGGGATCAATGGAATTTAGAATTCGGAATGGGACCAGACAGGGTTGCCCATTGGCTCCTTTGTTGTATGCCTTGTCAATAGAGTCCTTGGCTTCTTTGGTTAGAGCCTCTCCAGATATATGCGGAATAAGGATTGGTTTACAAGATCATCGGATATCTTTATACGCAGACGATGTCATGCTGACTTTAGCCTCTCCAGAGACCTCTCTCCCAGGTGTCCTGGAAATATTGGAATTATATGGTGGATATTCTAATTATAAGTTAAATCTTTCAAAAACACAAACTATCTCTAGTTTTATTCCGGAATCATCTTTTTCTAGTCTGAGAGGACAGGTTCTGTTGGACTGGGACAGTAATTTTATTTCCTATTTGGGGATTCAGATTAGTTTGGATATGGTACAAACAATGGAGATGAGTTATTCCATGCTTCTCGGGACACTACGGGACTTGAGGTCAAGATGGAGGGGCCTAGAGGTTTCTTGGATGGGTCGAATAAACATAGTTAAATCTTATTGGATTCCGAAGATAGTTTACCTTTTTAGGGCTATTCCGGTGCCAGTCCCTGCTTGTATCTTAAGAGATCTTGAAGGCCTGATAGCTGGCTATATTTGGGATGTTATAAAGCCTAGAATTCCTAAAGACCTGTTGAAAAGAAAGTTGAATTAGGATGGTGTAGGTTATCCGGATCTCTTTAGGATACATGAGGCGTGTATGCTATCTCATTTTTTGATGTGGGAAGCCAAAAGAGGAACAGGATTGGGCTGGCATAATATAGAATTGGATAAATGCAAGGGGTACGATCCCTTCTTGTTTTTTTGGTTGGAACCTGCTCGTTTTAGGAAATTGAGGTTAGATAATGGTATAGTGGTTGGATTAATGACTTGGATTTATAAATTGCGAAGGAAATACTGTGGTATAGAAAATCAGAGCTACTTGAATTTATCAAGCCCAATTAGAGTTTTGTCTCTCTATTTGGAGGATCTGGAGCTCGGCCGTTGGTCGGATGTAGGTATTAGGAAAATTGCAGACCTTTTTCATCAAGGCTCCCTGCTCTCATTCCCGGAGTTGCAGCGGAATTTTGGGGTGGTTTCCAATGATTTTTTTAAATATATTAGAATTAAAACGTTATTGGCAGGAGAGAATATCTCGACTCTAGACATTGGAGAAATGCTAACCAGTGTACTTAAGGGTAGACATATTATATCCAGAGTAAGGAATGTCTTGTCAAATTTGGTTCCACCCCGGAAGCCACGAGCTTTCCGGAAATGGGAGGCGGAGTTAGATATTTTCGTTCCTTTACAGGACTGGTATGCAGCATGGAGGATTACAAGACGCTCTGTTCATTGTATTAGTCTGATAGAACAATATTATAAATTAATTCATAGATGGTATAGGGTACCCCACCTTTTATGTAGATTTAAGGTGGGACTTCCGAACCTATGCTGGAGATGCTCAATGGAGGCTGGAACTCAATTGCACATCTGGTGGGACTGTGCCAAGCTTGACGGTCTTAAGATGACATTGACGGAGTTGTTAAATAATATGTTCCAAATTCGGACTGTATTGAGTCCTAGATCTTTTCTGTTCCATTTGGAGCTTCCTGTCACAAAGGTTAGTGATAAATTTTTATGCGTTAATATCTTATTGGCTGTGAAAATGGTAATGGCAAGACACTGGAGGAGACAGGAAGCTCCGACATGGAACGAAATTGAGGCTCAAGTTGATTTCCAGTGCGAGTCGGAAAGGTACTTTTATAGCAGAAATCATTTAGCCATTGATTTCTATGGCGATATTTGGAATTTGTGGCTTCGAAGAAAGGCCTGCACTGCATAATAATAGGGTTATGCGGGTGTGATTCTGGGTCCCCGCGGATCAAAAATTTAGTTGTTTATGCTTTGGCAATTGCCCCCCGGCATTAAGTTTTACTCTTTTTTTAGAATAGTGAAGATAGAGTCTCCCAGATGGGCTGGTGATGAGTGTTGGTTTGATGAATGGGGGTTTATGTGAAATTTATGTGATTGTATTGTAATCAGCTTGTATTTTTTGAATTATGTATATTTTATTGATTGATTGTATATCATGCAATTTATAATAAAAAAAAAAAAAAAAAAAAAAAAAAAAAGAAATGGACTGCCTTTTTAAATCTCTTGACATTTTCTTCTGTGGGGCACCAATTTCAACTCATCTATTCATATAAACAACCATAATATATGTATGGTATCAAGGTGGGCACTATTTTAACTCTGCTATTTATATAGTCTCCCCTGATCTAAACAACCATAACATGTACATCATTGAATGCTTTGCGCTTACAACTACGTTCACCCACTAAGTACTAACACCTACAGTAGCTTGTCGAAATACTGATTTCTCACACTTATCTTCATGCAATGAAGAGTTTTCACTCATGGTTTTACACATTCAGTAGACTATATGATTGAGGAGGGGAACATTCAGTTGGTGGTCAAGACTGTCATTGATATTCCTTGATTGTGGATCCTGTGAAGCTGCTCATTTTGCATCCTTTGCAATGCATTGAGACCTTTCTATCATTCAAGCAGTTAAAAGTCCCATTTCACCCTTTGCGTGCCAGAGAGGTATCCAACGTAGTGCACACAAAAGGGTTAAATCATTGGTTATTTTAATTTGTGTTAGCATTTTCTAAGTACATTGTTCATGACATGAGGCTCCAACATTTGTGCTATCTTTAATTAAAATATTTTTTATCCTTCCCGAATAATGGAATTTTTTAAAAAGTTGTAAAATCTGAGTCTGATAGAAAGCTTTTGTCTTGGAAAAAAATGTTAGAAAAGTTCCTTTCACACACACACAGCTCTCTACTCCAAATAATGAAATCTTTGACTGATTATTTAAATATCAGTTTTATGGGTTCACAAAATTAAGCAGGTTTCCAGTAGATGAGAAAAGCTATGTCGCTCTAGCTTTGGGTTCGCTTGAAGCCTGAGAAAGCTGTGTCAGCTATTTGTATGGTGGGTGTTGGGTGGGCAGAAATCTATGTACAATAACAGCCAGATATGACAACTTGAAAGTCTGTTCATAGGATACGTTCTGCTGTTTATCGTTGGTGTATAAAATGTCATGGCGTACTCCAGTTATAATAAACAATTAGTGTAATATACATGTACCTCTAGTTATTATCTTTTCCTTATATATATATACAGGGAGAGGGGGGAGATACAGAGAGAGACAGAGAGAGAAATATATATGGGGATAACATACTAAGCCATTGTGGAGAAATTAAAGGAGCAGTAAACTTTTATTTATGAAAACACATATTTTATAGAGCGTTTCCTGTTGAGTAAAACAAGGTCACTCCCACTGCTCTCAGATGTTTTATTCAAAATTTATAGCAGCTCAAATAATTAGGAAGTGAATTTGCTGTGTTTACTTCCTGATTGTTCTAACTGACAGGAAGTGACAGGCAGTTTCTATCACATTCTATGGAGAACTGTGTGTCTCTGACTTTCCTGACTTTCCTCTCCATTAGAATCCAACAGGAAAACTAATTAGAATTTGACCACTAGAGGGCACTGCTAATGTAAAAAAACATGGGTTTAAAGGGATAGTAATACTTCGTTTTAACTTTATTTTATTTTGTATGCATTAAAAAAACACGAAGAATGATATAAGTCTTATCTCTCAAACCTTTATGGTTTATGAGATATTCACAAGCAAAGTTTCCCCCTCCCGCCCCTTTTACCTACTGTAAACAATCTCTTCTCAGATGTGGAATGCAGTCCATAGACTGGACAGATAACAGAAGGGGACACTCTTATTCCTATGAAAACAATGAAATCCCTGCCCCCCTTGACAAGCTTTTCAGGTTTTTCCCTTATCCAGGGCCGGACTGGCCTACCGGGATACCGGGAAAATTCCCGGTAGGCCGGCTTCCCTGGGGCTGCTGCCTTCATGAGAACACGCTGCCTACATTGCGCTGTCTGACTCTGACTGACAGTCCAGTAGACGCGGCTGTCAGTCCTCCTCCTTCTTCAAACAAATCCTCTATCTGTTCTCGCGGCCGCAAGGTGACAGGACTGCGGCCGCGAGAACAGATAAAGGATTTGTTTGAAGAAGGAGGAGGACTGACAGCCGCATCTACTGGACTGTCAGTCAGAGTCAGACAGCGCAGCGGAGCCAGCCGGCTGGGTCTAACTCTAGACCCAGTGACATCAGACGCAGCACGCAGGCTATGCTGAGGTGAGAGCGCTGCGTGACTGCATTTACTTACCAATGGGCTGCCCGCACTTAATTTAAGCCCCGCTACCGCGCCACAGTGACAGATTGACTGACGCCCAGGCCAGACAGAGCTCGCTGAGCGGGAGGCAGCAGAGCAATACAGAGTCGGACAGCAGTCAGACTCTGTTTGAAGGCAAGAGGGGGGAAGGAAATTGGGGAAACTGTAACAGGCACAGCTGCCTAACAGGCAAAAAGGGGAGTGAATGACAGCATCAAGCGGGGGAGAATTAGGCAAAGGGGGATCAAGAGAGGAAAGAGGGGGCATCAAGTACAGGTCAGGTGAGAGAGGTGAGGCAAGAGGGACAAAAAGACTGACAATTGGGGAAACTGTAACAGGCGAAAAGGGGAGATCATTCAAGAGAGGGAGAAAGGCAAAAGGGATCAAGAGAGGTAAGAGTGGGCATCAAAAGAGGGTGAATGAGGCAGAGGGGGTCAAGAGGGAGAAAAAGAGGCAAAGGGGAGAAAAAAGAGGCAAAAGGAGGAAGGATCAGGAGGAAAATGGAGGGGGATCAGGAGGAGGATAAAGAAGCACAGGGTGGGATCAAGAGTCAAGAAGGAGAGAGAGAGAGGCAAAAGTAAGGGTGGATCGAGAGTCAATGAGGATCCAGGGAGGGAAAGAAAGAGTCAAAGGGGAGAAGGACCAAGAGGCAAAAGGGTGGGATCAAGAGTCAAGAAGGGGAGAGAAAGGCAAGAAAAAAAATGCCATTATGCTATGGGGCTGGAAAGCCATTTTTTCCAGGGCTGGTTTTTATTCCCAGTCCGGCCCTGCCCTTATCTTAATTGAAGATTGTCCCTCTCTGCAGTCTACCTGGGCAGCTCCCTTCTGCCCTGACTGAGAAGTGTTACATCAGTAAAAGGGGCGGGAGGGGGACACTTTGCTTGTGAATATCTCGTAAACCATAAAGGTTTGAGAGATAAGACTTGCATCATTCTTCATGTTTTTTTAATGCCTACAAAATAAAATAAAGTTAAAACGAAGTATTACTATCCCTTTAAACCATAATAACTCTGGAAATATAAATCTCTCAGCAGTGGGAGTACCCTTATTTTACTCAATAGGGAAATCTCTACAATATATATTTTTCATAAAAAAGTTTACTGCTCCTTTAAACAAAATTCCTATTACATTAGATGGGGCTTCAAGCCTTCAAAGGGATAGCAGTCCAATTTGAATAATGGACATATTAATTTGTACCTTTTGGTGCACTTAGATTGCTTCAAATGGTTCATCCTCATGAGTAATGTATCCAAAATGGCAGTGATGAATTGTCTTATTTACTAAATTATAAGTAAGAAAATGTATGCCTTTTACATATAAGAAATTAAATGAATGAAAGACCTAGCATTAATGGGAACAGTACATGCTAATAAACAGTGTATAAGTTATTCTGTGAAAGTGTGTATGTGTTCATGCCAGATCTGTTTCGCAAATCTCCCTTTCGCTAAAATAGAATTTTGTCAATTGATAAATCAGCAAATTTCAAAATGAGTGAAAATAATAAAATTAAAAGTATCACGTATGAAGATTGAAGAGACAATTTGCACATTAGTAAATAGGGGCCAGGGTGTGATTGAAAGAGCACAGTGACTGGAGTATTATAGAGCAGGAGTAGAGAAGTGCAGTGAGGGACTAGAGGATTAGAGGAGAGGAGAAGAATGTGAAAAAGTACAGTGAGTGTCGGACTACAGTGAGTGAATGGAAGAGTATAGTGAGTGCAGGAGTACAGTGAGCAAGTGACTGGAGGAGTACAGGGAGTAAGTGAATGAAGGAGTACAGTGGGTGTCTACAAGAAAGTTGGTATTGGAACATTTAGAGCTATCAATGTTCCTCAGTAGAGACTGGATTTGATAATCAGATAAGTATCTTGCTCATCTATGTTTGGGAGTAACTGGGTTGCTGAAAGGGTATCCATAAATTGATAGTAATCCTGCATGAAGGGTCATGCAGACCCTTGGCCCTCAATAGAAGACAAACCAGCCTGTTAGGGAAATGGCTGCTTCGTTGTTAAGTTCAATAAAAGTGCCTGTGGGCAGTAATATCTCCTTTTATAAATATTCCCTCCTTCCAGGAATTGGAGAGCAGGGTGAATGTGTCAGTGAGTAGTCGGCACTTATACCAATACTTAATATATCTATGCACAGTACATCCCAACCAGCCAAGACCCTGAATAAAAGAATTTGGAGAAGATTCATTAAAGGGATAGTAATACTTCGTTTTAACTTTATTTTATTTTGTAGGCATTAAAAAAACATGAAGAATGATATAAGTCTTATCTCTCAAACCTTTATGTTTTATGAGATATTCACAAGCAAACTTCCCCTCCCCGCCCCTTTTACCTAGTGTAAGCCATCTCTTCTCAGATGTGAGTCTGGTTGTATGACAGGACAGATAACAGAAGGGGACAATTTTCTTTGTATGAAAACAATGAAAGCCCTTCCCCCTTTGACAAGTTTTTCAGCTTTTTCCCTTATCTTAATTGAAGATTGTCCCTCTCTGCAGTCTACCTGGGCATCTCCCTTCTGACCTGGTTGAACAGGGGGGGGGATACTTTGTTTGTGAATATCTCTTAAACCATAAAGGTTTCAGAGATAAGACTTATATCATTCATCATGTTTTTTTAATGCCTACAAAATAAAATAAAGTTAAAATGAAGTATTACTATCCCTTTAAGGTTTGATTTCAGCCTGGGATGGAAATAAGCTGGTAATTTCAATATTTCTCCACACGTACTCACCAGATATCTGCCTTTAAGTATACATTATGGTTTTGGGTGCTGGTCAAGAAAAAAAGATATTGTGAAATTGTAAAGAGATCAGAGAAAGGCAACGAACATCATTATGTTGTACAATATTTAGATTTAGAGCCAGATAGGGGTTCTTAGGTGCTTTTCTGTGTTTCCTTCCATTTATCATATTTTTTATTGTTTTTTATTCTATTTATATATTCTCATAGTTTGAGCCTTTTATGGGTTTTTTTTTTACAGAAATTTTAATTATCATGTATGTCATATATGGTGGTTTATCATAATGGTGGTGGCCACATCTGCACTATTCTGAGCGCTCAGGTATCTATTATTAGTGATAATATTTATATATTTTTCATTTTAATAATTTTAGACAGACAATTAATATCAAGGAACATATAGTTCTTTACATTTCTATTTCTCATTTTATCCACTAGTGACAGTGAATTTCTAGCACTTATGATTTTATTGTAACTATGTTGAATATATTGTATAGGCGCTAAGATAATAGTTTCGTGCGGACACATCCAGGATAGAAGATCTGTTGTAAATTTTAGAGATTGCATGGTTCCGCTATTGGTGGAACATATAAGAGAAAGATCATGTATGTAGTATTTTAATGTATGTGGATAATGAAATGAATTGATGAGTGCCAATTATCCAATTAGACTCAATTGCCGCAGTTAAATAAAGGAAGTAAAAGTGACCACCTTCCTTTACTTGAGCCCTTGATGAAATCGGCAGCACACCAACGAAAATGCATTTGGTCTTTTACCCAAGGCGCACTCATTTAGTGCCAGTCCCAGCTCTGGTCCCCCGCTACTTAATTTCCCTAGTCATTTTATCTAATGTATTCTCCTACTGTATACTACGATATTGGCCATTCTGTGTGGTCCAGATTTTCCATCTATCGGTACTGTGTATAACAATTTAAAGGGATAGTAATGTTTCACAAAAGCAGCAGCTCTAATTAATCTTCATAGTATTTGGGCCATGAAGAGTGCAATTTCAGTACTGTCAGAGTTGTAGTTCAAGAGTAATTGAATGATAAACTTTCCCCTACCCACCCCTGTTACCTAGTGTAAGCTACCTCCCCTCTTATGTGGAATCTGGTCCACAGGCCAGACAGCTCACAGCAAGGGACAATCGTCTTAGTATGATAGTAAGAAAACCCTGCCCCCTTGGACAAGTTTTTCAGGTTTTTCTCTTATACTAATTGAAGATTGTCCCTCTCTGAGATCCATCTGCACAGTCTTGCTGCTCTGAGGTGAGCAGTATTACATCAGTAAAAAGGGCTGGGAGGGGGATACTTTATCATTCAATTACTCTTGAACTACATATCTGACAGTATTGAAATAACATTCTCCATGGTGAAAAATACTATGAAGATTAACTGGAGCTGGGTCTTGTTGTGAAACATTACCTTTAATATACATTTGTACTACTACGGAACAAACTGAGGGAATCAGAGAGTGAACATCGGAACAGAGCAGAAACACATGTACCAGCAACAGGGGAAGGTGGTTTTGTGACCAGTAAGGATGTCTGGGACCCCAAGATGCCTTTTGCCTTTTGGGCTACTGTGTAACAGGATAATTAATTGGAATTTGACCACTCCAGGGTACTGTTAATGTAAAAAAACAGAGGTTTAAACTGTAATAACTCTATAAATATACATCTGTCGGCAGTGGAAGTACCCTTATTTTACTCATTAAGAAACCCTATACAATATAAGTGTTTTCATAAAAAAAGTTTACTGCTTCTTTAAGGTCTGTAGTTAATGCTTGGTAAATCATGCTGTTGCAACACATGCTACTGACTGCTATCCATCCACACACTGAGAGGGTTAATTGAGTAGCATATTTTTACTTTGGTGGAACAGTACACACCCTAGGGCTGTGCATTTGGTCATGCCTCCAGCTGTTGCGTAAACACAAACTATGAAAACTCACAGAGGATACATCTAAGAGGTTAGCTTTATTGGCCAAAACAGTTAGATGTTCATTGTGACCTCACTCACTCACTCTGTTCATTCCAGTTTTTCAATAGCCTTTGGAAATCCTTAGCCTTTCAACCTAATGTTAAATAATATGGGGTTATTTAATGAGGTCTGTTAGGTTCAAATCCTGAACAAAACTGGGGTAAACAGCAAATATATTTATTATTACAGGGGTTGATAATGTATATGTCACCTGCCAGTTTTTAATATGTGTCTGTTTAAACACTAAACTGGCTATGTCTTCTGCATTTTGTTTCTCAATCAGTGAAATTAAACTATGCTTTGGTTGTTAAGGATGCTTTAATCCCAGCACTGCTAAACTATGTAATCTCTGTGGTAATGCCTGCATAATTTATAACTTATTTGTCCTAACATTGCCTCGCTTCTCCTAATTCCTCCTTCTGAGGCTGCCAGAATATATTCTGACAGTAACACACCCTCGAGCTATTGACCCATTTCTCTCCTGCCTTTTGCGTCTAAGCTCTTGAAGAACTAGCTTACTACCACCTGCTCAACCTCCTTAACAAGCATGATCTGCTCGAACCTTTACAATCTGGATTTTGCACTGCTCACGCCACTGAAACTGCTCTTACAAGAGTGGTTAATGATTTTTACAATGCCAAATCGCAAGGTCACTATTCAATACTTATCCTACTTGATCTCTCAGGTGCTTATGACACTGTTAATCATGATCTCCTCCTCCAAATTCTTCACTCCTTAGGAATTCGTAACTCAGCACTGGACTGGATCTCCTCTTGTCTAACTAACTGATCCTTCAGTGTCTCCTCTGCCACCTCTTCATCCTCTCCCTTCCACCTCTCCATTGGTGTTCCTCAAGGTTCTGTTCTAGGACTGCTTCTGTTCTCTCTTTACACAATAACATTTGATGATCTTATTAACTCATTTGGTCTCAAATATCACCTCCATGCAAATGACACCCATATTTATTTATCTGCACCTCGACTGTCTTCTGATATTCAGTCTAAAGTCAAAGATTGACTCTCTGCTATCTCAGACTGGATGGCTCATAGGTACCTCAAGCTCAATATGTCTAAAACAAAGCTAATCTTCATCTCACCTAGGCCTGGCCGAGTAGCACCCTTCCAGGTGACTGTAAATGGCACTACCATAAATCCAGTATCAGAAGCACAGTGTCTAGGGGTGATAACTGACACGTCTCTCTCATTCTCTTGTCATATTAACGCCATTGCTAAATCCTGTCACTTTCTCTTGCTAAAATCTGTCCCTTCCTCTGTTCCTCTGTTCTTGCATGGACTACTCAACTTTCTTCTGTCTGGTATTCATGCCTTCCAATTCCATACACTTCAATCCACACAGAATGTTGCAGCACAAATCACTCTCTTGTCACGTATGCTTGTCCCTGCCCCGTTCCTCCTCAAATTTCTTCAATGGCTACCTATCAAACCCCGGATTTCTTACAATATCTTGCTTCTCTCATTCAAGACCCCTCACTTCTCTGCCCCTTCTTACATTTCAACTCTGATCTCCCGCTATACACCATCCCGTCATTTATGATCAGCCAATGACTGTCTTCTCTCAGCTCCTTTTGTGTCTACAGCCCTCTCATGTATCAAAAGTTTTTCTCTCATTGCTCCTTATCTATGGAATGCTGTACCTCCCACCCTGAGTCAATGCACCTCTCTTATGGCCTTCAAGTCATGCACCTCCTGAATAAAACTTCAACATGCTAGGCACTGACGTTGTAAAACGAATGCTCTTATAAATTATTTACTTTACTTGTGTCCCCTATCATCACCAGAACTCTAGCAGTGTATTCAGCACTAGACCCTTATGTACTATGTATGTCTCCCATTACCACTTTAGATTGTAAGCTTTCAGGCAAGGACCTCCTATGCGTTTCACTCTACAAAGCACTTGTAACCCTGTATTGTCTATACCCTTAAATTGTAAAGCACTAAACATATTAATTCGTTCATTCATATTCTCTTCCACAAAAGGGGTGGGGTAAATTAACTGGAAAGAATAATTATGCAACTTATTTCAAAATAGATGTTCCCGACTGAAGGATAAATTTGGAAAGGTGACTGTTCCTCTTTATGTAAATAGCCCTCCGAAGATGATTTGTATACAGTTATTGACAAGACAAAGTATTACGTCTTACATAAACAACCAATCTACTTTATAACTATGGACTGGATTCCATTATGGTTAATAAATGTTACCACTGGGTTTATCTCACAGATTTCTATAGAAGTCTATGGAGATACAATCAGACATAAGGTTATCATCTGTAAGGAAATACAGTCCCACAAAAGCCATTCATAATCCAGGGTTCATTCAAGTGATGAACTGCTGGGAGAGGTTCAAAGAAAATATGTGATTGATATCAATGGAATGATTTATCAGTAAAGCAGGGCTGTCCAAGTCACCCCTCAAGTGCCACCAACGGGTCAGGATGGAAGGATTTCCCTGATTAAGCACCGGTGAGGTTATCAGTGGCTCATTAATTGTGACTGACTCACCGGTGCTTAATCAGGGAAATCCTTATATCCTGGATTGTTGATGGCCTTTGATGACTGAACTTTGACAGCCTTGCCATAGGCAAATGTACCTAACATTGCTGGAGCAAACCAGCCGCACTACAGACAAATAAAAGCTCCTCAAATTGTATTTATTTAGAAAATGCTTTACCAGGAAGAATACATTGAGAATTCTCTCATTTTCAAGTATGTCCTGGAGTGTTTACAGTAAGAGTTGGATATTTGCACCAATACAGAGACATAATAGGTATAACTACATATGTATACACACATATACTAAAAATGTCACATACAGTTGCATACTGTTTTTAGATATAAAGAAGCAGTTATTTTTAAGGATTTTAGACTGGGAGAGGAACTGATTTTTTCAGGTAGGTTATTCCAGACTTTCGGAGCTCTGAAGAAAAGGCAGAACGACTAGCTTCTTTTTTGAAATGTGGTATACTCAGTGAGTTGTTAGAAGTGGAGCAGAGGTTATAGTTAGTATGGAAAGCTGGAATAAGCATACTGCTCAGGTAGTCTGGTAGTTTTCTAGAGAAGTGGTTATGAACCATGCAAGAAAGGTGAAGGGCACATCTAGATTCGATTGTTAGCCAATTTAGTTCTTCATACATATCACAATGATGGGTTGTGTATTTACACTGAAGGATAAAGTGCCATAATGAGTTATACACCGTGTCAATTTTAGCAAGATGGATTTGCCGTGCTACGTCCCCATAATCTATGACTGGCATTATCATCTGTTGCACAATACGTCTTCTTACCAGGGGATTTAAACAGAATTTGTTTCTAAACAGAGTAAGTATTTTGGGATAAAGTTTGGACGTTAATTTATCAATATGAAGACCAAAAGTGAGGTTGGGGTCAAGCCACGTGGCAAGATATTTGTAGGGGTCCACTGTGGCCAATTGACAATTAGACTCTGTTAAAATGGATAGATTGGTATTGCAGAGATTACGCAGTTTATGCTTTGTACCAAATAACATTGTGACCATTTTGTCAGTGTTTAGGAACAGTTTGTTCTTTGCTATCCATCTTTCAACTTCAGAGAAGTCATGCTGTAATACTCCCTCCAGTTGTGATACGTTTGAATTTTTTTGCATATATTATAATATCATCTGCATAAATGTGTACTGAAGATGCTTTGCAAACCATGGGAAGATCATTTATAAATGGAGAAAATAGAAGAGGGCCAAGGATCGATCCTTGTGGAACCCCACTTGTAACATTGAGCGGAAGGGAGGTATTGTCAGCAATAGACAGATATTGCATTCTGTTTGATAAATAGGATCGGAACCAATTTAGAGAGTAATTATCCAGTCCTGAACTTTGGAGTTTACTTATCAGAATACAGTGGTCTACTGTATCAAAGGCCTTTGCAAAATCTATGAAAATAGCTCCAGTGATGTCCATTTTCAATACCAGTCTGGATATCATTGGTTACTTTTAGGAGGGCAGTGACTGTAGAGTGATTTGAACGAAAGCCTGAATGAAGGGGGGGAGAAAAAACAGGTCAGCTGGTAATACTTACTTAGTTGCACATTGACACATTTCTCTAGGATTTTAGTCAATGTGGGGAGTAGGGATATTGGTCTGTAATTTGATACTACATTTTTATCCCCACTTTTGTGGATAGGCACAACTCTAGCTACTTACCATGCTTTGGGCATATACCCAGATGACAGGGAGGCATTAATTAGTGTTGTAATAGGGTAGGCAGTGACCGAAGCACTGAGCTTTAATAAAATTGATGGTAGTTTGTCATGGCCAGATTGTGATTTCATTTTTGAGTTAAAGAGGTGTTCATATATTTCACTCTCATTTACCGGCATGAAATTAAATTCATTAGCATCATTGGACTCATTAGCAGGTGCCATAAGCTGATCTGTGCATGTTTCTACTTCAGAATTATGTTTGTTTTGTGTAATCAGATAGTAGCACATCCAACAAAGTAGTTGTTAAATGCATTAGCTTTGGCTAAGGGGCACTGCATCGTTTCTTTGCCTATGGTTATAGTTGATGCGTAAGAGTGGTTAGGAGGGTTGTAGAGGTTTTTAATAACCTTCCAGAAGTTGGCTGGTTTTGATATGTTATTGTTCAAGTTGTCAGACAAATATTGAGCTTTTGCTAGTTTTGTTTGCTTTGTGCAAGTATTCCGCAATTGCCTGTATGCAGTGTGATCATCAGCAGAGCCAGTTTGTTTACATTTTGTCTATAATGCATCTCTGAAATTGTATAATTCAAACAGGTCAGCAGAGACCCAGGTTAGATGGGACCCTCTTACCCTAATCTTCCTTAGAGGGGCATAGGCATTACAGACCTGTAAGGATTCTGAGTCAAAAAAGTCAGTTGCTGAGTCTAGATCAGGTTTTAGGTGTATTCTATACCATGGGCAATTTCTCAAGTCATTTAGGAAAGACTGGAGATTAAATTTATTTTAAATGATCTAGTAATTATGACTTTTGGACATTATTTGATTGTTTTTATTTTGTGGACACAGTAGACTATGGAGTGATCACTAAACACATTTGCTAGTACACCTGAATCTTGGATTCTACTTGGGCAGGATGAAAGGATCCAGTCTAGCAGAGTATGGTTGGATGTTTTAATATTTATGCGAGTAGTGGAGGAGATTAGTTGTGACAAGTTGGATGTCTTAAACAAATTTAATCTGACTGGGGCTTTTAACCTCTTGAAAGCTGGAGAGGCCTCCAACACACTGCAAAGAAATGCACTGGAGTCTTCCCTAACATCCCAATTTATGTGTACCCTATGGTACAGTTGTTTTGCTCCAGAATTGCTCCAGTTCTTATTAAATCAGCCTCATTGTCTCATGCACTGAGCTTCGTTGTGTGGTATTAGGCAGGGGCAGCCAGTCAACTCATTAAAAGCTACTGATGAAATGCTTGTATATCTATATATAAAAGAAGAAGTGAGTCATGTGACCAATATTCTGTGACCCTGTTTTCATTCCCCTATGCACTCATGTGACAATCTCTGTAACGAGTTGGATGTATGCATGCTTATTAAAGGAGTGGTTGAGGGGATACAGCCCTACATGAATCCCTACATGAATTTCCACATCTCAAAAGTCGCACATACCTCAATTATCACGTTCCACCAAAGCAAATCTCACTTCCCTCAATCCACATACACTACCTCTCCCACTCATCCTTTTACCACTTTTCCTCCTTAACCACCTCTTTCCCTGCTCTTTGTCTCTTCCCTCTTAAAAAGGGGTTAAAAGGAGTGCCACGGTTAATTGGGTTGCCTTCTCACCTACAGACATTGTTTATAAATATGTTTGTGTGGGCTGTATGTTCAGAAGTTGTATATGCTTGCAAATACATGCCTACCAAGTGTCCCTCTTTAGGAGGGACAGTCCCTCTTTTAGACCCAAATCCCTCTGTCCCTCGTTCCCACCCTGATGTCCCTCTTTTTAGGAGATCAGACTGTGTTGTGTGTATATAAGTGTATCACATTGCTCCACAGCAATAAAACTCACATTATTGCTTGTTTAAAGGTCAGTATGTGTGTTTATAAATTAGTCTGTGTAAATAAAATACATTGGTCTTGTTATAAGTCATTTATTAGGTTACACGAGGTGGTCTCAGTAGGTCAAGAAATAGCCTAAAAATTCTTGGTAATGCCCCGCCCACCAGCCCCGCCCCCAGAAACACCCCCTAAAACACAAGTGTCCCTCTTTGGCAATTTGAAATGTTGGGAGGTATGGCAAATATGTGTTGAAGAGGTCTGTGTGTCTTTATGTTTTCATGAATTAGGGGCTTATTTCTCATTCCATGTACAACACCTTGCTCCATCTGCTAGTACTTATATAAACGAGTGTACATATGCATTTGACCCTGGAGTCAGTGACTAAATTATGTTATACATATCAACGCCCAGGAGTACGTGTGTGGACATGCATTCAACCCTGGAAGTCAGAGATATTATGTCATACATATCGCCACCCAGGAATTACTATTGTCACTGGCAGATGCAATATCAAGATATGCATGCATTTTTACTTTGTAAGTGCCATAGCCAATAGAAGGAGTTACGAGTAAGATCTCTTTATAAGCTTGTAATAATAGAGAAAACCAGTAGATTTAATTAAAGTAAAAAGTAAACACTTTCATTAAGGTACCAAAGAAAAATAAACAGAATATTGTAATTAAATTTTTCCTACAAATATACTTTTTCTAACTGACAATCCCTCTCTTTATATCCCCTGTATATGAAAACAATATATCCCCACATTCTAGTGTTTTCTCAGAAGATTATTTCCATTGCCTCTCTTAAGAGATCGAATCTCAAATATGGATTTTTTTTAATCACCCCAGCCATAGATCCATCAGGCAATTTATATATTGAATATGCCTTATCATGGCTGATTACTCTTACATATGGCTGTAATATCATTATTTTAATTAAGGACATTTATTAAAAATGCATACTGCTAAGGTGTATTTGGGTAAGATACAGCCCTGCAGAAAGTGTTTCATAAGGCTCTGTCTATCCTGACTTCTGGATTGCCTTACACCGAGCCTTTGTATTGAGATTCTGTACCTTACCCAGTTTTCTGTACCTTACCCAGTATTCCTTTGTCTTCTTCTGTTTGTCAACTGCCCTAATCTGACACCCTACTTGTGGCAACCAACAGTGGTGTACTATTAGCAGCAAACTAGCAGCTTTTCCTATGATCTTTGGTTGACGACAATTCTGCAATCAGTTCATCCAATCAGCTGAAGTTCCATTCAGCTGCACTGTGTCTTTCAGACCTGCAGTGAACTCAGCCATCTGCTGAACTTTACTCCAGCCTAATTATGTGCCTCTACAACTTGCTTGTGAACAATCCAGCTTAGCCTTTCAGTCACTAACTGATGAAGTACTCAGCCTGTTTCAGTCTACAGCTTTGCTCAGTTTGCAGAACTGTATCTGTATGTCTTAACCCTTTGAGTGCCAGAGGGGCACAGAATGCATTGGTTTGCAATTCATTCCATACCCCTCTGGCACTCAAAGGGTTAATGGGAAATACCGTATTTCCCTGTTTGGCAATAGCCTTAAACTAAGCAGAGTCTGAGTGTGCTCTCTCATCAACTTCTAATTCTACTGCTTTCTCCAGATGCTTCACTACTGTTCTTAAGTAATGTTGTCTCTAAGGTAAGCACCTGTGAGCAACCCAGAACTGAAAGAGTTAAAGAGTAATGTTTATCCAGGACAGCACTGGAATTCCAGATGCATCATGCAGCCCTGCACATTCCTGTAGTGCTGGGGTACACACTGTTGTTCACCTGAGAGGGAGCACATTCTTGCCACCTTTGAATTGAGGATCTACATTCTAGTTACTCAGCTGTGACAGATTGCTCCACAATCCTTTTAATGTTTGTTACTTACTATAACACTGCATAGGAGCCACTATAACCATACATCAGCAGTGTGTAGCTATTGGCATTCTATCTGGTGTTGAACATTAACTAGCTTCATTCTATGCTGGCCATGCTGATCAGTACCAGTTTGCAAAATGCACGCACACTAAGTATTCATATGTAATATGCAGTTTACTAACGGTCAATATATATTCACAAACTATAGAAATGTCATTATTAATTCCTTTTTGCCTTGCAATAAACCAAAACAAAAAAACAAGGGACACTCCATATATGGTAATATTGTAAGTCCAGTATGTTACTTCAGCACAAAGTAGGAATTCACAACTTGAAAATGGCCAGGGGACACACATCACTTGAAAGCTATACATGAACCAGTCAGGCTCTCCAGAGATTCAGGAATCAGCTCTCCTCTGGGTGTATTAGAATGTGGGTGGAATGTGAGATATTTAAAAAAATAGATTTAAAAAAACTGAAAAACTGCAATATTGAATTACAGAACATAACAGTATGGAGGTGCTATATGGAATATAAGATAACCCTTTCAGAACAGATTTTCTTAATCCATACAATGGATAAGTATGGGCCCTTTGGGTATCCTGCCACCTCTGCTCCCATGGAGAGCGACCTCTCTGTAACCAGAGACAATCAAACAACAGAAAATGGAAGCTGGTGTTGGCACCCCTGGAAAACACAGAACTGGCCCTTTAAAGATAAAACTATGTACCAAAATTGAAGAAATAGGATCAAAAAGTGCAGTCTCCTGATGCACACTGTGTACCTACCGGCGGGGAAAGGAACACACACATCCGACCGGCTTCCATTCACTGTTGTGCAATATCTAAATGGTTAATACAATAACAATACAATTTAAAGGGATAGTAATACTTAATATTTACTTCACTTAATATTGTTAGGAGGGGGGAAATATAAATGGCAATTGCTAAAGAACTATAAAAGTTTGGGCAGTGAGACATGGATGGTATTATTTGTTTTTTTAAGCCTAACAATATTAACTAAAGTAAAATTTAAGTATTACTATCCCGTTAATACAATGCATTTTTGGTAATTTCATTGGAAGCATCAAATCATATGCTTCTGATTTTTATGTCAAAAAAATAATTGTAAAACAACTATTTTAAGTATTTGCTAAAATATATTTTTAAAATGAGCAATGTCCAAAAATATTTAAAAATTACAACCACAGCAAAAAAAACTGCTAATTTATTTAATACATATTTGCTTAGTGGTAAATAATTGAAAACAAAGATTTTTAACTTTTAACACTTGGCTCATTATTGAGAAACATGTATTCTTTTGTGTTTAAAGGGATAGTAATGTTTCAAATAAAAGCAGCTCCAATTAATCTTCATAGTATTTGGGGCATGGAGATTGTTATTTCAATACTGTCGTAGTTGTAGTTCAAGAGTAATTGAATGATAAAGTATCCACCTACCACTCATTTTACTGATGTAACACTGCTCACCTCAGAACAGAAAGGTGGTGTCCAGATGACTTACAGATAAGGACAATCTTCAATTAGCATAAGGGAAAAATCTGAAAAAACCGTCAAGTGGGGCAGAGTTTTCATTGTTCTCACAGTAAGAAGATTTCCCTTGCTGTGAGCTGTCTGGTCTTAAGAGCAGATTCCACATCTGAGGGGTGGAGGCTTAAACTAGGTAAAAGGGATGGGAAGGGGATACTTTATCAATCAATTACTCTTGAACTACAACTCTGGCAGCAATGAAATAACACTCTCCATAGTCCAAATACTATGAAGATTCATTGGAGCTGCTTTTATTTTGAAACATTACTATCCCTTTAATCTCCTCATAATGCATCGAGACTCTCCAGCATGCAAAAGGGTAAACGGGTAATTTGAGACTTTTTTCCAGGAGTATCTTTCTTGTAAGCAATTTGATTGTTCCCAGAAAATCATTTAACAATCTTACATATTTTGACAGTGCATATGAACAAATCCTGGAATTAAAGCAATTAGCATTTATATTTTATTTATTTCTTACACAATTTCCCTTGATTTTCTTTTTTTTACCGTCTTTGCTAAGAGTGGAAGAAGCATGGCATGTCTTGATTTCTCTGGCAACTCACTGTCCTTAAGAATGAAGACAAACAAGTTGTCTCAGCCAAAAGACACTACAAATGAGGACTGAGAGGCAGGAAACAGCTTGGATTCCTCTCCAGTCAAGGCCAGTTCAGTAGCCTCCTCCAAAGGGTGGACACTTCTGTCAGCATCTGAAAATGCCAGTTCCTTTCATACAAAAGCATTTGTTCCTTTAGTGACCTCAGACCCCGAGCATCCTGTGCTTGAAAGACTTAACAGAGGGAGTGGAGCATTTGTGCTTACTGCATTTTAGAACAAAACAAAAAATAATGCTGGAAGAGCACGTGGGTGGCAAGTTTGTTCTGCATGTAATTATTATGTTCTGGGTGTGCACAACGCTTTTTCTGTTTAACTCTCTCATCTTAAAAGAGAACAAGCACCTCCTAATACACAGCCACTTACTATCTTACTATTACCAGAAAATGCTAATATCCCCTGGAATTTTGTCCACGTGTCTTTGTTCAGTAGATAACATCAGTCAGTGATGGATGTCATATCCACGAGGCAATCAGACAGTTGTTAGCAGTTTTGTCAAACTGAAGCAGGAAGAGAACATTACTCTACTTAACCATTTAAAACCCTTTGAGTGCCAGAGGGGTATGCAATGCAATGCATTGCGAAGAAATGCATTGCATACCCCTCTCTGGCACTCAGAGGGTTAAAGGGATAGTAATACTTCGTCTTAACTTTATTTTATTTTGTAGGCATTAAAAAAACATGAAGAATGATATAAGTCTTATCTCTGAAACCTTTATGGTTTAAGAGATATTCACAAACAAAGTATCCCCCCCCCTGTTCAACCAGATCAGAAGGAAGATGCCCAGGTAGACTGCAGAGAGGGACAATCTTCAATTAAGATAATGGAAAAAGCTGAAAGACTTGTCAAAGGGGGAAGGGCTTTCATTGTTTTCATACAAAGAAAATTGTCCCCTTCTGTTATCTATACTGTCATACAACCTGATCCACATCTGAGAAGAGATGGCTTACACTAGGAAAAAGGGGCGGGGAGGGGAACTTTGCTTGTGAATATCTCATAAACCATAAAGGTTTGAGAGATAAGACTTATATCATTCTTCGTGTTTTTTTAATGCCTACAAAATAAAATAAAGTTAAAACGAAGTATTACTATCCCTTTAAGGACCAAATAGGTAAGCTATGCAATGGAAAGCAAAGAGTTCCACAGTCCTCTAGTTCTTAAGGGGTTTAGCAAAGTTTGAGATTCTGCAGTCCTGGTCCACGGAAATAATAACCAAGATGTCTTGAACCAAGGATCAAGAAAAATTCATAAGGGCTATTAAGATTTCCTAAGTTAAATCAGAGGGTTATTATTAAAAGTTCTCCTTTAAGGGTTATAGAACACCACTCTTCAGTAACATTAGCCATTTGGTAAGATAACAAGGAAGAAGAAAACAGCATACAATAATTTGTAGTGTAATAGGCATGACAAAGACGTAGAAGAGTTTTGATCTAAAAGAACAAAGGGGCATCTTAAGTGATCTAATTCTCCTACGTCACCTGCATAGATGTTTTGTAATGTGTTTCCTCTCAGCCCATGATGCCTGCTCCACACAGGAACTTGAGGCCATGTGCATAAATTATAGAGGAGCATGTCAATGCCATTCTAAGTCACTGCTGGGCACTATACATTGTATAAAGTTAACTCCTAGGATGGTAGAGAGGTTACCAATGTTGCTTTTTATCAGCCCACTTTCAGTTTACATCCTTGACAATGTGATTCTTGTGATTATTCAAATATGACAGAATTTTACACTGCCAAATTCTCTAGGCAAATCATTTAGTCCCATAAATGCTAGGGAACTTTCCAAGGTATACTTTGGAAACCTCTATGACATCAAGGGGATTAAATTTGGTATGTCAAACATGCAGGCCCTTCTCTGATAAACTGAGGCCCTCTATGAATCTGTCATAGCTTTCTCTCCTTAGACGTTCCTGCTGTGCTGATGTGCACTTTCTAATGATCTCCCAGGTCTTTGGATAGTTAAAAATGGAATTGTCTGAATTGTTACCTACACTGGCTCAGACTAGTATCACTAACATCTGTATCTTTGTTATGCTAATGGCTAGACAATCCCAGTATTTCCTTTGTCATGCTAATGACTGAACACCAAGAACAAAACAGAATATGTGCACAAAATAAAATTAAGAGGCTCTCAAATGTACTGTTGATACTTATAAGTCAGTGAAATTATGCATCATACAGAATGCAAATAAACATTAAATCAGAACTTTCATATAGTACTAAGTTGCCATGCATTCATTAAGCGCATGGCGACTAGCTTGGAAATCAAAGTCATACCTTTAAAGGGATAGTAATACTTCATTTTAACTTTATTTTATTTTGTAGGCATTAAAAAAACATGAAGAATGATATGTCTTATCTCTGAAACCTTTATGGTTTAAGAGATATTCACAAACAAAGTATCCCCCCCTGTTCAACCAGATCAGAAGGGAGATGCCCAGGTAGACTGTAGAGAGGGACAATCTTCAATTAAGATAATGGAAAAAGCTGAAAAACTTGTCAAGGGGGGAAGGGCTTTCATTGTTTTCATACAAAGAAAATTGTCCCCTTCTGTTATCTGTCCTGTCATACAACCAGATTCACATCTGAGAAGAGATGGCTTACACTAGGTAAAAGGGGCGGGAGGGGAACTTTGCTTGTGAATATCTCATAAACCATAAAGGTTTGAGAGATAAGACTTATATCATTCTTCATGTTTTGTTAATGCCTACAAAATAAAATAAAGTTAAAACGAAGTATTACTATCCCTTTAACACATAGCACATTCTAAAGAAATCCTTGCCATTTGGAGACTGATGGACAGGTTAGTGCAGTCCACGCACCTGCGCCGTCAGTCCCTTCCGGTGACCATATCATCACTGCATGCTACTCAAAGGAGACCGGGACTGACAGTGCAGATGCACAGACAAGATGTCTGCGCTGTAGTCTGGGTTCCACTCTCCAAACGGCAAGGATTTCTTTCGAATTGTGCTATTCTTTAAAGGTAAGACTTTGATTTCCAAGCTTCACTTAATGAATGCATGGCGACTTAGTACTATCTGAAAGTTCCGCTTTAAAGGGATAGTAATACTTCGTTTTAACTTTATTTTATTTTGTAGGCATTAAAAAAACATGAAGAATGATATAAGTCTTATCTCTCAAACCTTTATGGTTTATGAGATATTCACAAGCAAAGTTTCCCCTCCCGTCCCTTTTACCTAGTGTAAGCCATCTCTTCTCAGATGTGGAATGCAGTCTATAGACCAGACAGATAATAGAAGGGGACACTCTTATTCCTATGAAAACAATGAAATCCCTGCCCCCCTTGACAAGCTTTTCAGGTTTTTTCCCTTATCTTAATTGAAGATTGTCCCTCTCTGCAATCTACCTGGGCAGCTCCCTTCTGCCCTGGCTGAGAAGTGTTACATCAGTAAAAGGGGCGGGGAGGGGACACTTTGCTTGTGAATATCTCTTAAACCATAAAGGTTTGAGAGATAAGACTTATATCATTCTTCATGTTTTTTTAATGCCTACAAAATAAAATAAAGTTAAAATGAAGAATTACTATCCCTTTAAAGTACCAAATACTTGAATTAATAGTGTCAAACAAAAAATATACACTTCTAATAATGTGACAATAGAAATAACCTATTAAAAATGGAATAACAACTGTGCAATATACAGTGCAGTGAATGACAATATAAGTCACTTATTACAAATATAATGACAACTGTGATTATCAATTATCACGCTCCACCCGACAGAATACCAAATGGATGATCTCAAAATTGGTAAAGGATCATGCCAAGTATCAGATTGTAGGTTACATGAAAAAGATACAAAATAAACACATAGAGTGATCTGTGTATATATAATAGTCCAAAAGATATCAATGAACAGGTATTCATCACATAGAAGAAAGATCAAAGACCAAAAGCGTCTCTAGATGGATGACCAACACCCACTCACTTGTAATTTCCCCGTCTGCCTGGCACACCGGTCAGTCAAGCTGAAACTGTATGTGGCGAGAACAAAGACTATCTCCACTCAGTCAGAACCAGATATCTCACGTCAGTCTAGACCCAGGGCTTGGTCACAAGGATTCTCATATGCCAATGTTAAATGTAATGGAACAAAATACTCACAACATACAGCCTCACTCGTACCATCCCCGCTCGGTCAAATGGCTTGGCAGAAAATCAGATGATAATCACATGAAGATAATTGCAGTATCCAAAAAATAAAATACTACTGATGCTTCAGCTGTACTAAAATATACCTTTATTGTACCAAATATAATAAAAACAGCTTCTGCAGTGGTATATAAAAGTCAACGGGTTTCATAACCCAACAGGTTATTTCATTAGGACAGAAGAGAGAAATCTTGTAACTCCCTTCAAAAGACAAAGAAACTCTCAGGTTGGAGCGCGCCACTATTTCAATTCTCTCTAAGATGACGCTATTTTAAAGTGAATGATAAATACTAAATTATTAGTTGCTAGAATTGTCTACCGTTTACAGTATACAATAATCTTACATAAAAATATATACGGAATTCCAACCCGATGGGCGTAAACCTGGTTCTCTACAAAAGATATATAGATGATATTATAATCATATGGAGAGGTAATAGATCCCATATTGATGATTTTTGTCACTATATTAATAGTAATGAATTGGGTTTAAAATGTACTATGAATGATAGTTCCAACAGTATGGAATGTCAATACATTAATACGAGAACTTTTTTAAAGCAGTGGATACGAATAGCTACTGTATTTACAATTTAAAATTCGTTATAGAAATTGGAAAACTAACATTCCATATAGTCAGTTTTGAAGAGTGATATAGATGAAGTCCCAAGGGTAGTATTCCGCAGGGACAAGACCCTGAAAAATATTTTAGCACCAAGTAAGTTACAAAATTCAAGTAAGAAATGTCAGGAATAGATTTATGCTGTGTGGAGTATCAAGACGTTGTGTGTTACTTCATATGTCTGCTCCAAATTGTTTGAAGATAACACACATAGAACAAATCAGAGGACAAACTAAAGAAAAGAAACATACCAGGCTGAGAAACAGGGAGTCTTTCTAGGACTTAGTCGTACTCTTTAAGTCCGGAAAGTCTAAACAAAAACATGGAAACTATAGTAGAATAAAAACGCTTCTATATTTTTATTTATTTTTATTAGGGGTTTATTTCTAATTTTCCAATAAAGATCAGGTTCCAAGACAGATAAATGTGTAGATGTTTATCACTTAACATGGGATATATTTATACGAATAATAGGAACATTAAATATGTGATTTCCAGTTAAATTGGTAGAGGATATCATACAGTGTCATCTGTTTTTACCTATGACATCTGTCTGATAGTAAGTAACCACAGTAATATCAAAACGTAGGATAGTATTCCGTGTTCAACTGAATTTTATTTGTGGTAGTTGAATTGTGTTATTGAGCAAAAAATCTTAATATGATTGATAGGGTTTCTGTTTTTAGTAGTATTGTCATTATGGATACATTTAAGGTTAAAATTGATCTTTTGGATCTCAGTTAAAGATATATATTTTTATATGTCTGGAAATAGCAATATTTTTTTAATATTATTTTTCTGGAAAGAATTACATTTGAATTAGATGACACTTGGAGAGTGTCATGGGGGGCTGGCCAAGAAGGGGTGCTGACCATAGTAAACAACATAAATAAATTGGAACCCAGAAAGCAAGAAAACCAGTACACACAGAACTTAAAGGGAAAACAAATGTTTTATAAATAAATATATATATATATATATATATATATATATATATATATATATATATATATACAAGGAACATGAAAGAATAATGCACAACAGAACACTCATTATAACAGAAAAGAGCAGGGCCTCTGGGCACGGGGAACTGGGCCTCTGGGCATGGGAATAAAGCTAGCTCAGAAACACAGGAGGGAGCCATAGGAATGCAAGGGGTGCAGCTAGCTCAAAAACACAGGAGGGCAGCCAGCTCAGTAACTCAGGGGTACAACCAGCTTAGGAACTCAGGGGTACAGCTAGCTCAGGAGCTCAGGGGTAAAGCCAGCTCAAGAACTCAGGGATACAGCCAGCTCAGGGGTACAGCCAGCTCAAGGAACTCAGGGGTACAGTTGGCTCAGGAACTCAGGGGTACAGCCAGCTCAAGGAAATCAGGGGTGCAGCTGGCTCAAGGAAATCAGGGGTGCAGCCAGCTCAAGGAACTCAGGGTGCAGCCAGCTCATGGAACTCAGGGTGCAGCTAGCTCATGGATCTCAGGGTGGACCAAAAGAAACAATAAGAAATGAACTGAAACTCATCTGACTGATCAGTATAATCTGGACCAGAGGAAAGGGAGAGACTGAACTAAATAGGGAGGAGGTGATTGAAAGGTAGGGCCAGCTGGGAACAGAATCAGATCTATTTAGTCTGACTGCAGCAGCCTACAGCAGCACCACAGAAAGGTAGTGGCACTGTTAGGTACTGCACCAAGCTGAGGAAAGGACAGAATCATGACAGAGAGTTTGTGGAGGATGCTCAGGATGCTTTGAGTTGTCCAAGCAACATCTCGAGAGCGGTCATCCCTTTAAATATAAGTGCTTCCTTCTTTGTATTCAAGAGTGAGATATTAAAAAAAAAAAATTACTTGGAGTGATCCTTTAGCAATTTTGAGATCATCCATTTGGTATTCTATCTGGTGGAGCATGAGTACTATGTCTATTGCACTGTATATTACACAGTTGTCATTATATTTGTAATAGGTGATTTACTGTATATTGTCATTTACTGCACTGTATATTGCACAGTTGTTATTCCATTTTCAATAGGTGATTTATATTGTCACATTATTAGAAGTGTATATTTTTTGTTTGACACTATTTATTCATTTGAGTATTTGGTACTTTAATGTTTATTTGCATTCTGTATGATGCATGATTTCACTGACTTGTAAGTATCACCAGTACATTTGAGCTCCTCTTATTTTTATTTTGTGCACATTTTATCAGCACAGTATTTGTTTGTTTAGAAGAGTATCGGCTCAGATCTTTTGTATTTATTTTTTTCGTAAAGGTTCCTCTTTGTTTATTCTGATTTATGAAAGGAGAATAATAAAACACTAAGGTTTTACCAAAGTAAGTTCAATAAATAGAAAGTAACATTGCAGTAGCCCATAATCCCAAAACAAGGTTGAAGTTAGCAGTGTATCATTTCTATAACAGCAAATTTTATTATAATTGCAACTCACAGATGCAAGATCATATGTACATCAAGAGTTTTTTCTTCATTTATGTTTTACTATGTGAATAACCTTAAAACTGCCATGGTTACACTGGTAAGGGTATTGTTTAACAGTAACTACGTGTGTGTGTGTGTGTGTATTCTGTTTGTGAAGGGTGTTCTGTATGGGATTTGTACTTTCTTTATAGGGGCTTTGTGTCCATCCTCACACTTCTCTGCCATCCTTCCTCTTCTCTGTCCTTCATTTTCCTCTCCTGACCTTCGTTTATGTTTTCCACTCCTTTCTATCTTTATCTCCTCTGGATCTTGTGTTCTTGTCTCGTCAATCTTCCATTAACCCATCCTCTTTTTTCACCATCTATTCCATGTCCCCATCTTTTTTCTCCTTAGAGCATTACGTTGAGATGCAGTCCTTTACTATGGAAGAGTTTGGCATGTCTGGGTTAACCAGGAAACAATCACATTCTCAATTTGTCAGTGAAATCTAGAGCAGAATATGTGTACTGTCCATCTATAAATTAATTACAGAATAATATAAAATAACCTCTATAACTTCAGTTTTAACTTGTCATTTCATGGTTTCTGGGCACAATGCAATCCCAACTTCTTATTGCTGACTTCTGAAACCTTAATGTATAAAATAATATTCTGAGAGCTGGAAACTATGCTAGTACAGAGGCTCAGACCCTGACCCAAATACATTCAAAAGCAGGGGGCATATGTTTTGTGCACTAAAAAAGCCTTGATGATATGGGTAAAGTGCAGTAGAAGGTGGAGTTCATGTAAGATCTTCATTTTAATGCAAGAACTAGTACAACCATGCAGTGTATGTTTTAAAAAGTATCCTGCGTTAAATGGGAGGCCTGGTGACAGTAAGTTTATGCCAACAAATAATGACAAAGTGAGACTAGTTTAAGTCTAAGAAAAGGAATACTTATTAAAGATACGCAGATGTAGTTTATCATTTAAAAATTGGACTCTTGGCTTGAGGCCCCTCTGCCAGTACTACAAAATGCTGGTTTTAATTATTCAATTTTTTTGTTAAATTATTATTTAAAACAAAGCACATATGTGGTCTTTGTTCTCTGCTTGCTTGAGAGCTAGCACCACATGCAAAACTGCACACCAATACTTTGTTGGTACAAAAACCTTACAATGTAAAAGGTCAGAGTGGTACTAATTAGGTGTACAAGCCATAGCCATGCAGGTAAGATGTTTGAGGCTATTATGAGACTTTAATCAGGTGCATGAAAGCTATATGTGTTCTATTTCTTTATCACTTAGATTGATCAAGTGTGCTGCTCATGCTTGATCGAAAAATCACAAAATGTTTATCAAGGCTACATCCAAATCTGCTTCACAGATTTCCATGAAATTCACAATTTTTTTTTTACAAATTATGACTTAATAACTTTCTCAGTGCCAGAGGGGTGCACACCCCCTCTGGTACTCAAAGGATTTTAAAGATTTCAAAACGTCAAATTTCTCAACTATAGAACTTCTAACTGTCATGCACATGAGCTAAACTATTTGAAATCAGCCAATGGAAAAGAAGGGGTCACGAATGTAGCGCCTATCACCTATTGTCAGTACTTGTATTTCCTACCTGGGGCTCGATTCAATTAGAACCGGTAAATCATCTTTCAGGGGCAAAATGAGTTCTGGCAAGTACACACACAGAGGGCCAGATTTAAAGGCAGCCAATAGGAAAAAAAAGGAGACTGCATTTCTCAAGCGCTGTAGGCGATTTAAAGACCAGTGCAAAGAAAAAAATTCCGGCAAAAAACCTACCGGTCGCTAAATTTAGGTGTGTTTTGGCCCATTGAAATAAAAAAAAATGCTACAAGTTGCATTTAATGGACTGCATTAGCTGTTAAGATCCGATAAGGGACTTACTTTCGCACATAAAATTTAAGGCCCAGGGTTTTGGTTTTTTTTTACTAAAGTCCCTTATCGGATCAGCCGACGAATCTATTAAAAACAAGCAAAAAAAAAAACGTAAGTCCCCAGTGGATGTATTGATATGGGGCCGTAAGCTAAACATCAATACATCCAAAGTGTCTAAAATGTGTTCAGTGTTAGTAGAATTAACCCTATGAATGCCCAATGGCATTCATAAGGTTAACCCTAGTAAGTAACAAAGAAACATCCCATTACAAGTAAAACCATTAATCATGATGTCCAGAGGAGTCCTCAGCATCCTGTTCATCTTCTGCCCTTCTTTCTTGTATCTTCTCTTCTATCTTGTATCTTCTTTCTTCTCTTCATCCTTATTTCTTCTTGCTGTAAAAAAAAAAAAAAATAATATATGTTTGCAGAAAAATAGAGGATAATAATATATTGTTTAACCCCTTGAGTGCCAGAGGGGTACACAACACATTGCAAAGTAATGTATTGCGGACCTCTCTGGGGCACAAAGGGTTAAGCAATGTATTAGTGGCCGATTTTATAGAAATATGCCGACATTAATTTTTGTCGAAATAAGCCATTATAGTAGTCAAAGTTGTGCCAATATAATATGGCCAAAAATTTTATAATTATAAACTTACTCTAATAATCAATGTCTGCCGCTGTGTGCTGCCTCAGCGGCAGCAGCAGAGGAGACAGTACTGTGTGCCACAGGCCAATGCCCGTTCCACACTGAGGGAATTTGAACAGGGACTGCCTTTATATATGGGAGGTCTCTGTTCCAATTCCCTCACAGCCATTGGCTGAGATGTGCTTACTCACATCCCAGCCAATCAGTTTTGAGAGGCTATGCTTTAAACTGATTGGCTGGGATGTGCGTAGGCACATCTCAGCCAATGGCTGTGAGGGAATTTGATCAGAGACTACCCATATATAAAAGCAGTCTCTGTTCAAATTCCCTTAGTGTGGAACAGGCATTGTCCAGTGAGGCACTAGACGGGGGGCCTGTGTCACACAGTACTGTCTCCGCTGCAGCTGCAGCTGCACACAGAGGCAGACATTGATTATTAGTTTATAATTATAAAATTTTTTGCCAAATTATATTGGCACAACTTTGACTACTATAAAGGCTTATTTTGACAAAATATAATGGTGGCATATTTCTAAGAAACCGGGCACTAATACATTGCTTAACCCTCTGAGCCCCAGAGAGGTCTGCAACGCATTGCTTTGCAATGCGTTGTGTATCCCTCTGGCACTCAAGGGGTTAAACGATGTATTCTTGTCTGCTATATTTCTACAAGCATATATTATTTTTTTTTGTACAGCAAGAAGAAAGAAGGATGAAGAGAAGAAAGAAGATACAAGAAAGAAGAGAATTCAGAATGAAGACAGAAGGAGACACACACAGTGGATGACAGGTAAGCTTAACACATATAAGTTAACAATCGGTGCGTGGTAGCATGTCGGGCACCGATTGTTAGCTTTTTTACTGTGAAGTTCCCAATATCATTGTTATTTAGCAGCGTTTTGGGAACTTAACGCAGGGTCTTTAAATACCGACTTAGACATTTTATTATGTTGGTCGGTACTCATTTTGGCCCTACCGGTTGTTTTAAATCTGGTCCATAGTTGTACCATTTTAATTCAATTGCCTGATCAACCTGAACTACAACGAACACTGGTTGCCAAAACTTGACTTGCGACCTAATGTTCGTCTCAGCTTTTTGTTCCCAAAATGCACTCCAAATAGCATACATAATGGGAACATCAAAGGAAACTAGCTATCGCTAGATGTTTGACATAGTGTCAAGCACTGAGCGTGAGCTAATAACAGTCACCCTCCTCCCACCCTCCTAAACCCTAACCCTAAAAGTACCCCTGGCCCTACACTACACATAACAGTAACAATAAATTTAAATAAAATCCTAGTCCTAACACTATCCCATTGCCCACTCCCCACAAGTATAACACCTACCTTGAATTCTAAAGTCTGGCAGTGTCTTCTTCACCCTGGTCTTCCTTTATCTTCTTCCTCAATTCCTCTTTCAGTCTTCTTTCTTACCCTGTAAATCTTCTTTCTTCTTCTTTCATCTTCACATCTCCATGAAATCTGTTAAAAATAAATAAAGACAGATGAAATGATAACCCCCGTTAATATCCTCTGCCGCCCCAACCCACCTCCATTAAAGAAAGTAAAAAAATTACCCCCATTGCAATTCCTGCTTGGGCCATTGCCCAAGTCAGAATGAGTGAAATCTAAACATAGATTGGCTTTTATTTGGTCAATCTGTGTTTAAATTTGTTCACACACTCCCACTGGCTGGGATGTGGGGTTACACAGGGTATGGCATGTGCCCTTCAGTAGCCATACCTCCCAGCCAATCAGCTTCTAACTGAAAGGGTCACGAATGCTATTCAATGTTTGGCTAGCTGTAGGGATGACAAAACACACATTTGTGACCCCTCCAGTTAGAAGCTGATTGGCTGTGAGGGGTGGTTACTGAAGGGCACATGCCATACCCTGTGTAACCCACATCCCAGACAATGGGAGCAAGGGAACAAATTTGAACAGTGATTGGCCATATAAAAGCCAGTCTCTGTTCAGGTTTCCCTCACTCTGGCTCAGGCAACGGCCCAAGCAGGAAATGCAATGGGGATCATTTTTGTTTCTTTCTTGAATGGCAAACGAGGATATCAAAGGAGGTTATCATTGCATTTGGCTTTATTTTTCACAGATTTAATGAAGACTAACTGAAAGGGGAATTGAATAAGAAAATGAAAGAAGACCAGGGTGAAGAAGGCACCTCTGGAATTCAGAATTCAAGGTAGGTGTTACATCTATGGGGAGTGGGAAATAGGCAAAAGGATGTTGTTACTAGTCAGGGAGATAAATATTTTGAATGCCAGAGGGGTATGTAACATTTTGTCATGCATTGCATACCCCACTGGCACTCAAAGGTTTCACTTATGTATCAAAGAATATGCTTGTCACTAGTGTAGGATTGCCCCGTTGCACCTGCATGTTTGCTATTCTTACACTTTTCAATTACACATTGATAATTGTTGTTAACATGTGTTGAGGACACAATGCCTAGGTTTGTTAGGCTCTAAAATACCAGCAAAAAAGAGAATCTCTGAATGACCGTTACTAGCCACCACATGTAACTGAATAGCAAATGGACGTGCTGTTTCATTGTTTCCAGAGGGGGCTAATTTTGTGCCTGTTGTGTTTTTTTTAACAGTCAGTAGTTTGTCAAAGCACAGGTAACAGAATACCAAACTATGACTTAACCCTTTGAGTGCCAGAGGGGTACGCAACGCATTGCAAGGCAATGCATTGCGTACCCTTCTGGCACACAAAGGGTTAAAACTACCAACATTAGTTTGCTTTTATTACCAGAGGTAATTGAATAGAGCTCCTGATCGTTGACTTCATTGTGAAATTCTTACACTTGTCCATTTGAAATAATGTTACATAACTTACACCTAAAAAAAACAATAGTTTCTAACAACAAAATACATGTGTGAGATGCATTGTAAGAAAGACGTTAGAATTTAGAGAAACAAATCAACTGAACCATTGCAAGTACAATATGAGGATTAATGCTGCATTCCTTCTTTATTAAGTGACAGCCTATAATTAGCCCTTTCAGTGTTGTATATTGTAGTAATTGCTATTGTTTTTGGCTGTCTGCCATTAATTTCTAAATTGGTAAACCTCTTAAAGGGATAGTAATGTTTCATAATAAAAGCAGCTCTAATTAATCATCATAGTATTTGGACTTTGGAGAGTGTTATTTCAATTCTGTCACAGTTGTAGTTCCAGAGTAATTCAATGACAAATTGTCCCCCTCCCGCCCCTTTTACTGATGTCACACTGTTCAGCCAAAGCAGAAGGGAGGTGCCCAGGTAGACTGCAGAGAGGGACAATCTTCAATTAAGATAAGGGAAAAACCTGAAAAGCTTGTCAAGGAGGGCATGGATTTCATTGATTTCATAGGAATAAGAGTGTCCCCTTCTGTTATCTGTCTGGTCTATAGACTGCATTCCACATCTGAGAAGAGATGGCTTACACTAGGTAAAAGGGGCGGGAGGGGGAAACTTTGCTTTGAATAT